>CM053609.1:14542335-14607905 GCA_028646535.1 Procyon lotor | reverse complement strand
CTGATTGATTAACTAGGTCTTGGCTGGGTATTCTAGCTGATCTTCTGGGGGAGGGGCCCGTTGCCGTGGTTCTCAAATGTCTTAGCCCGAGGCGGAATTGCACCGCCCTTGCCAGGGGATGGGCCGAGCACTTTGCTCAGGTCTGCTCTCAGGAGTCTTTGTTCCCTGAGCGCTTTCTGTAGGGTGGAAAACATTTAAAAGTGCAATTCCAAGTAGGTAAGATGAGCACTAGCTTGGTGTCTTTTTCAGGTTCTATTCCAAGCCAGCTGGCTAACTGGGAGTATAGTATTTGGTTGCTTTGAGAAGCAAGAAACAGGATAAAATACCATTTCATGCAATACAGACTTATTATCTAATCCAACAGGAAGCAGGGATAGGCAACTCCAAAGTGGATCAGTGCTTGTATGTAAAGGCCTTGAATCTCAGGCCTTTCTGAGATTCACCAAGATGACTGCAGCAACTCAAAGTTGTACAGCCTGAGACCATGTGTACAAAGCCACAGAAGAAGGGACAGCAAAAAAGGAACCTTTTCTTCTCATCTCTTTCTCTAATTGGGGAGGAAAATGACCCCACCATGTCCTAGCGGACTTCTCCTCATGCTTCATTGGCCAAACTGGTGACATGCCTGTGTCTACCCCCTCCATCACCTGTGGAGGGACCCATGATTCATTCTTTGTTGCTGGGCGAATTGCCACTCAGAAACTCCTCCTGGAGTTCATCAGCAAGAAAGGATGGAGAAGAGCTGTTGGATGGACAAGCAACAGGCCAGCCATAGTGGAAAGTTGGTCCCTGCCCCGTGGGATGTTCTGAACCTTTTGGGTGTAGAGTTTATGATGCTCATGGCCTTCCCTCTGCAACCTTGGAGAGGCTCTCCATAAGGGTCAGTGAAGGTGAGGGAAGTGCTAGGTTTTGTGGCCCTCCCTAACCAAGGCGCCTTATCCATCCAGTGAAAGGAGAATGGTTACATCAAAATAGAAGGGGCCATCCTTGGCAAGACATTTGGCTCAAATATTTGCCCCATTGCCTGCATCTCTATGCCAGAGGAACAGAAGTTCTCTGGCTTCCTCAGAACTTTCTGCAGCAATAACGGGCCTGCCAAGTTGGTCTGAGGACCCCGTAAAGGATGAGCATCAATGAGATTAGCAGAAATAAGGAAGAAATGAGGTGATTGTTGGCAAGTACAACTTATCTCTCTATCTCAAGTAAGATCTTTGAGACATTCTTCATCCATTCCCTGGGGAACTAGAAAATGACCAAGACTCCCCCCTTCATGTGTGTGGTTTAATATAAGTGCCCGTTAAATTTCTCCTGCAATTTAGGGGACTATATCTGGTTGGCTGTCTTGGTCAGCTTTAGGATATTGGTTTGAAAAAGGGTCATAAATTTTATTTTCAATTTTGTTTCTGTGGCTTTTATACTTTAATATGCCTCTGCAGACTTAGTGAGCCTGACGGTCAGGTGAAGGAGAGAAATGGGTATTGGAGAAGAGTTCTCCACCCCATGAGAGGATTTTCAGCCTCAAAAAGAGTCCCTCCCTCTCCTTGTAGGTGTCAGGCCAATTTGGGACCTAAATTAGGGTGTGTTGTAGGATTGAAGGTACATAGGTTTGGTCTGACCAACTCTCTTAAGGAGACAACCCCTCCTTCCTTCTTAGTTGGGGTTACCCCCATCTTCAGGGTATAGGAGTTAAATGAGACCCAGACCCAGCCAATCAGAGAATTCCATCCCGGCGGAATGGGCAGGAATAACCAAAAGCTGGGCCAATCACAGCCTTCGTTGGAGCTGCAGGGCAACAGACTGCGGGTCCTCTGGGTCCAGCTATGCCTGAAGCCAGATGCTCCTATGGCCGTCCCCATTTCACAAACCACTAAATACCCATCTGCCTTCTTTTTAAACTTAGAAGCGATTTTGAGTTGGTGTGGTCTCTTGCAACCGAGAACCCTGAATAATACACGCGTCTTTTGAATACTAAATATGGGGTAACCATTAGGTGTTCCCCATGACATCAACATTGGCCTCCATCCCCAATTTTTCCTCCACAAACGTTGGCATTCCAACAGTGTCGGAAGGCTTGCAGCCATTTTTCACCTTATTACTGCGCACCTGCCAGGACCACATGAGGGTAATCTTTCTCGCCCCTGGCTCTGGTTTTCTCTGCTATAAAATGAATTGCCTACCTTACAGATGTGTGACACCGAAATGAAAAACCAGGGATAGCACGAAAGTTCCACGTCTGACAGTCCTTGACCTGCAATTCCCAAGTCCAAAGAGATTTGAAACTGAAGGTTTTTCTTAGCTTTTTTAATTGCCAGAACTGGACATAAAGTGGCACGGGATGGTCTAAATATAGTCTGTGATAGCTCTCATCGCTACTTTGGGGCTGCTTATATCCATATGTCTCCCTTAGAAGTACCTCCAGCTTGATCTGCTCCTATGCACATTTAATGTCTTCTGGTTCCCGTGGCTGCTGTGTCACTCACCAGACCTCACTCCCTACTCAGGGAGGGCACATCAGTCCCTGTCTCCAAGGTGGTTATAAAAGATTTTTTTTTCTCCTTCTCTCTCTCTCTCTCATTCTCTTTCTCTCTCACATACACCTCTCTCTCCCTTTCTCTCTCTCTCGTGGGAAGGGGAGAGTAAGGCACAACACTATTATTTGTGGATTCAAAGGAATGAAGGGTGGTGAGGAACATGGGGGTGGGGGGAGAAAGGGGGTGTCTCAAGCAGGGGTGAGAGCTGTGGTGGCTGGGGCAGATACGTCTGGCCACCTTCTCTCATCCCAGCTTCCTTAGAGATGCCTTCTCGAGGCCAGAAAATTCAAACCTGCATTTCCCAGACTCACTTGCCCCTGGACTGTCAGTAAGGGTGTGACAAGGAGACAATTAGGTGCGGGATACCGGGACATTCTGCTGCTTCTATTCTGCTCTGCTGGGAGGTACAGTGGAGAAGGCATTTGGTTTTTCTGCAGCTGTGGAAATAAGAGGCAGAGGGCATCCGTGTGGCTGATGTGGCTTGTGGCTGAGAGCCGAAAGGTGGGTGGGCTTCCTAAGCAAAGGTTCAGTTCCGCAATGGGAGAACCAGTCCCAAAGCCACACTTCCAGCCCACATGATTTTGTGCATCCCTAATCCCTTCTATGCCTCCTTTTCTGCATAAACCTGCAAGGTGGCTTCTGTGATTGGACATGAGTTCTGACCATCATGGAAACATGTGAAGGACGATGCAGAAATCATTTAGAATCGAGAGAAAGAAATATTCTGGAGGACTAGGAGCTCTGAAGGATCTTGTGTGAAGAAGAGCTGGCATGGGTCTGGCGATGTTCTAGGTAATGCTGATGGGGAGAGGGTAGATGGTGCAGCATTTCTAAGAGAGATGATCATGATGCCATGTTTTGGATGCAGCTCCCGGATGTGTGGATCCTTCCTGAACCTTCTGGGCCATACGTAATACACACCTTAACAAATTTAAGAAGAATAGAGATCACACAACCTCAGACCACAATGGAATTGAACTGGAAATAACAGAAAGTAACTGGAAAATCCTGAAATACTTGTAGATCAAACAACACACTGCTAAATAACACATGGGCCAAAGAAGAAATCTCAGGAGAAATTTTAAAATATTTTAAATGAAATGACAATGAAAACGTAGCTTATAAACTTATTAAATAAATAAATAAATAAAAATAAAATAAAAAAATAAACTTATAAAAATTTATGAGTTTTTATAAATATATAATATATATTTTATATAATATAATGGGAGGTACAGTGGAGAAGGCATTTGGTTTTTCTGCAGCTGTGGAAATAAGAGGCAGAGGGCATCCGTGTGGCTGATGTGGCTTGTGGCTGAGAGCCGAAAGGTGGGTGGGCTTCCTAAGCAAAGGTTCAGTTCTGCAATGGGAGAACCAGTCCCAAAGCCACACTTCCAGCCCACATGATTTTGTGCATCCCTAATCCCTTCTATGGGATTAGATTATGGGATCTAATCTATGGGATTATATCTATGGGATTATAATACCCTATATAATATAAATATACATAAATATATATTTATATTATATAAAATATATAACATATATTTATTATATTTTTATATAATAACAGTGATATAGTATAATTATATTATATATTATAATTAAAATAATTATATATTATATCATATATTTATTATATATGATATTTATATTATGTAGATATATAATTTATATATTATAAATTTATAAGTGGGTTTTGGGGAAGACAGCAGTCCCACTCAAAAAGACAGCCCAGCATGGAGATCCTGGGGAGACCTCAGGTTTGTTTAGATCCAGGAGTGGAAAGGGACACAGGAGAAGCAAGCTTATTTACCACAGAACAGGACTTGTTCAGGCCAACGAGGAAGGATTTGTGAAAGGACCCAGCTAGGTGCTGGGAGTGAGGACAAGGGAGTCTGGGGCACCCCAGAGTAGAGATGATAACAGGAGAATGAAGACAAGTGGCATCATCTGTCTCTGGGATGGTACTTACCCTCCTCTCCTCATTGCTGGAGTGAAAGTTAACTCGGGCTGGAAGGAAGCCCAGCCATCCATAATTTGAATAAAGAAGCCCTCATATAAAATGAAATTGAAGTGGTTTCATTTACTGTGCTTCTATGATTAATTATAGATCATTAAATTGGTCCATCATTTTCCATTTGTCATTAATTTTTTTTCCTGATGAATTTATAGTGGCTGATTTAAAAAAAAAAAAAGTCTTTAGCAGGGCAGAATGGGGCACTGGGTCAGGACTCAAGAGAGCTGGGACACAGCTGGAGTGTAGGGTTTCTTTGCCTGGAGAGGGAGGAGGTGAAGGGCCAGTGTGAGCAGGTCTCTCAGGAGACCAGATGCCCAGTTCTCCAGCCTCCCTCATCATCCTCCCCACTTGACCACTGTCAGCTACCATGGTGGGATTAGCCCTGGGCCTTGCATCTGGCACTTCCCACCAGCCTTCCATCCTGGGAAGGCTCAACCCCACAGCCTGGCGATGACCTGGCGGGGCAGCAAGGCACGCCCCCTTTAGCCTTCCCTCTTCTTCCCAGGAGGTCTCTCCTAGCTATCCTACCCAATCCCACTGCCCTCCAGCTGCCCAGCCTATTTAATTTTTACCCATTCAGATGGATCTCTGTGTCTCGCTTACATTTCAATACTGAGCATCTTTTCCCATATTTATAAACAGAAGGAGTGCTTCTGTGAATTGTCTGCTTATATCCTTTGTTCATTTTCTAATAAGTTGCTGCTTCTTTTGACAATACACACAGCCCCTTTATGTGTAATGGAGGTGAATCCTTTGCCTGCTATATAAAATGAATATTATTTCTCAGCCTGTCTTTATCTTTTTTCTTTTCTGTTAGGGGCAGGTTTTGTTTTGGTTTGGTTTGGTTTTGTAGTAAAAAGGTTTATGTTTTTATGTAATTAAATCTCTCCCTCTTTTCCTTTTGTGAATCTTGAATTCCATTTCTTGATTAAAAAGTTCTTCCCAATCCTAAGACTACAAAAATATTCTTCTATACTTTCCTCTGATTCTTTCAGGGTTTTTATTTTTACATTAAGATCTTTAATTGATCTGGAAGTTACTTTAGGGTGTGGTGTGTGAGTAAGGAATCGACGTTATTTTTTTCCTCCAAAACATCCAAACTCTACTTCTTGATGAGTCCATTTTTCTCACTCCTGTTAGTCAATATTGGAAATCTATTAATGTAATTTACTAGCATGTTAAAGGGAAGCTACATATTCATCTTGGTAGATTTCCTAAATTTAAAAACCTGACACAGAGCCTGAGCAAAACCCTCAATAAACTAATAATAAAAGGGAACTTTCTCAACCTAAAAAAAAAAACAAGCCACAAAATCAGTATTTCATCACTTGTAACAAACAATTGTAATAAATGTCCCACACTAATGCAAGGTGTTAAAAATAGAGGAATTATTTGGGGGAGGGGGGTTGGGTGGTTTATGGGAACTCTACTTTCCACTTAATTTTTTTCTGTAAACATAGCACTGCTCAAAACCAGAAAAATTAAGAAATGAAATAAAATATAAATAACACACCACAGCAACATATTTGCTGGTGGAACTTTGTAAGCATTCTCATTAAAATCAGAATAGGACATTTAAAATATATGAATATCTTGTCCTACATTATTTCTTATTCCAAAGTAACCATAGCCCATGTTTCTTGATTCCTTATTCTGTGACATGGGGACATTATACCTCTATCGATATTCAACTCTGCTCACCAACATCTGTCGACACATCTCTACTCTTACACTGTCAAGACTGATAAGGTTTATCTCTAGTTTTACTTATAGATCGATTCTCAAAGATGAAAACCAACACACAAGCAAAAACCAAGCTAATGTGGTTTTGACTGCATAAGTTTTATCACTGCTGAGCCAAGTCACGTGCCAGAATTATGTTTTCGTCTTTGTGGAGCCACTGTCAGTGTCCTCGAGTCCCTGAAAGAAAGTTTTCCTTGGACTGCATTTCACGTTGTCAATTACTCAAAATCATGATCTATTTTGGTTTGTTTCATATTTGCATCATATCTTTTATGTTCAGTTTGTTTTTCTTTTGGGGAGAAGAAGCATCCTTCTTATTCAACACATGCCTCCTAGTTCCCAGCTTCCTACCATTCATTCTATATTGCTTAGAATCCATTTTCTTCTTATTTTGGGATCCCACCCAAGTTCTGCGCTTCATATATAGATTGTGAGTCTACATCTTCTTACTCTTCACGGAATACCTGGATGTCTTTCTGCTTCCATCTTATATGGAATGCCCTTGTCATAACTTCCTGTACCAGGAGCACGTGGTATTCAACGGAGTCCATTTCTCTCACGGGTCCTCCTTCCCAAGCCTCCTCCTCCAGGGTGAAGCTTTATTGTTTGGTGGCAGACTTGAGGCTTCTCCTGACTGCTATTCTGGGTTTGGAGATACTGTTTCCTGGAGTCTCAGTTTTCCCATTTGTTGGCTCATTCTCTTATTTTGTTGGAGTGCGCTTTTTGGTTATCTCCTAAGGAAAAATGCTTGGGAGGTGAATTTCTTGAATTTGCAGGAGCCTGGAAGTTTCTTTAATGTGTTCTTACTCTTGATGGCTACTTTTTAGACTGATGCCATTTTCTTTTCAAGATTTGCAGGCTCTGTTCCATAGTGTTCAAGCTCCCAGCCCTGCTGCCAGTCTGCGACTTGTCTGATTCCCATTTCTTGGAGGGTTATTTTTTCCCCTTCTGGAAGCTTTTCAGGACTTTCTCTTGATCCTAGCTATTCTGGGAATTCACTGTGTGTTTAAATATGGGTGTTTGTATCATTCAGGATGCTTTTAGCTGGAAGTAATTCAACTCTCAATACAAGACTATTTATTTATTTATTCATTTTCTCATTTATTTGAGTCTTTATTTTTCTTTTCTTTTCTTTTTTTAGCATGTATTTAATTAAATTAATTAATTAATTTATTTATTTAATTTTTATTTACATATGATGTATTATTTGCCCCAGGGTACATGTCTGTGAATCGTCAGGCTTACACATTTCCCAGCACTTACCATAGCACATACCCTCCCCAATGTCCATGACCCAGCCACCCCATCCCTGCCTCCCTGCCTCCCAGCCACACTTAGTTCGTTTTGTGAGTCTAGGAGTCTCTTATGGTTTGTCTCCCTCCCCATCCCTTCCTGTTTCATTTCTCTCCCCCACCCCCCCAAACCCCCGCCTTGCCTCTCAAATTCTTCATATCAGAGAGATCATGTGATAATTGTCTTTCTCTGACCGACTTATTTCACTTAGCATAATACCCTCCAGTTCCATCCATGTTGTTGCAAATGGCCAGATTTCGTTTCTCTGGATGGCTTCATAGTATTCCATTGTTTATATATACCACATCTTCTTTATCCATTCATCTGTTGATGGACATCTAGGGTCTTTTCATGTTTTGGCTATTGTGGACATTGCTGCTATAAACATTCGGGTGCACATGCCCCTTCGAATCACGACGACAAGACAATTTAAAAGGTAAGGAGACTGATTGGTACATAGAAGTCCCAAAGAAGGGTAGTTCCAGAGTTGGCTCAACCTTGTCCCCAAGGCCCTACGTGCTCTCCACCTTCTCTGTCTGCCAACCTCCGCAGGTCAGCTAGCTGTGGAGGGCTGCTGTGACTCCAGGCATCACATTTTTGCGGTGTTCAGAGTAGAAGAGGGAGTCATCTTATCCTGGTGTCTTATTTTAAGAACTGAGAAATCCACCACACAGTCCTTCCTGGGAGACTTTTCTAGTATCTCAACAGTTAGAATTTTGTCACATGCCTCTTCTTAGGTCAGTGACTAGAATTATCGTGATTGGATTGGAGCCAGTCTCTGGGGCTAAGGCTACAGAGAGGAGTATGAAGACTTAAAAAACAAAAAATCAAGGTTCTGTTATTAAAGAGAGAGAGAGAGAGGAATTACTGTTGACTAGTAGGCCATTTCTTCTTTTATTTTCCTGATTTTTATTTCATACATTGAATTATGAAAGCTTGAAATTCTGACACCAATCATCTCGAAATGATGCAAAGCAACTCAAAATGTTTATGAACATTTCTCTTTCGTTTTTCCTCTTTCAACAATGGTGTGATCAGCACAGTATGGCTTTCTTGGAGGGATATCTAAACAGATAGGCAGGCAGACAGACAAACAGATCATAGAAAGCCAGAAACAATTCCCCACTAAGTATATCACTATTAATTCTTCCAAACCATCCTCTGCATTTTCAACAGGAAAAGAGTATGGCGTTTGCCCAATGGGAAGAGCTCTCCGTTTTCAAGTAAAAATTAGAAGTTTGATGGATGAGGCAGGAAAAGACTTCTGAAGCAAATGTTTTTAAACTATTTTAGGTGGGTTTTTTTCTGGCATTTATATTCATATTTCTATATAACTTGACTATGCTTCTGTTTCTTGAGTTTTCAATTTTAGATATTGTCTGCTGATAATCCCTTTCCCTTTCCTGTCTACAAACATACACGTGCTTCTCCTCCTGGCAGCATTGTTATATCAGTTTTTAAGTGTGTATATATTTATGTTTACATTATGAATGTGCAACTGTGTATGAGGAGACTCATACAAAGTTACATCTTTGCTATTGTTATTTGGCTCAGCTTCTTGTCTTGTCTGCTTTTGAGTTTTAAAAAAAGTTTCATTTGTTTTCTATATACGAATCACTAATTTATCACCAAATGGATGATAAAATTCTCTTGAATATGTTCAGACCCATCAACATAAGCTTCATTTTTTTTCGTTTTTTTTTTTTTTAATTTGAGTATAGTTGACATACAACGTTACATTAGTTTCAGGTGTGCAACACAATGATTCCACAAGTTTATACATTCTGCTTCAATTACCACAAGTGTAGCTACATCTGTCCTGATACAATACTATTACAATATCATTGACCTACATTCCTCATACTATGCCTTTTATTCTCATGGTTTATTCATTCCATAACTGGAAGCCTGTATCTCCCACTCCCCTTCACCCATTTTACCCAGTCCATGCCCCGCATCCCTGCCCAACAACCATCAGTTTGTCCTCTGTATTTATAGGCTTGAGTCTGCTTTTTGTTGGTTTGTTCATTTGGATTTTGGGGGTTCGTTTGGTTCACTCATAAGTGAAATCATATGGTATTTGTTTTTCTCAGTTGATTTATTTCATTTAGCATACCTTCTAGGTCCATCCACGTCTCAAATGGCACAATCTCTTTATGGCTGTGTAATATTCCAGTGTGTGTGTGTGTGTGTGTGTGTGTGTGTGTGTGTGTATCTTCTTTTCCTCTGTGTGTGTGTATATACATCTTCCTTTCCTCTCTGTGTGTGTATCTTTTACTTTTGTCTATTGATAGACACAGGTTACTTCCATATCTTGGCTATTGTAAATAATGCTGCAATAAACATAGGAGTACACATATCTTTCCAAATTAGTGTTTTGTTTTCTTTAGGTAAATCCTCAATAATGGAATTATTGGATCATATAATGGGTCTATTTTTAATTTCTTGGGGGAACTTCCATACTGTTTTCTGAATAGGAGAAGATATTTGCAAATGGTATACACAATAAGCAGTTAATATCCAAAATATATAAAGAACTTATACAACACACCAGCTTCATTTTTTAGTCTTTCATTTCTTCCATTACTTTCATTTCAGAGTCCCTTATCTGTTGGTCTAATCTGCTTTGTTACTTCCACTGCTGCACAGTGTTGTCCTAAGACTTCAGTGTTATCCTTGGCATTCCCTTTGCCTGTCTTTTACATCAAGGCTCTTATTTTCTGAATCTGATGAATTCAACTTTCTCAAAGTATGTATGCAATATTAATTGAAATATAATTCATATCCCATAAAATTCATCGCTTTGAACTGTACAACTGAGTAGTTTTATTATAGTCACAGAATTGTGCCACTAATTCTAGAACATTTTCATCACCCCCAAAAGAAACTTCATCTCCATTAGCACTCATTTACCCATTCCTTCCTCCACCCAGGTCCTGGAAACTACTAATATACTTTCTGTCTCTATGCATTAACTTATTCTAGACATTTCACATCAACAGGACCATACAATATATGGCCTTTTATGTCTGGCTTCCTTCACTTAGCACAATGCCCTTGAGGTTCATCCATGTTATAACATGTATCAGTACTTAATTCCTTTTTATGGCTGAATAATATTTCATTGTATGGATATATCACATTTCATTTACCCATTTATCTGTTGATAGGCATTCAGACTGTTTATGCTTTCTGGCTATTATGAACAATGCTGCTATTCATATATTATGAAATTCATGGGCAAGTTTTTGTATGGACATGTATTTAATTCTCTTGGGTAGGTATAAGTAACACAAGTACACTTGACTCATATGGAAGTATACATATATTAGCTATTTATTTTGATGAGGCATATCCTCCAGTAGCTTCCTGAGAAAGGATGTATGGCAGCACATTTTTGGGACCTTGAGTGTTTGCAAATGTCTTTATTAAATACCTACACTTATTAACAGGAGGAAATAGTTTTCTCCAAATTTTGAAGCCATTTTCTCCATGGTCTTCTAGCTTCAGGGTTGCCAATGGGCAGTCCAATGCCATTTTTATCCCAGATTCTTTTTATATAACTGTTTTTTCATTTCTGAAAGTTTATAGGAGCTTCTCTTTTCTGTTAGTATTCTGAGATTTCACAAAGATATCCTTAGTGTAGGATTTTTTTTTAATACATTAGAGTGGAAATTTGGTAAACTCTTTTAATATGGAAACTCATCTGTTAGGCCTGGGAAATTTTGCTGTACTATGCCTATGGCAATTTCCTTCTCTTTTTCTCCTTTGTTCATGCTTCTTGACAATTAAATTATTGAAATTTTAGTCTTCCTTGACTAATGCACTGTATCAATTAGGTGTTGTGTAGCAAACCACTCCCCAATTTAGTGGCTGAAACAACTACTTATTTAGCTGAAGATTCTGGAGGTCACTACTTTGGTTTGGGCTTAGCTGCACAGCCTTCCTAGTCTTGTCTGGGCTCATTTATGCATCAGTGGTCAGCTGTTGGGCTTGCTAGTAATTGGTTGGTATAAGATAATGTCAGCTTCATCTCCCTCCACATGCTCTCATCTTTCCCAGGCTAGTCTATGGCTGTTTACATGGCAGTTGGATAGAATTCCAAGAAAGCAAGTAGGAATGTACAAGGCCTCAAGGCCTTGACTCAGAATTTGTATGTTATATTCTACTCACTACAGCAAATTACAAGTCCAACCAAGGTTCAAGGGGGAGGGAAAACAGACTCCACTTTTTATAGGCAGGAGCTGTAAAGTCATATTGCAAAGGGTAGGTGCCATGGACTGAATGTCTGTGTCCTCCTAAAAATTCATATGTTGAAACCATAATACCCAACGTGATGGTATTTAGAAATGGGGCCTTGGGGGTTGATTAAGTCATGAGGGTGGAGCTCTCACAATGGGATTAGTGCTTTTCTAAGAAGAGACGTGAGAAATCTGGATTCTGCTCTCTCTCTCTGCCATGTGAGAATACAATGAGAAGATGGCTATCTGTAAGCCAGAAAAAGGGCTTTCATCAGACTGCCAGCACCTTGGTCTTGGACTTCTCAATCTCTAGAACTGTAGAGATAAATATTTGTCGTTTAAGTCACCCAGCCTGTGCTATTTTTTATAACGGTCTGAACTGACTAAGACAGGGAAGGGTGGAGATTTATGGCCACTTTTGCATCAACTACATGCTCCAGTTAGTGTCTTTTTTTTTCCTCCTATTTTTCATACCTTTGTCTTTTATTCCTCTTACAATATTTCTCCACTTGTTCTTCCAAAGTTTCTGTTGAGTTTTTAATTTTTGCATTGAATTTGTAATTTCCAAAAGTTATTTCTTATTTTCTGATATATATATATTTAAAACAATAGCATTATGATTCTGGCTTGGGATAAACCCTCCCCTTATATCCTTCAGAAGTAACCAACCCAGATGGCACCTTGACCTTGGGTGTCCAGTCTCCAGAACCAGGAGAATATAAATTTCTGTTGTTTAAGCTACCCAGTCTGGCATTTTGTTATGGCTGCCCTAACAAACTGATACAGCCATACCTTGGTTACCTGAAACATGCTGTGTAGGTTGTTCTGTGGTTTTCAGTGAGCTTATCCAGCTTATCCAACAGACTTATCCAGCATCTCTCTCATTGAGGAGAGAGCCACCTGCTGAGTCCTCTTGCCTACCTTCAGTTCTGGTCCTTATAACCACACCATCAGCAGGGAAGGCTGATGTAGCAGAGTCAGGAATGCAAATGCCCTGTTGGCTCCAATCCTGGGTCCACCTCTCCCATCTCTTCTCCTGGCTTCTTTCTGTATGTTTCCAATTGGTTCGATACAAGTATGATTTGAGAAACATAGTATGATCTGTGAGCCTTTCTGTTCCATGGCCTCTGTGCTGGCATCTCTACAGTGTGTTTGCAGACCTCGAGATACATTTCCATCATGAAAGACTCCCCATGCCTCTCATCTTTTCTCATAATTCTATGTCTCTGCCCCTTTGGTTCTGCCTTCTATTTTGTTCTTTGGGCAATAAATCCCGTTGTTACTGTATGTTTCTTCTACCCGATTGCACCTCAGGCTCACTCTGTCCTTAGAAATAGCACATACCTTGCCAGAGACCATTAGGATCCTTTGCTGGTGGCCTGCGTGGTAGCTTTTTCCCTTGGGGGTTCTCTTCCATAACCCACCCCTCCTGCTCATGGCCAGACACATGGTCACCTGTCTAGCCTGCTGGCTTGGAAATGGGGACCCAGTACCATAGGGAAAGCATCTCCATCCATTGGGGGTAAGAAGTCAAAGTAGGCAATATGGCTTCCCATTCCTACATTAGTTAAAAAAATGGTCAGATAATGCTACCAGCATCTATTTGAGAAAGGACATTTAAAGCAAAACTCTTAGTTTCTGCCACTTCAGGTCTTTCTGGCAAAGATAAATAGATGGTTAAAGTTTCCATTAAAGTGAGAGATCCACTGCCTCAGAAAAACCCAATTCCAAAACCTTTAGAGGCTGTTGAACTTGGTGTTATTCCTCAATACACGGCGGAGAACTTATGTCTCCTGGATGCTGACATTGTTACTGTTTTCAAGTCTGGAGAGAATTAAGAAAAATCTGGGGTAGCTACTGTTTTTTCAAACACTGATTCATTTCCTGTTTGGTTGACTCCACAAAATACCATCTATCTCCAGAAGACACATTAGGTAACAAGTAGCCCTTCTCATTTTTCAGTGATTTGCTCATGACAAAGTCATTGTTTCTTTATTTTTCTTCTGCTCTGATGAAGACTTTTGCCTCTCCTCTGGGTGAATTTTCAGTAGCATCTGTACGAGGAATAGCCATGCTTTCCGTGTGGTTGCTGACCTCATGTCCACTTAGTTCTTGTAAGCACCAGGCAGGAGTCCAGAGACAGGCTTCTCCCTTGTATGCCTGCACCGCCTCTCAGAGGCACCATGGGAAGGCTGATCATGACTTGAGCCTGCCCATCCATTTCAGCAACACCGTTCCCTGCCATGACAAATCTCTATTTATGATAGTTGCTACAGACTGTTACCATGCTTCATTTAAAAAAGAAAAAGCCTCTGTCAGAGTGTCTTTAGGAAAGAAGCAACATTTCTTTCAGCAGAAACTTCATGAAACTTTTAGGCACATTAGTCCAATCTGTGTGAAGGGCTGCGTGAAAAATCGAGGCACAGCTCATCCCGTGTGGGCAAGGTTGGTGATGGGTAAGAGGGAAGAAAGGGTATGAACTCATACTCTTCCCTCTGAATTGATAACTCCCTTCAGAAAAGGAATAACAAACAAGGATTCGGCCAAATACATCTTTCACAGATCCATTCTTCTGACTTCGAATTCTGCTAGCATGATCATAAATAAAAAATATGTGATAAGGCTCTGTTCTCTTTTCTTCTGTTGTTTCTGGCTAAGCCACAAGCTCTGAATCTTAACCTCTGGAGATACTGTGCTTTGGAAGAGAAATGAAACCAGTGCCAAGTGATACAGGGCTTCTCATTCTAATCCTGTTACTCTCTGTGTGTTCTTGAATAACTCTCTGAGCCTCATGCCCTCGGAACTCAAGGAGAACATTAGAGCTAATGACCCAATAAAGACGAGTATTTTATTTTCAATATTTTTAATTTTAAACTTTTTATCAGGTAAAATTGTGGTTCCCCACAAGCCGATTAACTTGTACCAGTCATACATTTTCCATTCTATAAAAATGAAATTTCGGATGTTTTAGCCAAGAGAGTACTGTCAGAACTACCTGAAAATGGAGAGCTCTATTACTTGGATAAAAGAACTTTTTCCAACCTTTTAAAGTTTGCTTTTTTTAAAAAAATAGACAATTTGGATAATGATTTTGGCTATTGCATTGATTCAGACATTGATTCTTCCAGAATCAATGGGTGGACAGACACCCAAGCCAAACTATCAAGAGGACTCTGTGGCTGTGTATGTGTATGATGCATTCTTTCTAAGCTGAAGACAATGGAATCCACAAGTTTGTTGCAGGGAAAGGAAATTATTGCAGCATTTTATGTGGTGGATAGAATTTGTGGGCTGGTCAAGAACCCAAACTTAGGTCCTATAGCCAGAAGAGACACCTGACTAGACCATGGGACTCAACTTCTGAAAACACCACTGCGACTTCTGCCCTACCACTGCTTAGGGCTGGGGCAGCAGACTCTACATCTCAGCTGCTCAGGAGAACTGAGCCCCTGGGTCCACTCTACCTACAGAAAGTCTGATCCCTCTGAGTGTGGTCACCATTCTGGGGTGCTCATAACCAACTCCTATGTGTTCTGCAGGTGTGTGTGCTTGGTGAGACCTCAGTCACATGTGAAACCTTCACCGCAAGAGAGTCTGGGAAACTCAAATGTTAGTTTTCCATTCTCTAGATTATTGGATAGGACTTGGGTGGATTGTGAGGGTGTTAGTGTGCAGGGCCTGCCCTAGCAGCAACCTGGGGCACTCCTCAGAATCCAAGGAAAGAGGGAGCTGGGCCCCAGGAACATCACTGCACATGGACACTATAGGGAACTGGCTACTACCTTGGAGCTAGCACAACTTCCTATAGTTTATGAATTTTACATGTTAAGGCCCAGGTCCCAAAAGGGTCTAAGTTCCAGTTCCAAACTCCTCAGAAAGGTGATGAGTTGTCCCAGCCAGGCTCAGCTGCCCACCTCTGACAGGGGCAGGGTCACAGTGCCACAGGCAGTGTGTAATTTGAAAGCAAAGGAGAACAGTTTTCAGAAAAGGATGAGCACTGGGTCTTATACACAACTGATGAATTATTGAACACTACATCTGAAACGAATGATATAGTATATGTTGGTTAATTTGATTTAAATAGAAAAAAGAAAAAGATGGTAGCAGAGTGGGGAAGTGGGCCAGGAGTGTCTGGGCAAACAGGACAGTATCAAGAAGGCAAGAATTCTTGCTGAAGCAGTGTCACCCTTCAGTTCTTGTCAACTGTGTTCAGCTAAGTCTCCCTGCTGGATAGGAGTGTGGCTTTCTTGGACTGTTGCATGCCCTCTGTTCTTCCATATTATAGTGGCTGGGAACAAAGCAGAGTGGTGATACCAAGTCAGCAGGGCTGGGCAGGCTGACATCCAGCCCCACTGTCACCCTGAGAAGCAGCCTTGGGCAAATTCTGTCTTCTCTGTCTGCAAGATGAACTGGCAATGACTGCTCCTCTAGAGACCATGGAATTTAAAATAGAGATACAGTGACCTCTCCCCACAGCATCCTGAAACCGATAAACAAGGACCCATTGGAAAAACAGCAATGAGTGAGTCTAATCAAGCACACAATCAGTAGCTCAAGAGAGGAAAAGATAGAAAAAGAACACCCAGAGGTTCCTGATGACTGGGTCTCCAGACTCAACTCCACTCCTGAAACTTTAAAAATTTAGGAGACATTTATATAACAAAATTAACAAAATTTATTTAACAAAATTGTTAAATAAAAATTTATTTAACAAAATTTTAAAGTGATAAATCCAGTGGTGTTTATACATTTGCAATGTTATGCAACCATTACTTCTATCTAATTTCAAAATATGTTCATCACCCTAAAAAAAGCCCTACACTACACCTATTCAACAATTGCTTGAATTCTCCATTTCCCCATCTTCCCAGCCTCTGGTAACCATCCATCAGCTCTCTTTTCTCTATGGATTTACTTATTCTGAACATTTTATATAAATGGAATCAATCCATGAATGGGATATGTGATCTTTTGTCTGGCCCCTTTTACATATGCTTTCATTCAGCATAATGTTTTCAAAGTTTATCCACACTGTAGTGTGTATCTGTGCTTCCTCCCTTTTTATGGCTGAATAATATTCCATCAAATGTACATACCACAGTTTGTTTATTCATTCATCCATTGATGGACATTTGGGTTATCTCTCGTTTTTTGCTATTGTGATTAGAGTTGCTGTGAATATGAGTGGGCGTGCGCATGTTTCAACATCTGTTTTCAGTTCTCTTGGGTCTATACCTAGGAGTAGAATTGCTGGGTCATATAGTAACTCTATGTTTAACTTTATGAAGAACCATCAAACTGTTTTCCACAGTGGCTGTGTCATTTTGCATTCTTGCCAGCATTGCACAAGAAGTCCAACTTCTCCACGATCTTGCCAACACTTCTTTTCCTTTTAAAAAATTATAGCCATCTTAGTGGGTATGAAGTGGCACTTCATTGTGGTTTTGCTCTGCATTTCTGAGAACTTTTTGAAGTTATAAACCACACTTTGTCCTTGATCCTCGAGGAGAATCCTGGCAAATAGGAGATGGATTAAAAGCCTGGTAGCAGAGCAAATGTTATCCCAATTCTCAAAACAGAGGGAAAGGTGGGCTCCAGAAACTCTAGCCTTCAATTCCCAGCCACATCTGAAAAGCATGAGTAATCAGATGGAAAATAGGAAGAGCAGGGGATTCTGTTTCCTTAGTGAATGTGTGGTTGTGTCATTGCAGTAGTGCAGTAGCATGTTTTTACCTCAGCACGGAGGATATCCTGAAGCTAAATTTCACACAATTAAGGAGGACCTCCTGTAACTGTGTCCACCAGAATTTTTAACTCTCAGACTTGTACATACTGCAGTGGAAATGCTCTGTACCATTAGACGACCACATTCCAAGAGTATTATCAGAGTCTAACTGACTTGGGAAGGGACATATCCAACTCCAGTGAGCTCTAGCTTTCCAAGTGGAAGAAGAGTAATATCCAA
Source organism: Procyon lotor (assembly GCA_028646535.1). Classification (NCBI taxonomy): domain Eukaryota; kingdom Metazoa; phylum Chordata; class Mammalia; order Carnivora; family Procyonidae; genus Procyon; species Procyon lotor. The sequence goes on along the minus strand of CM053609.1, from coordinate 14,590,112 downwards.
CTCCAGCACACCCTAGTCATCCTGCCCTACATAAGGGGGAAGATAATAACTAAGAAACTCTTATGAAGTCAACAGTCCAGAGGCACGGTCTCGCTAAAAGACTGAGACCTAATCACAGGACCATAGAACACTTCCCCTGCCCCTATACCTCACCTTACTAAAGGTGTTACTAAAGGCATTTTTTACATTACTAAAGGCCTATTTACAGCCCACTCCTTTTCCTTTTACCTGGTATATCATGTCTGGCTATCCAGAAAAAAAATTACAAGTCATAGAAAAAGGCAAAAACAAAAAACCAACAATCCTATAATATGAAGAGACAGAGCTAGCTTCAGAATGAGACATGGCAGCAATGTTGGAATTATCAGACCAAAAAATTAAAACAACTATGATTAACATGCTAAGGTCTCTAACGGATAAAGAAGACAGCACACAAGAACAGTTGGGCACTGAAAGCAGAGAGGTGGAAATCATAAGAAAGAACATAAAAGAAATGCTAGAAATAAAACACACTAACAGAAATGAAGAGTGTCTTTAATGGGCTTGTTAGTACACTAGACACAGTTGAGGGAAGAATCTCTGTGCTAGAGCATATATCAGTAGAATACACAAAAAGCAAAGAGAACAAATACTGAAAAAAAAACAACAACAACAGAATATCCAAAGACTGTGGACAAATACAATAAGTATAAGATTTGCATAATGAGAATACCAGAATGAGAAATGGAAACAATATTTGAAACAAAAATGTCTGAGGATTTCCCTAAATTAATGTCAAATACCAAAACAGATCCAGGAATCTTAGAGAGCCTCAAGCAGGATAAATGCAAAAAACAAAAACAGAGACTGCACATAGGCATGTCATTTTCAAACTACATAAAATCAAAGATAAAGAAAAAAAAAAGACTGAAAGCAGCCAGACAAAAAAGAGATTTTTCCTATAAAATAACAAAGATAAGAATTACATCTGACTTCTCAGAAACATGCAAGCAAGAAGAACATAGAATAAAATATTTAAAATATTGAGAGAAATACTCTCAACCTAGATTTCTGTATCCTGGAAAATTATCCTTCAAAAATGATAAAGAAATAAAGACTTTCTCACACAAAAATTGAGGAAATTTGCCCCAGGGTACATGTCTGTGAATCGTCAGGCTTACACATTTCACAGCACTTACCATAGCATATACCCTCCCCAATGTCCACACCCCAGCCACCCTATCCCTAACCCCCTGCCTCCCAGCCACCCTTAATTTGTTTCGTGAGTCTAGGAGTCTCTTACGGTTTGTCCCATCCCCTCCTGTTTCATTTCTTTTTTTTTTTTTTTTTAATTTTTATTAACATATAATGTATTATTTGCCCCAGGGTACATGTCTGTGAATCTTCGGGCTTACACATTTCACAGCACTTAATAGCACATACCCTCCCCATTGTCCACAACCCAGCCACCCTATCCCTACCCCACCACCACCCCCCGGCCACCCTTAGTTCATTTCTTGAGTCTAGGAGTCTCTTATGGTTTGTCTCCCTCCCCATCCCTTCCTGTTTCATTTCTCTCCCCCACCCCCACACAGACCCCTGCCTTGCCTTTCAAATTCTTCGTATCAGAGAGATCTTGTGATACTTGTCTATCTTAACCTGAGAGATAGTCTTCGGGCAATCTCTTGCACCTTCTTTTTGCTGTTAATCTCCATTGTACCTCCTCCTCTGATCCATGCCTCCTCTTTCTCTGTCTTCCTCTATGATCCAGACGCTGACTCCTGGAGATTACACCTTTTGGGGTTCCTTAATGATTTCTGAGTTCATCCAACGGAGGTCCCAAGGGGAGAAGAGGTGAGAGGAAAGGAGGATTTCCTACTCATCTTTGCCTCAGGGATGCATCTGACAGTAGCGTGGCCCTCATGACCATAACTCCAGCTGGGCTGCCCCAGTTCCTCAGCTCCAGCCCTCAGTGGGCTCAAGTAATACAATTTTATCCCCTTGAATATCATCCTCAGAGCAGGAACAGCTCCCTCTTTCACCAGCCCCAGGTGCCCAACATCCCATCAGAAATAGTGCCTTCAGAAAAATTCTAAAAAAAAAAAAAATCCACACATAGAGTGAGTTATCAACAGCATAGAAGCATAGAAGTTTTACAGAGGACTTGTATACAGAATACATACTTAACCCCTACATGTCAATAAGAAAAAGACATAACATAAAAATGAGCGGAACACTTGAATCGACACTTTACAAGAGAACATATCAAAACAGTCTCTTTCATGTGTTTCATACACATATAGAAAGGAGTTCAATGTTGTCAGTCATCAGGAAATGGCAAGTGAAAAACTGCAATGTGATATCACTGCATACTCACTAGAATGGCTAAAATAAAAATGGTGGGAAATACCAAGTGCTGGTGAGGATGTGGAGCAATTAGAACCCTCTTACACTGCTAGAGTGGTGTGAACATTTTGGGAAAGTCTTTGGTGTGTCTGATAAAATTGAACATACTCAAAAGCTATACCCCTGCAGTTTCATTTCCAGAAATACACCCAGTTAAAATGTATGTTCACTAATCATAAAAGTCCCAGCCAGGACACTACACACATGGGTATTAACAAAAGAATGGACAAATGAATTGTGGTATAGTCATTCAGTGAAATATAGTACAGCAGTGAGAATCAGTGATCTAGAATGGTAAGCAACAACATGTATAAATCTTACATATTTGAGGGTTGCCTGGGTGGCTCAATTGGTTAAGTCTCTAACTCTTGATTTTGGCTCAAGTTGTGATCTCATTGGTTGAGAGATCGAGCATCACGTTGGACTCCCCACTCAGTGGAGAGTCTGCTTGTGATTCTCTTTCTCCTCTCCCTCTACCCCTCCCCCTGCACTGTCTCTCTCAGTCTCTCAAAATAAATAAATCTTAAAAAAAAAAAAAACCTTCCTTGAAGAATAACCCAAATAATGTTGAGTGAAACAATGCAGATTAAAAGATGTCTTACATAATTACATTTATACAAAGTTTTAAAATAGGTAAAACTAATCTTATCTGTTGAAAGTCGGGGTAGTGGTTATTAAGGATAGAAAGGGGCCAGTGCATAGTGACTGGAAGGGAATAAGAGAGGCCTTCTGGGGAGCTAGAAATGGTCTGTTTCTTCATGTGGGGGCTGATAACACATCTGTTCAGTTTGTGAAAATTCATTGAGCTGTACACTTATAACATGTGTGCTTTTCTTCAAGTATTTTATTCTTCAATAAAAAAGGACTCTGTTCTTTTCAGCAAATGATGTCCTAACAATTGGATATCCATTTGGAATGAACCTCAGCCCTCACCTCACACCATATTTTAGAATTAACTTCAAATGGATTGTAGACCTAAATGTAAGAGCTAAAACTATGAAGTTTTGAGAAGGAAAGATAGGGCAATAACTGTGTGAACTTGCACCAGGCATAGATTTATTAGCTACCACACAAAAAGCACGAAGTACAAAAGAAAAAAGATTGATAAATGGGACTTCATCAAAATTTTAAGACTTTTGTTCTTCAAATATACTTTAAAAAATGAAGAGACAAGGTACAGACTGGGAGAAAATATTTGCAGAGTACATATCTGACAAAGGATTTGCAGCGTTTAAATTATGCAAAGAATTAATTAATTCAATAAGAAGATAAACAACTCAAAAATTGGCAAAATATTTGAACAGATACTTCACAAAAGATATATGGATAGTAAATAAGCATATGAAAGGACGCTCGACATCATTAGTCACTAGGGAAATGCAAATTAAAACCTCATGAGATACTACTACACACCTATTTGGCTAAAATTCAAAATACTGACAATATTAAGTGCTGACAAGGGGGGGGAAGAAATGGAACTCTCATATACTGTTGACAAGAATACAAAATGATAGCAACCACTTTGGGAAAAAATTGGCCAGTTTCTTAGAAAGTTAAACATACACTTACCTTATGACCCAGAATTTCCACTCTTAAATATTTATACAAGAGAAATTAAAACATACATATACACAAAGACCTGTATGTGAATATTTCCAGCCATGTTATTCATTATCACCAAAAGTAGAAACAATCAAAAGTCCTTCAACAAATGAATGGATAAACAAAGGTATATCCATACAATGGAATGCTATCCATTGACTAAAAAGGAACTACTGACACATGCAACAACATGGATGGATCTCAAAAACATTATGCCAGGTGAAGGAAGCTGGATACAAAAGGTACATACTCTATGGCGTCATTTACATGGTGTCCCAGCAAAGACAAAACTGTAAGGACAGAACATCTGCCATTGGTAGCCAGGGACTAGAGGTAAGAGGGGATTGGCTTCAGGGAGGCATGAAGGAACTTTTGGGGGGCAATATAAATGATCTATAACATGTTTGTGGTAATGCATACACAACTGTAAACATTTGGGAAAGTTCATTAAATGACGTGTCTAGAAAGGATGAATTTCATTTCACATAAATTTTACCTAAGTAAACCTGATTTGTACAAATCTTTTCATGCTAACCATCTGGGGTGAATTTCTGCTGGGACCCTGACCAACAAACACAGTTCCCTTACCTCCTGCACCTGGTGGTCTCTTTGTAGCTTCTGCTAGAGTACCCTTGTCCCAGGAGAACACACCCTGAGACAAGGCACCTTCAAGATTGCTCGAACTGGACACCTTCTGTGGCTTCCCACAGTACCCCACCATACCCAATGGCCTGAATGTGGACTATCTCGCCTTGCAGTCTTGGGCTGGTCCATCCTGTCTCTCAACCTTGGAGTTTTCCAAGAGAGAAGCAGGCAACATTCCCTCTGCTCATTTCCATTTTCAGACACCAAAGCACACTTATCAAATACATCAGAAAATCTTCGACCAGGTACAGCTTGATTAATTGTACCCAGTGAGCAACATTTAACCAGAAAATGCAATAGCCATCTCCCCTTTTGGCAAGCACCCTGATCTCTAAAGAGGTCTCTTGGCACCACTTGACATGGTTTGAGGGTCTCCTCTCAGCACCACCTGACCAGGTGATGACCTCACCACTCCTATCAAATCCTTCCCTGACCCCATTTCTCTCAATTATTTGCAGTTTGTTGGCTAGTGATATAGGGACAATAGTCACAAAACCAGTATATACTTAGCAAATCTCAGAATGGATTTCTGGTAGCTCTTGGGTGCTCTTTTGAAATATGGGAGGTGCTTCCTTCCTGTTGTCCTCAGCTTTGGGGCCTTGGACCAAATTTAAACACTCCAGGGAGCATCTTAGCTAACGGTGAGTCGTGTGCCCTCATTTGCTCCCACCTGTTGATACGTGCACAGAAGCTGGTGTGACACAGTCAACAATTGTTAAGCAGTTTTCAAAAATAGCTGGTTGGTTAGTTGAATCAGACCAGACAGCTTTTTCTGGAGAGCTTGCAGGGAATAAATAACCACAGTGCACCCGAATCAAATCCTCCCCGTTTCCTGCCCAGTTTGCAGGGCTCGCAAGGATGAAAGAATTTGTGTGTGTAACATCTCTAATATGGCCATGAGACAGAGAGAGAAAGAGACCCCTGATTCATGCAGAGAATACTCTCCTGAGAATATTTATCCTTTGTGGTCACAAGACTATAATCCTGGAAAAGTTGGCTTTTTATGCCATGGCAACATCCCGGGAGGACTGACATTTTTTTTTTTTTAAAGATTTTATTTATTCGACAGAGAGAAACACAGCGAGAGAGGGAACACAAGCAGAGGTAATGGTAGCAGGAGAAGCAGGCTTCCCGCTGAGCAGGGAGCCCGATGCAGGGCTCGATCCCAGGACTCTGGGATCATGACCTGAGCTGAAGGCAGGCGCTTAACGACTGAGCCGCCCAGGTGCCCCAGGACTGACATTTTTAAAGCTGAAGACATCTGACTACTGGATCCTCCATGGAAGCTGCAATAGCTTTTTAATGGGGGCTCTGGGAAGAGATAATGTACCAAAAGCTGGACTTTGTTACTTGAAATCTTTGTCCCTTGCTATAGTGCCAGAACCAATGCTTTCTCTAGTAGGTTGGGTATCCAGCTTCTGGTCATAAGCCCCAAGATTGAAGCCAAGCCAGAGAGAAGGCTGGGAACAGGTGTGGCTGCTCAAAGAAGCATCGTTCAGAACCCAGGTGCTGGAGTTAGGGAGAATGAACTGAGTACCCGAATCTTGAGGAGCAGCAAAAGCTTTTCTCAGAACCACACATTGGCAGGGTCACCCAGCTGCCTGGAGATCCCAAGAGGCTATCAAGTGAGTGAGAGAAGCCCCAGTGGGATTCACAGAATGGCTGCTTCAGCCACAAACATCCATCAGTTGACTTTTGCGCTCCGGACACGCTTCCCTTCACAGCTGAGCTGGAGTTATCTGTCTTGTTCTTTCCAGGTATGACCACTTGTCAGATATTTACAGCATCCTTAAATGCTTTTAAGGTTTGTTGTAGGCTGAACCATTTAAAATTTTCAAGTATTAATGGAGAACTTGTAATGACCCGAAATAAAATTTCTTCCTTGGCCAACCCCAAGCTTCTCTCCGACTTTTCCTGGAATTGGAGGCTGCCTGTTGGCAGATGGGACAGACTCTGCCATCATTGCTTGTCCTCAAAATTCCTGTTGCTTCCTCCCACTTAAGACCTAGGCTTGTCCCAGTCAACACATTTGTTAGTTAATCGGTTCTTGACAACAACTTGTATAACTAGCCATTATGATATAAGACTGAAGTTTCTCTTTCAAGTGTGAATACTTCCTAGTAGGAGAAGAATTCCAAATGGCATGTAAAATCAAATAATTTAAACCCATAGGGATTTTAGTCCGATTCAGTTTCCATTCCTTAGGATTTCCAAAGCTAGGGAAGTGAGGACCAGGCCAGGGAGAAAAACGACACATTGCCTCTCTGGTGGCTGACACAAAGCCCTCTGTGCAGTCCTCCCCTCACCTCCTGGAGTTGCTTTCTGTTTGGTTTGATTTTTTATCACTGGTCTGATCACACCCCACTCCCCTCCATCCGTAATTTTGAAATAAAGTCCAACGATCTCAGCAGGGCATTTGGAACTGTTTGAAACTCAGCAGACTCAGGTACGCTGATTCAACCTAACCATTCATCCATGCCCTGCTTGTACCCTACCCTTACCATGCATGCCCACCAAGGGAATAAAATGTCACTCAGGAGCTGCCCAAGAGGCGAAAGCTTTCCTGGGCCCTCTGCGTCGTGACCACCCCCCTCCATCAGCTCTCTCTGTCTCCCGGAGCCCTGCTATTAGCTCCTCTGACACCCCACTTTGAAAGGAATCCCTTAAAATTCCCTTGGGCATAGAGTTATGCCCTTCTTGGTGTGCCTACAGCATCTAGCACATTCTTCTGTGAAGCCTGAGTGTCAGCTGAGGTCAACCTGCATTTTGAGGTTCACAGAAATTCTCTTGTGCCCCATCCCACATTCTATCGGACATCGGATGCTCTCCCCAAGGGGTTGTGTCCACACCTGCTTTATTTATTTATTTATTTATGTATTATTTTTATTTAAATTCAATTAATTAACATATGATGAATTATTAATTTCAGAGGTAGAGTTCAGTGATTCATCAGTCTTATGTAACACCAGTGCTCATTACATCACGTGCCCTCCTTAATGCCTGTCACCTGGATATCCCATCCCCCATCCCCCGCCCCTCCAGCAACCTTCAGTTTGTTCTCTTATCGTTTGTCTCCCTCTCTGATTTCATCTTGTTTTCTTTTGGTTTTTTTTTAAGATTTTATTTATTTATTTGTTTGACAGAGAGAGATCACAAGTAGGCAAAGAGGCAGACAGAGAGAGAGGAGGAAGCAGGCTCCCTGCTGAGCAGAGAGCCCAATGCAGGACCTGAGATCATGACCTGAACCAAAGGCAGAGGCTTTAACCTACTGAGCCACCCAGACACCCCTGATTTCATCTTGTTTTATTTTTCCCTTCCTTCCCCTATGATCCTCTATTTTGTTTCCTAAATTCCACATATGAGTGAGATCATATGATAATTGTCTTTCTCTAATTATTTCTCTTAACATAGTTCTTTTTTTTTAAAGATTTTATTTATCTGGCACACAGAGAGAGATCATAAGTAGGCAGAGAGGCAGGCAGAGAGAGAGAGAGAAGCAGGCTCTCCGCCAAGCAGAGAGCCTGATGTGGGGCTCGATCCCAGGACCCTGAGATCATGACCTGAGCTGAAGGCAGAGGCTTTAACCCACTGAGCCACCCAGGCGCTCTAGCATAGTTCTATCCATGTGGTTCCATACACGTCATTGCAGATGGCAAGATTTCTTTTTTTTTTTTTAATATCTGAGTAGTATTCCAATGTGTATATATACCACATCTTCTATATCCATTCATCTGTCAATGAACATTTGTTTCTTTCCACAGTTTGGCTATTGTGGACATTGCTGCTACAAACATTGGGGTGCAGGTGCCCCTTCGGATCACTACATCTGTATCTTTGGAGGAAATACCTAGTAATGCAATTGCTGGGTCATAAGGTAGGTCTATTTTCAACTTTGTGAGGAACATTCATACTGTCTTCCAGAGTGGCTGTACCAGTTTGCATTTCCACCAACAGCGTAAGAGTGTTCTCCTTTCTCTGCATCCTCACCAACATCTGTTATCTCCTGACTTGTTAATGTTAGCCATTCTGACCAGTCCACACCTGCTTTATAACAGGGCCCTGATTTCCTTATCCTGAGCTGTGATTCCTCCTGTCACCTGCTGGACCTTTTCTTCCTCTGCCCTGCGTGGCCCCAGAAGTGAAATATAGCCTCCTTTCTCTGGTTTTCCTCACTCGGGGGATCTATGCCATGTAGCTGTCTTTGCTGAAACTGTGGACCAAGCACAGGTTTATACTTCATTGTTTATCTGAAATTCAATCCAAATCAAAGTAGCCAGTGTCCCGCTTTCCCCCCCTAAATCTGGCAACCCTGCTCCCAAGGAATGCCAACATACCCTCGTTTTAGTTCCTCTGAGGAAGAGAAATTCCACTGGCCCTGGAGGCAGCAGGAGGCTACTCAGACTTGTTCCTTTTATACTTCTTGTATTCCCCTTCTGCATGACCGACCCACAGGTCTAAAGGCATGTGATCATTCTCTCTGGAGCCTGCGTTCCAGTTTCCATTGGGCTGCAACTAGGGCAATGAGCTGAACTCCCATGTCCACAGACAGGAGACTGTTGAGAAGTCTTTCTGAAAGCTGAATAAGACCCATTTACTTCCAACAGATGAAAGCTGAGTCACACAACCCCCCTCACCCTTTTTTAAATGAGGCCATAAGTTCAACCTAGCAGCTTTCACAAGCGTTATTTGGGGTCTGTAAGTCACACAGAGCCAAGTCTGGTTCTGTGGACAATATGCCATGCTTGGAAAAATGGTGGCCCAAACCCCTGCCTCATTGGTAGGGTGACTTCAGGCCTGACTCAGCCCAAAAGCTTTTCAGAAGAGGATTTCATAGCCCTTTACCAACACTGTGTATTAAAAATGGAGTTGGCCAGCTCAGTGTTTATAAACAGAAATTCCCCAGCAAGTTCTGGGTCTATGTTAAGGTTTTAATATTATCTTTAAATAAACAAACAAACAAGTAAATAAATAAGTACATAAGTAAGTAAACTGAGAAGCCTCACAATTCTCACTGACTTGTGCTACTCCTGAGAATTAACCTCAACTTCCAAATCATTATTCTTGGTCTCAGTTCCCTCATCTGCCCCGTGAGGATAAATCATAAAATCGGCTTCATGGATTAGGGGCCTGGGTGAAGTGAGATAATCTTTCTGTAAAGTGCTTCTTTTAGCACTGAAAATAACAACTACTCAGCAAATGGTAGTGGTTATCATGGGGAGGACAGAATAAGGCCCGCCACCACTAAAGAGGTCCACACCCTTATCCCCTGTGAATTTGCGAGATCACAGGGCAAAAGGGGTGTTGCAGATGCAATTTCGGTTAAAGATGTTGAGACAGGGAGATTATCCTGGATTATGCAAGGGGACCCAATGTCATCACACAAACCCTTAGAATTGAGGAACCTTTCCCAGTTGTGATCAGAGGAAAGCTGTGCCTAGGGAGGGAGGCACAGAGAGGTATAATGATGCTGGCTTTGGAGATGGAAGAAGGGACAAAGAACTAAGGATTTGGTCAGCATCCAGGAGCTAGAAAAGGCTAGCAAATGGATTATCCCCCGAACCTCCGGAAAGGAATGCAGCCTGCCAAATCCTTGGTTTTAATCCACTGAGACCCATGTTGGACTTTGGACTTGCAAAACTGTTAAGGTAATTAATGTGTGTTGTTTTAAGCCACTTTGCTTGTGGCAATTTGTTATAGTATCAAAAAGAAACTAATACAATAAAAATTATTATTAATAGGAGTGTTATCTCATTAGAGATCAGAGCCATATATCATATGTCTTTTGGGCCCTCCAGGAAATATGGATGTGCAGTAAATATTTATCTGCCTGAAAGAGAATAAATTTCATAACACAGTGGTAGGACTACAGAGGTGTAGTCCTACACATTAAAAGAAATAATCAGAATGTTCATGATAATTTTTAGAAATATTACAGAAAAGACTTTCTCTTGCACATGTGTGCATGCATGCACACACTCTATCAAATAAATAAATAAAATCTTAAAAAAAAGAAATATCACAGAAAAGAGTGAAATAATTGAGTGTCAATGGCAAAAGAATTTTCAGAGTAATTTTCAATTTAAGTGTCCAACAGTAGGGTGCTTGCTCAGTTGTAATAATCCAGAAAATAGAATACTGTGCAGCCAAAAGTACTAATTGTAACTCATCCATGTGATAACATGGAATTTTCATTATATTGAATGAAGAAAGCAAAAATGTATGACTGTATGGCTACAAAGAGAGGGTAGAGCAAGTTCCCTTGGAATGTGGTGGAGAGGAGGGTTCCTTCTGTTCCTTCTGGGAGAACTGTTGGAAACTGGTCCAGAAGGGAGGGGCATGGAGCCTTCCTTTTGGGGGCCTCTCTCCTCGGTCCCCAGGGTTGGAGTGTCTGTGGCACTATCTTGCTGTAATCGGTTTTATGGATTGTTCTAAACCCTGAGCAGAAGAATCTCTGAGAGAAGGGACATCTCTGCTGCCCCTTTTGGAGGCCAAAATGCTACAACAGGGGCGCCAGGCTGCAAGAGTGTATCCCCAAGGCTCAGGAACAACCCTTGGCTTTCATGCTCAAGGGCCTCCCTCTAAAGAGCTTGGTTTAGTGATTCTCCTCTTAAAATGTGCGTATATCCTTTTGTTCTTGTCTTCTTTTATCCACTCTGTCTCCTTCAGCCCACACTTGGGTCATCTGCTTGGTATTTAGATTATACCCATTCTCCTGGAGAATAAGTTCCCTGTAGAAGCAGCCTGATCTGCAAATTGTCACTGTGTTCTTGCTCACAAAGGGACCCAGTTTCCCCCAGCCCCCAAAACCCAGAGATAGGAGCCAATGCATTGGGGCACTGAATCCGGTCTTCTCAGGCTATTCTGAAGGAATGAAAGGGACCCAAAGTCCCGAGGCAGAGCTTGTAAAAGGGTGAAACTCCCTCTTCCTTTGGTTTCAGAGGGCCCCTGCAGCAGCCATGGGATATTAGAGTTCCCTCCTCCCCACAAAACTCAGCAGTGCAACATAGACTCTCCTTTTATTCCAAAGATACACAGGCTTTCCTTGTCTGGGTTGCCCTGCCCCCAACAACTACCACCAAGGCAGGTGAGAAGTCTGGTGTCACTCTAGATGCCTCTCCCCATCCCAGGGTCAACAAGAGCCCCTGGGGTCAGGGAGGTGTGAGGGCAGGGGTTGTGAGTGTAAACAGATAGCTGTTCAGGCTCCTGGGGGCTTGCTGAGTGGCCACCCCCTGCTGCTGTTGATTACTGTCTACCACCACCTGCCTGGCCCAGCAGCACACCCAAATGGGGGCTACAGCCTGGTCAGAAGCTCAAACCTTTGACCTTCACTCAGCAGAGGAGGCTGTGCTACCTCAGGTCACCATTTGCAGAAGCTATAATCTGCTGGGGACCTCATGTGTCCTGAGCCCTGTGCTCCAACAATGTCCTGGGGTGCATGCAGTCAGTCTGCACCTCAAAGGCCAGCTGTGTCAAGTCTGGGGAACAATCATCACTGCCTGCCCAGAGCTCATTCTTTGCATATTAGCTGTGTCACATACCCTGACTGCTTCTCACAGGAAGCGCATCCCCTCCTACAGCCAGAGAACTCCTTTCCACCACTGATGTATCCCCCATGACCTCTGAAGTCTGGAAGAGTCCATCTCTCCAAAGGCTGGGTGGGCATCCAGGCTGCTCCTCTCTAGTCTAGATTGTGTCTCCTGGTCTCAAGGGGGAAACTTTCAGTATCTCCTGGTTCAGTTTGATGTTTGCAGTAGGATTTTCTGTGGATACTTTTTATCTGATGAGAAATTCCCTTCTATTCCAAGCTTATAACAGAGTTTTCATTAGGAAGAGGTGTTGGATTTTATGAAATACTTTTTCTTCACACAGAGAGATACCTATAGGACTCCCTCAATATGGTGTATTACATTTTCTTTTTAAATGTTAAAACAACTTTATATTCTTGGAATATCTTTCTATATATCATGGACTGGATTGACAAATACTTTAAGATATTTACATCTATGTTTATGATGATTGTCTATCGTCATATATAGACAATTGTCTGTTTGTCTATAATTTTACTTTTCTTTAACAATCTTGGCAGGTTTTGGTTATCAAGATTATGCTTGCTTGATGGTAAACTGGGTAATGTTTCCTCATTTTCTATTCTCTGGAGGAATTTGTGTGAGATTGGCGTGTTTCAACCTTAAATATGTGGAAGAATGCACTGGTGAAGCCATCTGGACCTGGAGTTTCTTTACAGGAGGGTTTTCTAATTGTACATTCAGTACAAGATTATTCATATTTTCCATTTCTTCTCACGTCAGTTTTGAAAAGTTATTTTGGGGTAGGATTTGTCAATTTCATCTACGCTTCCAAATTGATTGGCATAATTTTGTCCATAAAATCCTCTTGCTTTCTTTTCGGGTCTCCACAGGATCTTTAGCTCTGTTCCCTGTTGCATTCCGGGCAGTGGTAATTTGTGACATTCTTTATCTCTTGCTCACAAAGCAAAGAGCTATCTAGAATCCCCCATCAGAAATGAAGTGCTTATTCCCCCTGCTGCTTTGAGTTCTGGTGGCACACAGCCCTCTACTGTCAGCCCCCCTCTGAGAGTTGCCTTGACCGAAGAGAACCACCTTACCCGAGGCCACACACACTTACTAGGGTGACCAGGAGGCCACAACTGATCTATATTTGTTAGAAAGGTCTGGCTCCTAGCCCCAACTTGGGACAACTCTTCAGTCATGTCAGCTTCAGACTGGCCTGGATGTTTGGCCTAGGACCCTTTGGAGACTAAATTGTAGTTCAAGTTCTCCCTCTGCATGATCCTGCTTTTCTGCTGGCCCTTCCCTTCCCCAGGTCTGGTTCCCAAAAGCACCTCCTAATAAATCTCCTACATGCTAATGTTGATCCCAGAATCCGCTTCCTGGGAAACCCAACTTGCTATTGATTTTATCACTCATTAAAAAAACAAAAACAAAACAAACAAATAAAAAAAAAACCCCTAAACTCTAGCTTGTTAATCACCTCTAATTATAAATTTATTTTTTTGTAGTTAATTTCTGCTATTATATGTATTATCTCTTTCTTTTTGTCTTCTTTAATGCTTACTTTGGCTTTTTTTTTCCCAACTCCTTGAGATGGCTGCTTAGCTCATTAACTTAAAACTTTAAAAAATTGTAAAATTTATATAACATAAAATGTACTGTCTTAGCCGAAAGTGCACAGTTCAGTAGCTTTCTGATATTGACCTTGTTGTGCAACTGTCACCACCAGTCATCCACAGAATTCTTTTCTTCTTGCAAAACTGAAACTCTGAGCCTATTAAACAACACCTCCCCCTTCTGTTCCTAGTCCCTGGCAATCACCATTCTACTTTCTGTCTCTATCACTAGGACTACTCAAATTCTAGGTGACTCAGAGTGGTGGAATCATGCAGTATCTGTCATGGGTCATTAATTACTACCCTTTTTCCTTCTCAAACATACCCCTTTCAGTATAGCTATAGTTTCACCTCATAGGTTTTGTTCTGTCCTATTAATTATCATTCCATTCAAGTTATTTTCCAATTTTCATCATGAGTTCCTCTTTGACCTTTGGGTTATTTAGAAGCATGTAACAATGTAAAATTGTTTGGGGATTTCTAGTTATTGATTTCTGGCTTCATCTACTGGTTAGACAATACACTCGGCATGATTTCAATGACGGGAAATGTGTTGAGATTTGCATTGTCCCAGAATATGGTCATATTTAGCTACTATTTCATGTGCAATTAAAAAGAATACACATTCCGCAATCTGGGAGTACAGAGGTCTGCATGTGTCAATAGGATCATTTGCTAAATACGTTGTTTAAATCTTGAATATTCTTACCAACTTTTTTTTTTTTTGGTCTACTTGTTTTTTCAGTTACTAAACAAGGTGTGTTTCTCTCCCACTATTGTGGGAGACTCATCTGGCTGTTTGTTTTCTTTCATTTTTTGCTCTGTCAATTTTTGCTACACAATTTTGAGACTATGTTTCTATGTCTTCGTGGTGGATTGATCTTTCATCATTATAAAATGTCCTGTAGTGTTCCCAAAACATTATTATTGTTGTTTTTTTGTACAGTTCTTTGTACAGATCTTCATTTACCCACATTCTATTTCTTCTCATTCTTTCCCTGAATCTCTATTCTTTCATCTATGATCATTTTCTTTCTGCCCCTTAGTAGTTACTGCAACTCCTAGTAGTTTCTTTAATGCCAGTGCTCTGGTGAAAAACTCTTAGTTTTCACTTGTCTGAAAATGTCTTCACATCACCTTCACTTTTGAAGAATATTCTCGCTGGACATAGATTTCTAGGTTGGCAGAAATTTATTTTCAGTACTTCAAAGATATGCTTCCATTGTGCACTAGCTTTCATTGATTCTTTTGTAGAAAATAAAGCTTTTTTCCTTAAGATGCTTTTAAGATTTTCTTGTTGGTTTTCAAGATTCAAGTAGGTTGTGTCTAGGTGTGGTTTTCTTTTCATTTATATTACTTGGGCTTTATAGCTCTTCTTAAATATGTGGCTTTCTGTTTTTCATCAATTTTGGACAATTCTCACCCATTATCTCTTTAAATATTATTTCTTGCTTCCATTCTTTCTCTTTCCTCCTTCTGGGATTCTAATAATATATATATCTCTTAAGTTATTTTCTATATCTTTATAGGAATTATATTTCTATATTTTAAAATCTTTCTCCTCAGTCTGTATATATTTTTTTCTAACCTACCTTCACTCTCATTCTTTTTCAAATGTGTCTACTCTTTAAGCTTAACTCTTGCCTTAAGTTTAGATACCATATTTTTAAGTTCTAAAATTTTCATGGATTGTTTCCAGGATGCTACTGAAAATATTCACCTTATCACTTAATTTCTAGAACATATTAATCTCCGTTATTTTAGTTTTTCAAAGCCTGACAACAGCAATATCAGAATCCCCAGTGGATCTGTTTTTATTGTCCACTTTTTTTCTCTTGGTGTAACCTTGTCCTTTTCAGACCTGGTTATTTTTTGTTGAATGTTGGACATTGTGAATGACCGTGTTATCTTTCTCCAGAGAAGATTTACTTGTGCTTCTGGCAGACATCCAGGAGGGGGCAGATTACGTAATGGAATCAGGGTTGAAGGGTTGCGTTGGTTTGAAGGTGGGCTTCAATATTAGTCTCAGGATGAATGGAGGGTAATTAGTTTGCCTTGGACTGAATGGCTTCCTGGAGCAAGAGACTTTCAGTGATAAAGCTAGGATATTTCCAGACAAACCAGGATGGTTAGTCATTCTAGGGAGCTCTTCTGAGCTCCAAAATGAAAGCCTAGGATGCCCACTTGGACTCCTCCTTTGCATACCCTCTACTGCATTTTGTCCCCCTGTCCTATGAGACTGCCAATCATTCTGCTCAATTTCTTAGCTTCTTGGTCACTGTTTGTTGATCAGCTTCTCAATCTCTCAGCTGCTTGTGAATTGACAAACGCTTCAAGAGAGAAAAAGGCACTAAATGTCACGTTTATCCTTCTCCGTTTTCTTCTCTTCAGGATCTGGACCTTACACGTCCTAACTGTCTTGGGGGTCACTCCCGTGCTTTCAAGCAAGTGTTTTATATATTCTTGTCTACTTTTCTAATTATTCTTAATGGAAGAGTTAGTCTGAAACAGCTAGTCCAACACACTAAACACCATGTTTGGTGTGCATAGTTTTAAGGCTTTTAAAAATACTTCCAAAATGCCTTCCGGAAAGATAGCAACAATCCTTGTTCATAGTTGTGGACAAGAAAGTCTGTTTCTCCACATCTCACCAGCACTGGGGGTCACCAACTATACCAAAGGCACCTTATCTTCAACTCTTGGCAATATACTACTTTTAGAATTGCATGGAGTTTTAGATGCTACCTCTCTCTGACCCCTAGTGAGGTGAAGCCTTATTTCTTATGCTTATTGGCCATTACTCAAAAGAATGTTTTTAGTATAAATGTTCACTTGAGCCATATATATTAAACATTGCCAAATAGAACTGATGGATGGAAATTGGAAAGCTGTTGATGAATTTACAGACAGTGATCCCTCTGTCACAAGTTCACCCAGTGACCTGATTCATTAAAACATTTCCAAACCATCAGTGTTCACTCCTTGTTAAGGACCCCGACGTCGGTGTCCCAAAGGACTGATGTGAGCCACTTCATATTTGAGCCTGTTAGGACGAATGGAATCCTGACCACAAAGACTGGGTCCTGACATGAAGGGGTGCCAGGTTCTGAAGGAATCAAGGAGTCTGTACTAAATGTAGTGGCAAAGGAAGAAGCAGGGTCAACACTCAAAATCCTGTGGGGAAATGACCCAGGCTCAGAGCAGGAAGCATTGTGGTTTCCACTCGTTTTCCACTTCAGTGGCCATCCTCACAATGGGCAAAGGAGAGTGTTGCTTTTGCAAGAAGATTATTTTGACCCAGACTGCATCTTGTGCCAAGTGACGAGAAAGAAACCTTTCTGTCCTCAAGCCCACAGCAATTCTCATTGGGCTCTCTTGTGGGCATAAAGACAGCGGTGCTGGGCTAGATCTGGGCATCCCACACCAGGAGGTTCCAAGAGGAATTTTCACAGTTAATGACCCCCCAGGTAGCTTCCATATGTTTATCCAGTCAATGTGTAATTGGGAGTTCCTACTTGGGGACTGGAGTCTCTGTCGGCAAGAACTTGAAGACCAGCTTCCCACTGGTTCTAAATGGGCTTTTATTGCAAAACCTCCAGATACAGGGCTTTTTTCAAAGGCTTTATACAGCAATTAATGGCTGCAAGCAAATACCCAAACCTCAGATCCTGACCAAGTGCCAAATTCTTCACTGCGAGGGGAAACTCTAACAGCACTGTTTGTTCTCTTAAGTTGCCCTAAACAGGGAATATTTTACAGGTATAAATAACTACTGGCGGGGGGAGGGGGAGCGGGGACAGGTGAGCCACAGCGAGATATAGTTGTTTTTGTTGTTCTTTTTTTTTTTGTAAAAAGGGGAACAGTAAACTTATTATGCCTCAAGAAATTTCCAAGGATGTCCCATATATTCCTTGCAGGAAATACTCTGTAATTTTCCTTACTTCCATGCCAATTTTCCTTACTCTTTATTTTAATGAAGGAGGCTTGCAGCGAAGCCATGTTAGTGCGCGTCTCTTTAACATTTTTTCCATATTGTTATTTGGAGACTGGCTTTCCCTGCAGACTTCTTTCCACCCACACACATGGTCGCTTGCAACCAGCCGTCCAGACAGTCTCCATGGGCAGGGGGGCCCCTGATACCGGGGCGGGGTTGGGAAGGGGGGCAGGCCTCTGGCCACAGTGGCCGAGACGTGTGAAGCAGCACAGACTCCCATGGGCCTGAACCCACACAGATGGACATGGGGTGGGATATCAGACCCCCACTGTCTTCATTATTAAGTAAGGCTTCCTTGTTATCTCGCCAGGAAGTGGAGAATGATCTGTGCCACCCATTCTCAGCCTGTGTGATGGTGACTGAGGTGCAACAAGGCGGCTCTGGGGGAAGTGGCGGGGACAGATGGGAAATGAAGAGTTGGTGATGGGACTCCTGACATGCTCGTATTAACTGAGAACCTCATTGGAAATCCTTCTGGCTTCAGGCACCGCTGTGGACCAGGGCAGTGGACATGGATGAAGGATGAGAACTTTTGCCAGGCCTGAGTGTTTTGGGGCTCCGGGTCATTGTTAGAACCCCCAGTTCCTGTTGGATACCGAATACTGCGGGCTAGACTTTTGGGGGCTCCCAGGGGAGGTCTACCCAGGACCACAGGAAAATAAAAAGGCTACTTATCATGGCCTCTAGACTCTTTCCTTTTATGAGCTAAATAAATTCCCGCTCTGGGGAATGTGGAGTCGTGGTGTAGGGTGTGGGCTCCAGTGTCCTCACCTTGGCTACTGGGCACTGGCCTTCCCGAACTCGGTGTCCCCACTTGGGGCAAGGTGGCTCTGCCCACACTGTGAGGAGTGAGCAAACGTCAAGGACAGAGGCCAGCACCCAATCTGCGGCCAACAGATGTCAGCTGTTGCTACTGGTTCACTTCTTCACGCAAGAATCAAGAATATGGCCTTGATTGGACAAGATTCCTTAGAGGCCAGGGAGAAGAGGTGTGGAGGTGGGACCAACACAGAGAGGACTGGTGGGGCCCCCAGAGGCTGCTCCCTGGGAGCAAGAGGGAGGAATAAGAAGGGCCAGTCTTTCCTGCTTGGTTGGTTCTGGGTCCAGTTCTGAGTCCCTGCTGAGGTCTACTCCTTCCCACCGCTTTTCACCAACTCCGGTCCTTCAAGCCCCAGAGCCTCTGCTCTCGTGGGCAGAGTCCTTCCAGAACCAACCTGGGCTGGCCTGGCAGATACTTGCCCCTGGGCCCTGGTCATGTGCGTGGACAGTGACCGTGGCCAGGCCCCAGGGCTGGTGTGGCAGAGCGGGAGCTCTTCCTGCGAACCTGGGTTGTGAGCAGTGGGGGCTGTGCCCATGTGGTCCTGGACAGAGCACAGCCCTGGGGGTTCAGGCCCAGGCCAGTGCCCCGCAGAAAGAGGGGGATCAAGAGGGACAGGGAGGGGGGCGGGAGGAGCAGCCGGACGTAACGGGGGCCTGAGGTGTGCAAGGAAACCAGCAGTGGAAGGAAGGAGGCCCAGATAACCCCCAAACTTGGCAGCTGGCCTCAGCCTGCCCTGGAAGGGCCCCAGGTGTGCACTGGGCCATCCACCCATCCCCTTCCTGTCCGTGGAAAGCCTACTCGGAATCTCTGTGTGTGGTCCCCTCACACCCACCACAGAGGCCCATAACCCGGCCAGCACAGACACCTCGTTCAGCCCAGTACTGCTGTGTGCAGGATTGAACCTGGCTATCGCATGCCCGTGGCACTGAGCCCTTTAGGAACAAGGGTGGTGTGAGCCCTGCCCAGCAGTGGGTGCTGAACTGGGAAAGGAGGGCAGTGGCTGTGGACAACACGTCCCTGTCCCTGCCAAGATGACAGCTTAGAAGAGGGATGGATGACAGCAGACGGTTCAGCAGACAATTTCGGAGCGTGGGAAGAGCCATGAGAACAAGAAACAGAACAATAAGCAGGACAGTGAGGTGGGGGTGACCTTGGCCTGAGGTTTGGCCTGGGCTAAGATGGGCATGGTGAGAAGCCAGAGAAGGTGTTCAATAAGGGGAGCAAAGGGGAAATGGTGACAATGGGCAGGACTCGGAGCCTCAGCCCTTTTGCAGGGAAACTGACTTCTCCACCCATGCCTGCCTCCCGGTTCCCACCAGGCACTCCCCTGCAGGGGCTGGCCAGCATCCTGGGCCAGGATGCAATGATCCCAATCAAAGGGGAATAGGAGGCGCTCTCAGGAAAGGATGAAGGGAGGATGCTTGAATCCTCCAGAAAGCCAGTCTCAGACTATACTAAGCCCAGTGACCCGATCAATGGGGACCGGAATGGTGGATATGCAATTCTTAAAACCTTACCCCCTCACTGGGGTCTCCAGTGCCCGATTCCTGGGGGAGAAGAATGCATGAGGCTTCACCTGCCTCCCCTGAGGCCCCAGATCTGTGTCCTACGGGGCACAGAGATGCCAAGAATGAGGTGCTGGACACAGAAGGAGCTCCAGGGAGGGTGGAGGGCAATCATCGCAGGACAAGGACATCACCTGCCTCAGGAGCCTTGTGCTCCTGATGCAGCCACTGTCTGGATGAGCCGCAGGGCAGGCTCCGACAGTCCCCTGCCACCATCCCTGCCCTCTGCTGCAGAGACGTGACCCGTGGCCCTTCCACCATCCCCCCCATCGGTAATCTTGTGAACAGCCCTCCTTGTGGCTGGCTGCAACTTGCCTATAGCCAGAGGTGGGCATTCTGTTTCGGCTTCCCCTTGAGCCCTTGCTGCCTTCCCCTGGCCCCCCAACATTCCCTGTAACAAACTTGTGGAGCCTCAGAAACCAATAGGAGGACGATCCCCTAGACTTCATGCTTCATCAGGTGCGTAGATCAAAAACAAAACCCACCCTGATTGGTTCAGGGTTTTCAGGCAGTCCTGGTAAATGAATAATGATGGGTAAAGAAGGAGGGAGAGAAAAGGACACTTTAACTCCTGGGCTGGGCTATTTCTACTGAAATCTGAATCCTAAGCCAAGCTGTCTTACTCAGTGAGAAACACTTTGAGTGGGGAGCTATTTTGAACCTTAAACACTGAAGACAGAAGACTGTTTAAGGAGATTTAGGAAATGGGAGAAAGGTGCACACCACCACCTTGGTTTGGGGGAAAAAAGGGTGAGGGTTCCTCTGTCCTTCTTGTTTCACCAGACACTGCAAGGCAGGCCTGACCTTGACATTCTTACCCCGTGGCCAGGGACGTGCGGAGCCCACCGAATGTGTATTAAAGCCTGTCTCATCGTCTGGCAACATACATGCCGGCCATTCAAAATGTGGGCGTTGATATGAATATTTTAATATCGTTCTTAGATGCAGCATTTGAGGCACGTCTCCTGAATTAGCTTGATTTTTGGAAGGTGTTCGGAGAGGAAGAGGTTAGCCAGGAATGCGGCATTGGCCCAGCAGGAGCCCCGCCCACCTCCACAGGCGCACACGCTTACTATCCCTTCCCTTGCAGGCTGAGCTCCCGCCAGCAAACACAGGTGCCGGAGCTTCTCCTGCTGGAGGCTGCTTCTCTTCTGCTGAAGCTCATTCTGCCCTTGGCGACTGAACTTGCCCGGGTGCCAGGGGGCCAGTAGGGGGCTGGCTGACCTCGCATAACACCCTTGAATATATGCTATAGTCTTGTTTCCACTTGAGAAATTCATCCACACTGTTTTAAGTTTTCTTTTCATAACACGAATGATACCAGCTTATTACAGAAACACTAGAAAATGAGAAAAGCCCTAAATGAAGAGTGGCTCCCATCCCTCTATTCAGATATTCCAAAGTGTCCTCCAAGGATACCCACAGACACCTGACCATCCGTTTCTAGCCATGATGGTTATGGTCTGAATGCTTGTGTCCCCTCAAATTCTTACTTTGGGACCGAATCCCCAGGGTGATGGGATTGAGAAGTGGGGTCTTTGGGGGGTGATTAGGTCGTGGATGGGAGTTGGGTTCTGACAAAAGACTATATAGGGAGCTCCTTGTCCTTTCCACTGTGTGAGGACACCATGAGAAGTCACCATCCGTGAACCAACCTGGATGTCCTCACCAGACACTGAGTCTGCCAGCACCTTGACCCTGGACTTCCCAGACTCCAGCAATGTGAGAAATACCTACTGTTTATCAGCCACCCAGTTTGTGGTAATTTTGTTGTTGTTGTTGTTATAGCAGCTTGAACACACTAGAATAGCCATGTAACAAATTATTCCCCAAATTTAGTGGCACACAACAACCATTTATGATTCTGTGGGTCAGGAAAGGAATTTGGGCCAGGCACAATGGGGATGGCACATCTTCGCTCCCTGATGTCTAGGGCCTCCTCCGCTGGAAGACGGGAAGGCTGGGGGCTGGAAAGTCACAGGAAGGCTCCTTTATTCCCTCGCATGGCCGGAAGTTGGTGCACCGGATCCCGGTGCAACCCGCAAGTTGTTGTTGGCCTCTTCAAGAGCTCGGGACTTCCTCCCAACATGGTGGCTGTGTTCCAAGGGCATGTATTCTGAGAGATGGAGAGAGCCAGGTGAGAACGGCTTTTCTGACCCGGCTTCAGGAGCTTCCTGGCATCACTTCCAGCACATACTGCTAATGGAAGCAGTCACAAAGACCTGCCGGGTTCAAGGGCAGAGGACATAGACTCTAACTCCAGATGGGGTTCTGGAAGAGCATGCAGGAACATTGCTATTGCCATTTTGGGAAAATCCAATCTGCCACATTAAATTTCAAAAATATTCATATGATACATACAATTTTTGTAGAACATTTAGTTTGCTACTTTTTTTTATTGAGGTATAACATTTGCACAGTGACGTGCTCTACTCTCAACTATGCAGCTTAACGATTTTGTAAGTGTAGACACCCATGGACTCAGCACCCAAGCAAGATAGGAACATTCCCAGTGGCCAGAGGCCTCCCAGGGCCCCTTGCTTGTCAATAACCCCCACATCCTCCCAAGAAGTATCCTTTATCCTTTTTTTTTTAAGATTTTATTTATTTGACAGAGACAGATCACAAGTAGGCAGACAGGCAGGCAGAGAGATGGGGAAGCAGGCTCCCTGCTGAGCAGAGAGCCTGATGTGAGGCTCGATCCCAAGACTCTGAGATCATGACCTGAGCCGAAGGCAGAGGCTTTAACCCACCGAGTGACCCAGGCGCCCCTGGGTATCCTTTATTCTGATGTTATCACCAAAGATCAGCTTTTTCAGCAGGTGTTTTTCCCAAATGTATTATTAATGGTTTCCCATGCCAGCCTTCACTTTGGAAGACTACAAAGTTCACAAATGTATTGAAATATTATAATTTTTTTAGCCAGTAACCTGTGGCTGACCTTTAGGGGTTCTATGATT
Source organism: Procyon lotor (assembly GCA_028646535.1). Taxonomy (NCBI): domain Eukaryota; kingdom Metazoa; phylum Chordata; class Mammalia; order Carnivora; family Procyonidae; genus Procyon; species Procyon lotor. Next base: position 14,566,993 of record CM053609.1, on the reverse strand, counting down.
TCCACCAAGTAAAATCAAATGATACCGGGCCGAGAACCTGCTCCATGCACTATTACCCTCGACCCACCTCATGAAAATGGCTGGATGCCCTCACCCCAGCCCCAGACCTTTTGGGAGACCTTTCTGGGGTGACCAGAAAACACAGGTTATGAATGGAGAGAAGCCTTTTGGCCATGTGGATCGACTGTCTTTGGGTTGGCCCGAATGACCTAGAAGGAGGATTTCTATCTTTGTCACCATTTTAGCATCTCTGGAGTAATGGAGCATGAACAGCAGCCCTGAAGGCTGAACATACGGATTTCCACTATAGCTTGCTGGTCTCCTTTCCATACACGCTCTCCCCTGTTTCTCTGCTCGCTAGAGCGGGTGGCATTTCCCACCTGTGTGCGTCACTTTCCAAATGCTTATGCTGAAATCTGCTTTGTAATTAAGTGGCAGCAGCTCTTGCTTTATAGACTGTCATTGTCTGAGGATACTAAGTGTTTCCTATAAGGTGTCATCTTATTGCCCATAGTTACCAAAGACAACAGGGAGGGGAGGAGAGGAGATGAAGAAGAGAGAGAAGCAGGGCAGACTTGGCGAGAGGAAGAGGGGGGCCATTGTTCTCATTTGCTGGGAAGGAAGCGCGGGTGTGTGCAGTCATCTATCACTGTGTTAGGTTTACAAATAAAGACATCAGAGGCCATGGGTGCTCAAACACGGGGTGCAGACTCTCTGTCTGCAGGTCGTTTTTTTTTTCCCTAAGGAAAATTAAATTCCAAAAATATTTGCACTGACTTAAAAAAAAGTTACTCTTCACGTCTCCCATTTTTAGCTACATTCCTCATTTGTATTCGAGTTTGAGCTTCTCTTTAAAAAGTTGAAATAGGAACGGAAGCGATCCACTAACGCTGAAGCCAAAATTAGAGAAAACATCATGTAAATGCAAAGAAAACACTACATGGGAAGATGGGAACAATGGAAAGGAAAGCCCTCCCTCTCTCATCTGAGTGTCAGTGAAGGCAGCCCCTCGGAAGTTCCCCCTCCCGAGTAGGGCTTCTCTGGTGGGTAGGAATGGAGATACAGTCGGAAGGGTAAGGTACTGTCTTGGGGATGCAGGTAGGGCCAGCATGAAAGAGGAGCCCAAGGGATGACTCCAGAATGGGGTGAATAGGATGAGAATGCCCCCTCCCCCAGCCCCGTATGTCCGAGGGGACAACAAGCCTGCAGATTTTCATCCCAACCTCGGTCCTTGCAGATTTGCAAGAATAGCCTCCCATCGGTAGGCAGCACCTGTTAGAAAGGCAGGGAGCAATCGATCCCAATTAGCATCCAGAGCAGGGAAGAACAGCAGGAGACAATGCCCCCGGGATCCAGGGACTGGAGCAGCTGGTTTGACAGGTGGGCCTGGGCTCCTGCCTACCATTGAAGATACTGTCACACTGGGGGTGCCTGCTGGAGTCGGGCAAGGCCACAGCACCACCATGACAGGACCCGCCACCCCTTCTCCCACTTCTGCCATGCTGGGTGGTCACCAGATCCCTGTCTCCCTGCAGGGGGTCCCCGATGTGGGCACCACCTGCCACGTCACCCTCGGTTCAGTTCAGCAGAGCTTTGCTGTGAGTCCTCAGGTAGAGCCTTGTTATCTAGTCATAGGCGGCTCCAGGAAGGGTCCATGGCGGGCAGGCAGCATGGCCGAGAGGACAGGGCTGGACGAGAGCTGAGGGGCCCCGGCTCTGTGCCGGAACGCTCCAGTCCCAAGTCAGGGCCCATAGGCTCTACCTCTTTTTCTAGCCACTCTGTGGGTGGAGACCAACACCTCTTTTTGGTCCAAGATCCTACTTCTTCTTGGTTACTGTAGGACATCCTTCCAGGGGGCCTCTCTCCAGCCCCAGCAATTTTGAACTCCCTCCTGGATCTCGTCCACCAGCTGGACACACGTGGTTATTTCTCTTTGCTCATGTCTTAAAGACTAAGGTCAAAGAAACAACAACAAAATCCTCCCTTGACTCACTTCCCTTCAGTTACTACTATCTTTCTCTCTTTTCCAGAAAATTCTTCAAGGAGTTGTGTACACCTGCCGCTTTTGGTTGGCTTCTCCATTCTCTAGAAGGCAGTCGGGCTCTCAGCCTCCGGCATGCCAGCAGCATTGGGCTGGGGGGCGGAGAGGGGGTGCTCCCACCCATGCTAACCCATGGGCCACACCATCCTGCCTTTTCACACAGAGGCCGACCCGTCCCACTGCTGTTCCAAGTCCCCCACGTCTCCCTGGCTCATGCAGAGACAGAGCCAAAGTCCCTACAATCATATGAGCCGACGTGACCTGGCCCAGCTCCCCCCATGACATCACGTCCCCCACTCTGCCCGCCTTGTGCGCTCTCTGCCCAGCTTCGATGGCCTCCTGGCTGTCCCCCACCTCATTGCCTTGCCGTCCTTCTCAGGGCTCCCTTCACAATCTTAGGGAACCCCTACCCACCACCCACTTGCCCACCAACCCTATTTAAATTGCAACTTCCCTGGGGGGCATTTCCTAGCCTCTTTTCCTGCTTCATTTCTCCCTGATCATGTATCTCTCTGTGTGTATTTCACTTAAGTGTCCTGTTTATGGCTGCCTGCCCCGTTAGAGTGTCAAAGAATGTCCACTCCATGGACACAGGGCGTTGTGTCTGTTCTGTCCACCCCTGCATCCCCAGGGCCCAGATAGGGGCCGACACAAAGTGGGTGCCCTCTCCAATGAGTCAGCAGAAGGCCTCCCAGCCCCACCCTGCCCAGCCATCAGCACCGGGGTGGCCCCGGGTCCAGCTCTGGATGAGTCCGGAGTATCTATCAGGCATGGGAGAGTACAGTGCAGCTCCCAGTGGAAACCACCCCCCACCCGGAGCAGAAGTGCAAAGTCTGCAGGGCGCTTGAGTCACACACAAACCCATTCAGACTGAAGTCCGAGAGGCCAGCCAGCCACCATCAATGAGGAGAGAATGGACAAAGCTACAGGAAGCTCCACAAGCACTTCCAAAGGGAACAGTTTTAAGGACACTGTGTTCAAAGAGGCGCAAGGGGAAATGGGTGAGACACTTGCAGTTTTGCAAGGCTGACTCTCTTCATGAGCCTGTTGCAGAAATTCAACAGGAAGTGAAGGATGGGGAGTCCAGGTGGGGACATGCTGGGACCTCGTCCTCCCACCACCCGCTGTGTGTGCTGGTAAGTCACTTACCCTCTCTGCACCTCAGTGTTCTCATCTGTAAAATGGGGATAGTAATGGTATTTGTCTCTTATGATTATTCTTTCCATTAAATGAATATGTATAGGTAACATACATGCATGTAACTACACATGTACACATACTATAGATTGATTGATCGATTATCATCTATCATCTATCTCCCTCCACCCAGAGTTTAGGAGAGTGCCCAGCATGTAGTAAATGCCACTGAAGTGTTTGCTATTAATATTGTACAAGCTTGCAAAATTATGCCCAAAAAATTAACAGCAGATTCCTTCATCTTTCATTCTAAAAAAAGTAGCTCATGGTTGCCTATCGGGTAATTTTTAAAAATATAGGACAAAATGAACTTTTCACTTAGGAGTCTTTAGAAATGTTCACAACTGTTTCCTTTTTAAAGAAAGTTCCAGAGGCACCTGGGTGGCTCAGTTGGTTAAGCACCTGCCTTCGGCTCAACTCATGATCTTGGGATCCTGGGATCAAGCCCCGAGTCGGGCTCCTTGCTCAGCAGGGAGTTTGCTTCTCCCTCTCCCTCTGCCCCTTCCCCGTGCTCATGCTCTCTCTCTCTCTCTCAAACAAATCTTTAAAAAAAATGAATAAAATGAAGAAGTTTCCAGTCAAGCCTTTTCTTCACTATTGACTGTGGAATATGGTCTGCCTTTAACTGGATTCACATTAGGTGACTTTACCCAGATCCTGTCATCCTCTGTCTGGCCAGGGGAGTCAACAGTGATGGGGGGTGGGGAATGCATTCTCAGGAGAGGGGCAGAGCCAGGGGTCAGGGAAGGAGGAGTTGTTGAGTGCGGGCTTCATTGCTGCTTCATTTTATTCATCCCACCACCTTTATGTGCCTTTGCCAGAACTTGGAGTCCAGCTGGACTTGGTGGAGGTACAAGCATGGACAAAAGGCTTCTGGGTCCAGACAAGATGGGGACCAAGTGCGTGCTGCTCTTGTCTCCTTTTTCTGCCCCCCCAGCTTCAGCTGTGGAGAAACCTCAGGAGAAGGAGGGACACAAAGCTGAGACGTCCTGAGGAGACCCGTGGCTGATGGGAACTGTGTGGGGAGGGTAATGGGGGTGCCGAGGGGACAGGCACAGCCACCAAGGCAGAGGGCAGCAGGGGAGGGGGCTGAGGGAGAGCCCAGTTCTAGTTCAGTCCCTGACGCACTTTGCCTTGGGTGATGGGTGGGAGGAAGTGGGGGTCCATTCCTCTGAGATAAAGACCAGTGAGACCAACAGCCCAGTCCAGTAGCTTTGTACCCGGGAGGGTCCGGTCAGGACTGGCCCCAGTGTTGCCGGGTGAGGAGCTGAAGACAGCCAGATGCTGTGAGGTCAGCTTTCCTGACACTCCTCACCTCCTGCCCTGCTCCCCAGGACAGGAAAAACCCACCTTCTCCAGGGGCCAATGACATCTAGGAGTTAAAGAAAATTCCTCTGGAGCAATAGCAATTAAGGGTGGTTGGCAATAAATCTGTGGTCTCGAGGTTCATCCCTCCCTCCTGCCAACTGCTCCAGGGGGGACACAAACACTCAGATCAGGGTCTGGGCGGCAACTCCTCCCCATTACCTGTCCCCCAAAGAAGAACAGGAGCCCAGAGGCCAAAGACAAAACAAAGTCTAAGAGGTACGGCATCTCTTTCATGAAGACTGTGCCCCAACTGCCATCACCCCTGGGGAACAGAATTTTCAGCCAGATCCACAATTTTAAATAAGTGTAATACATATTCTCAGCCAAAGGAGGGTGTTAATAATAATATAAAACAGAAACAAGAAGTCATAAAAAGAAGCAGAGAGAAAAATATAAACATGGAAAAAAGGATAATGATAGACGGGATCCGTACACACATGTTTTTGGCAGGAACATGTTTGTTTGCGGTGGGGAGGGGCTGGCATCCACTTACATCTGTCACAGGGGAAGGGGTGAGTCAACTGTGGACGTGCACCTGAGATTCTAGGCCCTGGGCCCCGTTAGAAGCAAAAGCCTAGATGCACACATAGGACCAGAATTAATCTTAAAGACAAGGGATAGAGTGGCAGAAACCAAACAAAGCCCAAGGAGTAACTTTTCTTACATAAACCAAAAATTTAAAACGATGTTGTGGGTCAACAGAGGAGCGGATGACCAAAATGTGGGCTGGCCCTACAATGGGATATGATTCAGCCCGAACAAGGAGGGAAACTCTGACACTTGCTACAACACGGACAAGTCTCAGGGACATTATGCTGAGTGACCTAAGCCGGTCATGAAAGGACACTTAGTGCTCAAGGAGTCAGACTCATAGAGGTAGGAAGTGGGGGGGTTGGTGGCCAGAGGCTGGAAGAGGAGGGAATGGGGAGAGAGTGTCTAATAGGAACAGAGGTTCGGTTGGGGAAGATGAGAAAGTTCTGGAAATGGAGGGTGGTGATAGTGGAACACCAACATGAATGTACTTAATGCCACTGAAAGCTACACTTAAAAATGGTTACATTGCATTATATGTTAATAAAAATAAATAAATAAATAAATAAAATAATAAAAAAGAAAAGAAAAAAAACAAAAAAAAATGGTTACATTGGTAATATTTATGTTAGGGATATTTTACCACAATAAAAAAATAAAATAAAAAATCTAATAAAGAGGGTGAGTCGGTGGTTATCAGTTAAGCGTCTGTCTTCGGCTCAGGTCATGATCTCAGGGTCCTGGGATGGAGACCTGCATTGGGTTCCCTGTTCAGAGGGGAGTCTGCTTCTCCCCCTGCCTCTGCCCCTCCCCCCACGCTCACGCTCTCTCTGTTCTCTCTCTTTCTCAAATAAATAAATAAAATCTTTTAAAAAAATAATCTAATAAAGATAACCAATTAAAAAAATACTGTGTAACGCGCGGTCACATGGAAATAAAAGGGCACGCACTGATCATCCTAGGATGTTGAGGGCATCGAAGGTGAGAAGCAGAGTAAACGGGGACAGGAACCCGAAGCCCCGCCCAGAGAGTGGCACCTACCGGCTCACCAGGCTGAGGGAGGGCAGCCCGCAGATGGGAGGGACAGGATCGTCTCCAGCACAGCCTCAAGAGGCCTCGGGGTGGCTCGGGCGGAATGGAAGGGGCTCCCATGGACGCGCCAGTCCTTTCAGACTCGGTCCCCACAAACACCTTTACCTCTGTCTGGGGTTCCCCTTCTCCTCTGCGAGGCCTGGCAGCGTGGAGTCCGAACAGCAGCTGCGCGGGGAGGCCATCCGGCCACACCCCGTCCCACACCTGTGGCCGCACCTGTGCCCGCACCTGTGCCCACTCCTCCCCGCAGGCGCGGGGGCGGGGCCCACAGCTGGGCTTGCATATAGCAGGTGCTTTGCCTGCTCCCGGTGAGTGCGAGTGAGAGACAGGAATCAAAATGGGAAAGATGTCCGTTGATGGAGGCAAATGACAGGATGTCTTCCATCCTGGGAGCCCCAGTGAATGACTCCTCACAACCCCAGCCAGATAAATCTCGCTCCCAACCTCAGGAGCCTACAGATTTCCACTTTTGCTATTTTTCAACACCTAAACTTGGTTTTTATTCTAAACCTTGATTCCCCCTGGCGGTGGGGGCTTCCTCTCAGCCAATGGTGGCCTCAGGCTTGGCGGGGGACCGAGTGGCCCAGTGTAATCATGTGTATCCTTAGTCACTCAATGAAGCAGGAGGACTATTTGCTCTGGGAGCCGTGCTGCCTGGCCCTCTGGTCCCAACTCAGCCTTCAGAGAAGCCCTTTGCCTATTGGGGCTAAAACTGAAGTTCACTGTAGTCTTTCCAGGCTTGCCATCCCTGTTCCAACTGCCTGTGACAGACAGACGGGAATGATACCCAACCTGCATGAGCACACTGTCAGATTCCAATCAATCAGAATTTGTGCTGTTTTTGTAACAAGTGGGTCCATCAGAAGGCCCAGGCAGGAGTGGGTTCGAGGAGGCGCAGGGCACACTGTGCCTCCCACGGGCAAAGAGATGACAAGGTGAGCATTATATCAAGGCTCTTGGTGGTTTCGAGTAAGACACTGCCAGGACACGAGTGGCCCTCTTTCGACAGCAATGTAGGGCTGAACCGAGGCCGTGCTGATAGGGGCTCCTGGCTGCCCTACAAGTCCGGGTCGTCATCGGGAGACGCATTTATGAAAATGGCTGGAAAATCACTTTGGGAAAATGGTCAGGAGCCTGGAGGTTCTGGGTGACCACACCGCTTGTCCAAGTCCCCCTCCAGGATGTGTGATTGGTGCCAAGCATGCTCCTGCTCCCTGTGGCCAAGGCCAATGCTGGGGCATCTGCTGAGTCTGGCTCCCCTTCCGGGGGTGGGGGAGGGGGAAGCACGGTTCTGGCCTTTTAGGTTTCTGCAGAGAGAAGCAGGGTCTTCCCCTCTGTCCTCCTTCCCACCAAAATGGCTGATTCCTCAAAAGTGAGAAGGCCATCCTGGTGCTGCACCACCATTAAATAAAAATCAGCCACAAGTATGATCAAGTGACCACTCGGCGACCCTAGATGTTTCTAGACTCCATAGGCCTCTCTTTCACTGAGAGAGAATAATTACTGACTGTGTTACTGTTGTTTTGTTTTATCCAGTGTTCTAGCAGTTTTCTAGTTTTTAGAAGTAGGCTGTGAACACCGAAGAGCTGCTTCCAATATCTTGGACAGACTTGTGCCACTTGTCCTCAGAGTATAAAAATATATTTGTGCTGTGAAACCCAGGGCCAAGTATCTACCTAAACATTGGCTCTAATAAACTAAAAGCTATTTTTACAAGGATTAATGTGCAGGGCCCCAATTCTCATACAGATCTGCCAGAGTGAGACACTGGTCTCCATTTCACTCTTTATAATAAACGGCCAGGTGTGTAAACAACAGTTTGGAGAGTTGTCCATGGGTCAAGGCCAACTGTGGTTTGGGCAGGATGGGCAGTGACATGCCAGGAGGTGCCCAGGGTTGTGGGTTTAGGGTTGGGCAACTTCACAGTGGATGCCTTGGATGGTGAAACAGGGAGTGTGCTTTGTTCGGTTAGACATGGTGTCCTCCATGACATGTTGGAGACCAACATCGGGATTCAAGATGGTGGCATTCCTTGGTCCTGAACTGGAATTTCACATCCAACTGAACCCAAGAGTGACCCATGTATTGGGGCTCCATGAGGCCCAAGTGGGAGGGTGTTGGAAATGATCAAATACTGAAGAAAATAAGCCCAGAGGGAATAAGGTTTGAGGGAAGTGGATTATCCTTTACTCCTGGCCTGATTTATCCAGATGGACAAAGCTAGTCAGGTTCATGGAGTCCTGGCACATGAAAAAGACTCCTGTCCTACGTTCCCTGATAATAGGCTGGCTGTCATTTCTGGGAAACAGTCTGATCTGGTGTCTCTGAAGGCTCAAGTGTGAGCCAGAGGTACTTTTAAGCAAGTCCGTGGTTCTTTCCACAAGTGAGAGCCTCTCTACTTGGGAGCACCTGCCCCTGCTATCACATGGTGTCTGGGAGGCGGCCTTCTGGGACAGTGCCTGGGGCCAGAGACGCAACCTAGCCAGGGGCTTTGGGCCGCAGCTGCCCAAGCGAGGGGCTGGCCAGCTAGCCTGGAGCCGCCTCCCAGGCCCAGCTGCAGGGCTGGGTTTCCTGCAAACCACGATCCTGAAGCCGGGCAGCCAGCCCCATGATGCGTGTTTATGGTTTTCACTGCACCCCAGGGAGGGTCATGGGCCTCCCCGCCCCTGTGGCCTCAAGGTTGAGCGGGCCCAACATCTAGAGTTGCTATGATCTAGAAACACCAGCAGCTGCTTGTCCCCTAAAGCCTCCCGGCAGCTTTGAGCCATCTGGGATGTTTGTTCATATCTGCTGTAAACAGTTGTTTTCCCAGCGACTGCCCAGCCTGAGTTAAATATTAACAGAGAACTGCCTCCACAGGCGCTCACGGGGCGTCTGCTTTAAATATTTAAGTGACTGCCATTCCATCCCCAGTGGCTATTTGGGTCCAGCAGCACTTGCCTCCCTGCTTATTGAGTAGTGTGAGATGTCAAACACTTCCCTCCACTTTTTCTTCACTCTGCTTGTTCCCTCCCCCACCCTTCCCCGCCCTCCCCCTCTAACCCCCAATTTTCACTTTATTCTCTTGTGCATGGCTGCCTCTCTCGCCTCCAGGAACACTAAGGGAGTCAGTGGGTTCTAGGACATTCTTCGGTGAGGCTCTGGGAGCACGCCTCGGGCTCCCAGGGGAGCCGGATGTCCTTCAGCCCTGGCATCTCTTAGGCGCTGGGCAGATGTGGACAGACGGGCACACCCTGCTGTCCCTTCTTAAATCTGGGTGTGCCTGAGTGTGGGGAGGGCATGCGTGTGCCCCCCTCTATGCTCGTGAGCCCCATGGGTTATGGAAACGATGTTGTGGTGTCCAGGGTGCCCTTCTAAGCCATTCTCCCCGTTTTGCCCTTCTCATTTCACGTGGGGGTTTGTGTGCAACATAGCAGTTTTCTTCCAGAGGCTGATGGTGAGCTCAGCAAAGATGATTAAGAGCTCAGATGGCCAATGAACCCCACAGGGAGGGCTGTGTGATCTTGGCCCCGCAGCTGGAGGAGCTCGGAGGCCTCCCCATGAGGAGAATGGGTGAGACGGGATGACCTTGGGTAGGTGGGCATGGAGCCCCGGGGGGCCCTTGGGAGTTGGGACTGTGCTGGGTGTTCCTGTCCCTGTGTGGCATTTGGTCATAACTGCAGACTTTGGAACATTCTCCTTGAAACCACAACTTTACCTGGACTCAGCTATGAAAACTGTCGATCTAGCCCCAAATTGGCCCTATGGGGGCGGCACAAGGCGATGAGTTTCTTCAGATCCCGCATTCCTTGGTGGAGGGTTGGGACAAAAGCAGCACTGTAGTTCTTTGTACACGTGGGCAGGAAAGCCAATGGCCTCCCTTGTCTAGAGGAAAGGGCAGGAACACAGGGTCTTGCATTTAGCCCCCTGGTGGAGGTCTGCTCTCCCGGCGAGGAGCCTGAGGAAAGCCTCAGGTGGAAGGAAGACAGGACAAGGGAAGACAGGGAATTATCTTTCTCCAGCTCGGGCCAGAGATTTCTAACTTAGTTTTGTGAGATCCCCAGACAATTATGCATATTGGGAAAGCTACTGAGATCTTCTCAAAGCTAAAGTAATTTAAATTCCCTTTAGTTTTTCTCAAGAGCTATGGGCAAGCTCTCAGAATAAAAGGAACTTCAGTTCACTTCAATTTCCAAAAGAGATGTTCTTTTTTTATACACACCTTTTAAAACAAGTACCTTTTTGTGAACGGGGAGAAGGGGTTGTGATGGCTAGGCTGAAGTTCCGGCTTGGGCCAGCTGGGGTACCACCTGTGGCCCCGCTTCCTGTGGGAGGAGCCTCCTTCTAAGAGCACAGGTGTCACAGGACATACGGGCCTGCTGGGGAGTCCGGGGCTACCAGCTGTGTGGCATCTCATGGTCCTCATTTCTAAAGGGAGAAAATGGTACTATCTCCCCCTGCTCAAAGACATTGCCTTAGACCTTGGAAGCCAGCTGCATACATGCTCCAGCGACAGCCATGCCTGCAAGCCGTGCCTGCAAGCAGCCTCATCCGGAGCAGTGGGAAGATGTCTAGTATGCACAGGGGGCTCAGTGGTTCAGGATGAGCGGGCTTCCATGCAGGCTGGCCTGGATGCAGGGTCATTGGTGGTCAAAAGATCTGAACATATGATTCTGCATACTGAAAGCTAATGGATGGGTATGGAATGGACAGAGCCTCTGAGGAAGAAGGGCAGAGCCCTCAGCCCAGAACATCGTCAGATGGAGGCTGGGAGTGGGTGGGCCCCATCCCTCCCTGAACCCCAGAGGGGCACAGACTGTGAGCTGGCAGGCTTGGGAGGGTGGGGGAGAGAAGTGCTGGAAAGGACTGGACTAATAATGGGAAATCTGTTTATGAAGCTGGTAAGTCAATCAGCCTCCCCACCCCCTCAAAGCACAGAGCAATTATGACCTCAGGCCAAAAACAGGCTCTTTTTTAGATAAATTGAACAAACTTCCCAAGAACTAGATTTTCAGTGTGGGCTGATTAGCTCTAGAGCGGTGCTTCTCAAAATACATTCCTCCAGTGGCAGCAGCAGCAGCAGCACCTGGGAACTAATTAGAAATGCAAATTCTCAGGCCCATACCAGAACTTCTGAATTGGAAATTCTTTCCACTGGGGCCCATGCATTTCTCTTTAAACAACCCCCCAGGAGATTTGTTGAGAACCACTGATCAGAGTAGAGCTTCTCAACCTTAGCTGTCTATTGGAATCCTGGGAAACTTTTAAAAATGCTGATGCCTGGGCTCCATCCTCCCCTGACCCAGAGATTCTGATTTAATGGATTCTGCATGTGGACTGGGTATTAGAATTTAAAAAAAATTTACCAGGTCCAGCCAGGATGGAGAACTGGTCTAGAGTAAGGCCGTCCTTATTTAGCACATACTAGCCATCTACATGACTGGTCATCCCAGAGAGAAGCTTCTAGTCGACAAGCCCTAACTACTTATACAAAGCTCCGTGGGGTACAGACCAGCTACAACCCCAGGGGAACAACACATCAGGTACCCAGAACAATCAGCCTGGAGCTTCACTCCTAAATATGAAAGAAAAATCAAGGATCACCAGACATATAAGAAGACCAGCAGCGTGAAAGGGAAATATGAACATTAGCAAGCAAAACAACCAACCCTTAGGAAAAATAAATAACTCAGGGATCAGAAGATAATTCCTAAAAATTCTAATATCCTCAGAGAGATATGAGAAGTTGAATCTGTAAAACAAAAACTGGATGCTGTGAAAAAAATAATTACATAATAAAGAAGAAATCTTAGAAATTAAGAGTATTTTACTCTTTCAATAAAATTGGGAAGCTTCCCAGATTATGGGACAAAAATAAGAAAGAAATTGAAAACATGAAGGAGAGGAAGAAAAAAGGAGTAACGAATCAGTGAAGATGGCCAGCATTTGACTGTGACAGTTGGAGTTCCGAGCAAGCAGAGGACACTGAGGAAAAGGAAATAATCTCAGATGTAATAGGAAATACTTTCCTAAAGCCAAGGGGTGGAAATCTTCAGACCAAAAAGTCCTATCAGGTGTAATTCTGTATCAATAATAAAATTTCTTCATTCAGACACAGTATCTACTAAGAAATCTGAGAATACTAAGAATAAAAAGATACTAAAAGCATCCAGGGAGGAAAAAATAAATAAAGATGGACTGCTTGTAAAGAATTAAAAATCAGACCTCCTCAGGGAGAGAGGGTTCTAGAAAACAATGGAGCAAGACTTTCAAAGGTTTGAGGAAAATATTTTGAACATTAAATTCTATACCCAATGAAACAATATTTTAAAATATTAGGACTAACAAACAAATTGTTCAGGTGACTAAGCAGTCAAAATGTGCAACATTTTCTTATAGAGTTTCTTGAGGAAGTACTCCAACAAAACAAAGAGAAAAGCCAAGATGGAAGACAGAGGATCCAAGAAACAGGAGCTCTACTCCAATAGCCCAGGGAAAGGAAATCCCCAGGTGACAAGGATGCAGCAGAACTTAGGAACATGGGGTCTGGATTTGAGCCTGATCCCAGGAGTTTCTGACATGGACACCTCCAGGCAGGGAGAGTCAGTGCAGTAGAATAGCATGTGGATCAGTGTCCAGTCAGAAAACAAAAACTCCTCTAGATATTTCCAATAGAGGGGGATTTGTAATCAGGGAATTGCTCTAAAAAGTGTTGAAAGTAACCTAGGGTTTCCAGTCTGGCACATAAGGAGCTTGGAAGTTCTGACTTCCATCTTCCCAATAAGACAAAAGCTAAACTGAAAAATGAACAACTCTTCTTAGATCTATTGAAGTATTGAGGTCACAGGCAAACCACTGCCCCCAAATCCTGGAGAGAGAGACAGTCATCACAGTTTATTGGAGCAGAAGGCCAGGAGTGAAAACCTCCATGGAACCAGTACCCAGCTAGAAACACCTAAACTGACTGATGATTTGCTGGAGACTCCGTATGGATGGAATTGAGAATTAAAAACTTTAGGAAACCTGGTGTTAGGGAGGCTCCCACACTTTTATGAGTTTTACCTCTAAGTTTTGTATGGGTTCTCACAGTGAAGATCAGAGAAAAATTCTCTTATGCTTCCAGCAGGACAATTGGGAAAATAAACATCCTGAAATATCCCCAGAGCATTCTGTTCTTAACAAGGCCTGCCCTCAAGAGAAACTATTTTGCTAGAGCCTAACCAACTTATGCTAGAGCATAACCAATATGGGAAGAGGGAAATACCCAATCCTAGTCCCTTCAGCCTTTCTGTTTCATCAAAGGCGGGGTGTGGGGGACTGAGAGTCACCTGAGAAGGTCACAGCCAAGGGATATAGGCTTACTAAAAGACTGAAACTTGACCATAAGACCATGAGATGCTTCCCCTCCTCTACACCTTACCATTACATAAGGAGGGATCCTGGATAATAACCAAGGAATACAGTTGAAAGAATTGTACGTCTCAGACCTTATTTAAGAAGTCTTCAGGGAGACCCAAAAACAATAAGAGAGATAAAAACAAGGACACCAGAAGAAATTTTAGCCTCTGACCCCTACAGCTACAGCAAGCAACAAATATAACCTAACTCCTAGCCCGGTAAACATTAAATCTCACAGTAAAAGCCTACCCATCTCAGTTCCTTTTATCCCATACATCATGTCTAGCTTGCCACAGAAAATTACAAGGCATACTAAAAGACAAAAAATAGAATTCAAAGAGGCTAAGCAAGCATTAAAACCAGATTCAGATGTGGCAGAGATTCTGGAATTATCAGATGAGGAATTTAAAACTATTATGATTACTATGCTAAAGCTTCCAATGGAAGACGTGGACACCATGCAAGCACATATTGATAACAATGGGCTGAGAACTCTAAGAAAGAATCAAAAAGAAATGCTAGAAATCAAAACACCATAACAGAAATGAAGAATGCCTTTGATGAGCTCATCAACAGACTGCACATGGCCAAGGAGAGAATTAATGAGCTTGAAGAAATGTCAATAGTATCTCCAAAAAGTAAATAGAAAAGAAAATACTGAAAGGTAGAGGAATAAAAATGGGAAATTGATATTATTCAATATATCAGTTTGCTTGGACTACATAAAAGAAACCCCCCAGACTGGGTGGCTTAACCAGTATTTTCTCAGGGTTCTTGAAGCTGGAAGTCCAAGATCAAGGCATTGGTAGGTTTGGCTTCTGGTGAGAACTCTTTTCCTGGCTTAGAGATGGCCACTTTCTCACTGGGTCCTCACAAGGACTTTTCTTTGTGCATTTGTGCAGAGAAAGAGAGAGATTTCTGGTGTCTCTTCCTCTTCCTATACAACAGTCATATTGGATAAGGTCTCCATTCTTACGACCTCATTTAACCTTAATTACCTTTTTAAGGACTTTATTTCCAAATACAGTCACATTGGAGGTTAGAGCTTTAACATATAAATTTTGGGGGAGACATAATTCAGTCCCTAACTCCCAGAGATCAGTAGGCATAGGCCTGGAATGGAAGGTGGGGTTATCTCTTGTGAGTACTACTGCTACTCATCTGGAAGCCAGGAGCTAGCCCTCTGGCTGCTACTGCAGAGCATGGAACCCACAGCTCCACCACTATTGCCACACCTACCACCAATCCACAGACTGTGGTACAATACAGTTGCTGCCACCAGAACAGAGCAGGGGAAATGCTTTCTCCCATCCAGCCTCTAGTGCCTTTTACTGGCAAAACCTTCCTGGGATATATAGCTCACAGACCTCCAGCCCTGGCAGTACAGATGAGAATATAGAACAACAATTTTGGAGTTGTGCCCATGGATGAATAAACAACACAGATGGCAGGATTGAAAAGCTTGAGAATTGGGAGGCAGGTATTCTTTGTTAACAAGTAAAAAAGGAAAGCAATTAGAATATTAAGGAAAAAACCATAAAGTTGTTTACAAAAGGGACAGTTTAATAATGAACAAACTAAAAATGTGGCATGATATTGAGCAAAATGAATGCACATAAGAAAAAGAGTCCATTTGACCTTGATGTTCAAATCGTTCTCCTTTGTGTGGTCTGGGAAAACCATCAGGCCTATAGAGAAGGAAACAACTTGTCTGCTAGGAATAGCACTTATAGAGTTATAAAAATGCAAATGTCATTTACTTGTTTTGACACATAGATAAAACTTAACAAAGAACAGAAAACTTAATTACGGTTGTCAAACAGAATATTATAAATCTTTGATATTGTAAAAGGAGAGCCCAGTGGATGGAGGGAGAGAGGGGAGCAGGAGAGGGGAGATGGGAACGCTCAGCATTGTCTACAGTGGATGGGAAAACAATATATGTTCAACACTCTGTTTAGAGTTGTCAGTGTCACAAATAGAAAAACTAAAATTCATGATTTGGAGGAGGTGGGATTAGGGGAAATGAATGAAATGCTTATTTTTTTAATAGTGCAGAATCAGAGGAGATTGAAGATGACAAGTGAAAAAGTAAAGATAAAGCATATTACCAAGAGTCATGATGGTGGTTACATGGTGAATAAATGAGTTTTCAAGAATGGAAACAAAGCCAAGAACTCCAGACTGGAGTCTCGTCACAGACTGCTGTTGGTCCAGAGTTCCCTAGAGGGGGTTGGCTGCCCCATCGCCTCCGGACAGTTTTGTGCTCTATTTTGTTTTTATCTTTTGCCATTTGTTTCCAAAAGTATTTACACAGAGTTTTCGTTTCCTTGACCTGTAAGAGGCTGCTAGGGATTTTTCTGGCCTGTGTTTCTTACAGTAACCACCAAGAGGCTGTGTATGTCTTGACAAGTTAGATGTTGTTTGTTTTACTTCTCAAATTTAAGCTTTTGGCCAAAGGTACAATTGCCTTCTCTTTCTTGCTCAGTCAGGGCAGGAAAGTAAGGCTGGGTACAGTTTCAGATGCCCTGAGAGGAGCAAGCAGGCTACTCCTCAGACCCATGGCTGCTCTCTCCTAGGCTGTGTGACTGGTGTGCAGCTGGGTGGCCCTGGGCCTTGTCTAGCTGAGCACAGAAGCAGGACAGCAGGGGTACCCCTAGCAGCCCATGGCATGTCTGATAGCACCAGCAGGAGGAGTCAGCCACCATTGTCAGACACTCTCATCCCTGGTAACCCATAGCCAAGTGATCCTACCCAACCAGTACCCACTTCCCAGTTTGATGGGAGTTAATGATGCTATGTCCTGCCCAGGCACCTCATAAGCAGCAGCCCCAACTATCTCTTGTTCGGGGTTTCCTTAAGCCCTCTACCTCCACCAAAACCAGCCAGGTGGTCAAGGGCCCCATGTTTTACTCTCTGCCAGGGAGCTGGGTGCTGGGCTCCACCTCTTCCCACCTCCAGGCCTTGCTTGCCAGGACTTGAGACACCTGTCTTGTCCTCCACATCTGAGTTCCAGCCCATCCCCTGGCATTTCCAGTACATCGTGTGTGCTGGTCCGGACTCTGTACACACTTTGCTCTTGGCTTTTCTTGTCTAGCTTTGACTCTTGAACTTGCTATAACTCCAGATACTGGCTTGATCTTTCTAGCCTATGTCTAGCCTTGATCTTTCTAGCCTTTGCTTTAAGGCAGTCCATTAAGTGACCCACTACAGCTAGGCTGTAAACAAGGGGACAGGCAAGACATCTACAACGTGACAACTTTTGTTCTTAGCAAGCACTCATTGTGCGCCAGGTATTGTTCTAAACATTTTACACATGTTAATTCATTTACTTCTCATTACAACCCAAATTTATTTCCTTTATCTATGGCTACTGAGGCACAGAGAAGTGAAGTAATTTGCCCAAGGTCGCACAGCCAGTATAGGGCAGAGAAGGGTTTGAATTCAGGCTCTGAGTCCAAGATCTTAACTCCTCCACCTTTCTACCTCTCTCTGAGGGTTGCTAGTGACATTGGCCTGGGGTAAAGACAAATTCCATTGCATTGTTCTCCTACCTGTTTCCTGGAATATAGAGAAGGATACAGATGATCCCTCATTGTCCTGCTAAGGCCTGGATATTTAAATAGTATTATCTGTGTTAGTTTCTGAGAGCTGCTGTAACAAAGATCATAAACTGGGTGGCTTAAAACAATAGAAATTTGCTGTCTTATAGCCCTGCAGGCTAGAAGTCCAAAGTCCAAAGTCCCTGTTAGCAGGGCCCATTTCCTCTCAAGGCTCTGGGGAGAATCCATCCTTTCTTCTTCCAGCTTCCAGCTTCTGGTGGTTCCAGATGTTTGCTGACTTATAGCTGCATTGCTTCAATCTCTGTCTCCACTGTCACCTGGCCTTCTCCCCGAGTGCCCCTGTCTTCTCCTCTTCTTAGAAGGATACCAGTCATGTCGGATTAGGGGCCCCCCAATTCAGTATGTCCTCATCTTAACTGGATCACATCTGCAAAGACTCTATCTCCATATAAGGTCACATTCACAGTACTGGGGATTAGGACTTCAACATATCTTTTTTGGGGACATAATTCAACCCACAGTATGATGGTCTTTGTACTGCATTGTTCTTCTTTGTGTGTTGTAGACAACTAACATCATTTCTAGAATATGCAGCAATGCCACCTCCAATACATGAGCTATGTTTTTAGAAAAATTTTCTTTACGAGCTTGTCATTGTGGAACAAGCTAACACCATTCCACTGGGGCATGTCATCCAAGAAGAGGGAACAGAAATATGGAGCCTTGAATTTCATGACTGGGAAGGATTTACTGCTTCTGCTGTCCAGTTGCACTGTTGGAACAAAGAAGAGGTCAAAATCTCAGGTGACCAGCTCAAGGACACACAGTAGTCCTGGCCCTTGGACTCCTATGTTCTTCACTGAATGGGCCACACTGGCTCTTGGAGGCACTGAGGCCGTGCTCCGAGGATCTTGGATGTGCCAACAGAATCTAACCATGTCCCTTGTGCCCCAAAGATCTGGGGAGAGTAGCTTCTGACAATGACCAGATCCTTTCCTTCCCAGCCTCCCTGAAGGTCAGGTGATCATATATGCCAATGAGAAACAGTGGGACATTTGCTTTTCCCTCCCTAATAAAAGTTGAAAAGCATTTGATGACATGATGAACATCATGTCCTTACTGAGATACCAACAGCTGAGGGGGACAGAGTAGAAGGGTGGAAGAGAAGCCTTCAGTACATTGTAGGGAAATGAGCACACCTGGGAACTACCTACCTCCCAAATTCTTGTTTTATGCATGTGCATATGAATTAACAAAATGTCTTTATTGCCCAAGCCAGCATTAATTGGATCCTCTGGTAGTTGGAGTCCCTGATAGGTCCAGGAGCCTCACCTTGACCAGAGCTCCTCCTTGATCACTGTGTGCAGTTCACCTGGCCTCATGAGAGGGTTACTCAGGCTTCCTGGTCCTCCAATTGGTCACTCTTTTACAGGTCAACCCAGCTGGCTATCAGGTGTGCTCCCAGTTCAGGCAAGATGGAAAGTGTTCTGTTCATTCATTCATATGTTGGTTCACTCGAGAAAGATGTGTTGAATAGTTACAGTAATACATAGACAAACAAGCCCTTACAGTGAGCTTTGTGCCTGCCCATCACACACACCTCACCCTGCACTGGGTGGTGTCGACCCCATTGCCTGTTTGTCTTCCCAGCTTGACTCTAAGCTTCCCAAGGACAGGACTGTGTCCGTCCCAGGAAATCACTCATAGTCTGGCATTGGCAAGGGCAATGGGCCATAGTCAGAGCTCATCAGGGCCGTATGGTGGTGTCCAAGCAAGATACATTTGCTGTCCAGCTTCTTGCTGAACCAGGGGGCCAGTGGCAGATTGAGACATGAAACTCTGAGGCTGCCACCTCCATCTGGTGTCCCCTCACCCTGCCAGGCCCATCTGACCAGGAGGGACTTGACATCCTATGGGATTCTGCCTCTCCCACACCTCTTCCCTCATCTCTCCTTGCTTTTCTCCTTCTGCCTTCATCTAACCCAGGGAAATGCTGAAAGAGATCCTTGGGGACATCGTTCCTTGTCATATGTGGATTTTTGTGTCCTCAATTCCAGTACATTATCACAGAGTCGCACTAAATTTACTTCATCTAATTTCTGGAATTCCAGTTCCCCTTCGGGAATATATGTAAAAAAGGATGCTCAGAGAGTAGTCACCCCTGGAGTAGGGACAGGTGGTGACCGTAGGGGACGTGAGGAAGACACGAGCCTCCTTAGGAGCTGCTCATGTTCTGTGTCTCAGTCTGGGGACTGTTTACAGAGCTGGATTTAGTTTATGAATGTTCGTCAGATGTGTACACTTGTCCACCTATATGTAACATATCAATAAAAAAGTGCCTTGTTTTGGGTTTAAATAAAGAGAACAACATTTTGCTTTGGTGAATAAAAAGAACACAATGAGTGTTTTCTGTAAGGTCCTGGGTCCTGAGTGTTTATGTTCCTGCCCTCGCTGGGTTCCCAAGTGGCTAGAGGGAACCTGTGGGGACCCAGATGTCTTTGTGATTGTCCTTGCCTTGCTTCCTGGCACTGCCTTCAGAGACCGTCATTGGATCTGCATTCTGTCTGTTTACTGCCTGGGAATTTCCGTTTTGATGATTTTGTGGGGTGGTTACTGCAGGGCCCTGGGGGCTGATGGGCGTGGGTTTCATCAAGCACAGTAATGTTAATATCCATCCATAGCTCTGCAACATTTATATGAAGAGAATTAAAACCAAAGTAACTGCCATGATAAACGTCCATACCCTTGGCTCCTACCAGACCTTCTGGTAGAACTGGAGCCTGGATCAGTTCCAAAAAGGATAAACTTAATATTAATGATAATAATACTTTGCACTTGGTCTAGTAAAAATATTTTGAATACAGCAGAGGCAAGGATATGAATGTTTGCTTGGCGCTATTTATCAGGAAGTTCTTCTGCTTGTTTATTATGTTAGGGCTTTGTATACAGAAACTATTTTTTCCTCCCTCACCACCGGGGGCCATATTTCTTGCTGGTTGCTACATCCAAAGTTTAACAGGAAGTTGATGTTCATATTTAAATGGTATGTTTTTGAAACATATCTGTAAATAGCTGAAGACAGAACAGCTGAAGGTGTGGCGTTGTTTAATATCCTCCCTGACAGATATCTTTGCAATTGAAATTACATCTCAGGAGTTGTGAAGCAGGAAATTTAAAAGCACCAAGTCCAGAAGATTATGACATTTTAATGCTTATCCATCTTTCAATCTGTGGAGGTTCAGAGATACCCAGGGAATACGGATTTTTTTTCTAATTGGAGGGTGGATAGGAGAATTACTCTTACTTACATTTAAACATATTATACAAGAGCAGGAGATGATCTGGGAGAAGCAAAGTGAGTATCTATATTCTCTCCTACTTGATGGGGGAGAGAGCAAAAGACTTTTTATAGGTAGTGTGGTAGTTATTTCTTTCTCCAGTAATTATTAAGAGCTTTCCTGCAGATCTTTTATTTCCTCCAGGGGAACATCCCCCTGTTGTGTGATACATCACTCATGGGGACTCTCTCACATCAGTGAAACCACAGCACCAGAATGATGGGTTGGAGCTATATATACCTGAGCAACGGGTCCCTTAGATAGATATTGCAGCAATCCCCCTCCAATACAAATAACATATTATTTGTGAGATAGAATCACCCAAAGACCAATCTGCTTAGGCTCTAACTCAGATTCCAAGATACAGCTTCCGTTTCCTTATGGGGTCTACATTGTCATAATTCAGCATTTTGTAACCGTTGGGAGTCACAGATCTTGTTACAGCAAATCTGGCTTCTGTTTCATCCCAGGTGACTATGCTACCCCCATAAATTGGTGGACATAAAGCCTGTGCATCACAGACACATTGCACTGGTTGGCTCAAGAACTTGGAAGGTTCCTTGACTCCAACTTAGACGTTTTCCTGGGTTAAGGAAAAAGCAATTATGTGTTTATTCTGTGGAAGCTTAAGGGCTCATAAAACTAGGGGAAAACAGACTTGTGATTAAAGATGGTGGATTTTACACATGGATTTTTCTTTTTTCTTCCAAATCCCAATAAAGAGGTACAAAATGAAATAATCTCCCAAAACAGGAAGGGGGGTTAAAGAAGGGGTTATAGGTAAACAAGACATTGAAATGGATACACAGAGACAGAGAGCAGAGGGCACAGATAACCAATGGGACAGAGCCAAGCATGAGTGCTCAGTGACATGGTGGTAGGCTCATAGTAGTGGCCAACCCTCCCAACAGAATATGGAGAGTTTGTAGGATCACAACTGAAAGTGGAAAAAAAGAAATCAGAGGATGTTTAATTAAAGGTTTGTTGACAAAACAATTGTGTCAATCAATCCCTTCCCCAGACTCCTCCCCACTTCACAGGGAGACACTGACAATCAGATGTTTATCCCTAGGCAAACTGACAAACTAACAAAGCAGAAGGCTTTTCCTAAGGACATTGACCAAGGACATCCATGGTGCTTAGCGCAGGTATTGGTGCTTCCTATTCTAATATCCACAGATGGTCCCAAGAGCACCAAAATGCTACTTGTGAACCATAAAGCAAAGTCTACTAATTTGCAAGGCCCTCTCCACACATGTCGCCTCTACTCAAGCCTTTCCTTAACTCAAGTGTATGGCCTGTTAACAGACCCATGAAAAAATTCTCCACATCCCTTGGCATCAGGGAACTGCGAATCAAAACCACAATGAAATACCACCTTATATCAGTCAGAATGGCTAAAATTAACAAGACGAGAAACAACAAATGTTGACAAGGATGCAGAGAAAGGGGAACCCTCTTACACTGTTGGTGAGAATGCAAGCTGGTATAGGCACCCTGGAAAACAGTATGGACATTCCTCAAGAAGTTAAAAATAGAGTTACCCTATGACCCAGCAATTGCATTACTAAATATTTATCCAAAAGATACAAATGTAGTGATCCGAAGTGGCATGTGCACCCCCAATGTTCATAGCAGTGATGTCCACAGTAGCCAAACTGTGGAAAGAGCTGAGATGCCCATCGACAAATGAATGGATGAAGAAGATGTGGTGTATAATATGTATATATATGGTGGAATATTAGCCCTCAGAAAGGATGAGTACTTACCATTTATATCAACGTGGTTGGAACTGGAGGGTATTATATTGAGTGAAATAAGTCAATCAGAGAAAGACAATTATCATGGTTTCACCTATACGTGGAATATAAGAAACAGGGCAGAGGCCTGTAAGGTGGGAAAACAGAATGTCCTTCATCCCAAAATATGAACAGAAGACCAAGGATAACCAGACCCATGGGAAAGCTGTCCATTTGAAAGAAAAAGACCAAGAATATTGAAAGGAATATCTGGCCCCATAGAAAAAAAAGATAACCCAGGAACCAGAGACACCTTGACAAATCTAGTTAGTATCCTCAGAGAAATTTAGGGCGATTTTCCATCCACATAATCAGAAGCTGGGGGGGCAGCTAGATAGTGTTAACTGTTAATAGACCAGAGAAATGTGAAATCTACATTAGCTCTGGGAAAATCCAGAAACTGAAGAGGATTCACGAGTTGTAATCATCAGTTAATTCTCAATGAAGGGATTGAGAGAGGTTCAAATGAGCAAGAATCATTGAAAATCTATACAAGAAGTAAATAGACTTCCCAGGACCCACTCTCTCACCCTGAACATTCAAGTTACCATCACCCTCCCTTCCCATCAGGTCAGAGCTTTCTACTCTGAGAAGCTAAACCATGGAAACTCTAGACTCAGGAATAGCAGGCACCAAGAAGGTAAGGTTCCAAAACTAAAAAAGGGAGATTAGGACAGAGTCTACATACTAAAGGCTGAGACTTCTCAGTTTCTTATTTGCCTCTGCTCCAGAAACACTGGTAACCTAGATGATACAAAAAATGCAGGAGAATAAAGACTTTCCTCCCCCCCTTTGGGGACTCAGAGTAGGAAAAAAGATAAGATTTCCAGATATTGACAACTGGGGCTTCCCCAATAAAATAGCTCAACCAGGTCACCCATTGTGAATCCCAGCTGGGGATTCACAATGACCTTGGCAAGCCCTGCAGGTCAGATTCTTAGGGCCTCCCTCACATGTGCAAAATATTTTTGCAAGCAAGCAAGGATCACTCAACATGTGAAGAAAGCCTGTAACAGGAAAGAAGATAAGCAGAAACAGAAAGAAAAATGAAACCTGAAAAAGAAAAAAATGCAACAAGCAGAAAAAAACCTTAAAAATAGTAATGGAAATCTCAGAAATAAATTTATCCATCAAGCAAGATTTCTGTATGTCTGTTTTGGCTGATGATTGTGTAACAGGAACACAATTTGTCCACCCTCTTGAAGCAACTAAAAATCTGAAAAAATAGATGAAACTGACCTTCAGACATTAGACATCAGGCAACATTGGGAATGATAACTGAGAGAGGGGAAACAAAAGAAGTGAGCCTTTGGTTTGGCCCAGAGTACTGACTGGAGAGAGCTTGTAGGTCTCAGCACAGGGAGGAGGAACTCAGGTTGGGCCTGGTGGCCTCGCTGAGTTGAAGAGACAGGGCTGCAAGCCTGGCAAGGTCAAAGCAGCTAGAGTTCATTGGGCAGATACTGAAGAAGAGAGAACTATAAGAGATAGAGAGCTTTGGAGACCCCAGGGATCTTCAGGTGAGTACTGATAAGTGGATGCATGTGAGGAAATGACATGGGAGGAACTACCCCAAATGGGCAGAAAGACCAACTCTTGGACTTAGTCAGGGCTGGGAATAGTTCATATTGTCACCAGCCAGAGTGGAAAAAATCTCATGATTCATGGGGAATTAGGTAGAGTACTCAAAAAGGTATTGCTTTAGTAGTGGGGCAAAGATTGCTCTTGTGAGGCCTAGAAAAATATATCTTAAAACTTCAAAAATATCAAACTGTGCCCAAGTAACTTAATTGCATACAAGTTTAAGAATATTTATATAATCAGGACAACATTCATTATTCAATGAGGTAAAATTCACAATGTCTGGAATCATCTAAAAACTTATCAAACATGCAAGAAAATATAACTCATAATGAAGAGAAAAATCAATATAAACAAACCAGAAATGACCATGATGATGAAACTAGACAGCACTTATTATAGCCATATTCCATATATTCAAGGAGGTAGAGGAAAGATGTAATGTGCTAAGTAGAGATATCAGAGACATAAAATAGTCAATATTCAAGAGATGAAAAATACAGCATATTAGGCACTGAAAAAGAAGAATAGCTTGAGAACATAAAAAATGATCCAAATGGATAAATAAATAAAACTCTGAATGTAGCATCAGTGAAACACAGAACAACTATTATACATATAATCTACACTTGAGAAGGTGATGAGAGCAGGATGAGGTGGGATAAGAAACAGAAAAAATATTTTAAGAAATAGTGGCCCTCATGTATCCCAATGTTCATGGCAGCAATGGCCACAATTGCCAAACTGTGGAAAGAACCAACATGCCCTTCAATA
>CM053609.1:14517772-14534855 GCA_028646535.1 Procyon lotor | reverse complement strand
AAACAAACGAATGAACCATTGATACATAGAATAAGAGTGAATCTCAAAACCGTAACACTAAATAAAAGGATTCAAACAAAACAAGGGTACATTCCGCATGATTCCATTTATAGAGAGTCCTAGAAGATGAAAACTAAATGACAGTGACAGAGAGCAGAATAGTGGTTATCTGAGGATGGGATGAGGGGGGTGCAAAGGGCGGGGTGGAAGGGATCACAAAAAGGCATGAGAAAACTTTTGAAAGTGATGGGTATGTTTATTATATTGATTGTGGTGACGGTTTCCTGGGGATATACATTTGTCAAAATGAATCACAATATACATTTAAATATGGACAATTGCATATTAATTGTACCAGTAAAGCTGATAAACGAATGTTGCTGTATAAATGAATATTTAGAAAAACAAAAACGACTTTGGAATTTAAAAATTAAAAAGCTGAACTGAAAACTTCAGTAGAAGCTTAGAAAGAAGGCTGGAGAAATCTCCCAATAATTAGAACAATTACAACAAAGAAATGGAAAATAGAAGCTAAAAAGTAAAAAGAAAAAAAAAATGACTAGACAGGAAGTAGAGCTTAAATAATACGATTTTCAAAAATAGAGAAGAGAGAAAATGGGAGAGGAGAAATTAACCAAAGAAACAATTCAAGGGAGTTTCCTGGACACAAAGGACTGAATTGTGAATTTCTTGACCGAGGGGTTCGCCAAATGCCCAGCACAATGAATGAAAACAGAGTCACACAAAACCTCAGTGGAAACACATCAGTGGAAAGTTTCAAAACACTGGGGACAAAGAGAAGTTACTAACGCTCTGAGAGGAAAAGAATAAGTCACATACAAAAGGTTTAGTACTAGTTCTGCATTACACTTCTCAACAGCAATGCTAAAAGCTAAATAATAATGGAGCATGACCTCCAAAATTCTTATTGAAAATAATTTCTAACTTAGAATTCTATATCCTCAGTCAAACTCTGAGCATCCTGTTAGGATAGAATAAAGACTTTTGGACATTTTCAGACATGCAGTATTGCAAATTGTTTACAATTGCTCATGTTTTCTTCAGAAAAGGAGATTTTCTCTTCTGTTGAAGATGTTGAGGATGGATCTGTGACCAGTATGTTAAAAAACTAAGTGAAAAAAAAAAAAAAACATTGCAATGAAAACCAAAGAATGCAAAAGAAGGGAAAGAAAATTTTAACGTACTATAGGGTTACAGCCATAGCAATATGAATTCTAAATATTAGTTTGTCCAAAAATTATGACTTCATTCTTTTAAAGAATAGGAAGGAAAAAAACATACTTAAGGGTATGGAAGTGGAAGAAGAGAGCTAAACCGTTATTGTTCATTTCCTGAGTAAATATTTTTAAAACAAACAAACAAATCAATACATAGCAGGTTAACTGTACTATTTAGAAATATGGAAGCAAATACCAGAAAACTAAAGGCATTGAAAGTAGTAGCTTCTGAGGGGTAGGAAGGAAACTGTTTGCTTCATTGTAAGACTTGTGGAACTACTTAATTTTTTTTTTTACTTAATTTTTTTAATCATGTAAATGTAGAGCTTTTATTAAAATTAAAAGAATAAAGACATGATAGAAGAAAGTTTCCCCGAACTAAAGATAGTTATTTTCAGACTAAAAGACCCTCCAAATTCCAAGTAGGTGAAGAATAAAAGAATTATGCCTTGATTCAGACTCAAGACATTTCAGAACATGAAACATAAAGAGAAACTCCTAGAACTTTCAGAAGAAAAGAAAAAGTCACCCTTAAAACAGCAAAAATAATACTGGCCTCAGACATCTTACCAGGAACTTTGTATAGTAGAATAAAAAAAATTCTGAGAAATATAATTCAAAACCCAGTATTCAATACCCAGAAAACTGTTATGAATGTAAGCAAATAAGGTTTTAGATTTATAGTACTCAGAAAATGTATATCCAAAGCACCTTTTCTGTTACTGCAGGATATAGTCCAGCAAAAGTCTTTAAGAAATAGTATGACTAAGAGGTTTTTAAATCATGAAGATCTAGTAAATGCATGTTTCTTTTCTTAACAAACAAAAATTAAGGCAAATAAAAATCCCAGGCAAGACAAATGTTATGTCAGAAACTCATGTTTGTGTAAATATGAAGGAAGCAGAAATGTGACATGAGTTTAACAACTGACCGTTCATGGGACTTATAGTTAATAACACCGGACCCACAGAGCAGGAAATAAAATCCTACCTTACTGATTGACTTTGAACGAACGGTACTTACGAAGTCATAATAACATAAACAGGGTTTATTGTTTTTAGGTTTTCAGAACCATCCTGTGAACAAAACTTGAAAAAGCTAATTATGTTCATAAAATAGTACATAAAATGATCAAATCTAGTGAAGTAAAAGTTGTCATGGTGCTGGTGAAAGAAATTCATATATTATCTGAAAATAGAACAAGAAATGAGATTTAGGTGTGAGACTGAAACTTACAAGGGTGACCAACAGAAAAACTAAAAATAATACTTGTTAAAATTTAGGGAGGATGTAGTGTAAGTCGACTAAAGCCTCATGTTTCCTAGCAAGGAGTCCATAGCTAGTGCCTAAGTTGAATACAAAGATAGAGATACAAGTGCCATTTAGAATTAGGATGCTAGCCATCAGAAAAGCCAAATGCGGGAATGGTTCATGGCTGTGGCCTTTGGGACTATATATGGTAAAAGGGAATGGAGTGGGTGATTTTCATTTTTCATCCCATTTCCTCTTCTCCCATGCATATTCAATAAAACATTCTAAAATGCTTGAAATGAATAAAATAAATGTTGAATTATGAATACATTCATGTTCTGAAATGTGTTGACAATGAAATGCAATTTCTTCTTTTTTTTAATTTTTTTTTAAAGATTTTATCTATTTATTTGACCGAGAGAAAGAGATCACAAGTAGACAGAGAGGCAGGCAGAGAGAGGGGGGAAGCAGGCTCCCCGCTGAGCAGAGAGCCCGATGCGGGGCTCGATCCCAGGACCCTGAGAGCGTGACCTGAGCCGAAGACAGAGGTTTTAACCCACTGAGCCACCCAGGCGCCCCTGAAATGCAATTTCTTAGACCATCAGGACATGAGTGTCTTCGGTATCCGTCATCTACTTGTCATCAGGCTCTAGGATGATGGCCCTGCTGTTGGTAGAACGGACAGTCTCTTCATCATTAGTATTTCCTACCCCCAAATTAAGAACAAAGTTACAGCGGGCATGAGGTATTGCTCTGATGGCCATATGTGTGCGCAAACACATACACCAGGGGATTACTTGAAAAGTGAAGTGTCTGAATTACCAATCAAAATTGCCAAGTTGTTTTTTAATATGCAATGTGATTCAGAAGAACTAAAAAAGGCTCAGTGTTAAGTGGAAGTCCATTATCATGACTTACATAGAACCTTCCATTCTGACAGATTTCTACATTGGCCTCTGGTCACAATGAGAGTCCTTTGTGTGCTGGTCTTATGAGAGAATCGTGTAAGAAAGCCCCCCTTAGTTTAAGAGACTCAGAAATTCTTTTTCCTTCTGTTTCCATAACCATGTAACCACCTCTGAGTCCCAACAGACAGTCCCTCTGTGGAGTTGGCTAGTTGACCTTCCACTCGGATGGTGGAAATGGCCTCCTATTCTCCCAGGTCTCCCTACCCTTTAGTTGGGGAGGAACTTCCTATTTTGTACGAGTTCTTACACGCCAAGCAAAACCTCCCATGGACCATGTCCCCCAGCCCAGATCATGGGCACAATGTCCCATTGACTCCAAAACTGCAAGCATATGGGCATAAGCACCCTGGAGTGATCTAACTCCCCATGATCACACCTTCCATCCCGATAGGCAAGTTGCATAAGGATGATGTGGGTCACCTGGGGGACCCCTGACTCTCAGTATCAGTGAATGCTCTGGACTTCTATCAAATCTGGTGTTTCAGGATGATGGCAGAATTCTGAAGATCACTTACATATTACACTTGGAAAAATTCTCATCTGGCCAAAAATACAGGCCATCTTACTATTAATTTCTTCAGGCTCTTTTCAGGGTCTTTGTCTCCTCTACTGACACTTAGAATTATATTGTGATTGCTTTTTTCTTGGTTTTCATGACCACTTGGTTATTCTTCCCTTTGGGACTGGGAGCTGGACCTTTTGCCTGGCATTTACAGGAAAGGCCCCAAGTGAAATGTATTTGCACAGAGGTCAGTGTGCTTTGAGCATCATGTAAAGAAGCCACATTGCCTTTATGCAAAGCATACAAAGAAGGTAAGAGCAGAATCCCAACTACGTGAAATAATTACTGAGGCCAGGGTAGGCTTGATCTAGAAGGTGCCCAGACACCCATGACCCATCCCAACGACTCTTAAGGTGCTAGGAATAATCCACCGGGTCAGAATCTGGTCCGTGTCCCCAGCAATGGCCAACCGAGAGTCTCCCCTTGCCTGATGGAGCTCAGAGAGGGGAGAATGTCACTGCAGATGCCCTTGGCTGGAAAAGCATTCGAATGACAGGCTGGTAACAAAAGTTGGTGACACTTCGATGACTCTTTGCCTTTGAACGTGCTCATTTGGGGAAGGCCCGTTACCGGCTTCTCTACCTTGATCCATCCTTTTTCTCTGGGCAGAAGCACAGAATAATCGAGAATAGAACAAATTCTGGGTCCAGCGACGGCAAGTACAGCCAGCCCTCTGTTAAGCTGATAAGGCACAGACAATTCCGACAGTGTGGTTGACACATTGCTGCGCATGCCAGACACGAACGACCAATTTGCAGGTAATTAGAAACCAGTTCCATAAGATACTCTATCACAGATTCTACTTAACCCGTGACTCAGACAGCCCTGGGAAGGCTTGCAACCTTGACATTGATGGCTTGAACACTGTCATTATTCCATAGACCCTTAAAAGGGCTGGTAAGTACTGAACTACCGTTAATAGTCCATACCCAAAAAAGAAAAAGAAAAATTGTCCATAACCCTGCCCTTTCCCCCCTTTACCTCAACAACCTAACATTTGAAGCTAGTAGATAGTGCTGGTGACATTTTCTCCACTGTACTGGATTCCTCATTGCAAAGGGCACCTGTGTCCCCGTGGCCTCCTGCCTGGTGTCTGAGTTACCCTAACAAATCAATTCTCACATGCCAAGTGGATCTCGGGCTAAGCAAAGCACACAGGCACTACAGAGCCCCCAATAGCCATTCTGTCCTTACTTGCTCCATCCAAATAAAGTTCAAGGAAAGGTTCTGCCTTACAGATCAGAAAGGGTGATGGGGCACCTGGGTGGCTCAGTGGGTTAAACCTCTGCCTTTGGTTCAGATCATGATCTCAGGGTCTTGGGATTGAGCCCCAAATCAGGCTCTCTGCTCAGTATGGAGCCTGCTTCCCCCCCTCTCTCTGCCTGCTTCTCTGCCTACTTGTGATCTCTCTCTCTCTCTCTGTCAAATAAATAAAATAAAATCTTTATTAAAAAAAAAGGGGGGGCTGTGTGCGATGGACTGGGAATCCGCCTTGGTTATACAGAGAGGACAAGGGTCTCGCTGACCATCAGAAAACCATTTGGGACTGGGGTTGGGGAGGAGGGAAGTAAGCAACAAGCAAAAAAGGAAAAACACTTTTGAAAAATCAAGGAGGGCAGATACGACGTTGAGGGAAATGACAAGAAGAAATAACTGTTTGGGAGGAGGGGTGCTTGTGAGTTGGACAACAGCCCATTTTGCTCACTCTGGTGAGAGCAGAGTAGGGGGCAGAGAGGAGGGTCAGGGACAAGCATAGCAAATGGTGCTGGTGTTTGGTGCTCCCGGCCTGGGCTCTCCCAGGCTCTGGAGAATGGACTCTTCTTAACTCTGCCCTTCTTCACCAAGGAGCCCACTGAGGCAAGGATGTGAAGGCAAAGGAGTTCTTCCCCAGGTCACCCAAACCTTTCTAGATATACCGGCTCTCAAAACTTCCCTAATGTGTGCACATTCCGAGCCATCCCTTCTCCCATTGACCCTGCTGCCCGAGGCCCCCAGGGTTATTGGGATGGTCTCAGATGTACCCCCTACTCGTGAGCTCCCTTCCCCTCATTTATTTTAATCTGTCTAGATGCCTAATGGGCCACAACCGAGCTCAGCAAGACACCCTTCAGGGTTAGGGTCGCCTTGCTTCCTGGCCCCATCAGAAAATGTTCTGAATTTTAAAATCAAAACCTTAGTTTGATATTTCTTTTGAAAATGTTAGTGATACACTGCCCTCCCCAATTCCAGTTGGAGTATTTGATCCCCATTCAGGGTTCCCGGATTTAGCAAAGAAAAGTACAGGATAGCCAGGTAAGTTTAATTTTAAATGAGTAACAAATCATTGTATCAATATAAGTTTATCTCATAGATTGTATAGGATATATACTCCAAAAAATTGGGGGGGCACTTGGGTGGCTCAGTCGGTTAAGTGTCTACCTTCAGCTCAGGTCATGATCCCAGGGTCTTGGGATCAAGCCCCTTGTCAGTCTCCCTGCTCAGTGGAGAGTCTGCTTCTCCTTCTCTCTCTGCCTTCCACCCCATTCATGCTCTCTCTCACTCACTCTGTCTCAAATAAATCAATAAAACCTTAAAAAAATTTTTTTTCATCATGTATCTGAAATTGGAACTTAATGGGGGGGGGCGCCTGGGTGGCTCAGAGCTCCCAAGGATACCCTCCTTCTGAGTGGTACTTAAAATACTGCCCTTTCAGTAGGGGGTTAATGGTACATATTGCTTTTGGAAGGTGGTGAGTCCACGGGAAGGGAGGGTGCGGGGCACCCACCAGCTTCATCAGAAGCAGGGATGGGGTCCATGGGAGTGGGAGGTGGCACTACTTACACGGAATTCTGGATCTGGGCACCTGGCCCTGGGAGTCTCCTCGAGTCCACCTTCTTGGAGGGGACTCCCCACAGGTCCCCCCTTGGCCCTTTGAGAACCCCTCTCAGTTCGGGAGGCAGACCACCTCCCAGGCAGCACCCCAGCAAACCACGTGCAGAAGCTGAGCCACCTGTCACCTTTCCCTTTCTGCCCTACTCCATCTTCCAGCCAAGGAAGGCCCAGATCAGAGAGGCCAAGAGAGTTTCCCTCCAAGGGAGGTCTGGAATCCTTCTCCTTTTCCACCGAACTTTGCTTGCTCTTGCTTTCTTGCTGCCTGCTAGAAGATTATACACACTTGTTATTTTTTTCCATGTCAAAAAGGACATGTGTTCTAAAGACATGAGGAGTGATGGTGCAAGGGCTCTTGCGGGAATGTTGGAGGGATGGGAGTGGGGTGAGCACAGAGACGCACAGTGAGGCAGCTCTCGCAGGTAATGGGCATAAAATTCTGACTGCCTGCTCCCTGTGGCCTGCTGGCCTATCAAGGGAAGAGTGCAGTGACTGACGAGAGGCTTTATTTCTGCCACTAAGAGAATGGCTCATAATTTACAGCCCGCTGTGCCAGCTTCCACCATGTCGGTTGAGCCTTCTTTTTGTAGACAGTAATAAATTGTCTTATCATCAGTGCTGACATAACATGCTCCTTTTTAAGTGCACCATAATTTTTATTTTTAAGAGAATATTCATATTTGATGGCAGAGCTCATGGGCATCTGAATGCCGCCCTGGAGAGAAGACTTTGTCTTTTCCTTTTCTTTTCTTTTCTTTTCTTTCTTTCTTTTTTTTAAAAGAAGGTATAATTCAATATCCAAATGCTACTGGCAGGGGTAGACTTGACTTCGAAACAGACACTGGGGACAGGAAGAAATTTCTAGACCCTGGACAGACAAAATGACTTATCCCTCAGCAGGGAGGTATCAAAAGGATTAAAGTGAGAGACTTTTAATGGTTCGAGTTGCCCTGATTCCCGGCCCCATCAGAAGATATTCTGAAAAAAAAAAAAAAAAAGAAAAAAAAAAGAAGAAGATATTCTGAATTTTTAAATCAAAACTTTAGCTTGGCACTTCTTTTTAAAATATTAGTGATACCTTGCCCTTCCCAATTGCAACTTAAGCATTCAATCCCCAGATTTAGCAAATAAAAGTACAGGACAGTCAGGTAAGCTTGAATTTTAGGTAAATAACAAATCATGAGTATAAGTATATCCCACACTATAGTTGGGATATACTTAAACAGCAAAAATTTTTTTAAATTGTTTATCTGAAATTCAAATTTAACTGGGCATCTAGTATTTATCTGTCAACCTCACCAGCAAATCCCTCAACCATTCTATGAAGACGTTTAACACCAGACTCAGACAATGCACGCCCTCTGATGTGGCCACATCCTTGCTTCTGGAAGAGGGTGTTGGTGTATCACTTGTCTTTTTATTCCAAAGGGGCAGTTTTGCCACCACCCAAGGGACTCGCTTTTTCAAGGTCTCCATGACAGGGAGGTCTGAAGAGTGACGCAGATGATCAAGGCAGCTCCTGAGTTGGGCAGCCACCCGCGTTGTTCCCATGTCAGCTGCTCTGGCCTCCCTCAGGGGCTTCAGTGAGCTGGGGAGTTCAGGCCTGGCTTCTCCCTTCGTCTGTCTCCTCTAGGGGGCGCCAGTACAGCCTCCTGATCTCCAAGGAGCGGTCCCAGAGGGACCCAGCGGGCCCCAGGAGCACAGCCCCAGGCATGGGGATGCCGCAGATGGTCACCGATGACCAGTGACTCCCCCACATCTGCCCGCTGTTTCAACTGATCCATGGGTAGACCAGCTTCCCTTTCCCTCAGGGCTTCTCGTGCCTTGATCAGCATCCAAGGATTTCCCTTGCTCTTTGGCAGGAAGAGACAAGGACCTCTGAGCCACAACGAAGAAGCTTCCTCCCTCGGTCTTTTGTCTCCTGCCTTCACAACCACCTCCTCCGGAGGAGAACATTTG
The DNA here is from genome assembly GCA_028646535.1 of Procyon lotor. Lineage (NCBI taxonomy): Eukaryota > Metazoa > Chordata > Mammalia > Carnivora > Procyonidae > Procyon > Procyon lotor. The sequence continues at coordinate 14,526,009 of CM053609.1, read as the reverse complement.
CTAGCTCATTTAACCTCAGGGGGTGGGAGGCCTTAGGCAAGGCCTTTTTCCCTCTGAGTCCTTCCTTTTTTATCTATATAAAGAAAGAAAGGATCACTACTGCCCAGGGTGGTTTTAAAAACAAATGAGATGCAGATGTACACACAAGGTTTACAGAGGCCTGGTAAATAAATGTGTTTTTCTATTCCTTGGCCCCCTTCCTTGCCTTGTCCCTTCTTTCTTATCACGCACGGATCAGGAGGGAGTTGATGCTGTCAGGCTGTGTGCTTCTGGGAGGGCTGGGGTGTGGATCCTCCCTTCTGGTGGAGATGCGAGGCTAGCCCCGTGGGCCTGGCCGGCCCAGAACACATCTGTGCTAAGACAGCCGCACACACACACAGACCCTTCTAGCACTATCTACATTTACAAGGAACAATTGGTTATCACCAAACCTCTGGTCTTACAATCAGACCTCTTCCAGGAAGGGCCAGGCCCAAGCCAGAGTACATGCTGACTCATTCTAGGTGAACACAAACGTTATACCCATCTTATGCTCCATTGGGAAAACCGAGGCCCAGAGAGGTTAACTGATTTGCCCAAGGTCACACAGCTAGGAAGTGGCCGAGCTGGAATGAAAACCGAGATGGTCGGGTCTAACCAGAGTGAATGGTGCCTCTCATAATCCAGCGTGGGCACTCCTGCTCCATTGGGACCCCTCCCCACCTATTCTGTGGGACAGAACCCAAGCAGCACCTCCTGTCACGGGGCCTGTTGCATACCACGAGTCCTCCATGAGTTTTGAGAGGCACCATTTGGCCGTGAGTGAGAAGGTTCCCAAGGGTGAGGAATGAATTAGGTTTCCCTCTTTATGGCGGTGACCCCCTGTGACCCGCATTGGCTACGTGCTCAAGAGGAAGCACGCGGTTCCATTTGACTGGTTTCTAGTGCAAGATCAAGTTTACGGGACGGAGGGAGAAAGGCTTACCAGGAGGCAGAGAAAAAGTAAGACTAAGGGACTTGGCTCTAATCCAGAGGAAGAAGAGCTGGACACTAAATCATCCGAGCCACAGAATGTCATTTGGTTACCAAATTTCCCACCTTTAACAATGACAGTATCAGATGGCAGAGGCTGGTGTTTTGTTAGAGTTCACCTCTGTGGGAGGGACCGGAGGGAGGGATGGCAGGCTCCCCTGAGCTGTCAGTGGCTGAGCCTACAAAGGGCAGAAGACTTCCACGTCTCGCTCCTCGAGGGAACAGAGTGAGGGGCTTGCTGGGGCCACGGAGCCCGCAGCTGCCAGTGAACCTGCGTAGAGAGAAAACACAGCGGGAAGGATTTTAGCTGGGTTGGCGATTTGGGAGAACTGAGACTATAAATAGGGAGGAGGATGTAAAAAGCCTCAAGGGGATTTTGGGAGCCCTAAATCGACTGCGTAGATCCAAGCAGGATCCCAGAGACCATTTAGGTTTTAGTAACGTCTAAATGTAACTCGGCACGGTGCCCGACCGCCCCACGCTTCTGCTGTCACCACAACCTCTGCCAAACCGAGGACACACATCTCGGGGAGGTTGGATGCCAGCTCTCGAGAGGCAAGGTCTGCCCTTATCTTGCACGGATCACCTCACTCGCTCTCCGCTAGGAGGGACCGCGTTGAGTATCACGAACAGCAGAGGAAACTGAGGCCTGGGATCATAAGTGACCTGTCGGAAGTGGCACAGCCCACGAGGGGCAGACTGGATTCCATGTTCGGCCCAGAGCCTCCCCACTGCCCTGCTGCGCCTCAGAGGCTGGGCTGCAGAGACCCGCCCTCAGGCTGTCCCATAGGAAGTTACGCTAAAATCAGCAGAAAATCAAAGCAGCATCTGGAAAGACACATGAATGCCTTGGTGTCTTGCTCCTTAGGGCCTCATGGTCATCAGCCTTCTCTCATCTACACGGACCCTGCTTCGCTTCCCGTGTTGACTTGCCATAAAGCCCCTTTGCACTCCTGTGGTCACAGCCCAGCCAGCCTGAAGACTGCCCTGGTCACAGGTCTGTCTGGCGGAAACTGAGACCCAGCGCTCGTGCCCACGGCCCTAGAGAGCAGCTGGATATCTACAATAGAGTCTTCTGGTCTTGACTCTTTCAGGAAAATCGCTGTCACCTAATATTGAGAGAAAGATAACCCGGAAAGGGTGACATTTAGGATTATAGCTGGCTATCAGATTTGTAGGGAAAAAAAGCATCCGGGACACTAATTGATTGCTTGTTTTTTTTTTAATCTATTGGATTCCCTTCACCACAGTCTCTACCCATATCAGACCAGCCAGTCCCTTCCCCCAAGGTTCTGGAAGAGGAAAATACTAGATCCAAGGTCCTGTCTTGTTTAAACAAGGGTAGAAACAAGACCACCAGGGCTAAAGACTCATCCTACCAGCGAGGAAAGGGAGGCCCAGGGAGCCCCGAGAGATGAAAAGCAGCTACTGAGACCCAACGCCCAGAAGGGCACTGATCTGGGCGTGAGAAAGCCTGTGACCAGTCGTCATGGCTGGGCCACAAAGCATAAAGGCAATACAGCCAGGGTGAGCAATGCTGCCTGGGGACAAAGACGGGGAGGGCTGGCGCGTGGGAGGGGTACTTTCGGTTAAGGAAAGCTTCACAGAGGAGGGGACCTGTGGGGTAGGCCAGTGAGCACGAGTGTGTGGAGAGCCCAGAAAGGCATGCCCAGCGAGGACATGGTGAAAGCCAAGCCGCCCAGGCCTGAATGGCTAGTTAGCTGGGAACACCACGTCTGGCCCCATGGCGGGGCAGGAAGAGCAAGAAACATAGCACCGGCTGGCAAAGGCATGAGGGCTGTGTCCCTGACCTTGGGCTCCACCCTGTCAGCGGCAATGATCTGAAATGGTCCCAGGGAACTAAGCCTCAAGTCTGGGTTGGGGGAACCGTAGGCTGGAGCCAGATTCACCATGTGGGAAGTGATCACAACACCCCGTGTGAGCACGAGAACCTCAGCAGGGATGGGGGCCCGGGGATGGGGAGGAAGGAGCTGGATGAGAGGTCAGAATCAGGTGGAAACTACTGAGGGTCACTGAGGGAATGGCCCATCTGCGAATGCCACAGGGGACCTCCGAGGGCAGTGTCTGGGCAGGTGGGAGGTGGGGAGGCTGATGTAGGTCGCTCTGGGTTTAAGAGGCTGGAGACAGTGAAGGTGCTGAGTGGGGAGATGAAGATGTGGGAGCCAAGGTGTGGCTCTCTAAAGACAGAGTAAGGCTGCAGACAGATAGAGGTTTGAGAACCACTGAGGGGAGGCTGGATGGAGCGGTGGGAGCATTCCTCCGTGCCTTCCGTTCTTCTTGGGATCAAGTCCAAGTTCTTGCCAGGGATGATGAACTGTCACAGCCTAGCCTCTGGCTGTCCTTCCTGTCCCCTCTTACTCCATCCCCTCTGCCTTGTTAGCTCTTCCACCAGAACACCTTTCTCTAGCCTCAGGGCCTTTGCACACACCGGTCCCACTGTCCCACTGTCAGGTTCCCTGCAGGGGGATGAGTAACACCTGGGTGACCCAGCTACAGATGGGGGAGACTGTACTAATCTCAGCTTCTCTCTTGCTAGTGTCATCAATTCACTTATTGTGAGTAATTGGTGTGGTTTCTAGCTTCCCACTTAAGACCTGACTGACGGTCCACTCCTCTGGGTAGTTACTGTTTATTTCTTTGGGCTTAGCTTAAAAGTCACTTCTGTCAGGAAGCCTGAACCTCCCAGTTCAGTGCTCTTCTAGGATCTGACAGACCCCCACAGGGCGCGGTGTGGGGAGATCATAGGAGACCTTGGGGGCTTCGTAAGGACTTTGATTTTGCTCTATGGGAGACTAGAGGCCTTGGGAAAACTCTGAGCCAAGGAGCAGCGTGTCTGACCTTGGTTTTCACGTGATCCTCTGTGTTGAGGCTAGTTCAAGGGGGCAGGGGCATTTTAGGAGGCTACTGAGTTCCTCCAGGTGAGGGACGAGAGTGGTAGCGGTGGGACGAGTGACAAGTGGTCCGACTCTCCTTGGATTGCCAATATAGAAACAACCAGATTCACTGACAGCCCAGGAGCGAGTGTGAGTGGAGGGGTCAAGGAAGCCCATAGGCTTTAGAGCGGTCCTTCACTGTGATGGGGAAAAGTGGGCATGGGGTGGGGAGGGAAGATCAGGAACTCAGTTTCTGTGATGTGCCTTAGCTACCCCAGCAGAGAAGTCATAGGCTGTCTGGAGCTCAGGAGCAAGGTCCAGGCCAGGGACATGAGATGGGAAACATCAGCATGTAACAGGTACCCATAGTTATAGGAATGGTTAACATCACCAGGGGAGTGAGAGTGGAAAAGAGAGAAGAAGCCCAAGAACTGGGGCTGGGGCGCTGGAGGCTAAGAAGGAAACGTCTGTGGGGACTTGGGAGGGGCAGCCACTGAGCTTGGAGGAGAAGCATGCAGGTGGGGAGGGGGGCGTCCTGGGGGCCACTGGAGGAATGCGTGAGGGACAAGAGGCACTCCACTGCCAAATGCTGCTGGAGGGGCTCCTAGGACAAGGACTCAGGATGGACCACGGGATTTAGCAGCTCGGGGGGGTGCTGGTGACTGTGACAGCGCATGGGGCTGTGACCTGATTGGACTGAGTTTGAGACGGGGAGTTAGAGGAGCTGAGACAGTGGGTGAAGGCAACTCCTGGGAGCATTTTGTTTTGCTGTGAAGGGAGGAAAGGAAACTGAAGGGTAGCTTCCACTTCTTTCCCAAGGTTTTTTTATTTTTTGAAAAATTTTTTAAAGACGGATGGAATAATAGCATGTTTGTCGTGAAATAGAATTCAGTGGGAGAACCTCGGCCAGGAGAAGTGTACAGAGATCATTCAGCAGCTGGCGCAGGGACACCCTTGTGAGATGGGGTGGGGTCAGGCTAGACAGGAGTGGAGGTGCTCCCCGGGGAGCAGGGCGTGCCCACCTACAGCAAGGGCAGGGGCGGGGTGAGGGGGCGAGGCAGAGCCACAGGGCAGGTGCGCAGGGGTGGGGTGGGGCGGGCCAGGGAGGTCTCTCCTCGGAAAGAGTTAAGAAGGAAGCAATCAAGGAGGTGGGGGGACGGGTGGGAGCTGCAGAAAGAAGGTAGAAAGAGCCATTGAGAACACAGTGGGTTTGGGTTTTCAGCAGGACTGTAGAGGTATGCAATGAGGAATGTCTGGGGGCCCCAGGGTGGTTTCGTTTCTTCCCCAATTACGGTTGGTTGGTTGATTGCCCTTGCAGGTGCAGCTGCGAGTCAGGAGGGAGCAGGGTCTAGGGTGACACTTAAGTGAAGACCAAAGTGACGTTTTCCAGGACCTTGCCTGTGAAGGAAGGAGGAGGAGGGGAAGAGAGATGGCATGAAGGGGCAAGATGGTGATGGTGCCTTTGCAGCGTGAGGGGCTCCAGTAAATATGCAGCTGAGGGAACGATCTGGAGTCAGGAGTGTGGGCAACCAGCAGAGCAAGGTCCCACAGAGGGAGGGATGCCGTCAGGACCAGGCAACAACGGAGGACGTGGCTCTGGAGGTGGGCAGGGAGACCCCCTTCCCCAGAGGCGCGAGAGCAAAAAAGTAACCCATGTTTGTGCCTTCTGGCCTTTGTTTCCTTGGAGGAAGAGAGAAGCTGGAGGGTGGGATCTAATGTCCAGGAAGGAGAACTTTCCAGGAAGAATCCCAACAGCCAATTCTGCCGCCCTCTGCAGCCAGGCTACTGCATTTCTGTTCCCTGGGATGCACTCTCCCCACTTTCTATTTGTACACCCCGGTTCCCAAAATGATTCTTGTCGAGAAAGGACTCGTGTCTAGCTCTTGTTCTCCCCGGCCTGTGACTGCAAACCACCGACTCCCACCTCATCTTCTGCCTCGCTCCATTTGCCGTGACTATGAAGGGAGCCAACTTCTAATTTATTCTCACCCGGGAAGAGCACTTAGGCACTGAACCCGAAACTCAACCTGGAGTTGGAGTGATATCTTCACACAGGAATAAGATGTACAGCCTGCTGCTGGTGTGCCAGATTTGGGTAAAGTGCAATGTGATCCTGAGGCTCTGCTTGGCATGAGGGTGGGGGGCTGGCTTTGGGGCAGCCCCTGCTTCCTTCTCTCCCTCCTTTCAATAGATATTCATCTGTGGTCTGTCCTATGCCAGCAGGATCTATAGGAAGATGATACGATAGAAGCAGAGAAGGAGATGATAGAACCTGCCAGGTATCCAGGTAACCCATTCATGTGGTCAGTGGTGACTTGGCTGATGTTTGTGACCCAGTTCTGATCAGTAGGGCCAGAGGGGAAATGAGCTGGGTGTCCCGCCCTTCCTTCCTTGGATGCTATCTTGAGAGAATAAAGGGGTACTGATTTAGGCACAGGAGGAGAAAGCCAGGCAAAGTACAGAAAAGCTATCTTTCTTTTTTAAATTAAAGAGTTTATTTATTTATTTGAGAGAGAGCGAGCGAGCGAGCTAGGGCACAAATGTGCGTGCGCAGAGTGGGAGAGGGAAAAGCCTATTCCCCACTGAGCGGGGAGCCCAATGTGGGGCTCGATCCCAGGATCCCAGATCATGACCTGAGCTGAAGGCAGATACTTAACCCACTGAGCCACCCAGGCACGTCCCAGAAAAGCTATCTTGAGCCCTGACATCACTGAGCTGCTGAATTAATAACACAAGTTCCACCTATCACCGAATTCCATCTTTACTGTTCATGTTCCTTTTACTTGGGTATTCTAGCATTTAAAACCAAAGGCATTCTGACTGCTGTGGGGAGGAGGAAATAGACAATTGTGATTTACTATCACACGTGGCTTGGGCCTCCTGGAAGCCATGGCAAAAAGGGAAACCAGCTAAATTGCAAAGCTCTCATTTTTAGTCGGGAAGAGCTTCTCAGGGAGTTTCTGCTTTTTTGCTCCTAAATTCCTTGTTTGACACTAAATTTCCACGTGGGAGTTTATGAAAGGAACACTAAGATACATAATTGCGAGATAATTGTTTTGCAGGAGAAGCAGTTTTTACAAGGCTCTTTCTTAAAGACAATGAGGATCTAGATATAAAAGGAAAGTCTAACCAGAGAGGGAAAGAGTGGGCAGGAGTGGAGTGGGCTTTGCGCTGCTCTGTTCCCTTCTGCACCTCGGATGGTCAAACAACCACCTCTCCACCCCCCACCCCTTGAGAGGAGTAGAGTCCAACATGAATCAGAGCCCACACTGAGGAGACGACAAGATCTATGGGCATTAACACAGAATGGAAGGCAGAGCTCCGAGAAGGACAGAGAAGGGAAATACCCCTGACCCACCACTCAGAGGGAGCAGCTGCGGGTAGGATCTGGGATGGATGAAAAGGAGAGAAAAGAGGAAGTGTGAATGGGAGAAAAGTGCAACCAGCTGGGGGACACAGGTTTTGTAGAGACCCAGGGCCCAGAGTGGTTTCTCTGGAACTGGGGTGAAGGGGTGGGAGGCAGGGAGAGGTCTGATCTTTCCTAGGCCCTCCCTTGTCCAGGATGTGAAAATTTGAGAAAAGGTGCAACCAGGCATGGCTGAAAAGGTGGAACGTTTCCATGTTCCAGTTCATCCCACTCACTGTGGGGCTCCTGATGCCCAGCAGCAGCATGGTCCCCACTGTCACCACTGTTGAGGCTGGCCCGGAGGCTCTGTATGCATCAGCTCCTGCCGCCCTCCCAGGGCCCGGCTCGGGAAGGCACCATGACTGCCATTTCCAGCAGAAGATACTAGAGCAATGTGCCTGAGGTAGCCCATGACTTGTGGTAAAGCCGGGCTTTGAGTGCAGGCTCTTCTCCAATATCCTGAAGGTGGTGCCCATCGATGTTCTTCAAGGGAGCTCCCCCACCCCCACTCCCCAGCCCGCTGGACCTAGCAGAGCTCCAAAATGCAATTTCTCAGTAAAACATTTGTGACTTTAAATGGGTGCAAGGTCTGCAGCGAACTTCGGTTTCAATGCACCCCAGGAGGCTGTGTGATGCCTTGTGCTGCCCAGCGGTCCTGGCAGTGCTGGGCATCTTTGGCCCCAGCCATGCAATTCTGTACTTGCTCTGAACAGGTCAAGTGTGGGCCCGATGACACAAAATTTAATAACATCTTCCCAGTGATGACCTCTCCCTCCTCTTGTCTGACTGGGGAAGATTCTAGTATAAATACCACATCTCTGTATTAGCATTTTCTAAAACTTCTGAAATGCGGGAGGGGGGCTGTCTGGGTGGCTCAGTCTGCCTTCAGCTCCAGTCATGATCTCAGACTCCTGAGATGGAGCCCT
>CM053609.1:14490529-14517672 GCA_028646535.1 Procyon lotor | reverse complement strand
TCCCTCTCCTGCCTTCTGACCTGAGGGGACCAGCCCTCTTGCCTCCATCGACCCTGCCGCGCCCCCCGCCCCTCGCCGAGCTGTGGGATCCTCAAGGGCCATCTGGAGAGTGGGAGCCTAAGTGAGAAGTAGATACCCCTCCCTGCAGGAAGATGGGCCAGGTTTTATTATGGATCCTATCACAATGCAAGGGCTGGTACTTCTGTGATTGAGCTGATCCTGTCACCGCGTAAATCAATAGGAAACCCACGAGAGGTGATTTGATTTAGGATGTTCATTTTTGGGAAGCTGGTCTTCCTGCAACATTGAAACCAAGACAGTCGCCTGGGCACTTCCACAATAAATGCAAAGTTTAGCCTGAAAGGACCAGATTGGTTAATAAAATAAATTCAGATCCCACCGAATCAAAATTCAGATGCATTTTAGGCTCCTCGGTTCAGTGGGCTGAATCCCTTAATCTACCAAATTATTATGGAAAAACCCTTATCTCTGCCTGTCAAAATCGCTGCTGTCTTGTGGGGACCCTCTTGGGAGGCACGAGTTGCTTCACAGTAACTTAGATTATGTGGAGCGTAGCACTATTTTGAAGAGGGCCACATACTTGAGGAAGTACAACACAGGATCTAGGACAGAGCCAAGACACAGTCCAGGTGACAGGGCCAGAAAGGTGACAGGTGTCACTCAGATGTGTTGCTGGTAAGTTACAGAGTGAGGCCTCTAATCCAGCCCCCTAGTCCAGCGTCCCTTCTCTGTGGACAGATAGGGTGACCTCAGGAAGAGACAGGCTGAGGGTTCCGGCTATGCGTCTGCTGGATAGGGGTGATGTGATTCCCTCTAGGGCAGCCTCGCTTACCCCAGGCCCTGCTGTTTCTTCAGCGGGTAGGGGAGGGCAGGCATCTAGGGATGCAAGGTGCCTGCATTCTGCAGTGAAGGTCTGCCCAGGGAGCTGGGCAGGGGAAGGAAGGCGGGAGAAGTTGCATCGAGGGCAGAAAAGAGAAAAACGCGTGGGAAATCAATCCCTGGGTTCCAAGAGGGGCCCCTGGTAGGAGCCCTTGTGAATAAGGATTTGGCTTGTCCCTCTTGGGCCTCCCACCACACCTCCCATTCTCCCACCTCCATTCGGGGTGACTCACGCCTGCAGAAAGGATGAATCATGTAGGTTACGAAACCAAAGGGCTCCTGAGAGAGAGGCTGGAAAGGACCTGGGGAAGCCACCTCCATGGATCCTGCTGTCTCCCCACCCCTCCTGCCCCTCCTTGCCCAAGCTCTGTGTGCCAAGCCACAGACTCAAGTGAGCTCTATACAGGAATTTCTTCTAGACACCGAACATCAGATCAGTGGTTTTGCCTTCCCACCTCAAGGCCTCCTGGGCCTATGTTTTGTTTCCTCTCCTGTAGTAATCGGGTTAAAGGCTTGCTTTCTCCACGAGGCCAGTTGGGACCGACAGATCCTGAAAGTAATGGGAGAAGAGATCCAGAAGGCGTCCTCGCCTCTCACCATTTGCTCCTCCACAGCGTGAACATTTCTGTAATTCTCCAGGGTGCACCAAATAATTACCTACTGCATTCTAGGCTGCTCCAGGCAGCAGGGGCCAGGATGATGATTCAACTCACTTTCCCACTGACCGGTCCCAGCTCTACGGGAGCTTTTAAGAGTCTGCACAAGTGAACACCTACCATGTCGCGGGCCGTGAGCTCGTAAACACAAACGTTTATGGGCAGCTTATGGCGTGGCAAGAGCTCATGTCATCCTCAAAACAGCCCTAAGGGGTAGATGCTATTGTTGTCCCCATTTCCAGGTGGAGCCCCGCGCTCAACAAGGACAGCAAGGTGCCCGAGATCACGCAGAACGAAGTGGACAGCTTGGCGATCCACTTGCCTCCCGAGGTGGTCTGGAGCCTTGGGGCTGTGTCCGTGGGTTTCTCCGGCGCGCTCACTGACCCCGACTCATCTGCCGACTGTCTCGCCCCACATAACATGCCTGTTCAGTCAGGCCTCCTTCTGGACGGGGCCAGGACTGTCTTTCCGTGCGGCTTCTTTCCCTTAGAACCCAGAGCCCTTGCAAGCCCACCATCTCACCCCGAGATGAGCAAGGCTACCCTTAGAGGAGATTAAACTCGACCTGGTGAATGAGGCCTCCAGGATGCCCGACGGGTGGGAGGGCGCTGGGGCCTGGGCCCACCAGTCTGGACTCACCTGAGCTGCCGCGGGGGCCCTCGGGGCTCCTGGTGGAACACCAGGGGCCAAGGCCGCCGCTCGGGGCCGCCCCCGTCTGTCTGTCCCGAGAGCCCCAAAAGTCCGCGAGAAGTTCCCCGGTGGGGGGCGTTCCGGGCCTCCCGCGCCGCCCGGCCCGCGGCTTGCGCCCGTCCCGGTGCGGGCCGCACGAGCGCGGGCCCAGGGGCGCCACCGGGCCGCGCGGGCGGGAACGCGCCGCGGCCGCCTCCTCCTCCCTCGCTCCCGCCCGCAGCGGCGGCGGCGGCGCTTCCCCGCCGCGGAGCGGCTTTAAAAGGCGGCACCCCACCCCCCGGCGCACTCGCCGCTCGGGCGCCGCGCGAGCCTGCCGCTGCCATGCCTCCGCGCGCGCCGCCTGCGCCCGGGCCCCGGCCGCCGCCCCGGGCCGCCGCCGCCACGGCCGCCACCGCCGAGGACGCGGACGCGGGGGACGCCGGCGGGCCCGGGCTCCGGCCGCTCGCGCCGCGCCCCTGGCGCTGGCTGCTGCTGCTCGCGCTGCCCGCCGCCTGCTCCGCGCCGCCGCCGCCGCCGCCGCGCCCCGTCTACACCAACCACTGGGCAGTGCAAGTGCTGGGCGGCCCGGCCGAGGCGGACCGCGTGGCCGCGGAGCACGGCTACCTCAACTTGGGCCAGGTGAGTGCGGCCGGCCCCGAGCGCCCAAAACTTTCCCGGCCGCCGGTGGGCACGGCGCGAGGGGGCGCCTCCTTCCGGCTCGCGGCCGTGCGCGGGCAGGGGTCCCGAACGGCTCGGCCCGCGCTGCGGGGGGCGCCCGGCGGGGAGTCGCCGGGGGACGCGGCGCTCGGGACGCTCGGCGGTTTCCACCGGGTGGCCCGCGGCGGGGGAGGGGCGCCCACGCAGGCCTGGTGCGCGCGAGGCGGCAGTTCCGCGGGTCGAGCGGCCCGGCGCGGGCACCTGCCCGGCGGGGCGGGAGAGGGAGCCAGTGTCGGGGCGCTGCGCTCTGCACGCGGGCGCTGTCCTCTGTGCCCACCAGCTCTCCCTGGCCCCGGGGCCGTGGCTCCGCCACGCCGGCCCCGCTGGCCTCGACGGGCGGCGCGGGGCTCCAGACCCCGAGCGCGCGCCAGGGCGGCCCGCCGCGGCTCGGCGGTGACAGGGGCATGGCCCAGAGTCTCTGGGTCTCGGGGTCCCGGGCTCCCTAGGCGTCTGCGGGTCGCGGAGGGGAGGGAGAGCGGCCGGAGTCTGGAAGCATCCGTCAGAGGCTTTGCCAGCGGGTCAGGACTGCAGCCGCGCAGGGGGGCTGGAGGCAGGGGGTCCTGCGTTGAAAACCCCTCCAGGCCCCTGGAATTTGCTTTGTTTCTAGGCTTCTGTGGCTGTTACAAAGGTAGCTCTCTGCATACCAGCTGTTTGACGGTAGGCAAGTCACTTCCCTATCTTCTTCTGTATGGGGGATGTCAGTGTGTACTGGCCACAGTTGTTGGGAAGATCCAGTGTTGGCTGGCAGCAAAACCCCAGGCCAGGGCTTGACCCTGGTCAGTGAGCCCAGAGTCCTCCCACGGCCTAGGCTGTCGCTATGACTGGGGTAGCAAGAGAGGACAAGCCCTGGGCAGGAAGGTGGCATAACTCCAAAGGACCCCCGACCAGATCCCTTTCCCCTGCCCTAACCCCACAGAGTGGCAGTGGGGCAAGGGGTTGATTTATGGCTGGTGGAGGAACTCCAGGGGACCTAAGCGTGCTGTCCCACCAGGGGACCTTTCAGCACAGTTAACAAATCTCCTACAAACTATACATTTAGAGGATCGAGCAGAATGACAGGGAAGCGCTGGCTCATAACTCAAGCCGTAATGCCAGGCAGTGTTAAATTTAGTTTCATCATTATCCGTGACAGAAGCCAGCAAAGTGTGATGTGGCCCTAATGTAAATGACATTTCTTCTGCATCCCAAGTCCTGCACAGACGCTGCTAATGTGAGATGTGTGGCCTTCTGGAAAAGTAGATTCTGCTGCTTGCTCTTTACTTCACATGGTGGGTCTGAGTATGTCTGGGAGAATGCCATCCTATCTTTTGTGTATCTAGATGTGTCCATCTATATGGACTACTCAGGTCTCTGCAAACGTCCTGTGATTGGAGTTCTTGCCTTTGGGCAGCCCTGGCTTCGTTTCTGCCCGTGGTTCCTAAATCTCCGTGGCTGATGGTCCAGACTGAGGAAAGTGGTCCTCAGGCTTCCATCCCCATTCATGACTAAGTACCTCACCTCCCCCCCCCCCCCCCCCCCCCCCCCCCCCCCCCCCCCCCCCCCCCCCCCCCCCCCCCCCCCCCCGGCTCCTGCTACAGCTCACTGCTCTGCCCAGGTGGCCTGCCAATTTGTCTTCAGCTAAAAGTGACTCTTCAGCTCCACGGTCAATTACAAAGTACCTGGGCTTCTGGCTCCTGTGATTAAAGGAGCAGGGGGGAACTGAAGTTGAGCTGTAAGGCTCCAGGACATTTCCACAAGAGGCACTCACGCAGTGGATTCCCCCTCACGGTTCCTGTCCACCGGCATCAAAAATGCCAGGGCTTTGAAACAACTTCTGTCAGACCTGCCCGAGTTGAATTTCATACGCAAAGTCTGCTGTTCTCATTTGCCCGTGGGGGAGGTTCTTTCAGGTATGTGCCTGCCCCGACCTGGGACGTTCTGGGGGAGTCTCTCCACGTCTCCCCGGCTCTGTCCCGGGCAGCCGGGGTGGACTGCATATAACTTGGTAAACTCAGCCTGGGAGGCAGGTTGCTGGGGGTGGGGGGGCCACTGTGGAGACCTTTGCAAAGGGAGGGGATTTGTTGGTTGGGGATCCGGATTGTCTCCGAGAGGCGTGTGTGTGTGTGTGTGTGTGTGTGTGTGTGTGTGTGTGTGTGTGAGATTACTCAAGGAGAGCCTATTACTCTTCCCAAACCAGCTTTTCTCCCTCCCTCCCCTAAGTGAACTACTAATGTGGAAAAGGCCTGGAGCATTCCACCCTCTACCTACTCAATAAGAACTCTTTAAAAACCTTATTTGCCTTTTTCAGCCAGGAGAATTTGTGACTCATAAATAAGATGTAGATATTATTAGCTTTGATTTATGGATAAGTAAACTGAGGGGAAGCAAGGCACGGAAGCTGCTTGTGTCTACACAGTGCGTGTCGCCTCTGACAATTATGCTCCCTGCTCTTTGTCTCCTGCTACATTCTCTGGTCTAAGTGTCCTTTGTGTGACTCTTTCCTCAAACCCTTAATGGGCAATTAGTGTTATGCCCGGTACCTGCCCTGACTCACAGCCCTGCTTTTCTCATGGGCCTTTGTGATGCTCTAACTTCTGGCTCAAATGTTTTACTCCCTCTCATGCAAGTAATAACCCATGTATTTTACATGGTGCAAAGGTACTTGAGATGGTTATTCAAGTGAAAGGTTACTCACCTTTCTTGAACATGGATGCCTTTCAGATTGATCATGGCTCTGGATCTTCTCCTTTGAAAAATGTGCATCATTTTTTGTCTTGGTCAGGAACCAGACAAACTGACTTCTTTTTTACTTCTTTGTTCATCATGATACTTGAGGTCCTAGATAATGCACCACAATGGGAAAGAAAGAAAGAAAGAAAGAAAGAAAGAAAGAAAGGAAGGAAGGAAGGAAGGAAAAAGAAAAGAAAAGAAAGAGAGAGAGAAGTTTGGAACAATCAAATATCATTACTAATAGATGGCATAACTATGTGGATAGTCCAAGAGAACCTAGAGACTATTATAAGTAGTCTTAGAATTGAGCAGGATGCTTGATTGACCTTGTGGCATCCAAGAGCAGCATTCAAGAAGATAAAAGAAATGATAATATACTCTAGCATAAAAGCTGTTAGAGACCTAGGAATACGTTTTTGAAAAAATGTGAAAATTACCTGAAGAAGATTTTAAAGTATTTGAAAGATGTATTGAGGAAAAGGTCTCAATAATGGAGGGATAAGCTATGTTCATGGACAGGAGGACTGATTATCACATGCCCCCATCCTACCCCATTAATCTCTAAATCCAGTGTAATTTAGTTGATGTGCCAACAGGGTTTTATATGGGATATGAAATCACATAAACGTATCCTAAAATTCACATGGAAGAGTAAGTTCCCAGAATCCCTGAGACAACTCTGAGAAGGGAGGAAAGGGACGGGAACGTGCTCTGCCAGAGAACAAAACTTCCCGTGAAGCTGGGGTGATGATCATGACAGTTGGACGTAGGCCCCGGGGATGGTTTCATCCAATAGTGACGAATTGACTCAAACCGGGGCAGGTGTGGGAACTTGTATGTGCGCACAGAAGTGTTACAGATGGATGGGGAGGGGTGGGCATTTCAGTCAATGGCGCCAAGAGAACTGACACAAGGAAACAAACAGATCCCGACCTCACCTCACTACCCAACAGTAAATGCCAGCTAGAAATAACCCGAGTGGAATACCTTTATGGCTTCGGGACAGGAAAGGATTTCTTAAACAAAACACGAAAAGAACAAATAAAGAGATTGATCCATGAAGAGTGCTGTATACCCAACACATCATAACAGAGTATAAAAGCACATAATAGACTAGAAGAAGTATTTATGGCATAGGACACACAGGTTAGTGCATAGGTTATTTAAGAAGCTATAAATCAGGGCGTCTGGGTGGCTCAGTCAGTTAAGCCTCAGGTCATGATCCCAGGGTCCTGGGATCAAGTCCCGCATTGGCGCTCCCTGCTCAGCGGGGAGTCTGCTTCTCCTTCTCCTACCCCTCTACCCACCCCCAGCCCCGGCTTGTGCTCTCTCTCTCTCTCAAATAAATAAAATAAAAAGCAATCAAGTAAATCAATAAGTAAAAGAGAAATGCCTGGTAGAAAAATGCAGAAGTATATGCATAGGGAGTTCAATTCCCTGTCTGAAGCACCCACCTCAAGTTCAGGTTAGTAGTCGCCTCTGGGTGGGGTGGGGAGAGGGAGAAACCGGGAAAGGGATGTCAAGTGGGCAGTAAACTTGACAAAAGTGGCTCAGCCTCCCGGGAGTGATGGGAACAACATAACGTGAGGCAGTAACGAGGGAGACTGCTTCATGCCATCGGATTGGCAGACGCGGAGAAGTGTTTGTATCAAGCATTGCTGAGGACTTGGAGCCCATGGAGCTTCCCGGTGCTGCTGGTGAAAGTGGAACTGCCTCGGAGTGCAATGGGGCACTTGGCAGCGAGGTAGAATTCTATCGGCGGGTCCACCTCTAGAGAGAAGAGGTGGACCACTTCCACTTCCACTAGAGAGAAGATCTCATGCAAGGGTGCGAGGAGCCTTGCACAGTGCTGTCCCGGAGGCATTTTCTAAACGAAGGGAGACGCAGCATAAATATCCATCAGTAGAAGAATGGAGAATGAAATCAAAATAGTCACATGATGGAATGCCGTACAGTAGCCGGATACACATCTACGTAGATAAATCGCAGAAATGATGGCGAGCGAAAAGGCACGTCACAGACACACAGTGCGAGGGTATTTATGTAAACTTTAAAAAACCCACTAAGTAATCCTGTGTTATTTATGAATGCTTATGCATGTAGGAAGCATCCACATCAATTCAGGTTAGTGGTAGCCTCTAAAAAGGGAGGGCTGGGGAAGGAACTGGGAGAGGAAGGAAGAAACTTGATCAGCAGTGTTCTAAGTTGTAACATACATATATAGGTACAT
This sequence comes from Procyon lotor, assembly GCA_028646535.1. NCBI lineage: Eukaryota > Metazoa > Chordata > Mammalia > Carnivora > Procyonidae > Procyon > Procyon lotor. Next base: position 14,509,791 of record CM053609.1, on the reverse strand, counting down.
ACGTCTGTGTATGTAACATACAAATCATATATAAAATTGCATCTAAGCATTTTGTGCTTTTCTTTCTATCAGAATTTATATAGTGATATGTACATATGTGTGCAGATATGCACTTTTTTTTTAAAAGATTTTATTTTATTTATTTATTTGTCAGAGAGAGAGAGAGAGAGAGCGCACAAGCAGGCAGGGAGGCAGGCAGAGGCAGGGGGAGAAGCAGGCTCCCTCCTGAGCAAGGAGCCTAATGTGGGACTCGATCCCAGGACCCTGAGATCATTACCCAAGCTGAAGGCAGCTGCCTAACCAACTGAGCCACCCAACAGCCCCAGATATGCACATATTATGCACACACACATATACACATACACATACGTACACGTATACGTAAATGCACGTGACATGTGCAAGGGAAAGAAAAGAAAAATGCACATCCTATGCACATGTCGCGGCATTCCTGGATCGTGTGAAACCTGTCCGTGGGCACACAGGTGCCTGTGGGCCTGGGCTCAGAAGCCCCTGCTTTCGACCTCCTGAGCTGGGCCCTTTGGCTTGTCAAGCAGTTCGTGACCTGGGGAACCAAAAGGCCTGGCTTGGATCACCGGGCTGTTTGGACAGAGCCGGACCCTGAGCGCTGGAACCGTGGCAGCCTACCAGGCTACTTTCTCCTGCAGAGCATCTTGGGGCCCCCGTGGCCCTCACTTCGACGGGTGCGCATCGGAGCCTTTGACGCTGATGACTCCCAAGAAGAGACAAGCTGTCCACGTGAAAAGGAGCGGCAACAAGAAATTCTCCCAGACCAAATCACGAGGTCCCCGCGTCTGTAGCTCTCGGAAGTGATGTTTATCTCAAAAGGGGCGCCGAGACACCGTCCTTTCCCGTGCATTTTTGCTTCACCTGGGGTATTGAGCTAATTTGTTGGTTCTGAGTCTGAACATAAAAAGGCAGGTAGGCTGGCTGCCGGGGCCCGGGAAAGATCTAAGGAGCCTGAAATGATTTTGAACTTGCCTTAAAGAGTTTCGCTTAAAATAGCTACCAAGTGGGACATACCCGGCCCAGAATTTCAGGTGGGCCTGCATCATTCACGTGTCAGCAGAGGAACCTTGTCGTGCCACAGACAGCGTGTTCTTACAATTAAAAACAAACAAACAACAAGCGGAAGCTTTAGCCAGGTGTGAAAATCATGGGCTCAGATTCCTTCCGACCCAAGTGTCGGGAGCTCGAGGTGGACAAGGGAAGGCCCAGAATAGCAGTCCCCTGTGACCTAGTTGTCTGGTCTTGATTTTCCGTCCGAGGCTGTGTTGCATTTAAGCTTTGAGCCAGGAGCCACGCACCTGGCTGGACTGGGAGCAGAGAGGGAGAGGTTCTGGGCATGTGGGGCGGGGGGGGGGGGGGGGGGGGGGGGGGGGGGGGGGGGGGGGGGGGGGGGGGGGGGGGTTGATACAGACGAGAATGGGACCGTGAGGCTCGTGGTCTCCCACCACGCTGGCATGGGACATCTTTCTTCAGACAGTGACAGTTTTAAGTGGACAGGGTTTTAGTCGTGGGGGCTGCCCTCATAAGCCGCCGGGCCTGTGGTTCTGGAAGTTGAGTGACTGTGCGTGGAGCCCGGTGGCCAGGAGGGGACTGAGGCAGGCCGGAGGGGGGCGCTCAGCTCACGAGTCCACTGGAAAAATTTGGGTTTCTCCAGGCAGAATCCAAGGACGCAGGTGAGAAACAGAGCTGCAGGGAGGTGGGGGTGGGGGGGCGCACAACATCTGAGAAGATGTTGGGCTTGGGTGGCAAAAGGGCCACAGAGGACTCTTCGCACACTGGGGACCATCCTGGGCTCTTTGGGGTCTCTGAGCCTCGGCACAGATTTTGCCTCTAAAATGTAGTTCCTCTAATCTTCCACAGCCCAGGCCAGGTGGCTGACCTGTCTCCCCTTCCTTCTCCCAGGGCCCAGCATGTGGACGGCTTCTGAGTCATATTTATCATGACTGCCTCTCTCCCTCTCCCTTCCGGCTCTCGGACTGTGGCTTGGCCTTGGCGTTGACCAGAAGCCCTGGCACGTGCTTGTGCCCAAGCCGGTGTTTCTTGTGTTGTGTGTTCCCGCTCGTGGAGTCTTGCACCAACCCTGCAGAGAGGCGTCACCAGGCCTGTTTAGCCATGAGAAGAGCTCGGGTCCAGTTAGGTTCTGACTGGGGCCTGTCCCAGACCGGTGACGGACAGGCCAGGGTCCAAACCCATTCTCTCTGACCCACCTTCCACTGGCCCTCCTCCCTGTTTTTTGGACAAGGGTAAGCCACCAGGCCAGAAATCCTTTCAGCAGTCTGCTGCCATTGAGAAAGAGCCTATGTGGACCCCACTAGCCAGTTTCTCCTTCTTTCCACCTGGCGCGCGCTCTCTCTCTCTCTCTCTCTCACACACACACACACATAGTGCTGCCTGTCTGCATTGTTCTTTCCAGAACAGTTTTACCGGTGCTGTCACATCATCACATTTCTCCAGGCGCCCGGGTGGCTCAGTTGGTTAAGCATCTGCCTTCAGCTCAGGTCATGATCTCAGGGTCCTGGGATCAAGCACTGCATGGGGCTCCCTGCTCAGCGGCGGAGTCTGCTTCTCTCTCTCTCCCTCTTCCTTTGCCCCTCCCCTACTTATGCCCCTCCCCCCCAAATAAATAAAAAATTTTAAAAAAAGAAAATGAAACTTACACCTCGCCCTTTTGGAGGAAAAAAAGAAAACGCCCCAGTCCCTCTGGTCCTTTGAGGATGGATGCTACACTCCCTTGCTCAAACTCTGAGCATTATCAACCGGGCTGATGGTCCCTTGCTGAGACCTTCTCCTCACTGTGTGGTCCCTGTCTGCCGAAGGGTCCATCAATCCCCGTGCCTGCGCTCGAGGCCCGGAAGTCACCGCGGCCTCCCCCACCCCACTGCCTCCCGTCTGGTCTGTACTTCGGTCTTCTCCTGGGTCCCCGGGACAGCTGTCAGGGCCCCCTGCCTTCCTGCTGCGGTTGCCCAGCACAGGCTGGGGCCTCGATCACTTCTCACCTGGCTGTCCAGCTGCAGGGCCCCTTTCCGCCCTGCCCCAGCTCCAGCTCCGCGGAACCACTTCCTGTTCCTGCTTCCCTTCCGGTTCTTTCTACCTAGGATGCCTTTCCCGCCCCCTGGTTGGCGCCTCGCCCTTCCCAGCGGTCTGCACACCTTCCCTGTTGTCCCAGCCCGACGCACTGATGTTGCCTGCTGGCTCCCCACCCAAGTCAATCCACCGTCGGGCCTCCAGGCTGCTCTCGAAGATCAGTTTCAGTCCTGCCATTTCTCTGATGGCCGCAGAGGGGTCACTCCAGGGCGACCAGAGGACATGCACTCATTTACTCAGAGTTTGCTGTGTGCTCTCACTCGTGCCGGCCCCTCAGAGATAAGAGACGTGGCTTCTGCCTCCTAAGAACATCTGGGTGGAGGAGGTGGTGAGCACTGGGGAAGGAGCAAAGTCGCCTCCCACGTCACCTTGTGGGTTGGCTGAGCCATCGCCGCCCACGCTTTTTAAATTTTAATCCCTTTCTTTTTGGGGTCACCCAGCAGAGGGGCCTCTCTCGAGTGTGCACTTGTGTTCGTGCCTGGGGACGAACCTCTCCATGTGATGCTCTAGTTTGCTTCTAGGTCAGGTCAGCGACCCGGGGAGCCAGGCCTGGCAGTGGCCCAGAGCCCACCACGGCTGCTTCAGACTGGATGGGTCCTGCCATCCCATCAAATCCCGGATCTGCCCGAGGTCCTTGTGCCTCTGCTGTTGGAGGGTTTGGAAGACCCAGCAGCAGGCACAAGGCCCTCTGTCCCGCACAGCAAAGAGCAGGGCTGAATAGCCATCAGCTGTTGGAAGGGAGCCTGAGGCTCCCTGGGATGGGATGGGCTGGGCTTGGCAGCTCGGGTTACCATGGTAACCAGCCCATCAATGCCCTTAGTGTCAAGACGGTACCATTGCTGAGAGGAAGAATCAGTCTCATTGTCTCCCCTTTGGTTGCTTGGGTGCCAACCAGCCATGCTCCCTGCAGGGCCCAGCGGCCTCTGGCCCGACGGGAGGTGCCCCACGGTAGCATTCCACCTGCTAACAGCTTCAGCTTCCTACCCCTCCTTGGGGCCTGTGAACTGCTGTCACTGGCTGACACCAGTCACTTACAGAGTCCTTGTCAGGTGACTCTGACCTCTAAGTGGGAAGAAACAGCCCAACCGGATCAGGCTTCTGCAGCTCTGGGTGACGACCCAGACTCAGCATTTGCCACAGCGGTGGATAAATCTACATCCCATGGTGGCAGGTGGGGGTCCAGAAGGGCCCTTGATGTCCAGACGCTCTCCCCTTTGTTTCAGAAGCTTGTGTCCACACATCTCAGAGATGATCTCCTGTGTTCATTCAACTAGAACCTCCTTCTTACCTGTTGTGGGGGAGGGGGAGGCGTGAGACCACGCTGGTGATCTTGTCAGACTCTCCAGGGTGGACAGTCTAGACAAGCAGGCCTGCCCTCCTGTCAGGGAAGGGCCCGCAGGTCCCCCAGCTAGAAGGCTCACCTTTTTCTCCTCCTCCATCCCCCAAGCTGGAAACTGGGACACATCCACGGACCACGGCCCTGTCCACGCTGGCCCCAAACCAGGACCCTTCCCTTTTGCCAAGTGTTCTAGCCACTCCTTTGCCATTCTGGAAGTGTTCCCTATACTTCGTTCTTTCCTTTGCACCTGCTGTTTGTTGCGGTGGTTCTAACCTGGGGGCCTGCTCCCTGTATGGTCCACCTGGAAAACGCCATCCTTTGGAATTAGAGTGGTGTTTCCTGACCTGTCTGCTGCCTCACAGGCCCGAGCAATGTTCTAGAGCTCCACCGAGGGTCTCAGCCGAACCCCTGCCACCCACCCCATGTACAGACGTGGCTCGGGAGCATCTCGTGGTCCTCATCTTTGTTCGTCTCTGCTTCCTCAGGCCCTTGTCCCACTCACTGCCCCCACACCACCTCCCCGACACACCTGGTGATTGCGTTTCGTTAGAAGCGGTATAACTGAGCCACTATGTTCCAGTACCCGCAGCGCGACTACCACTGGCCAAACCCTACATCGCTGACCCTGCTGATGAGGGAGCACTGCTCTGATCATCAACCCAGTGCCCTGGGAGTGACCCACGTGAGCCCACAGAGGCTCCGAGCTGGTTGAGTGGCTTACCAATGCTCTGGTAAATTTCAGAGCAAGGCTTTCAACTCGGACCACTTTGACTCCAGGCCTTAATCATAGTCAGTGCCTGTGTCTGTGTTAGGAAAGCCTGCAGAGAGCTGGTGGCACCAGAGTGGGCTGTGGAGCTCGAGGTGGGGCTGTCCAGCTTGTAGGCCCAGTCAGATGGAGGGCTGAGCTAGAAGGGGTAGCCTGAGGAGCTGTCTGCACAGTCCCATCTGGAAGGACCTTCCGTTCTCATCGGGTCTCTGGCCCAGGGCTTCACTTCAGAGGTTTATCTCTGCAGGAGGGAAGGCTGCCCACAGCACTCTTGACTTTGGAGTCTGGGAGTCTCAAGGGCAGGGAGCTGTCCTTGGACATCCTCCCCCTAGCCTACCAGAGACCTGTGTGTTTCCCACCCCGGGAGGAGGGGCGCACACTGTGCAACCAGCTCTCCGACTAGAAGGCTGGAACCCTACAAGAAGAAAAGGGGCTTAATGAGGGCCCAAGGATATGCAGAGGGTGGCACAGCCCAGTTATAAAATTGTGTCATTACTTAAATTTTCTTGCTAGTGTATAAGAGGAATACACATAGTTAATATTTGGAAAACATGAAAAAGAACAAAGAAAAACCCAAAAATCATTTATAATCCTCCCCCCTGAAAGATAACCACCATCAGTGTTTTAGACTATGTCCTTTCATTATTTTTGTTTTTAAACTGCGTGTGTGCATATGTGCATGTGTGTGCACGTGCACACGTGTGTGTGTGAGTGTATGTGTGCACACATATATCTGCATAGGAGTGTGCACTTATGTGTATTTGCGTGCGCACACACTCACATATCCATAAAGGTCTTCTGTACATAGGAGTGTACATTTTGGGGCCTTGCACCTCCCAAGCCTAGAACTACTGACTCTATGGTATAATTTTTTTTTTTTTAAGATTTTATTTACTTATTTGAGAGAGAGAGAGCATGAGCAGGGGTGAGGGGCAGAGGGAGAGGGAGAAGCAGATTCTGCGCTGAGCAGGGAGCCGGACTCTGGGCTCGATCCCAGGACCCTGAGATCATGACCGGAGCCAAAGTCAGACACTTAACGGACTGAGCCACCCAGGGGCCCCTCGATGGCATAATTTTTTGAAGGCTGCTCAGCGCATCCTTTAGTGGCCTGTCCGCACTTACTTCATCTTTCCCCTGACATTTTAGGTCAGGGGATTCTTTGCAACTCACTGGGGAGTCCGGTCTGGAATGTGAGCACCATGCAGGGAGGCGGAAGGAATTCTGCCACCGCCTCATCTCCCGCTGACGTGTCTGGCACCCCTGGGCGCTGCGGCCCATCCTATTTCCCTCTGTCTCCCCATCCCACCCCACTGGCCTTGCAGAGGGTCCAGGACTTGATATCATTTGTTCAACTCACAGGGATTTTATTGAGCATTCTTTTCTTATTTTATAAAGTCACATGTGTATTATATATTCTCCCATCATAAAGGATTCAAACAGTGCAAATGCGTAAAGAGCAAAACTCCAAAATCTTCTTCCCCTCATCCCATCTCCAAGTCCTTTCTTCCCCCAGATGCCGCCACGCTTTCACGTTAGGGTATCTGCTTCAGAAACACACAAGTATGTGAAGGTTTTATTGTTTTATAATTATGAGATCATGCTAAACATGTTTTTCTGCACCTAGCTTTTCATAAGCCTAACCATATACCCTGGAAAGCTTTTCACTCTAGTACATAGCGATCTACTCCATTATCTTAAAATCATTTTAAGCAGTTTTACTGGTGTGACATTTTGTTGCATCATTAACCTATTAATGTTCATTGATTTGCCTCCGTTTTTTGTTTGTTTTTGGGTTTTGTTTTGTTTTGTTTTTCTATTATAAACCACATTATGGTGACCATCCTTTTTTTTTTTTTTTATGGTGACCATCCTTATCCATGCCTCTCTGTGCCCACATATGAGAATTTCTGTATGGTATATAATAACAAAACCAAACAATAGTTTTAACAAGAAGTAATGATCACAGACACCTGTCTGCCTCTTATTATGTGCCAGGTAACTTTCCAAGTGTTTTCCCAGTAGTGACTCATTTAATCTTCTTAGAAACCGTACAAATAGGTGCTGTTATTATCCCCATCTTACAGATGAAGAAACCAGGCACAGAGAGGTCAAGTAACTCATCCATGGTTGCACAGCATGGAAGTGTCAGAGTCAAGATTTGAGCCAAGGTAATCCGGCTCTAGAGATTGGGGAACTGCTGAGGCAAAGTCCATACGCATGTGATGTGGTATTAGACATCAGCAAGTGCCTCTTGAGGTGGGCAGTACCAACCAACCCTGCCCCCAGCAGGGCACGAGGGGTTCTTCCCCAGTCTTGGGGGGAGATTATCAATTGCAGTATATGCTGGGTCCTCCAGGTGAAGATGAGATCGCGCAGTGGTTTTAATTCGATTTTCTTCTGATTCCTGTTAAAGTGAAATGCCTTTTCATAAAGTTATTAGTCATTTTAATTCTCCTCTGAATTGCTTATTTACATTCCTGGCCCATTTTTCAATTGGGTTATTTTTCTTTTATCTTAATGATTTGTAGGTGCTGTCCCTATAGGGTGGATATTAATCTCTTGTTTGTAAATACACTGCAGATTCTTCTCCCATCTGTCACTTCTGTTCGAACACTGTTCAGAGGGTTTTACTCGCTTATTTTCTGAAGTAGAACCTGAAGTTTCATTTGTTTGGCAAGGCTTTGGGCTCATCGCTCGGTAGAATTCCATGGCTATAATTTGTTCAGTGGGGGTTCTGACCTACAACAGGCACTTAAGTGAGGGACAGTGAAATTAACTTAGAGACGGGAGCCAAATGCTTTAGGAGCCAAATGGCTTTAGGTCGATCGAGGAGAGGCAAGGTGAGGTGCTTTTCACCTGGGAAGTTCAGGGAAGGCTTTGAGCCACACCTCGCAGGATTTTTTTTTTTTTTTTTTTTTAGAGAGAGAGAAACAAGGAGTGGAGTTTTTACAGGTAGTTCCTGACTGAGGACATCCATTTGCATCCTGTTGGAAAACATCTCTCCTTGTTGGCTTAGATGGACTCTCATAAGGGGCTAGTTATCAAGGTGTGAATGGGGAGGGGGGAACCAACAAAAGGTGTGGAGGTACCTCGAACCTAAGGCAAAGGCGCTGAGGGAGAAAACAGGCTCGCAGAAGCAGGCTCCGCCTGGCTCCGCCCACTGCCCCCGCAGAGGGGTGCGGGTGGGCTTGTTGGAAGGGCATAGGGCGAGGCAGAGAAGGGTCAATACCAGCATCGTAAGGATAAGGAGAGAGGGGGAAAAATGAGACATAGTAAGAGCTCGGCGAGCACCCTCGTGTCTTTAGAGGGCAGAGGAATTCATCTGCCACTTCTTTTATCCAGGCTGTTTATTGGGTGTTGGCTCCAAGCCAGGCCCCGTGCAAGGTTGTGAGCTGCCAGGATGCATCGCACTGGCGTCGCCCCCAGTGCTGGGTGCCTCGGCGCCCGTTTTAGCTTTTGCCACGTGTCCTCTAGGAGGGTCCCAGCAGACGCGTGTGGTTTCGTTGCTGTTAGACCCCACGGACCTGGATCTGTGCCTCCTTGTTCCTTTCGCGGTTTATTTAGGTGTGTCTGTCTGAGGACGGACTTGAGCGCGGAAAAATAAGTCCGCTTCAGGCCACCATTGCCCTCGTTCTAACACGCATCTTGTTCTTCTGCTGTTTTCTTAAACCTGAACAAACAAACAAAAAAAACCCCTCATTTGCGTTCCCCTTGATAAAGCTAATTTCTGTAAAAAGAAAAGAAACCTTCTTTCTCTCCTGCGATCAAAGTAACCGTTCGCGACTGAGCTCATTAGCAGTCTTTTTAACACACGTCTCTTAATTTCTCGTTTGCGGGAATATGACACCATTAGCCACGAACAAGAAGCAGGATTTGTTTCAGTGGCTTAAACAAGTTTATGTACCACGACTTCGCCCATTTGAGACCCTCGCAACCATTTCTTTTTTAGCGCAAGAGGCAAAAGCCCATTTGTGGGAATGAATGCTTTCTGGCCCTGCAGAGTTTCATGTTTTTATGCAAAACGAACTCGGTTGGTCCTTCCTGGGATTATTTTTGTGGGACCGGGGATGAACCGGGTGAGGGTGGGGGAGGGGATTTACTTTTATAAGGAATGTGATTTTCTACCTTCCTCTGAGATCTGGCCACACCAGGAACATTGTGAAACCAAATTGATTCCTTCTCCCATTAAATAGTCTTCAAATCCAAACAACCCCCCAAAGGTAGCTGTGGGTCCGCAAACTCTAGAAGCTTCTAACGTCTTTATCAGGTTCATGTTGGGGGGCTGCCCACATAACATGGGGCTCTGTCCTAAGGCATCCCTATTCTAAATAGGTACCTATCCAGAACTTAACTAGGAGAATCTACTTTTCCCTTTTGATATTCCCTAATGAAGAGCACTGTCTATGGTTCTGTTTTCTTCTCATGTCATAAGTTCAGTGACTGCGTAAAGCTACAGAGATTCTATCTTCAAGCCAATTTGTGTGTTACCCAAAGTTGGTTTTAACTTTCCAGCCCTTGGCTCCTTTCCTGAAGTTAGTCACATATAGTGCTTTGCGCTTGGTCTGTGCCCATGGCTGTGCCTGCCTGTGTTTCGCCTTCCTCCCAACAACCACTCAGCCTCCTGCACACTGACCTCCTTGGAGCAGGGGGGTCTTTCAGTGACCGGGTGCTGACCCCAAGTGCTCTTTCTGCCCCCCAAGCCTGGGGGAACCTGTGTGTGCACTTGTCACCACTTTTGTCCACTCGATGTCTAGATTTTATTTGAATTGTGTGGTCAGGCTGCAGGAGCAGAATTGTAAGTCTTAAGGCAGGCCTGTGTTTCTGTCTGTGCTCTGGGCACAGAAGTGATGCTCAAAGATCATAGGGATGATGGGTGCTGCTGGTGGGGAGCAGCCGTCTGGCTAAACCTGACAAGTCCATTTCAAGTGGTGTGTCCTTGTCCTGAGGTCTTTTGGGGGGAGGTTCCTTAGTGTTGAGTCCAATTTGATTTCCGCATCCGCTCTCCATAGCAGCGGATAATGTGTTGACTGCCAAGGCCAGGGCTTCCTGTGACCAGGAGGAGCCGGTGCTATGGCTTTCCTGGTGGGTCAGTGTGCTTTGGTAAGGGAATCAAACCAGCAGGGACTTCCACTGACCCAAGCATGTCCCCAGTCTGTCTGTCCCCTGTCCAAAGTTTCTCCATAATCTGAGATGCTGTGTCTGTGGCCTTTTTCCCCCCAGACGATTATGAGGTGCCCTGGAATGTTCAGCTTGTTTATCATAATTTTTAAGTTCTTTAGGTCCATCAATAAGGAGCACAGATAAAGAAATGTGACATATTCTTGTAATGGGCCCTCTTTACTCAGCAAGAAAGAGGAGCAGACAACCAGCAGGGACAACTCATTGACATAATACGGAGTAAAAGAAACTGTGCACCAACAAGCTATCTGATTCTGATTCCATTTACAGAAAGTTCTAGAACAGGTAAAACCCATCTGTAGTGGAGTAAACTAATCTGTAGGGGTGAAGATGGGCTGGGAAGGCTGTGGGGAAACTTTCTGGGTTGCTGGCTACATTGTATATCTTGCTAGGGTTTTGTGTTAGGTAGGTATAAACATTTAGCAAAACTCAACAAATGCACGGTGAGCATTTGTCTCATCATGTCAATTTTACTTCAAAGGGGAAAAGCCATAAGCAAATACTGAGCCCTCCGTAATGACGTGTATTTTGAAGTCTTTAGGAGAGAAGTATATTGATACTGCAATTTACTTTGGAATGTACCAGAAATAAGATGGATGGACAGATGGAGAGAGAGAGACATGGAAATGTGATAGAGTAATTGTAGTAATTACATTAATGGTAGAATCAAGGTGGTGGGTATGTGGGTGTTTGCCATACAGTTCTTTCTCTGCTGTATGCTTGAAAAATTGCCTAATAAAATGTTGGGAGAAAAAGATTCCTAGGGTAGTGGTAGGGATAGGATGGATTTGGGAGAAATCTACTTATAAATCTGTGTTCAGAGATGAGGATTAAAAGCCTAGAGATTTAGTGGGGCAAATGAGGTCATCAAAGAAAGCCCCATGGAATCTGACTTGGTGGGGAGGAGGCATAGGCTTTGTAAGGTGTTTTCTGGTCAATGGCATCTGCAAGGATGACTGTGGCTCCCTGAGCCCCTAGCTTGTGTTTTCCAGGGACAGAAAGATTCAGCCCTGGGGAAAAGCATCCCAGTAAATGTAAATGAGCGGAGTCCTGCAGTTTAAGGACCTTCCTGCAGAGGCAAGATAAGCCCGAAGCAGATACCCCTGGCACGGCCCATGGTTGTCTGGGTTGCTTGCCTGCTAATTATCTTCTCGTCTTGCTCTGCAGTGTTTTTCTAGTTCCGGGATTTGAGTTATTGACTTTATGTAGAATTTTCAGCCTCCCTCATGTTGTTGAGTGGAAGAGCAGGAGTTAGCAGCCATCCATACAGAGTCCTCATGGGTGGGTGTCCTAAGCTGCCCCCTGGCCCCTGTGCTCCCCAGGGACTTGTCCCAGACTGGGGCAGCAGAGACAACAGCCATCAGGTTCTCTTGTAGGAGAACCTCTGGGAGAGGAAGCTCCTGGTCCTGCTGGTAAATTTAGGGCACGTGTGAGGAGTGGGGGTAGGGAGAGAGGAGAAGAATGAAAGCATTATTCTAAGAAGCTGCTTTTATTTATAGATTCGCCTAATTCTATTAAAATGAATGCCAGAGGGATATAAAACTTGGAACACGTAGCACATAATAGAAATGAAAGGACGTTAAGCTAAAATAGGGAACAATGGTAAAATGAGAAGAGTCTCAGTACCAAGAGGAAGATGTGACATTTTTCTGAAATAAAATCGTCTTTGAGCACATGGTACAGGGAAAAGTGAATTAAAAGGACTTGGTGAAGAGAGGACTTGGAAGGAAACATAAAAATATTTCATAATGAAAAGAGAAAGTGTTAAACTGACTCAAGGGGAAAACAAAGAGATTGCACTAATTACATTATAGAGACAAATAAATAAAATGTCACTGTTGTAAAAGGAAATAAAACTAATTAAATGCTTAATATGCGTTAAGAGAAGTTGGCAAAATAAAATGTATCAAATATGATAAAATATGTAAATAGCCATAATTTGCCTGAGCCTTATTTCCTGCATATAAAATGGGAGATTTTTGATTCCCGTGATAACACATTAATGGGACAAGACACAAAGTGTCTGTGTATATTAGACAGCCTAGAATCAAACAAGCGCTTTCAAATGAATGAATTGATGAATGAATGAGGATTCCTGAAAGCAAGGAGTTTAAAAACACACATTCAAAAGGGAAAGCAATGAAACTACCCTTTAAGATGAAAATCTAACACATTAAGGCATGAAAGAAAGTGCCAGTAACTCAACCTCTCTGTGCTTCAGCAATTTCTACTGAAAAAGTGGAAGTTATCAGCACCTCCAACAATCAGACGCTTGGAACAACTCCAGGCCCAAAGCAGACACTCTGTGCATATTAATGTTAATAATATTATCATCGTGGTGATTATTAATATCAAAAGGGAGGGAAATAACATGTCCTTTCAATGTCAGGCCTTGGAGGCAGATTAGGGATTCAGAGCTAGTAAAAGGTGACCTGGAGAACATTGCAAATCAGGTGCTTCTTTTAACCTTTCATCTTTTCGGCGGGGAGAAGATTCGCTGATGGGAAAAGTTTAGGATGGGAAGGGCAGAAGTTAAGCCAGGCTAAGAAAGAGCCAATGAGGGGTGCCTGGGTGGCTCAGTCAGTTATGCCTTCCACTCAGGGCATGATCCCAGGGTCCTGGATCCAGTCCTGCATGGGGTTTCCCGCTCAGCAGGGAATCTGCCTTTCCCTCTACCCCGCCTCCCTGCTTGTGATCTCTCTCTCTCTCTCTCTCTCAAATAAGTAAATAAAATCTTTAAAAAAGATGGAGCCAATGAGCGATAGTTTACAAAGCCAGGACATGCCAGGCTGCTGCCCGCAGCAGGTGGAAGGTGCCCTCCTCAGCTCCTGGCACACTCAGCTGGGCACGTCCCCACCACCATTGATGCAAAAGAGGGCCCTCTTGCTTGAATTAATTAATGATCCTCTCCTGAGGATAAATAAAAATAAGACTTTGGATTAAATGCAACTTTCCATGTCATTAGCCTATCTGGGCATCTGGGAGCCACGTAGAGCTTACAAAGGACTAGCCTGTTGCTTGAACGTGGCCAAAGAGGAGCAGCTCTCCCCAGTGCGCATGTGCCGATTAAGTACAGCTGACGCATGTCCACGTTCATTCCCAAAGGAGCACTGGGTGCCTGGAGAGGCTGGATTTTTTACGCATTTTTCCAAACTTTTCTTAGTCTGGGCATCACTCAGGAGGGATTGCACAGGACACTGACTCTCCTAATTAAATGAACCAAAGGCATAATGGGACTCTGGGAACAAGGAGGCAGGCGGTGGGTTGTTTTTTCTTCTCTTGCTCTTGAACCCCCCCGTAATAGCCAAATTTCCCCATAATGCATGAAGACATGCATGTTTTTCATTTCATAGAGCTATTTTGATCTGGTAGCTCCTGCAGACAGAGCCAGTGGCAAAAGCACAGACTCAGGAATTAGAAGAGGCGGATTCTAATTCCAACACTTTTGTCTACAGATTGGCCAACGGTTGGTGAGTCACCTAATGTCTCCGGATGTCAAGTCATATATTCATTCTGTACAGTATGTCTATAATGATCATTACCCGAATAGTGTTCTCATCCAGCTGTTGGATCACAGTGTAGACTCAAGCCTCTGTGTACCTGAGGGGGGTCAGTGGTTCTCAGGGCAGATGCAAAGCAGGCCTCCTTCTGTGACAAACACTCCAGCTTCACACCAGCCATGCTGGGACCACCCGCACAGGGCCCAGAGGGTAGGTGGTCACTCCTATTTCTGGGAATCCCCTTCAGCCCTCTCCCTCATATTTTCCCCAGGTTGGCTCTGTATTGGATTTTGGAGGCACGATGGCACACTGGGTACATATAGAGCCCTGGACCGGAGTCACAGCCTGCCTTCCGACAGGAGAGCTGAAATTAGGAACGCTCAAACTGCTGTAATCTGATTGAACCAGTGATCTATAGGCCCCGCTTCCGAGAGCAGGTAGTTTGCAAGCTGCTGGGGAATAACACACCTCGTGCCACCAATTTCAGGGTGTTATCAGATGGTCACAAGGAATGTGTTCGATGCAATTCCAGAAGATGGTGGCAAGGTCCATCCTTTCACACGGCAGGTCTGGAAGCAAGCCCTCCAGGGTTGGCGCTGTGCCTGGCAGTGTCTTTTGTCTACTCAGCCATGCTCAGCAGGAGGTCAGAAGGTCTCTGCCTTTGGGGCCATGGCATGGCAGTGGGGGCACCTTCAGGCCTCATGTCCAAGTTCCAGACAGGGTTGGGGGACAAAAGGTCAAAGAGGGAAGGTCTTTCCCTTTTTTGTTCAGGAAGGCTCACCTTCCCCAGGGACTTGTGCTGACACCTCACGGGACAGAACTATGTTCATAGCCCTGCTAGCTGCAAGGGAGTCTCAGAAGTCAGGACTTTAGATTCTGCAATCTCTCTGGAAGGGGTGGGCCACCGAGAAATGGCTGAAAACAGAGGTAGGATCAGCCAACCACGAATCACAATGACTGCAGTCAGCTCCCACTATCTTATGGGTGATCAGGATGGAGGGGGGAGGAGAGAGCCTCGTGTTATCACGAGAGAGAAATTACCTCTTAATGTGGCTCAGATGAAGCAGCAATTCAGTCAGGGGCAGGCCCTGACCTAGCTGCTGCTGTGGGGATTGCAGAGGGGACCAGGATAGGCCAACTGGTCCCATCCCTTGATCTTTAGCAGGGGAGATACCTGTACCAATAACCATATACCAGGAGAATGTGGTGGATTATCTAGCAGGGGAGCAGAAGATACTGGAGGACTGGGCAGTGAGGGATCACTTCCACTTTCCGAAGGAAAATAGTGAGGGAGAGGGTGAGGAGAACGATGAGGATAATGATGGCGATGGGGATGGCAAAGGTCATGATGATTATAGGGTTAATGATGGTGAGGATGATGAGATTGACAATGACAAAGATGGTAAACTCTAACTGGGCCAGAAATTCTCACTTGCTCCTTATAGCCAACCCACAAAGTAGGTGCCTCTCCCTGCCTCCCTGGGGGCAGATAAGGAAACTGAGGCATGTAGAGGTCAATCGAGTTCCTCAGATTAGACATGGCAGAACGAGAGCTTCCAACACATCTATTTCTTCTTCATTATCTTTAAAACATGTTATTTGATACATAGAAAATAGTTCCCATGTGTGTCAGTTACAAAAAGCATAATAATAGCACTTGTGAAGCCACCAGTAGACAGTCGTCAACATTACCTATAGATTTCTCTTCCGTCTTACCACTGCTAAAAGGTTAACTAAGGCACATTAAAAATTTTAAGAATTCATTTGAGCAAAAATCTGAGTCAAGCGGCACCACACCGGAAGTGGTTAGGAGTGCCCTATTGATAGGAGCAAGAGAGAAGAAGGGGCCGAAGCAAAGCAAGGAAATGATTTGATTGGCTGTAGCCAAAGTAGTCGCCTTATTTGGAAAACCTTGTTGGCCATTTGGATTGGCTGTCCTTGGGTTTTGATTTCTTAGCCTTCAGACCTTCGCAGGCTTAGGTTTTGGTTTGCTAATGTAGGCTGCTAAGGAATTAGGGCCACTTCAGTCCAATGGCCTCCTTGTTTAATTAATTTAACACATATCCTGCCACCACCTGTCCAGCTCCACAGGGTAACCGCTTTCCAAATGGTGTGTGTATCACGGGTGTAGACACGCTCACAGAATGCATTGCTCAGTTTGGTTTTCGAGCTCTATAAAAATGAAATATGAGGGCGCGTGAGTCTAGGACTTGTTTTTTTTTTCCTCCCTTAACATCATGTTTCTAAGGCTCAGCCACATTGTAGCTACCGTGTTTAACCGTGATTCATTTATTTTCACTACTATACAATAGTCATTGGCCAACAAATCACTATCTATCTGTCCATTCTCCTGGCAGTGAATGTTTGCCATTTTTATTAAGAACATTGTTGCTAAGAATAATCTTGTACATGACCTCTAGTGCACCTATACCAGACTCTTGGGTACTTGCCTAGAATTGGGATGACCAGGTTTATATATGGTGGATACCAACCCTTTGTCTGTTATGAGTATAGGAAATTTTCCAGTGTGTGAATGTTTAAAAAACTTATATAGGTGTCTTCTGATTAAATCAAGTTAACGTTTATGAAATTGTGTTATCAGTCTTTTCTCTTTTTTATAATAGTTTTATTAAGGTGTAATTCACATGCCATATGATTTACCTATTCAAAATATACAACCCAGTGGCTTTTAGTATATTCACAGAGTTGTGTAGCCATCATTGCAATCACTTTTAGAGCATTTCCTCACCACGGAAAGAAACCTCATGCCCATTACCAGTCATTCCCCATTCTGCCCCACACCCCCAGCCCCAGACAACTACTAATCTACTTTCTGTCTCTATAGATTTACCTATTCTGGACATTTCATATAAAGGAATCATACAATAGGTGGCCTGGCTTCTGGAAGAAGACTGGCTTCCTCCAGTTAGTGTGTTTTCAGGGCTCATTCATTTTATAACATGTATCAATACTTCATTCTTTTTATTTCCAAATCATACAGATGTACTGGTATATGGATCCTCTGTCTATCAGTCGATAGACATTGAGGTTGTTTACACTTTTTTTGGCCGTTATGAGTTATGCTGCTATGAATGTTCATGCACAAATTTTTGTGTGGGTGTATGTTTTTACACCACTGGGATGATATCTGGGAGCGGAATTGCTGAGTCCTATGATAACTCCGTGTTTGATCTATTGAGACACTGCCAGGCTGTTTTCCAAAATGGCTCCACCATCTGACAGTCTCATCGGCAGTATACGGGGGGTCCAGTTTCTTCACATCCTCATGAACACTTGTTATTATGTCTTTTTTATTGTACCCATCTTAGTGCTCATCATGGTTTTGGTTCGCATTTCCCTGATGGCTGATGTTGAGCATCTTTTCATGCGCTTATTGGCCTTCTGTATCTTCTTTAGAGAACTGTCTGTTCAGATCCTTTGCCCACTTATAATTGGTTTGTCTTTTATTATTATATATTCCAAATGAAAGTCCTTTTTCAAGTATGTGATTTGCAGATATTTTCTCCTAGTCTGTGGATTGTCTTTTCATTTTCTTGATAGTGCCCTTTGCAGCACAAAAGCTATTGTTTTTTCCACCTATTCTTCCATTCTCTTTTAATTGATATAGTTAGACCATTCACAGTTAAAGTGATTATTAGTATCTTTAGATTAATATCTACCATGTTTTCTATTTGCATTTGTCCTCCCCCCACCCAACTTTTCTACCTTCTCTGATTATGATGGAGCCTTTTAGATGTTTTCATCTTATCTCCTCTCTTAGCATATCAGTTTTACTCACCATTGCATTCCACCCTCCTTGCCTTTGTCAGTTGTACCTGCCACTGGCCTCTACCTCTTAGGATCCCATGGTTCCCACTGACAGTAGGGAAGGAACCCAGGGCCATTGGAGCATCACTTGGTTATCCACAGACAGAAAGGGTGGCCACCACAGAGCTCTTTGGGGATGCTGCTGTGCCTTGCCCAGGAATCTTCTTAACTTCTTGGTGAAGGGACATTTGGTAGGGGTAGCTTAGCAGATTTCACATAACACAGCCCTCCAACAATCCCATTCTCCCAATTCACACCTGACTGTCAGTGGCAGCATCATTTAGGACCATGTCAGAGATGCCAATTCTTGGGCCCTACTACATGCCTACTTCCTTAGTAACTCTGGAGAGTGAGTCCAGAAGTGGGGATTTAACAAGCCCTCCAGGACATTCAGTGCTTGCTGGAGCTTGGAGAGCCACTGTTTCACAGGGATCAGAAAGTTCCAGCAGGTTCGCCTTATCTACTATTGGTTTTCCCTCATTCTTGATATCACCTAGCCAATCTTTTTTTTTTTTTTTTTTTTTAAGATTTTATTTATTTGACAGAGAGGGAGACAGTGAGAGAGTGAATACAAGCAGAGGGAGTGGGAGAGGGAGAAGCAGACTCCCTGCCGAGCAGGGAGCCTCATGTGAGGCTCAATCCCAGGACCCTGGGATTATGACCTGAGCCGAAGGCAGACGCTGTAACAACGGAGCCACCCAGTGCCCCTCACCTAGCCAGTCTTGTAGATAGTAAATACCTCCCAGGTATTTGAGTTACACATGAAATACTCTCACGGTGGGGAAAGCACCCATGTCCTCAAAGTTGTCCAGATCTGGGCTATTACATTCTGTCCCCCTTCCTTGCACATTTATCAAATTTACTCTGACGCATATTCCAGGTTCCTGCAGGGCACACCAGCCCTCTCCTTCCAAAGCAGATGC
The DNA here is from genome assembly GCA_028646535.1 of Procyon lotor. Lineage (NCBI taxonomy): Eukaryota > Metazoa > Chordata > Mammalia > Carnivora > Procyonidae > Procyon > Procyon lotor. Next base: position 14,491,143 of record CM053609.1, on the reverse strand, counting down.
TAGACCTCTAGGATCCAACTCATTTAATGGGCCCGGGCAGTGAAGGATGTGGGCTGGGTCATAAGGAAAAAGGCAGGGGCCCAGTAGCAGCTTCTGGAAAGCTTTTCCATAGAGGTCTTATCCCTCACATGTGGTATGAGGGTTGTTTATGCAGATAAAAGAGGTCCGAGTTTTGTGTTGGCAGCCCATGTCTGCCTGGGTCTGAGGAGCCCACTTCTTCCCCATCCTTCCAAATTATAAAAGACCTAGGACTGTCAAGAATTTCAACAGCTTTTTGACTCTGGAACCTTAAAATAATACTCTGAAGCCTGTCACGGGGGCCCTCTGGTTCTCTGAGCGTGTTCTTAATTGATTGTTTTTAGCTTATTTCTCTTTCCCCCTATATATGCTCTGTAGGACCACATTGCAGAATCTACCTGACCTTACAACCTTTGCAAGTTGCTGTTTCCACACCCCGTTTTCCCAGTGCCTCACCCTCCTCCTGTATTTCATTCCCATGTATCATTATGTGTAATCAAGAGCGCTCTGGTTTTGCATATAATCCGAATGCTATGGATTATCTTTATTCACACACACACCCCTGCCCTCGGCAAGGTGATGATCCTAGTGCTCTC
>CM053609.1:14472075-14490029 GCA_028646535.1 Procyon lotor | reverse complement strand
AAGGGACTGGGGCAAGGACAAGAGACCCTGGGAAAGGTTGTTCTTTAGAAAAGAGGCAGGAGACAGTTGTCTGAGGGGTGAAGATAGAGAGGAGAAGCCTGGGTGGTTTGAGATGGGTGACCCTGGCATCGTAATGGTATGACTGAGTGGTAAGGATGTCCTCAGCCATGCCTGGGAGCTGGAAAAGCAAGGGTCACTGAAGGTGAAGGGACGAGCAATCTAGGGTTCTAAAGAGAACATGATGGAGACAGCTGCTCCAAAGACCCAGGACCAGGGAGGACAGGATGGACCAAGAATCCAGAGTGCTCAAGGTCATGATAAGTGGGAGGGGAGAATCATAGTGAGGGAGGAAATGAATCTGGGGCCATAATTGCAATTGCTGGAAGGTAAGGGTCAGGGAGAGGGTAAGGGTAGTCAGGAATTTTGAGGCCAGGGCGTTAAGAAAGTCACTTACCTGGGTGTTAGTCATGTTTTGATGGCAAAATAGTGACAAAGGAAGAGGGGGAGCTCCTTGGTAATGGTAATAAGGAATATGGCAAGGGGCAGGAGTGGTGACAGTAGGTGGTGTGGACTTGGGAAGAAGAAACACAGTGAACCTTGAAAGCCTGGAGATGTTCTTTCCTGGGAAGAAGACCATGGCTACAGACCTTACCATCCAGCCCAAATGTTTCTAAGAGTGAAAATAAGAGCCATGAATACTTCCACAGTATTCATGGAGGAAAACAAGGGTGAGAAAAACTGGACACAGATAAATCCCTATTTATTAGGGAAAGTTATCAGGCAAATGGGAGTTTTCAACTAAGACAGGCGTGTATAAGCAAATACCAAAGGGGTACAAGAGTTTTATATTTGTTTGTTTGAGGCCTTTAAAAAAAAGACTTTATGTAAAATACATACGACATAAGATTTACTGTCTTCACCATTGTTTACAGCTTGACAGCATTAATTACATTCATATTCTTGTGTGGCCATCACCACCATCCATCTCCAGACCTCTTCATCTTGCAAAACTGGAAGTTTATATCAAGCACTACTCTCCCCACTCCCAGCCCCTGGCAACCACCATTCTACTTTCCATCTCTATGAATTTGACTCCTCTAAGTACCTCTAATAGGTGGAATCATGTTTGTCTTTCATGACTGGCTCATTTCAATTAGCCTCATGTCCTCAGAGTTCACCCATGTTGTAAGCAGGTATCAGAATTTCCTTCTTTTTTAAGGCTAAAAATATTTCGTTGTATACCACCTTTTGGCATTGATTTGTGTGTCAGTGAACACTTGTTGCTTCTACCTTTGGCTGTTGTGAATAAAGCTGCTATGAACATGGGTGTGCATAGATCTCTTTGAGATCCTGCTTCCAATTCTTTGGGCATATACTCAGAAGTGCAATTGCCAGATCATATGGTAAACTTATGTTTCCCTCTTTTGAAGAATCACATTGCTGTACCATTTTACATTCCCATCAGCAGCACACAGGGTTCTGATTTCCCCACAGCCTTGCCAACACTTGTGTTCTGGTTTTTTGGATAGTAGCCATCCTCAGGCATACGACATTGTATCTTACTGTGCTTTTGATTCCCATTTCCCTGGTGATTAGTAATGTTGAACATATTTCTTATAGGCTTATCGACCATTTGTATCTCTTCCTTGGGAAAATGCCCATTTAAATCTTTTGCCCATTCTTAAATTGCTGTAGTTGTAGTTGTAGGAGTTCTTTATGTATTGTGGATATTAACCCCTTTCCAGATACATGATTTGCAAATAATTTTTCCATTCCATTAAATTTTTTAAAAAAATAATAACAATTCCCATAGGTTCAGCGGGAGGGACGAGTAGTGGGGCTGGGTGAGGCTTTTTGGAGGTGATGGGCGGAAGAGGTGACCTGGAGAGGATTTGAGTGTGGAGGATGGGTGAGTAGCAGTTGGTGTCTGAACTTAGGACTCACATGTTGCGGGAGTGAGGGAAGTCAGGCTATTACATTGGACGTGTAGAAGCGACAGCTGACTGGATGCAGCAGGTGCTGTGTGAGCACCTAGCAACCTGCAGGGCCCCCCAACATGCTGGTATGACTTGCAGACCAATTAAGCTCTGGGATCTCTGGATGCTGGGAGCAAGGTGGCGACAGTTCTTTGACTTGGGGTCAAGACAACCTGTCAAACAAGTGGGGTTTTAGGGTTTTTTCCCCCTGATCTTTTCTTCTATCCCAAAGCCTTTCTCCTTGACTAGGAGAAGCCACATGAGCAACTATTTTGTTTGAATATGTAGCATGCGGAACTACAGCCCAGAACTGCCACTAGTAAATAGCTAGGTGTATAAAAGAATTCCCGAGGAAAAATTGCATGGGCTTGTCGGGGTAATCAAATGAAATGGAAAGCAGTTTGTGCTTTTCCAAGTAAGGCAAGTATGTAGGAATTATGTAGACGCTAACAGAAATACACAAAAAAGCGGCTAAACTTAGCCTGGATTTGGAAAAGAAAGAGGTTAGAAAGGTGGGGTATCGAGTAATTCAGCCCATCACTGAGAAATCTGAGCGATTGTTTGACAGAGTTTGTGTCTGCACTTGTCCCTGGGGAGACATTGAACAGAATGGAAGTCTTCAAAAGGAGGTCATCTACAGAGAACTCTGGAACCTTTGGTGCTGTGAAACACACTGCAGGATGCTGGAATCTGTTTCTGGCTGAGCAGAGACTCTGAGGGGGAACGGGTCACGAAATGCAGAGCAGGGCACAGTCCTTGGAAATGGACCATGGTCCCCAGACGGGTGAGCCGGCACTACCCGGGAGCCTTGCTGAGGGCTAGGTGAAGGTCCACTCCCCCTGGGGAAGCCAGGTCACATGGTGATCCAGGGATGAGTAGAGCCAGCCTCCCAGGTGTATTTTATGTTGACTAGAATGATTCTAGAAAGTTGGGTTAGCTCTCAACATTTAACCCTTGGGAGATTCCAGATAGGAGTTGGCATTTCTAGCTTCTCTTGAAAAACAGGAAGAACTGGCCCCTTTCCCTACAGGGCCACAGACAGGGTGAGGGGGAAAGTGACTGCAGACTGCAGGTGTCCTGTTGGGTTTCATGACACACATTCCCGCTGCCCCACCCTAGCTTAAGCTCCCTGCAACATCTGGGAGAAACCATGTGGAGTGAGGATGGGGGCAGGGCCATGGGGATTTTGCGGGTCATTCCCGGGGAGGGAGTAGATAGCAGCCCAGCCCTGTCAGGTCCTCACTGATCACCAGGCTCATGAAGAACAGCCACTAAGCCCTCTGAGAGCAAGTGGGCAGCCATGGCGTTTCGAGTCGCCAAAACAATCGCCAGATCCAGCCTCCCATCAAGGGGCTGTGTGATCGGAGCATCCGTAGGTTAGGGTACGTGTTAGAAGTACCAGTTCCCAGCTTTAGTGAGCAGTGACCATAAATCAGACAGACTCTCGCGGTGCCTAATGAGCACGTCTCTCACTTGAAGTGAATTTATCTTTGCAGACTTGAGTGATGGCATAAGGCCTGGGATTCATTTTACAGACTCAGAAGTCTAGAACCTACAAAATGTGTCAGCCTGGAATCGATCATTTATTGGCAGCTGTATTTTGTAACTGTTGAGAGAACTGAAAGGGGAGAAAGAGAAAAGTGAGTTTCAGGAAACTGAAAAATCCCCGGACCACAACAGACGTGGGAGAATACCACAGGCCAGGATGGTTAAGAGCCGTCCCCGCAGGTGTGCCCGTCCCCTTGGGGCCCAGAACCCAGCTCCTGTTCCCACGTGCCCCGCGGGCACAGACCTGGCCAACACGGTGACACTGTTCATGCTGACCTTTCGGCTTCTGTCTAGGAGACATTATTTTCCCCACGGGAACCACTGATAAAACGAAGTCCACTTTTTTTTTTTTTTTTTAATTAGAATCAAAGGGCAAATGGGACTTATTCCTGAACTGACTCTGCAGGTGGTTTCATGGCAAGTGAGATGTGCTCCTGTTCTTTTCTTTAAGGAAATGAGAGGGGCAAATAAATTAAGGTCTTTGCCCAGAGCCTCTTTTCAATCCAACAGAGGAGCCGCCCTTCAGATCTGGGCTGCCTGACTGCAGGGTCCGAGAGGGCCACTTGGAGTCCCATCGGTGTCCCCTACAGTCCATGCAAGGGCATGACTGGGGTCTCTTTGCCCCCTCCTAGCTCGGCCTGCCGTCCTTCCCCGGTGTGCCCCTCCTCTCTCTACTTGGCCCATCTTGGCTCAAAAGCTGGGGAGAAAATGTTCCACCAGCAATGACACCAGCCTATCAGATGGCAGGTGTGGGTTTCTATCTTAGGATGCATTTGCGCAGGCCATTACTCAATTTACCTTTGGAGCACTAGCTGGACAGAAGGACTTCCTTTGGGTCTCCTTCCCCTTGCCATACGGGACTCCCTCCTGTTGGCCTCTCTCCTGGAGGCGGGTCCTGCGCTGTAGGTAATAAGCCCTACTGGACCCCACCCCGTATCTAGAATGGTGCCCGGCTCAAAAAGGTGATCAGATCCTTATTGAGAGAATGAAGGGGTGAATAGCTGCCTAGCAGTCTGTGTGGGTGTCGCTAGCTGTAAATATCCAGCAGGGTTCCTGCTGAAGAGCTAGCGACCTGGGGTGGGTGGGTGTTGTCCCCCACTCACAAGGCACTGTCGCGTGCCCTGCCCCAGTGAATCGTGGTCAGAGGTCAGAGGGCGGACTGGCAGCGTGTTCTCCCGCTTTGCTTCCCACTATGACTTCTCACCTCTGAATTAGCACGGCTGAAGTTTTACTTTGAATCCAGAAGTTCTGTTGAAATCTTTCATTGCCAAATATTCCATAAATCCTGATGTTAGCATGAAAGGGAGAGCAAAGCAAGTCCAGCCCCTCCCTTGGGGGAGGAGAAGCTGGGGGTCAGCGAGGGGCCAGACACGGGCAGCCATCTGGGTCCCCTGAGTCCTTAGCACAGCGGCTTGCACGAAAAGTCTCACGTGCCCCAGTAAGAGGGTGAACCTGAAAAGGACGGCACCAAGCCCCGTTTTGAGCTTACAAACCAGGATGTGCTTTGCAGCCGGGAAAGGGTGTCCCTCCAGTTGGGTTTTGGTGAAGTCATGACAGCTGCCTGCCTCATCAGTAGCTTCTTCGTTTTTAATCACTGGCTTGGGTTGAGTCACAGAAGCCAAATGACAGAGTGTATTTCCCCGTATGTCTGTTTTTAATTGGCATCACTGAGCTCGGGCCCTAATGCAGTTGGACGAGAGTTTTCCATATATTCATGTAACGTCAGCTGCCGTCTCCGGAGGGCAAGGCCCCGAGAGGTCAGCCTCGGGGGCTGGTAGAGGTTGTCTGGTCAGCAGACCTTCAAGGCCATCCCTGGGGATGGACATCTGGATAAAAGGAAGCTGGGGCGATGGGGTCAGGTGGACTTGGCCCGTCTCCAAAAGCACTGTTATCTCCTCCCCAGTATCCTTTTCCCCTGGAAGGGAAACCACATAATAGAGACACGGGAGGGGGTTGAGCTGCCTGAAGCCCAGAGTAGTTAGTAATTACAGCTGGGCAGCTTTGCTGTCCTCTGCTGTCTGTTCTCTGCTCCTTGGGGCTGGCTGTATCCTCTCTCTCGTGCACCTCCAGATGCCTCTGTCACTGGAGCAGAGGTCCCCAGCAACCCCTCATGACACAGGAGAGGAGTCACTTTTAGGAGAGGCGGGGAGAAAATGTGGGAGGGATCTGTTTTTACTGTGGTGAAAGAGTCAGAATAAAATCTGCCATCTTAACCATTTTTAAGTGTTGAGTTTGGCGTTATTAAATGCTTTCTCATACTCAACCATCACCACCATCTGTTTCTGGAACTTTCTCATCCTCCCGAACCGAAACTCTGCCCAGTGAACACTGACTCCCCATTCCTCTTCCCTTAGCCGCTGGCAACCATCATTCTCCTTTCTGTCCTTATGAACTTGACCACCCTACGTGCCTCATCAAAGTGCAATCATATGCTATTTGTTCTTTGGTGACTGGCTTGTTTCGCCGAGCATAATGTCCTCAAGGTTCACCCATATTGTAACGTGTCAAAACTTCCTTGCTTTCTGAGGCTGAATAATATTCCATTGTATGCACAGACCACATTCATCCATTGACAGACACTTGGATTGCTTCCTCCTTCTGACAATTGTGACCAGCGCTGATACACACATGGGTGTAGCAATATCCATTCAAGTCCTTGCTTGCACTTCGGGGTATAGGAACTACTTATTTTTAAAGTGAAAAGTTTGAAGATTAATTTCTCTAAAATCCTTTTTAATTTCCCCTAGGATAACTGCTCTCCAGTGAGAGTGTTTTAGATATTAAAGTTTGAATTTTAAACATATCTTTCATAAGGACAAAAATCCTTCCTCCTCCCCACCCCCCACGGAACCTTGCAGCCTTCTGACCTTCCTCAGTTAAGCAGCCCCAAATGACAGCCCAGCTCTGGCCTCTCTTTCTGGAAATGCCCAGAAGGACCCCAGCTGGTTTCCCTGGGTGCTTAGTGTGGCTTTGCTCTTGGATCTTCAGTGTCCGCAGCGTGCCAGGTGTGCTATGCACGACCATTGGTGCCGACGGTCACAGGCATGCTTTACTCCATTCACAGGCCAGGATGCTTTTTGCTAAGAGCAAATCTGAGCATGTCCCTGGTGCGTTTTCCAGGTGAGACTTTCTGAGGAAAAGGCCATGCCCTTGTGTCTTGCATGCTCAGAAAGACCAAAGTAAGCAGCGGGCCTCCTAGAAGTGAGGGAAGTCTAGACCAAATGTCTGGGTCCCTCTATTGCAGAGACCGCAGGATCCCTGAGGCCCGTAGGCTTCCCAGTGGTGTTAACATTTTAAAATTAGCTTCTGATATTAAAAACTTGGGAGAACTCTTGTAGAATCCGAGTGTTGGCTTCTGCAGAAGCGTTCAGGAGATCTGGCAGAGCTGAATTTCCACTACCTACCTCCTCCCTGTCACTGGGGTCCCTGCTTGGGTCCTGTCGGTGTGGAGCATACCTCTCCCAGCTGGAGACCAAACATGTCACAGAGCAGTTAGCGGGTCGCAGGGACACATGGCATGAACCCGTCCTCTATCAGATTGCCACACAGGAGGTGGGGAGCAGCCTTGGCGGCTGGGTTGAGGTGTGGGTCCCAGACACATGGAGGGCAGCCTAGGGGGCGGGGCCAGGCCTCAAGCAGTCTCCCAACCCCAGTGGTCATCTTCCCTGGAAATAAAACCCCACTGGCCTCTTGTCTCTTTTGCAAACTAGTTGCGGGCCCAATGAATTCTCCTCTCACGGGAGGGAGAAAGGCCTGGTTCCGAGGACCAGCCCACCAAAGAGTTGTTGCAGTGAATCAGGTTTTGTCCTCAATTCTAGACTCTAAGTTCTTTAGGCTTTATTTGGGAACAGGTGAGGGGATTCCAGTTATCTTGTATTGCGATTAAAATATTCTTTTTAAAAGATACCATAATCACAAGCTCCCAGAAAGAGCTGGGAGTGCGGTCTATACTCCCACTTGAGAGAACATCACTGAGCTGACCCCATCACCCTCCATCCCTTGGTGCGTCTTTCTTCACAAACAGGGCGGGTCTCTACAGAACTGTGGCACCGTGGAAGCCAGGGGGTTGCAGACGGTACCTTACGCCATCTGACCCTCACACCTCCGTCCCTATTGCTGACTGCCCAACAGTGATCTCCACAGGAAAGGGTCTTCTTCGGAGGCAAGGGTTACACACAGCTGTTGGGGCTTTATCGTGGGGTCAGGTCTAGGGTGAGAAAAGGACAGGTACTCACCTGAGGCACAAAGCATACAAGGAATGGACGCCAGAAGAAAACTCAGAATCAGGGTAAATAACATTTTAACGCAATGTTTTAAGATTTGAAATTAATAAAATCCACAGGGAACAAAAGGTCAAAAACTTAAAGAAAGGTGGGCTCAGCATCACTGATTTTTCCTTGGCTTTGGGCTCCAGGATGGCTTCACATAGCGCCGTCCCTGTCTCAGGGTCAAGAGGGGTCCCTCAGTGTTCCCTTGACTTTTGTGACCTTGGCACCTGCCAAGGTCAGGCCAGTGATATTGTGGAAGGTCCCTCCATTGGGGGTTTGTCTGCTTCTTGCTCATGGTGACATTGGGGCTCTGCACTTTGGGCCACTGTGTCTGACCCCACGGCCCCATTTCAGTTTGCTTCGTTGCCGGTGGCACACTTGTTGATTGCCTTGTTAAGGGGCTTTGTCTGCCCGTCAGGTTTCTCTTTTCCCCTTGATACATCAGTAAATATTTCGAGGAGAGGTGCTTTGAGACTATGTAAAAATAACCAATTCGTATAAAGCTTGGGTTTTGTTTTTCAGCATATCTGTACGGACTCATGGTTTCCTATTTTATTCTTAGACCGTAACTTGCGAGAGCGATTATTTATTTTGATTCTCACCTGGTCCCTGGTTTGGCCTGTGGGTGCCTTTCGAATCTGGCTGCTGCATACTGGGACTATATCTCCAGAGAGTTCTTTGACCCGTTTCTTGCTCTCTTCCCCAAATGTGGACTACAGATTCCTCTAGCACTTGCCCTGCCCTGACTCTCAAGCCCGCCATTTCTCCAAAAAGCCCCAGTTCCTTTTAGTGCCAAATGGTGTTTAGAAGCCAAGACCGGGACTCTGGGTGGGTTCACTGCTGTTAGGGGTTGCTTGCCACTCACAGGCCTGTCCAGTGAGGAGAGATATGCATGTGTCTGTCTGTCTATGTATTTATCTTGAAAACTGAATTCACATGGCTATCCAAATCCAGAGCTCTTTCCAGTTTTCTTCTCCAGCAGTGAGAAAATGCTCTCATTGCCCCACTGGGTTAACCCTATTTGCTCCTTCTCCCTGTGGGTAACCAGGATGCACGGGTTCTGTCTGCATCTCCCCATGTGGATGTGCTTCTCCCCCACTTGGACTCTGACACCCAGACTGGGCTGCCCCCTCCCAGCGTGGACACCTCCCTCCCAGCCCCCACTCTGGACACCCCCCCCATGCCCTCCCCACGTGCACCCAAAGCTATACTGTGTCCCTCCCGGCTTTAGGATTGAATTTTTTCAGGAGCAGGAGTCTGACTTCGTCTTTTTCAGTCAAAATGAAGCAAAAATAAATACAAAAGGAAGGTTGGGCGCAGAAATCTGGTAAAATGGCTAATTCCAGACAGCTGTAAAGAAACCTTTAACCAGGAAATGGTTTAAAAGGGAGATCTTCAGAGTCAAGATTGCAGAGTTTTTCAGATGGCTCTTTGTGGATGTTACAGGTAGAGGTTGAGGCCCAGTGTATAAATTAAACCTCCCCATAGGGGCCAGACCATTTGGTTTGGCAACTTCAGGGAAGAGAAAAATGAAGGTTTGCTAAGTAAAAATTAATGATTTTTCAGGAATTCGTAGGAAGTTGAGCAGCTTAATTGCAGGCTCTGGGTGGATGTGTGTTGAAGAAAGCAATTTCAGGTGACTAGGAAATTGTGCAATAATCTTAACTTGGGTCAGAATTGTAATTATTGCAGTAACAGAATGTGGCTATGTGTATATGTGACCGAAATGGGAAGCAGGCTTTTTTTTCTTTTTTTTTTTTTAATGCTTTTAAAAATAACAACAAAATGTTCATTCTCCTTCTCTGGACTTCCTTAATTATAAATACCAGGTAACTCAATGCCGGCTAAATATAGGCTCAGGGCCATCTATATTTATAACTTTCTTTAGGTAGGAGTCACCAGAGCAAGACAGAATTAATTTGGTGTGTAGGTTTTATAGGCTCTAATTAGTTATGTTTTCCTTAAGCAGACCAAGCGGGATCGATAATATTATATAACTGAACTCTGACACCCGTGACTTTGAAACATAGACCCTTCCTCCCAAAGCCAAAGGCTCCCCTGGAAGATGCTGGTCGGGAAGCCCAGCAGCACCAGAAGCCGGCACGCGGCAGGGGCGAATGGACGGGCCTTGGAACATCTGTTTCCAGCCAAGGGCAGGCTCTGGGAGTGATAAAGTGAAGAGGTTTTTTTTTTTTTTTTTTGGTTTTTTTTTTGCAAAGTCAGAAGTTTCATCTACAGCCCATTCGTTTCTGAGACCTTGAATTGTGACATTTAGTGGTGGCTTATCAGCTGTTCCCGTGAGGCGGATTTAACCGTGGGAGCCTGGGGAGGTGGGGTGGCATTTTTGTGTGCTGACCAAAGCATGCACTTAGCCAACCCCCCACCCCCACCCCCAACCAAGCCCGGCTTGCTGCCTTGAGGATTTAGGGAACTGCACCTGCATCTGAGGTCACGTTCACTGGAGGGCCGAGTGGGCGGGTGGACCTTTGGAACAATCCGATGTCATTTGGGGTGGATTTGGTGTGCTCATCAGCGACTTGCTGCAAATCGAATGTAATATATTAGATGGGGCTCTATCTACACTGTGCCTCAGGAGCTGCAAAGAGTGGCAGTGACAGGTCATCCTTTGGGAAGGCAGTGTGCGCCCCCCACCCCACTGCCGGCGCCCACAGATCCCTCAGACCTTGCACCTGCCCTATATAAGCAGTGATTTGAAGCTGGATATACTCAGATTTACAGGGGAAAAGAAAACAAAACAGGACACGAGAGGCTCTTCCTGTAAACATCTCCAGCCCTGGCCTCTCCACCACCACACTTGGCTTCTTCCCCTTCCTTGTTTGGCTTTGCAAGATGTTTACCCTCGTCCCACCTGTAGTCCTCGAGAGGCTTCCTCTCCGAGGCCAGTTAGCTTGCCGTGAATGAGGGGGGCCAGGCCACTTGGTTGGAGTGCAGAGTCCTGTGTGGCCTGGCCCCCTCTGCCTGCACCCGTGGGAGCTCAGAAGAGTCGCCCGGGGCCCAGCCCAGGCCACACAACTGGTAGATGGTCTGCCTGCCTCACAACCTCAGGACTATCCTGGGAGGGGAGCTGGAGAGGGCTCTAACGGCAAGATAGCAGTCACGGGGCTGGGAGGCACGGGGTCTTAGTTGGCCCCGGGGCCACAGTGGACAACTGTTTATAGGGGGAAAGGGGAAGACATGTGTGTCCTTCCAGTGTCACTTGATTGGTGTCATTTCACCGAACACTTTTTGAGCTCCTGCCATGCTCCTGACGTTGCTAGGGTTCTGAGGTTTTAGAGACAAATCGTGCCCTTGAGAGCTTGCAGTGGAGGAATGGAAGGAGGGTGGGTTGTGGCAGCAACCAGGGCAAACCTGAGCCGGGGAAGTCTAGGAGGGCTTCCTGGAGGCAGCGATAGCTCAGAGGATGGTTGAAAACAGAGTGGGAGGTGGTCTTATTGGTGCGAAGGGGCTGGGACAAGCCGGTTTGGAGGTGTGAAACAGCAGGTGACAGCAGAGTTCCTCATGCACCGCAGCATCACCAGAGGGCAGAGGGGATGCCGGCAGGCCAGGCCCATGGCCAGAGAGGCTGTGTGGCCCAGCGGTGGAGATCTTTATGGGCCCGGTGAGGGGCCGAGGCTTCCTCCACCGAGAGGAGGCAGAGCTGGGGTGGGAATGGCATTGTAATGGGCAGAAGAGAGTCAGACGCCAGGGACCTATGGCCCAAGTAGGGCAATGGGGTCACCTTGCTGGTGCATGGCGATGCGGTTCAGCCAGGCTTGAGAACCCTTCAGCAGGTCACCTGCAGAGGGTTCGGTGGCTCTAAACACATGTGGAGCATATGGTGCCGTTCAGCAAGACAAGGGACTCCAGGAGGAGGAGCAGATCTGGAAGGAGATGAGGGGTGCCAGAAGACGTGGACCCAGGATGGCTGCTCTAGTCGAGTCATCTAGGACCCGCACATCGCTGGGGCTGCTCCCTTCCCCACACTCCGCCAGGAACAAGGAGACAGAGATGGCCAGGATCTGGCCTGGGCCCCTGAGGGCTCAGCCTGCAGGGCACTGGTTTGCTTGGGACCCAGGCAGGTGGGAGCGGCTTCATGGAGGACCTGATGCTCAGCCAAGTCTGGAAGGCTGGCGGGGATTGGCCAGGCAAGGGCGGGGCAGCCTCTCAGAAAGGGGTTCGACACAATCGCTGGATGCAGCCCCGTATCTCCCAGGGAGAGGTTTCAGAATCCACATGTGCAGTGGCAGCCAATACTCCGGGAACTGGAAACTTCATGAGGGAGGTGGGACAGGGGGCTGGGCCTCAGCTGCTGTGCTCACACTATCAGCTGACCCCAACCAAGGTGGTGGCCACAGACCCAGACCCAGGACTTCTGAATTAGGGCAGTTAGCAGTGGGCTCAGGAGTCCACGGGCTATAAGGGCTGTGGGAAAACCGAAGACTTTCCTGGTTGTGTTTCAGAGCTGTTCACCAGGGAATCTGGCATAAACACCACCACACAATTGTATACCCACACACATGCACACACACACATACCTGAATACACATGTACATGTATGTACACACACACCTATGTGTACATACATACACACTCCTACATCCATATACTACACACACACCCCCGAATACATACATATATATACACAAACATTCGCACATCCATATACACACGTGTGTGCACACATTTGAATACATACATACATGGACTCGCATCCAGATACATTAATGCCCATAGAAATACATAAACACGTATCCATATGCGCATATGCACACATAGGCTCACGTACAGACCTAATGGGATGGATACATTCCTGGAATATAATATTCCTTGAAATGAAGGACAGTGGTCGCTTGTTGAGCCATTTGGCCCTGTGTGAACAAACCCACTGCTTAGGGTGAGACCCAAGGCGACTGGGGTGCCCCATGGCCACTGCTGCCGGAAATGTGCCAAGAGGCAGAGAGGTGATGGTTGTGAGTGTGAACTCTGAGCTCAGATCCCGACGGTGCTACTTACTAAAGATGTGGTCTTCCTTAACCATGCGGTGCCTCAGTTTCCCCAACTGCAAGGTGAGGATAATCATAGCACCTACCGCATCAGGCTGTTGTGAGAATCAAACGGGGGAATGCATCAAACTGTGAGCTTCCTGCCTGGGACGCAGGGAGTGCTCAGCAGGGTCAGCTGCTCTTGCTGTGAGCGGGGGGCACCCGGTAAAAGTCGGGGACCCTCCGTGGCTGGCAGGCAGGAGAAGAAGGGAAACTTGCCATTCCCCGCGAACTCTCTGCGCCTTTGTATTGTCCATATTTTGTACTGCATGCATACATTATCTAGATTTTTTAGAAAGATTTTATTTATGTATTTGACAGAGAGAGAGATCACAAGTAGGCAGAGAGGCAGGCAGAGAGAGCGGGGGAAGCAGGCTCTCTGCTCAGCAGAGAGCCTGATGCGGGGCTTGATCCCAGGACCCTGAGATCATGACCCGAGCCGAAGGCAGAGGCTGTAACCCACTGAGCCACCCAGGCGCCCTTAGATTTTTTTGTAAGTCTAATAGAGTACCCTATTAGGAGAAACCACGCTCAGCTCTTTTCACTGTGGGTCCTTTGATCTCATTTCTTGCAGTGTTCTGGCCCAGAACATTTAGCTGGGTTTTTAATGATGTTTTAACGATGTTACCAATTTTATCAACTACTGTGTATAATTACATATCACTGTTGAATAAAGAGACATGAGCATTCCATATTCAGCAGATTGTTCATTTTCTTGGATGGGGCACTGAGGGACTGGCTCTAATTAATGCCTCGTGAAAATACACGGACAAGGAAGAGAAAAGGCACTTACGGAAATTTTATGCCTTGAAAGAAAAGAAAAGAGCCCTTGTCGACTAGAGATCAGCTTCGTCGATGGGAGAGCCAGTTGAGGGTCTGGAAGCGCTCAAAGCCTGGGATTCTGGGGGAAGAATTTCTCTTCTGTTCTCAAGGAGGGGAAGAAAGGGGAGTGCGCCAGGGCCCTCGAACAGTGGTTTTCCTTGGGAGCCCCTGCACCCCATGTTCATAGAGGCAGGCTGCTTCCATCCTGGCTCGGGACGTGGTCCACAGACCACGTGAGTGGTGACCACGGGAGCACAGGAGGTCTGGCGTAAACGCCACCCCCGGCCATAGTGCGAGATGGCAGCGTGGGAGGCCAGCCCTGCCAAGGTGGGAGGACGCACTACTTACTTTCAGTGCAGAAATCAAATAAAAATAAGGATATTTCCTCACTGAGGAGATTACCTTGGGTTCAGAAAGCCTATGCTGCCCCTGTCTTTCTGTTCATTCTTAGGATTCCGGCTCTTGCCATTTTGACCCTTGAAGGTGTATCAGAAGCATTGCAATCATCCCAAACCACAGTTTGTGTATCCCCAGTATTGTGTAGGTCACGTGGTGTCAGATCTGTGTGTCATCTGTGGGCTGAGAGGGGAAACTGCTGGTTCAGGAATTGGGAAACTCGGAGGGTAGCAATTGGGCTTCACTCCCTGGGCCTGTTTTCCCATCTGTAAAATGGGGCCATGCCCATAGTTCTTTCCCACACCCTTTTCTGTAGGTCATGGCCACAGAAAAATCAAGTGTCCCTCACACTAAACCGGGCCGGTGGCCATGTCCTCAGTGACCCTGCTCCAGAATGGGGGCTTTCCAGTTTACAACCTCCCATCCCGAATGTGCCCGATCTCATCTAATCACAGCAGCTCAGCGGGGTCGGCAGCCCCATGTACCTGGTTAGTACTTAGATGGGAGACTGGGGGCTTCCCAGCCGTCCTGTCCTCTTAGCGCCTTTAGGCGCCCAGAGATCTTAAGGAGCAACTCCCCGAGGTGGGAGGGGCAGACCTGGGTCGACCCTGTGCTGTGGCAGGCAAGCCGAGGACCAGAGAAGGACTTCACTGGGCTGGGAGAGGAGGAGGGAGGAAGAAATAGCTACACGGTAAGTGCTGCATCATTTACCGAGCCGAGACGAATGTCGCTGGTCAGTCAGGGGCATCCATCTCCTGTTCTGCCAACTCTCGATCCTTTCTGACCTTCTGCCCGTGATGAAAACCTCATACTCCTGACCCATGCTCTATGCCAGGGGAGGGCCGTGGCAGAGGGCCGTAGAGCCTGAGTCAGACCGATGGGAGAGACCTCCTGGGTCATCAGACAAGGACGGTTCCTGGAGAAAAGACAGCTCAGTGACCAAATGAGGTGCTGCTGGTGAGGGAAACAGCAGCTATGCCTGTGTTTCTAAGCAGAGCCCCTCGGCGTGTGGCCTGGTGGCCCCCCACCTATGGAAAAGCCATGCTCAGCATCAGAGCCTTTGCTGGGCTCCCAAAATACGCCCAGCAGCAAATGCTCTAATTCATACGTTGGCAGACTTTTTTCTGTAAAGTCCACATGTGATGTGTTTTGGGCCTGGGGGCCAGAGGGTCTCGGTGGCAACTCCACAATTCTGCCGTCGTGATATGAAAGCGGTCACGGGCAGTAGGCCAATGAATGGGCGTGGCCGTGCTCCAGTAAAATTTGATTGATAAAAACGCAAGGCGTATATATGGCCTGAAGGGTCGAAAGCAGGGTCACAAACAGATGTTTGCACACCCATATCCATAGCAGCATTATTCACAATAGCCAAAGGGAGGAAGCCATCCATGTACCCATTAACGGATGAATGGATACGCAGAATGTGGCATACACAGACAAGGGAATATTATTCAGCCTTAAGAAGGGAAAAAAAGGGGCACCCGGGTGGCTCAGTCGTTAAGCATCTGCCTTGGGCTCAGGTCTTAATCCCAGGGTCCTGGGATCGAGCCCCGCGTTGGACTCCCTGCTCAGCAAGAAGCCTGCTTCTCCCTCTCCCTCTCCTTCTGCTTGTGTTCCCTTTCTCGCTGTCTCTCTGTCCAATAAATAAAATAAAAAAGGGGAAAAAAAAAAAAACTTGACAATTGAATCTTGAGGACATCACATTTAGGGAATTAAGCCAGTCCCAAAAGTGGAAATGATTCTACTCATACGAGCTGTCTCAAGCTATGAAACCCACAGAGACAGAAAGTAGAATGGCGGGGAAGGGGGAGTAAGAGCGAGATGGGGGCAGTTTCAGTCTGGGAAGATGATAAAGTTCTGGAGACGGACTGTGGACATACTCAGTGGCCCTCAGCTGCCTGCACGCTTAAAAATTATTAATATGGTCAATGGTATGTGTATTTTACTGCCCCCAAAATAAGATAAATAGGAGGCAGACCAGATTTGGCCTGTGGGCCATAGTTCTTGGCTCCCTGCTCTGAATGAATTGGTATTTTATTAACCGCAGCGTCTCCACAGGCTTTGGGAGGACGGCTGCAGCCCTACCTTGGGGGCATCATGTTAATCTGGTCCGCAGACAGGGCATGCGCCCTAGGGAGTCAAGGCTCTCACAGTGTCCAGATTCCCTCCTGAGGATCTGGGCTCTTCTTCCTCTCCTCACGGTAATTCCAGTTCAGGTGACACTTTCTGTCCCACGCTGCCCTGAATCTGGCCTCAAGTCTTTGATTGTGAGGAAGGGATACGGCTGCTCCCCACTCCCTCAACCCTACTCTACAAGGACCTAGAAGGTGGACAGAAGCACCCAGAATCTCAGAAGGACCCTTCAGCTGTTTTCAGATTTATGAACAGCCAATGCCCTGACCCCCTCGCTTTTTTTTTTCTGAAACATTTTCCAACTTCTTCTTCATCTGGCTTTGTAGGGGCAGGAGGCCAGCCTTGGCTGGTGTCCCCTTCTCCTCTGCCTTGGGAGTGGTCTTTCGCAGACCCTCAGCCCCCATGCTGGGCTGGACGTAAGTTTCCAAACAGACTCGGGCTGGTCAGCGCTGTGGGGAAGTATTTCTTCTTCCGAAGGATTGCTCAAGCAGAATGGTTCTCGTTAGCTCAGACCCTTGGAGCCACTGCTGAGGGTGGTCACGGTGGCTCAGAGGCAGGGAGCTGGCTGGCCTCGGGGTTGGCTGCCTCCAGCCTGGCCGGGCTGCCTTAAGGCCAGGTGCCGCTCCACAGGGCTTTGCTTAGGGTCAGCAGCTCTGCAAATCACCCATCCCTCTGCCAGCAAATTTGATTCACCCCTCAATTTCTCCACGTCCCTGAATGGGAATTGACTCGAATGCCCGGAGTTAAAAGACCAGAAGTTGTGAAACATCTCCCAGGGATGGTGGCAGCTTAGAAGCAAATAGGCTGATTAAATACAGCTCGAAGGTAAAGACTCTATTATTGCTCCTGGTTCTAAATCACAGCTCTGGCGTGCATGAGGAGGAGCCTTTGACATATATGGCAATTAACTTTGTTGAAGGGGTGAGCGAGGTGACTTATCTGTAGGAGAAATAAAAGTGCTTTTGTGCCAAATAGAGCCAAAATCATGAGGTTTATGATTGCTGGGGAAAAAAAAAAGCCTCGAGGTGGAAAACGAACTGAGACCGTGCATTGTGGGAAACCATTTATTGAACACTTACTACCTGCTGGGCAGTCTGCTAGCTCTTTCTAGATTTATGTAATTGAAGTCTTAGAGCAACTCTTCAAGGCAGTAGTTACTGTTTTCAAGAGGAAACTAAGACCCTGAGAGGATCTTAAGCCCAGGTCACCCTGTAGGAGGGGATCAAGTTGGAATGCAGACGCAGATTTGGGCAAAATCTAAAGCATCCTAGTCCTGATGGGGAGAATGGAGTTGGCGTGGAGAGGAGCCAGCCAGAGAATCCCACCCAGCTTCTTACACCAACCAGCGCTGCTTGAGACCCATGGGGTTCTAGGCACAATAGAGACGATAACCTATTTAATCCTCACGACTATCATAGTGTTCCATGTTCCATAGTCCTAAGTGACAGGAACACACAGGAGCAAGCTTAAGTGAAAAAGGAGGAATTTTATTTCAAGGACAAAAAGGTATCTCCTGGCACTCGGAAACAGGAGGGAGCCCAGTTGCCTGGGATGCCTGGAAATGAGGGCAGAAGTGCTGGAGGACTCTGGCCTTGTGGAAAGATGTGGAAATGGCCACTCAGAGCATCCACATCCCTCCAGGTCTCTCCCTGGGCCGGTCACCTTCATGGGGTCAGGTCGCAGCAGACACAATGGCTTGAGTGAGGCGGGTGTAGCCAAGGGTGGTTGTGAGTTGCTCCAACTATAGTGATTCTTTTTTTTTTTTTTTT
>CM053609.1:14452027-14471575 GCA_028646535.1 Procyon lotor | reverse complement strand
GTGACCAACAGGCTAGTCTCAACAACCAGGGAAAGTCAGAACAAGAACAAGTCTTCTTAGAACAATGTCCTGATACTCAAGGGTCACTGAGGCATGAGGGCCCGCCTGTCCTGAAGGCCACATCCATTGCTTCTCTTGGTTCTGTCTGGCCCTCAAGCTGGACTCTGTCTCGGCAAACCACCCCTGGCAGAAAACTGGGACACCCTGGGGGCTTGGATGTTCTCATCTGACCTTTCCACAATCCCCAAGCAGATGGACCCGCATGTTTTCTTTGGCTCCCTTGTTGCACTTGGGAGCGAACGTTCATTCTTAGATATTTCAGTTTACCCGTGGGGTGGAGAGGATGGAGTTTGTTTATAAATGAATATTTTGGTGCAGGCCTGCCTTGACACCAACTTAGCTACTTCAGGGATGTTTGACCCTAAATGAACATTAATTCTTGTCCACAAAACTTGGCCAAGAGAGTACACATTTGAAACGCTATGAACTCACCACAAGACTTGGAGGAGCGTGTGCTTCGTTGGAAATACTGCCCTGCATTGTTTATCCCAAAAGGAGTTATCTAAATCCACCTTTGTGTTTGTAAACACTGAATATATGCCAAAGAGATGAGTGGGGGAACATAATGGAGCATATATTTCCTTTGGGAGCAGAATGAGTCTCTCGAGGAGGGAAAGATTTTTGTAGGATGGAGGATTTTTGAAGCTGGTTATAAGACTGTGTTAAAGGGGTGCCTGGGTGGCTCAGTGGGTTAGGCATCTACTTTTGGCTCAGGTCATGATCTCAGGGACCTGGGATCAAGCCCCGCATCGACTCTTTGCTCAGTGGGGAGTCTGCTTCTCCCTCCCCCTCTTTCCCACCCCTTGCTCATGTGCTCTCTCTCAAATAAATAAATAAAATCTTTTAAAAAAATTTAAAAAGACTGTATTAACTGATAATATCCTGCTTCTTGTTTTGCAGATTGGAAACCTGGAAGATTACTACCATTTTTTTCACAGTAAAACCTTTAAAAGATCGACCTTGAGTAGCCGAGGCCCTCATACCTTCCTCAGAATGGACCCTCAGGTACAGATCTCTGCTCCTTGAACAAGACCCTTTCCTAAGGCCTGGAGTGCTGTTTGCTTTTTGTTTGGGTCTGTGGTTCTAAAAATAACTGAGTCATGGTTTTTAACATGATGCTATGTAGTCATCAGTTTTCCTTATCTGCTTTGAATAAGGCAAGACAAATGTGCAGCAACACTTCAGGCCATCTGAATGCTTGAAATATCGGGTCTCTTGTCCGACCGGAGAATTTCAACTCTGGACTTCAGTTCGAAGCAACAATCAAATGAGTATAGATCTATTGTTATTTTAAGTCATTAAAAATCAACAAAACACACAGTAATCAGAGGAGATGAGTATATAAATACCACCCAGCAAAGCACAAAGACTAGGCAATTCAAGCTAGTGTTTTAGTAATGAAATTAGAGATTGGGCCGATGGATGTTTTTGTGGTTGTCATAACACATGTCTTTAATGGTTAGCATGAATTTAAAAACTTGGGCAGTAAATATTAACTGTTTTTCCCTTAAAAATTCATGTGATCTTTGAGATTAGAGCAAATGTAATTTGCAAAGAGGCTAACGAATTGTTTTCATATGATTCATGTTTATTGGGTCATTAACTACATATCCTCTCTGCATGGATTTGAAACCAATATTTCACAAATGCCAGTCAACAGATACTTGGTGAGCTTAAAAATTCTAGATGGTCAGGTTAGCTCTTGAGGACTTCATTTCATTCAGCAGGTGACGTTAGAATACCAGCCATGGGTCAGGCTCTGGCCCTAGCGGTGCCCTTGGAGCAGGTGGTTGGGCTGATAGAAAATGAAGCAGTAAGTAGAAAAATACGTGATCTGTCACAGGGTGATGAGTGCTGTGAGGGAAGGTGAAGTTCACAGGAGAAGCAGCAGCAGCCCCAACAAAGAAATGAGGCCATTGATGCATCATAGTTCTTGAACCTGGAAATCGCCATTTCTTTTTTTTTTTTTTTTAAAGATTTTATTTATTTGACAGAGAAACACAGTGAGAGAGGGAACACAAGCGGAGGGAATGGTGGCGGGAGAAGCAGGCTTCCTGCTGAGCAGAGAGCCCAACGTGGGGCTCGATCCCAGGACTCTGGGATCATGACCTGAGCTGAAGGCAGACACTTAACGGCTGAGTCACCCAGGCGCCCCGGAAATCGCCATCTCTTAAAAGCAATGTGCTAAATGTTAGTTTGGGCTTCCAAGCCGACACACGATACTATTTCTTTTTTCCCACAGAATATTTATAATAAAGTTTCCATGGAGAAATGGGTTCTTGGTGTTGTCCCAGGCCACCCGACAGACGGTTGTGGCTCCTTTTGTAATGGCTGAGCTGGGGGCTGTGGGTGGGGGGCCAGAGAGATGGTTTATTCCTGGGCACAGTACCTGAAGCACCCTTCTCCAGAGTGTCCCTACTTTGTGGTGTTCTGATTTCAAGTACGTGAGAAAGTGGTCCTCGTGGACCTCGTTAATGTCACTGGGCTGTGATGGGCAGACGTGTCTTGTATGTATTTCTGAATTGATTTTGTAGGCAGGTGGATGAATGGATGGGTGGATAGATGGAAGGAGTTAGATACGAAGCATTACGCTAATCCCCTTATTCCTTCCTAGTAGGGAAAAGAATTCGATGTTTATTGAGAGACTACTGTGTGCTTGAGCATTTTAACATACCTCTGGTCGCCTGGTTATAGGGGGCTATGATGATACCTACGTGCATTCACACCATGGAACCGGAAGGAATGTTTTTCAAAGGGGCTGGTATAGTTTTTTCCTCTTGGAAGCAGAGCCAGATTGTAGTTGCTGATTCCAACAGGATGGGGCAATTGGAGAAGGGTGAGCAGACCCAGTGCTTCCGCTGATATAAAACTGGGTAGAAGGGGTGCTTTGTGCTGGTCACCAAAGAAACATGGATTCTTGGAGGTTGCAGGATGGGAGGGGTGGTGCTGAGATTCACAGCAGCAGCACCTGTCAAAGCATCGAGAAACTTCTGAGCTAGGAAGGGAGCTGCTGCCAGGCCCTCCACAGTTTCACTTCCAAGCAAACAGCGTGCTCGTCTTGTGAGGACGACACGCTCGTTCTTCATTGGAAGTGTTCAGAGTTGGTAAATCGTGACTGCACAGATAGTTACCACAAAGGGCAAGCCGTTCGAACGGGGGAGCTCCCGTCCCCCAACAGAAGCATGCAATGAGAAGATAATGGGGCAGTGCCTTTCTTGGCCCCTTTTCCACAGGGTGTTCTGAGAATTCTGCTGTTTCTCCATGGTTAGAACTATGCCAGAGTTGAACCAGGACCTGTTTTTGTTTTTGTTTTTTTAAGTGACTAAATTTGAAATCATTTAAAGGTATCTGGGGCACCTGGGTGGCTCAGTCAGTTAAGCGTCTAACTCTTGAGAGTCCTGAGATCGAGCCCTGCACAGGGATCCACACTCAGCATGGAGTCTGCTTGAGTTTCTCGCTCTCCCTCTGCCTCTGCCCCTCCCCCTCCATGCTCACTCACTTAATCTCTCTCAAAATAAATAAGTAAATAAATCTTTAAAACACACACACACACACACACACACACACACACACAGGGATGCCTGGGTGGCTCTGTTGGTTAAGCATCTTCCTTCGGCTCAGGTCATGATTCCGGGGTCCTGGAATTGAGCCCCACGTTGGGCTCTCTGCTCAGCGGGGAGTCTGCTTCTCCCTCTCCCACTCTAGTAAATAAATAAAAAAATTTAAAACAAACAAAAAAACAAACAACACGTAAAGGTATTCAACTTGATTGCACTTCTTTCCTTCCCCAAGTATTAATTGTGCACCTGGTGCATACCGGGCCCTGTGCCCCAGGGCAGGCAGAGATGCCCACCCAGCTGGCATCCGCCCTGGGCGAGCCCGCTACGGAGCAGGGCACGGGAGTCAGGCATGAGTGTGTGGGAGGCATCAGAGAAGGCGCCCGGGGAAGCAACCGACCCTGCCTCTGCGGCGGCAGCTAAGGTGCCTGATTTGTTCATTTGAGGTGCTTTCAGAGTATTCTATTCCATTTAGGACCGAGGGCAAACCATTTCCAGAGATCAGCTGTGTCCTTGAAGGGAAGAGAAGAAAGGATAGACTTTCCCTTAGCAAAGGCTGTGTCCGATAGGTTTTTCCCAAATACAAGTCCTTTTTATACAAGAGTTTACTAAGCTCCTGGCAGGACTGCTATCAAAGCTCCATGCTGCTCTAGAAGAAAGAGAGGAAAGGTAAACAGCCTGCACAGTCCAGCCCCGCCTGTGACTTCCGTGCGATTGGCTGCTGCATTCTCACAGCGCTAATTAAATTTGTAGCTGCAGGGAAAACAGAGAGAGACGTCCGAACCAACTGTGAATTCAGAATCACAAGCAAAATACCCCCGTTTAAGTCCGTCTAGTTGAATACAAACCAGATCAATTAGCCGTCAGTCTAACTAATATTTACTCGGCCTCGTCATTCTGATGAAATATTGGGCCAAACTGCCCATTTCACACAAGTGCTTCGTGTCGACTTTTCTCACAGCCCCTCCAGAGCGCTTTCCTACATCCGCGAAGCATTTCTGTGACACCTAGGCGTTTGGAGATGCTGTGATTAGTATTCTCCAGGAAAGGGCGAGATGAGTTAATGTTATTCAAAGACCCTGGAATGCAAAGTCGCCATTGGGTCTGAATGACCAAACTGGAAATGAATGTTACAGGGCTTCGAGTACAGCACAATCGAATGCAGATGGTATTTTACTGTCTTTAGCTCCAGTCCCTATTATAGAAAAAATGCTTCGATACGGGGTGAAATTTACAATCCACCCCTACCTCGCAAAAGAGGGTTGGTGCATACGTTTGTTAATATCAAACAAAACAAAACACCAGTGGGGAGGCAATATTGGAGACTCCTTCCTGCTGCTCACGCACGCGTGCCCGCGTGCACACACACGCACCCGTGTGCACACACTTGCACTCGCTAAGCATTTTGTTGTTTTTTTTTTGCACGGATCCCGTCCCAGAGTTGTGCTGTCATTTTCTTTACGATCTTCATTACCTTTGCTTGATGTTTTTTCTAACCTCCCTTGAAAAGGGCCATTTTGCTCCAAGTGCTTTGTGGATCTCCTTGGGAGAACAGCCCGACTGTTCTCTGTGTGCAGTATCAGTCCCGGGGTTTTTCCAAGGGCTGTCATTTAAGCAAACTGAAAGCATTTGTTTTTAACTTGTTCTTTTGCCAAAAGTCTGGAGAAGGGTGGATGTTACAGAAGCATCGGCCAATGGCTGCGAGGGCTCACAAATTTTTTTTAAATTACTCGTTCTGATTTTGTTCCAAGCTGGCGTATAGTTCGGCATGGCTGGCTGCCTCTTCCAAACCCTTACATTTTAGTGCGATGACTGTGGTTCAGCCCTTCTCTTCCTTTCCGTTCTCAGCCGATTGATGATGGAAAGGGAAGGATAAAGATGTTATCAAGCGGGGCCTCCAGGGCTCCTCCTGGGGGCGGTGGGAGCCTTCGGTTGGAGGCCCCATGTCAGTGCTTGAAGGTCCGAAGTTGGAAATGGTTTCTAGGACCAGAGTAGGCATTCTGTGTTGTAGGATGGGACTTTGCCCCCAGAGTTTAATCAAAGCTCAGGTTTCTTTCCAGCAGTGATGCAACGTTTAAGCAGATCTTTCCATTAACCACAGATGGAATTTTATCTGAGAGTTCTGTGTGCTAGAACCATTCGAAGTACAAACAAAAAGTTCCTGGCACATTCAAGCACACAGACAGTAAGTGACCAAGTTGCTCTTGGGGTCGATGAACTCATGGCTGGGGGCTGGGGGCAGGGGAGGGCTGCCACCTAGGGTCCCATGGATTTTGCCCATTTGGGGAACAGGAGAAATCTCCAGCTGTCCCTTCGTGTTTTCAGGACGACCCAGCCGGGTTGAGTGGAATGGCTACTCTGAATTGGTTAAAAAAAAAAATAGCATTTTAAAAATATACTTTAAAAGACAGAGCTTTATTATTTCATTAGCACATTTGATACCTCTGCCCAGGTGCCTCCCAGACATGTCAAAGTCCACGTGTTCCCCAGCCCGGCTGACCACCTCTGACCCTGCCTCTGTCTCAGAGAGAAGTGCCATTGGCATCCACAGCATGAATAGCAACCTTCCTCCCACCACACTTGTTTGACCTCCAGTACCGCTCCGTGCTGCCCTTGTCCCGCGTCGCCCCCTGTACCCCTGCCCTTCCTCACCTGGACTGCTGCCCTGTCCTTCTCACTGGCCTGCCGTGGGCTTCCTCACCTCTCACCAGTCTGCTCACCACCCTCCCAAGAGATCCTGTGACACATCTATGGGATGCTGCCACTGGCCCTTGGGAGGTCCTTCCCGGGCCCTTCTTCCTCTGCCAGACCCCAGCCACACTTTCTAGCCCTCCTCACATGGCATTGGTTTTTTCCCCCTGCAGACTGCCTTTCCTCCCCATGTCTCTTCCTCCCTCGCCTCGGCTCCTGTGTGCCTGCCACCAGAAGTCAGCTCAGCATCCTCTGACTTGACTTGCTCTCCCTACTATTGTATGTTTATAGTCTTGACTTGTGAGACTTCCTCACTGGGTTCCAGGAGTGGAGGGGTCATGTCTGTTTATCTTGCCACTATTGCCCCGACTTTTGAGCGTCGCAGGGGCGGGGCCAGAGAGGGTCTAGGTAGGGGCTCTGCATTCGGCATTCATTCCGAGCTGCCCGAGGTCATGGGCAGGGCGCCATCTTGAAGGGCCTAGGGGTCCCATGGATGTAGGAGAAATTGTGCCGTCCTCTTCTTCGAGGCTCCCAGTGCACACAAGAGCAGGAAAGAAGCCTGTCCAGCTCGGCAGCTGCCGGATTTACTTGATGACAGCCTCCTCCCGTTTGCTCCTGTAAACATCTGTTTCCTGGCCATTTTGGAAGTAGTGCCAAGGTCGCAGGCCCAGGTGGGAGCACACAGGAGCACACGGCAGTGTTTGGTGGGAGTGATGAGTGATTTAGTGTGCCTGAGATCTGGTGAGCGACAGGGCCGGGCTTGGTGGGGCCTGCAGAGGGTTCCCGAGGGGGCTGGGAGGACGAGACTGGGGAGAGTGTGAAGTTTTCCAGACCCCAAGGAGAGGTGATGGGAAGGTAAGCTGACCTGAGATGGAGGACCTTACAGAGAGAGGCCAGTGAGCCCATCTCTTGTCAGTGGATTATAAAGTTCTCAAGGGCCAAGGCTACATCTCAGTTGTTTTTATTGCCTTAAGAGTCTAGCAGGCTACCCAGGAAATAGTAGACGGATGCTTAGTCAACGTTTATTGAAACGTAAGCCAGTTTGCACAGAGTAGGTTCACCTAATCAAGCTGTATCCATTATCATTTGCTTATTCCCTTCTTTTTACATGACATCAGAAGTGAATTGTGGCCAGCCTTCGTAACATGATGACAAAAATCCTAAAAAGGGCCTGAATGAATGAATCATGCTGCATCGTGTATGGCTAAAGCCCACAATGATGACAGTAGTGACAGTGCGGCTGGACCCTGGGCGTGCTGACCGGTAGCAGCTTGGTGAACACTGGGGGCGGGGTAGGTAGCAGGGGAGGGGGCGCTAGGCTCAGGCCACCTGCCCCGCTGTCCATGAGTAGAGACAAATGATACTCAGGTGTTGGACAGGGCAACCTTCTCTTTTTTTCAGCAGAGTAAGAACTAACACACACATGAATGAGGAGAGTCAATTTCCCAAAGTACTCTCACACTCCCAGTCTCTGAAACGGGCAGAATGAGTACTGTCCCTTCTCTCCTTCGTGAAACAGCCGTGCCCGTGTGGTTCAGCT
This sequence comes from Procyon lotor, assembly GCA_028646535.1. Lineage (NCBI taxonomy): Eukaryota > Metazoa > Chordata > Mammalia > Carnivora > Procyonidae > Procyon > Procyon lotor. The sequence goes on along the minus strand of CM053609.1, from coordinate 14,463,727 downwards.
TGGATGGCAAGGATTGGAGATGGCCTACACATCATTTCAGCTCTGGCTCTGGGTGAGGAAGTGGATTTGGGGCTAGGCCTCAGTTGGCCTTTGTGACATGGGAGGGGGATGAGGGTGGGTTTCTGCACTGAGTCAGGGTACTTTATTCTGTTGGTTCATCTTCCTTTTCTTCTGCCTCGTCTACTGCCCTGGCTCCTGGGTTTCCAGATAAGCCACTTCCAGAGCAGCCCAGCATCCCCCACCCCACCCCAAGTGATACCCTCTGGGGGGCTTGGGTATCTCACCAGGATAGGCTGTAATGAGACTGTCCAGTCATTGCTTGCTTGCGGGCCTCGTCCCTCTCCCCACCAACCCCCAGGAACATAAGTGTGATGGCCCTTCTCCATTCCTCACATGGAAAGACTTGATTCACTCTCTACTCCATGAGCCTAGCTGAATTCAGTGGTTCATAGCCATTTTGGAACCACAAGCCTCTTTGAAAAGCTGATGAAAGTTCTGGAATATCTCTCTCTCTCTCTCTCTCTCTCCAGAGGGGTGGAAAAAATTATGTGCTCATGTCTATGTCACTTTGCCTGTAGTTTCTGGGGCTTTCAGAGACTTTTGCCTATCCTTCCCTTCTTGAGGGACCCTAGGCCTAAGGGGAGGAAGGCTCCAGCTTAGCCCCTGGCTCATTTCATGTGTACATTAACCATTGCCCGTCATGACACAGACCACCTTGCGAGCTGTAAGGTGATTTGCACTTGTTGGGGAGTATTATTTTTCCTTCTTTCAATTCACCACCCCATGGGTTGGCTTCTTGGTTGAAAGTTGGTCCAATGAGCATTGGGAAATGGGCTGATCAGAGCCCCTGACTTCACGGCTTGGCGGCTGAAGCCCAGGCAGGCCTCCAAGCCTTTCACAGGCAGAGTGAGACAGAGGGTTATCATCTACATTCCTTCTGGTGATCTAGTTTTCTCCTAGAAGAGGCCTTAAGATTTGGTGGCACCTGGGCCCTCGGGGGTCTGGCCCCTGACTTCTTCCACAGCTATTTCCTGGCCGGAGTCAGGGCTGGCTTATTCACAAGCAAATAGTAGAGGCAATTCCCTGTCCTTCAGCAATTACAGAAGAAGCTGCCCTTCGCTTTGATGATGTTAAGGGAGAAAGAAAAAAGAGAGCTGGCAGGAGCTGTCTCCTAGGCTCTGGATACAACCATGCAAGGAACACCTAACTTATAGAGAATTAACTCTCAACGAACTGAGCATACCAGTGAGCACTTCAAGGGAGTTTAACAGATTGACTCAAATGTGTGCTCTTCTCCGGGAGGTAGTGGGGACCTGACAGGGTGTGGGGACAAGGATCTCTGTGAATGGCCTTTGTTGCCTTAGTTCCATCTCAGGGCTAGGACTCTGGAGCCCCCTTCTAGGACTCTCTAGCTCCTACCCACTTCCTGAGACTTCTGAAGCCATAGTGGGGCCCCCATGAGCCATTGAGGGCTTTGTAGCAGGACATGAGCACACGGAAGCTTTGGGTGGAATAGAACTAGACTTTCATGCTCTTGCCAGTGACATTGGCTCATGGGAGGAAGCTACAAAGTTACAAAACAAACCCTTTGTCACTTGTCAAGCCCACGGCTACTGTGCTCGGCCAGTTTCTGTTCTGGCAGCATGCCTGTGGCCCACAGGGAAGAGGACATGACCAGGGCTGCCCAAGGCACGCCTGCTGGAATGCCACTTGGACAATTTCATAGTTCAGTAGCACAGATGACCCATGACACCCGCAGGCCATCTACTGGGATCCTGCTCATTGATGTCACCTCTTTACACACATCTTTACATTTACCTTATCTACAGAATGGCATTCACCAGAGGCCTAATTTTAATTTGACTTCTCCAGAAGAAAGATGGGGGGTTGGCATGCCTGGCAGAAGAAAGCATTGCTATTCACGTAACCTTGGGAAGATGATGAAGTCTTTGGCATACCTAGAATTCTCTTCCCCAGAGCAAATAACTTTCTATGATAAATACACTGTATGTTTAGCAAGAAACATACCAAGAAAAATAGATAAAAGGAAAAGGGTCAGCGTGAAGTTCCACCTTCAAAATATCACTTGGAAGAAATCAGGACATTTTATACAGGTTTATACAGGTGTGTTAAGAGAGATGAGTTGTGTTTGGGCCAGATGTGGCATTTGGCAAATGTTGCTCTTGCCCCAAATCACTTACGGTTGATCTATCACAAAAAAAAATCAGTCAAGGTCATTAGGCTGGTCATTAAGACTCGGTCGCATTTTCTCCTCTGAAATGTGTTTTTTTTAAAGTCTACTTGTGGTTATATTTGTAATCTGAAATGTATTCATTTAACTTCACTTCTGTGTTCAAGAAGCATTTAGTGAGCTCCTTCTGTATGCCACCCATTGCCGGGCACACTGAAATATAGCGGTGGGCAAAACCCAGGCCCCGCCCACAGGCCAATGGGGAGCAGAGGGTGATCCTATGGACCTCCCGGTACAGCCAATCACGGGCCGGCCAGTGCCGGAAGAACGAGGGGCGGGACGAGCCCTCGACTTCCGGCCAAGAGTCTCTGGAAGTTTGTATTCATTCTGTGTCAGTTTTCATCTTGCCTTTTCCATAAGAAAGAGGATTCTACTTTGGTCCAGCAAAGCTTTGCTCAGCCCAAGACCTGTTATAGGACAGGTGTTTGCTGAGAGCTGGGGAAACCACGGTGACCTCAGTCATCCCTCCTCTGAGAGGAAAGGGCTATTGGGCACATTGGGGATGAGGGCGGTGACATGCAGGGAAGCTAGGAGCTCCGAGGGGGAACCCCTCAGTGGCCAGCCTGGATGTCAGGAAAGGTTTCCAGCATGTGTGAGGGTCAAAAGATGAATATAAGTAAGTGGCCCGGGGAAGGGGGAAGGGCACGCCAGTCAGGAGGCACAGAGCCTCGTGGCACAGGCCGGCCTCCTGGCCGTGGAAGACCAGGGGGGCGAGAGCTACTGGTCTGTGGGGGAAGTGGTTCTAGCCAGAGCTGACCACAGTGGGGACACCAGGACAGCTGTTCCGAAGTTGGAAATACTGGTAAAGAGCCACTGCCTCAAGCCTCTCTCCGCAGCCCAGTGCACCTCCCAGGGCCGCCTCAAGCCGCCATAGCCCCTTCTCTGGGGTCCCGTATGTTCTTGTCACTGGTGACGAGAGGGGAGGTCTGGCGAGCTGGGAATCCCAGATCCTCCTTCAGTAGGAGGATGGATTCTCAAACCCTGAAAAATCTCAGCCCTGATTAAGGCCACTGTTTACACCTGTATTACTGTCTAAGGGCAGCTGTAACAAATGGCCTCACACTGGGTGACTTGAAATAATGGAAATTTCTGACCTCACTGTCCTGAAGTGCGGAAGCCTGGAATGAAGGTCTCCACGGGACAGTAGCTCCTCTGGAGTCTCCAGCTGAGAATCTTTCCTTGCCTCTTCCAGCTTCTGGTGGCTCCACGCATTCCTTGGCTGGTGGCTGCCTCTCTCCCATCTCTGCTTCTGTCTCTGTCTTCCCAAGGGCTGTCCTCCTGCCTTCTTGCCTGGGGACATGTGTCACTGGAATTTAGGGCACACTCAAATCATCCAGGGTGATCTCGTCTGGAGATCCTTAATTACTTCTGGGTGGACATAACTTTTGGGAGGCCACCATCAACCTACTATAAAACCTACAGGGAATCTGGGGGGCTCAGTCAGTTGAGCATCTGACTGATTTCAGCTCAGGTCATGATCTCGGGGTTGTGGGATTGAGTCCCACGTTGGGCTCTGCACTCAGCGTGGAGTCTGCTTGAAATTCTCTGTCTCCTTCTCCCTCTCAAAAATAAATGAATAAATAAAATCTTAAAAAAAAAAAAAAAAAGCTTGTGAGGAGTGAAGTAGAATGAGCTGGCACTTTCCTGTGTGCGGTATTCCCCCTTCCTTCAATGCAGTGATCTGAAAGTTTGATGCACGATCCACTATCTTCATAAGGACATTGGGCTCTACCCTTACCAGGCATACTTAGGCACTAAATATATTTTATTCTGCTCCAGGCCTACTCCTTTGCAGACTTACTTGAGTTTAGGACTGGTTTTCTGAGTTCTACGTCTGCGGCCTTGAAAGGTAGATCGTATGTGCCACTGTCTCTTCCCCTGCATTTCTCACCAAGAAAAAGTCTGAACACCTCCTTGGGAAGGTGAGGGATCTGAATAGACCATGAGTGTGAATCTTCGCTGTAAAGGGGCAGTCCAGGTAAACTTCCAGAGAAATATTATGAAGAATACTTGAAACCCCACAAAGGATCCTAGGTTGCTTTTTCTAAGAAAAATAATCACATGCGTCAAGGATCCCCTTGGACTTGCCTGCACTTGAGAAACAAGGAAGTGACTGGAGCCCAGGCAAAGAAAATGGCAAGGAAGCCCAGACCCGGGGACCACTGGCCCAATCAGCCTGTGACGGCGAAGGGACCTCTGATTCCATCTGGATAATTTGTTATATTTAGTTCCGTTGGCCTGCCAGTGCTCGCTGGTGGTCAGAGACTTACAATGACCTATCGCGGGAGAGAGAGCTGCCCCTAAGACCGTGCTGGAGGGAGAGCCCCAAACTGTGCTGTGGACCCATGCTATGGCAGCCCCCCCTCAGAACTTTGTGTTAACGTTGGGTTTTTGCCCAGAGTCCAGCCGTGACTGGGGGCCGGGAGGCTCACCCTCTTTCATCCCACTAGGGGACTATTGTGTCGCTTCTGGCAACACACTTTCCCATGTCACCTCCCTGGTGACCCATTCAAGCTTGGAAGAAGAGAGTTCACCTTCTTCTCCTGGGCAGGGGCCTGATGTCCACAGTAGATGGAAGGTGCAGAATGTTAGTAAGATGGGTGGTGAGTCAGTGGGGCAAGATGGATTGGGGATATCCCGGGAAGCTCGGAGCCGTTAGTGGTACATGCAATGCTCTGTTTTGTAATTAGGGTATTTAGCAGATTAGGAAATATTGTCTTAAGTGTTTCATACCAAGTAAATCTTTCTGGTTCAGGTCATGATTTATGGGGAAGTTGCAAAATGCCATCAGAGGGTATTGTGAACAAAATATCTCACTGTATAGTTTTATTTTCCATGGAAGTATCTGTTCACAGCAATTATAAATTATCTAGGACTTGGGGCCGAGGTTAATTTTAGTGCATAGCCCCAAACTGTTGTTGAACTGTTTGTGGTGTTTCTAAGGAACGTGGTGTGTCTGCTGGTATTTCAGGAACAAAGCACGTTGGGAGTAGGTCAGGCTGTGATACTCCTTTCTAAGCACTTTGTCCCGTCAACCAATGCTGCCTTTCAGATTAATCCCCACCCTTAAATATGAGGTGGTATATGGAGCTGTTCTGCTTTCCTCCCTCAGGACAGTGTGGGGGAACTGAGGCCAAGAGAGGTCTGAGGGAAGACATCTTTCCCCTCTGCCCTTGGGGGCCTTTTATTCCCTTCCAGAGTTGTCTCAGGTGGCTCCCATGGTGGCTACGCCAGCCATAGGTCTGAGCCTGAGGTCACCAGCCTTGCCTCGTGTCCCGGTCGCCCTGGGCCCCCACTGCCCCAACCCTTGAGGCTCCCATCCCCCACTCCTCGCTCCACCTTCCCTACCTGTCTGCTACTTCAGAGCTTGCGTCACACTCTGGGTGGCTTGGGGACCCCCTCCCCTCCCCGCCAGAGTGCAGACTCCCGAGAGCAGAGCCCCAGTGCTCTTGTCCTGTGCATCTCCACCCCAGCTCCAGACCGAGCCCCAGAGGGAGCCATTACCGAATCAGGTGGGACCACAGCAGCAAGAAAATGCTTTGCTTTGGGGTATGGGAATTCTTTTCCCCATGATCTTTTAAAAGTATAAATAAAACAAAATAAAACAAATGTCTTCTGCCTTGAAAAACTCTCTCTCTCTCTCTCTCTCTCTCTCTCTCTCTCTCACACACACACACACACACACACTGAAGTAAGTGCTTTATATACACTAGTTCATACACCAGTGCCCCCTCATGACAACCTATGATGGTGCCCATTGTATAGATGAGCAAACTGAGGCCAGGGAGATTACTGGACTGCTCTCAGTCATACAGTTGGTGAGAGTGGGACTGGGTTTTGAATCTAGGCAGCTAGGCTCCTGGATTCCTGCTCTAAATATCATATATACTTCCTTGCCAAACTCCTTTCCTTGGTTGTGAAGGCAGATCATGCCAACTGAAAATTTATAAAACCCTGAAAATAATTTAGAAATTTTATTTTATCTTATTTATTTTTAAAGATTTTATTTATTTATTTGACACAGAGAGAGGGGGGGGCGGGGGGAGAGAGAGAGAGGGAACACAAGCAGGGGAAGTGGGAGAGGGAGAAACAGGCTTCCCACTGAGCAGTGAACCCGATGTGGGGCTCAATCCCAGGACCCTGGGATCATGACCCCGAGCCGAAGGCAGATGCTTAAACAACTGAAGCACCCAGGCACTCCTAATTTAGCAATTTTATAATAGCGATAATGTCACCCCCAAAGAATTGCAGCTATTAATATTTTGCCGTATCTCTTGCTAGATTTTTCTCTGTGTTTATTTTGGTACTATGTTTCCAGTGGCTGCTAAAAATTTCAATGTATGGATTACTGTTATTTACTGATTCTTGTCTTCTCTGTAGAACGTCTTGCTTCCAACTTCCAATAGCCATTTGATCAATTTCTCATCTCTTCACACTCTTCCCATTCTCATACATGTATTTCCTTCATATTCAGGACAAGTGTCACCAGACAATTTACTGGCCACTTCACAAGCTCGCTCTCTTTCTTATTTTTATTTTTATTTTTTTGTAGAATGATTTCAAAACCTATTTCCCCTGCCACATACACAAACAAGTTCTCATATTTCAAATGTGGTCATTTTGAAGTGAAAACGTCTCGTTGGTATTTACCATCCAAAACTCCTGTGACACAGATATCCATGAAAAAGGACACTTGTATTACCGACCGGGAGGCTACAGATAATCATGAGATCCTCTTTAAAATAAATAGTAACTGCATTTCTCCCTGCCAGGTGAAATGGCTCCAACAACAAGAAGTTAAACGCAGGGTGAAGAGACAGGTGCTAAGCGACCCGCAGGCCCTCTATTTCAACGATCCCATTTGGTCCAACATGTGGTACATGGTGAGTGGGGTGTGGGCCTCACTGACCCCCGGGCATTTGCACTGCTATGCTGCTGAGATGCATTCATTTCCCCCAGCAAAGCTAAATCTTCACGTTCTCGTGAAGTTTTAAGAATGATGCAATCCCCCCTAAGGGAGTGGTGGGAGAGTCTTTGAGCGGGGGAGTGAATTCATGCAAGCTTAGGACTAAGTAAACAGTGAAAAGTGAGAGCCCGCAAGGAGATAATGCCCTGAGAAAATGATCGATGGCCAGGTGTGGAAAAAGCATGGGGAGCACTTCATATTTACTCTTCCTGGGAATGGGTGGGAGAAAGAGGTCGTCTGCTCTGGGGGGCACAGGAAAGTGTTTCCTCCTTATTTACTTGCATGCATAAGAACGTCCCTGCTGGGTTTACGAAGTACGATGTGTCCATCTTATGCCATAGTGTGGCCGCAAGGAGTCCGTGCTGGGGTGGGGGCGCTTTGTGTCTTCTGTGCCTACAGCATTGTGGTGACAAGAACAGCCGCTGCCGATCAGAAATGAATGTCCAGGCAGCGTGGAAGAAGGGCTACACTGGGAAAAACGTGGTGGTCACTATCCTTGATGATGGCATAGAGCGGAATCACCCCGACCTGGCTCCAAACTATGTAAGTCAAGCCTAGGAACGTGCAAAGATACTCAACCGTGCTAGTCAGTCCATAAATACAAATTTATGTGCCATCCTCCCCTCCCCCCCCACACCCCATTATATTAAACAATACAGAAAACCGTGATGGGAAGGGTTGGCGAAACGCACTTCCCTCTGCTGTCCCGGAGCCGGGGGTTGCCCAGAAGGGTTGGTCCAGATGTTTGAGGAGTCACATATGCTCCTGAGAACGGGTCCCGAAGCATTCAGAAACACATGTGGAGATGGCCATCAGACTAATGCGAGCTGCGTGAAACACAACACGGTTCAAGCCTGGGCTCTGGACCCAACTGCCTGGGGTTCTATTCTGTCTCTGCAGTTGACTAGCTCTGAGGCCTCAGGCAAGTTGCTTCCCTTCTGGGCCTCAGTGTCACCATCTGTGAAATGGTACCTCCTCGGGTTATTGTGAGGACTGAATGTCCTTGTAAGTGTGAAGAAATGAGCCTGGCACATCACGCATAAGGAGAGGGCATTCAATATTCTAAGGAAGCTGCGTGTGTAACAAAGGTTAAGTTCACCCATGCCGTGTCTGAGAGACAGTTACGAAGCCCTTAAAAATGGTGGTGTTGAAGTCAACAATCCGGGAGAGCTTTTCCGAAGTGTTTTAAAAGGAGGATGTGAAATGATATGAATACTGTAACTATGAGTATATAAGCAAAGACACGAACGTTAGAAATATAGGACGAAAGTCTGACACATATACTATAACACGGGTGAACCTTGAGGACATTAAATGGATGATTTAATCCATCCATTAATGGATTAATTAATTTTTTTTTTGCCATGATGCAAATCATGGCAAAACCCAAATACTCTATGATTGGACTTAGAAGAGGCACCTAGAGCAGTCAAATTCTTAGACACAGGGGCTCCTGGGTGGCTCAGTGGTCGAGTGTCTGCCTCCGGTTCGGGTCATGATCCCAGGGTCCTGGGATCGAGCCCCGCATCGGGCTCCCTGCTCGGTGGGAAGCCTGCTTCTCCCTCGCTGACTCCCTCTGCTTGTGTTCCCTCTCTGGCTGTGTCTCTCTCTGTCAAATAAATAAAATCTTAAAAAAAAAAAAGTCTTAGAGACAGGAAGCAGAATGGGGATTGCCAGGAGCTGGGAGAGTGGAGAGTGGGAAGTTAATGTCTGATGGGTGCAGAGTGTCCGTTTTGCAAGGTGAAGAGGTCTGGGGTTGGAGAGTAGTGATGGTTGTACAATAATGTGGATGTACTTAATGCCATTGAACTTTATACCTTAAAATGGTTAGGAGGGTACATTTTTGGGGGGTGTATTTTACCGCAATAAAAATGTCTATAAGAGGATAATTCTAGGAAGAGAGTACCAAGTGTATGTTTTTGTCTACTTTATTTCTAAGAGAGGCATAAAAATTATTTAAAGCACACTGCGTCATTTCTCTTCAGTCACTGAGATTCCTTTCTTAGGATTCCTATGCCAGCTATGATGTCAACGGAAATGATTATGACCCATCTCCACGCTATGATGCCAGCAATGAAAATAAGTATGTCACTCTGTCTCCTCTTTCCTTGCTTCCCGGTCCCTCTCCCTGCGCAATCACTGTTGAACGGGCCCCCAGTAGGGATTCCAGAAAGGTGATGGGGCTTCCTGACCGGTGTCCGGGGCTTAGACAGGAGCCGGAAGCCAGTCCCAGCACAACCCTTCAGGCACAAGACAGCCTCAGTGGATTTCGCCTCTTCCTTGGGGCGTCAGCTCTGCTGGTCCGCTAGAAACGGATGTCTCACCAACATTGTTCCGTTTCCAACCTTGTCTCCATGACCAGTTGTGTTAAGACAGCAGTTTAGGGGCACCTGGGCAGCTCAGACAGTTAAGCGTCTGCCTTCAGCTCAGGTCATGATCTTGGGGTCCTGGCATAGAACTCCACGTCGGGATCCCTGCTCAGCGGAGAGTCTGCCTCTCCCCTCACTCATGTGCACTTGTTCTCTCTCTCTCTCTCAAATGAATAAATAAACTCTTAAAAAAAAAAAAGACAGCATTTGGCCTAGTGGATCACAGAGGTCACATGCCTGAGCTTTTTCGTCTTTGTCCATGACCTTATGAGAGAGGAAGAAGGGGCCTGAGCGATGTTGGATAAATCTGGGTTCAAATCCCAGCTTTACCATCCCTGGCCATGAGGCTCCATCTCAGTCTTAGAGACTTCCCCATGGAGACATGCTTCCCTACCTCCCAGGGTTGTGGGAGAGGTGAACGGACAGGTGAGGAAACCATGGGGGTGCCGTCTAGATAGTTGTTTTCATCACTTTGCAAACGAAGGCAGCTGGGTCTGGAGAGGTTAGATGACTTGTGTGCTATAAGGGACAGCCCCTGGGGCAGGGGGTCAAGTCCAGGTTTGCGAACCTGGCCCTGCGAGTTCCTGTGCTGTGTCCTGCCTGTCTTTTCTCTGCTGGCATGCCACATGCCCTGAGCTCATACCAGGCCTCCAGAAACATTTGGTGGAAAAGAACAAGAGCCCTTTTTTTTTTTTTTTGGAGTAAATACATTTATTGATACCCATTTTATATAGTTCAGTGAAATAATCTATATATATAAAAGAATTTTCTTTTGGATATCACCATGGTCCATGTAAATACTCGTCAGAATCATCTGCAGGAAGCACTCCAAGTCACACTGTTAGGTTTACAGACCTGAGTATACATATTTCATTCAATAGTGGCACTTATGTACTCAAGTGGTCCAGTGGCTTTGGAACATAGGACTACTGGGCATGTCGAGTAAAAATAATGGGTCACTTTAAATCAATGGACAGGGTATCAACCATCAACAAAAAGAAACAATTATGAATTAATATCCTAGGTGAAGTAAGTACCACAGTTGACACTCGGTGTCAGAATACTGGAGACAAAGTCTGTTTGATGTCTCATGCTGTGGCGCCATGTGCTCTCTCCAACTCCGAGTGGACAGCCCACTAGTGCCTTAGGGTCATTCATGGCCAACAAAACAGCAATTCGTAAAGAAAATAGATAGCTTAGAATAAAAGGTATGTAGTGGCTGGTACCAAGTCTAAAGAAAAGTGAGCTAAATATTTCAATGACATAATGAATTTCTCCCCGAGGAGGAGGAGATTGTGGGGAAAAGACATTTTTTTAAATTCCCATCATTACATTGATCGTGATCACTTATCTAATGGAGGAGAAAGAACCCAGATATCTGGTACCCAAAACACAGGTGCAAACTTTTTCTTCTGTTTTAAAGTTTCTTCAACTCTTCCAAGAGAATTAGCTGACCCAACGCTTGCCAAGGTGCCCTCTCCCTCCCATATAGTATTTTGCTTTTCTGTAGATTCCATGGTGTTCAAACACGGGTGCCCACACCGTGCTGTGCAGGGAGGCTCCATCAGGCAGACGTGTTTAACACAACCAGCTCAGAGCTCGCCCGAGCTAGCCCAGGGCCCCAGCCCTGAGGACTTCTTCCCTGCCTCACGTCTCAAGGTCACCTCCCGAGGTGCCCTTCCTGCTCAGCCAGGAGCGCGCCTGGGGTACAGGGCACCTCATGATTCCCAGCCATGCATCCAGGGGGCAGGGAGGAATGATCCAGACAGGACTCAGTGACCTGTGAAGGGCAGGCTTGAATCTGGGTGAGACATGGATTTCCATGACACTGAGGACAGCCCTGGCCCCGGGGGGTGGCACGAGATCCACCGAAGGATGGATGACTCCCTTCCAGAAGGCTAGCACGCAGACCCGGGACTATTTTTAAAGGTGGTTTTAAATTTAAATCAATGGTTCTAATCCCCGTGGACTCTTCTCAAAGATGGGCTGTTGAAACTTGCCCGTATTTTGGCCTCTCTGCTAGAGGAATTGCCTCCATGCAGCACGTTGGAAAATGGGGTCATTACCGAGGAAAGCAATTTGTTTTTCTGGTAATTTCTTCTCAGTCCCTCCGC
>CM053609.1:14399032-14451527 GCA_028646535.1 Procyon lotor | reverse complement strand
ATTTTCTGCTCCTAGAATTGCTGTTCTTATTCTCTTCTCTCTGCTGTTGTGTTTGCCGGCTTTTAGAGTGGTTTTCAACCTCTTTCTGGATCCCAGTGCTCTCCGTGCCTCCTACACCTCCGCCATCTTGCCTTGGTCCTCTGCTTTAAAATCTTTATCAAATAAATCGGATGTTCCTGTTACCTCCATGTTGGCATCTATTGATTGTCTTGTATAATTCCGTTTGAGGTCTTGCTAGTTCTTTTGGTGATGTGTGACTCTCAGTTGAAACCTGTACATATTTGTATTATACTATGATGCACTGGATCTTATTTAAACTTTCTGTTTCTGATGGATTTCTCAAACACTACTAGGTGGGAGAAGAGGTCTCCACTGCTTCATTGTTTCCAGGTGTAAGTAGACACCCAAGTCTGCTTACTCCCCCACTATTGGCATCGGAGAGTAGGAGGGCTTCTCATCATTGCTGAGCAGGGTGGGAGTTCCAGCTCATGTGACTTCCATTGGGGGGTCATCTTCTTACTCTGGTTGATGATGAAAACCCTGACTCACCACCAGGCCTCCTCATGTGACTCCAGCTGGGAGGGAGAGAGACACCTTCTTACCCCCAAGTAGGGTAGAAGACCAAGCTTCCTCACAGGACCTTCACTGACACCATGGGATGAGCCTCTTTTGGTTGGCAGGGGAAAAGCCATGCTTTTGTTCACCTAGGAGGGGTGTTGGAGTTCTTCATGATAGCTTGGCAGGGGTGAAAGTTGAGGCTCCCTACTTGGTCTTTGTGGGTGAGGGTAGTGCCACAATATTGTCTGTGATGTTTGGCTAGAGTGGTGATTGTGCAAAAAGTTTCTGTCTTGCTAGGTCTCCCTTTGTTGGTGCTTTGGCTAGAGGGAACAGGTTTGGGGGGACTTTCTTGTCTGCTCCCATTGGTACTTCTAGGTTGCCAGCATCTCCACTTCCAAGTCTGGTATATGTGAGACAAAAAGAATCCCAGGGAACTCACCACCATGTTGTTCCTTGGCTCCCAAGATCCCGAGATAGTCTGACTTCTTCTCTCTACCTTTCTGAATCTTATGTTTATTTCTTACACAATGTCTAGGCTTTTGGCTTTTCTTAGCAGAAAGGTGCTTCTAGTTGCTTTTTTTTAAGATGCAATGTTTTCTTACACGTGTAAAGTATATTAGCTATACTTTGAAGTTTTCTTCGCATTTGCTGCATTAACTGTATCTCCTTGATACAGTTCGTCTTATTGTTGTCATTTTGTTTAGCTTTTTAATTTGGTGGTTCTCTTTTTTGATGTTGGTTTTCCTCCTAATTGCTGATTACTGGTTGTCCACTCGCCTTTGTGCTCACAGATCCTTGTTTGGTTGTGGTAGTTGTCAGGCCTGATGGCCGCAGTCTATCTATGATGTGGGAGGGGGAGGGACCTGCTGCTGGATAATGTCACTTTTGGCAGGGTGGTGGGTGGACTCCCTCTGCCCCAGGGGAGGCACTTGCCCACCTTTCTGGCCACAGGGCCCTCTTGCACTGTGTTAGTGTTTGAAGAAAGCCTGACTCCCTGCTCTCAGCCTGGAGGAGGAGGCAGCTAACCTGCTCCTTCCTTAGTTCCTCCCACCCATGCCTGCTCCTCCCATCCTGACACACCAGGCCCAGGGATTTCAGGCACTTCTGGAATGTCTCCAGCTGGCTGAGCCTATCTGCTTGCAATCTGTCCACCATTCCTTGGAAGATCTCATCTTCTGATTTGTTTTCCAGGACTGTTCCTGATTTGCTTTTTTTCTTCTCTTTTTCATGTTATTTCTGAGTATTGGGGCCCTGAGTAGAGGGAGATGGAGCACTCAGTTTTCCGTGATGGTCCAGTCTCCTTAGTGTTTTTCTTGTGATGATAGTAACAGCTCTCCGTACTTGCTGCTGGCACCTCATGCTCAGAACGAACCTGAGTTGGAATTATTACAGCCATTTCCTACCCCAGGAAAGCGATAATCAGAGGTCACCTACCACTCCTGGGCTCACACGGCTGCAAAGAGGCAGAGCCCCAGATGTGAACTCAGCCCTGCCAACTGTCCCTTTGCGGTGGTGTCTCTGTAATGCTGGGACCTAATTGGGACAGGATGAGGCCAGCTCCCACCAAGCCCTGTTAGCAGGAACAGAAGCAAAAAGGAAGGTTCCATGGTGTGCGTGTGTATTTTTTCTTTAACTAAATTCATATTCCTTCCAAGCATAACTCTGACCTTGTTTCTCTTCCTTAGCCTGAAACATAATAAACCAGGCTTTTCAACCTCCATCTGATAATGGCAATAACATAGGAGGACACAGACAAAGGATAGTGGTCATCATTCCTAGCCTCTTTTCTCACTTAGCCTTTTGTTGTGTGCCCAGCCCAGCCCGCTGATAGTAAAGCTATCTTTTGCTGTGGGCCCCAGGTGAGCTTTGCACAGACTTCTCCCCTTTCCAAAGGAGTGTTACAACTGGACCGACCCCTGGGATTCTGATTACAATTGCAAGACACCGTTCAGCACCAGGCATCTGGCAACTGAAAAATAGAGGTTTACTACTGACCACCTGAAAGTGACACGGCGCAGCTGGGGTCACAGAGTAAGGTCACAGGTACAGAGAGAGAGAACATGAGCCCAGGTGGTCTGTATCGGGGCGGGGGCTCGCTCTGCTTTCTTTGAGGTTGAGGGTGGGGACCTAGGGTTTCATGGGCTCCCTCTATCAGTAACTGAAAATACAAGAGTGGGAATTTAAAATGCTGGGAAGAGAAAAGACAAGTAGCCCAAAAGGTCCCTCATCCAAATCAACCAAGATCTGTAAAACGAAGGGGCCTCAGTTGGGGGGAGGTGGGCTGGCTCTTTATCTACTGTGGCGGGCAATTTGTTTATTCAAGATAGATAGTCTTTGAAGTGAATGCCTCTTTGAAACGGATGCCTTAAGCAAAAGCTTAATCAGGCACTTGCATTACAAAAAAAAAAAAAAAAAGAAAGAAAGAAAAAAGAAAACAAAACCCAAACCAAGGAACAACATCCCAAACAACCTGTCTGAGCTTTATGGTACACCTTTCTTTACTCTCTTATTTTTTTTCTTTTTTCTTTCTTTTTTAATTTAAATTCAGTTAGCCAACATATAGTACATCTTTAAGTTCTGCTGTAGTGTTTGTTCAATGATTCATCAGTTGCTACGACACCCAGGGCTCATCACTTTAAAAAAAAAAATGTCAGCCCCATGCTTTGTTTCCCTCTTTCTTGTTCTGGCCAATGCTGGCTCCGTCCCCCTTTACCCCTTCTGCTTCCCTTGGTCCTGGAGGCTGCGAGGACTCCCCACTGCCAGCCTGGCAGATACTTAGAAACACAAAAGCTCCCCTGCTTGGGCCTCCAGAAGTCCGTGCATCTTTTCGGCCTGTGTTTACTCTGGTTCTGGGAAGGAAAAGTCAAAAAGCAACAGCCAAATTTCCGTGGGTGTTTTTGTTCCATATTTTGATTGGGGAACTGAATCATGTTTTTCCTTTCGGAAACATGAAAATGTTAAGTACATAACAGCTAAATTAATCCGGGCTCATAAATTAGTTAATTATGTTAATTCAGAGTCACAGAATCCTCAGTCTCATTAGGGTTTCCATTAAGCAGTTTAGTCTTGTGAGCCTTTTAAGAGGACAGTTTAAGCTACAGATTAATCTTCAAAGGCTCCAAGTAGATGAGCAACTGCAGGAGGATTTGCAATGCATTGGGAAGCTGTGGGGGGATTTAGGGAATGTGGGCAGCTACTACTTAAGAGCTGTGCTCTCAGAAAGCTGGGGTCCCCCCACTCCCTACGCATCACCCCCATATTGTTATCAGAGGCCTCTGCCTGCTAGGTCTGAGCATCCGAAGGCTAAGTAGGAGCCATGGGAAAGAGGAGATGGACAAAAACCAGCCTTGCTGGTTTACCCCTGTGTAACCAGCTGCCTTACCCCTGTGTCTCCTAGGCAGTCATGCCCTCCCATGCTACGCTCCTGCAGCCACCCCCAGAGGACAGAGAAGACTGGTTCTTGAATGCCCTGAGGTGCACCATCTGGGCTTCAGAGATTGCCCTCACAAAGGCTGAATGAGGAGATGCTGCTTCCTGGGGTCTGTGAGAAAGAGAGGCAGACACGGACAGGGCAGGGCTCATTCAAGTCTAAGTGACAGGCTGAGCCTCAGGTGGCCTTTGTGCGTAACAGTGTGAATGTCTTATTTTTACCATCTTCAGAGGCCAATTGGGGGCATGTGCTCCCTTACTCCATCACAGTTGCAAATCCCAGCAGAGTCCCTTGCTGTCCCCACATGCAGAAGAGACTCATGCTGTTTTGTCCAGTGTCCCAAGCCACCAACTGTCCCTGAATCTCTTTGTGCCCCCGGGTGATCAACTGTTATTCTCCACCTCTGTTCCCTGGGTTGGAAGACCAAGAGAGCTCGTCTAGATTTCAAATCTCAAAAGAGTGACCAAGGCTTTTCTAGTTTTTAACCATTCTTCAAAAAATCAAAAAAATCTGTTTTAAGCGATAGCTTCATTATGATTTAGGCCTGGTGAGGTCGGCAGATCAGGAGAGAGTGGCCATGGAACAGAGCTTGTGACTCACAGTTCCCAAGAGGAGAGAGTACTCCAAGTCATGGGGGCCAAGAGGGCAAGCACCCGGGTTGGTCAGGAGGCAGAGGGAGCAAGGCAAGTCATGGGCTGAAGCCCTTCTCGTGGTTTCTGTCGGAAGGAGTGGGCATGACAGAATAAGCAGGGTTAGGATTGGCTCATTCGAATAATTTCAGTGGGTTCTGGGGCTGAGGGGCTGTCTTTCATTGTCTGGTTCCAGGTTCTGGTGTGATTAGGGCAGGGGGAGGGTGGCTCAGAGCACCAAGAGATCCATAAAGGAGGTGGTTGGAGGCGTGGGCTCTAGATTGATTGGTTTGTACGTGGAAGGCATGCCTCCTGGGAGAGTTCTTTACTGTTTTGAGGAAGTGGCCAGCTCTGGGGTGTGAAGTTGAGCAGTCCCTCCAGAATCAACAAGGACCCAAGGGGTTCAAGCATCAGAATCACAGAAAATAAAAGAAACGGTGAATGAGATACCCTCATTGCCATGGGCTTCATGTCATTGACCCTGCGTCAGTGGTAGGACAGGCCTGGGGTTTACTGGTATACCAGTGGTATACAGCTGCATTTCCACTCTGAAAGGAGATGGCCTGGCCCCGTCAGGAAATCAAGAACAGAGCAGGAGACCAAGAGAGACTTGGCTTGGTCATCGACCAACGGTCCCTAAGCATTTCATGTCACAATGGCAAACGTAGATGTGCCTTGACAACTCAGCAGACCACAGCTCCCTGGGGTTCCTAGAACAAGGCTGTCATATGTGGGCCCATTTAGACATTGGAGAGCCCTGTTATGGTCTTAGGCAATGAGTGGAGTTGACAGAAACCTTTTAGATTTGTAACACTTCTAAACAACTGTCGAAACCTCAGTGGGCCCAGAATGACTGCTGGTGGAAAACAAAAACAAAACAAAACAAAACAAAAAAACCAAAAAACAAAAACAAAACAAAAAAACCCAAAACCAATTCTCAGTGGATTTACTAAAATAAACTCAGGATTACTGAGCAAAATGTGTTGGGGAGGCCTATTTGTCACACTCAGGGAGCTACAATCTAATTTTACTTGCTGCTGTTCATTGCTCTTGCATTGCCATTCATTTGCTGAAGGCAAAATACATTACTTTTCAATAAACAAAAGTGGGCCCAGCATGTCCTGCCCGCTTGCCCTCCTCCAGACATTAACAACCTGGGCTGATAACTGACTTCTTATATTGAGAGAGAGTGTGTGTGTGTGTGTGTGTGTGTGTGTGTGTGTGTGTGTGTGTATCTGTTCTTCTCCTTGCTCCTCCCCCACCTTCTTCTTTTTTTTAGCTCACCAACAGAAATTTACTTTCAATTCTGGAAGGCTAGAAGTCCAAGAGCAAGGTGTTGGCAGGTTGGGTTTCTTTGGAGGCCTCTCTCCTTGGCTTGCAGATGGCTACTTCTCGCTGTCTTCACACAGTTGTCACTTGGTCTTGTGTGTTGTCTGTGTCTGAATTTCCCCTTCTTGTAAGGATACCAGTGATCTTGGATTCGGGCCCAGGCAGATGGCCTCATTTTCCCGTAAATACCTCTCAAAAGACCTTATCTCCAAATCCAGTCACACTGACCTTGCCATGCCTTTAACATGGAGCTTCCTCAGAAAGTTCATGGTCAATGCTCTGTCTCCACGGCCTGTGGATAGGCCTGTAATTTGGAAAGCTGCACTATAAATTAGTGGGGGGCGAGGGGTAGGAAGGACAGGGCACTCTGAAAAAAGGGCTGCTGGTTTTGACACGTGACCAAGAGACTTATAAAATCATTCATTTCAGCAAGTTCTCTAGAGCATGTGAAATATTATTGATTGGGTCCAGGGAGTTTTATAGGAACACCTGTGTTGTTTAAAGTGAGGCAAGTCTTTGAGGTTCCCTCCTGGATGCGGCTTCTGTGCTCACCAGAGCTGTCTGTTGGGGGGTTGAGCCCCCAGAGCCCTCTGAGCTATTCACACAGACACAAACTCCTCCGATCCTGAAAAGTACCATCGTCCTTCTCCTCTGTGTTCCTCCTGAGAACAGGTCCTCAGAGTGGACAGCCAGGCACATGTCTGTCCTGCCACCATGAGCCCGTCAACCACCCAGACCTCATTTGCCAAACAAATGACTGACCCCCCCTCCTTTTTTTTGGTACCTGACCATTTATGGTAAATGGGTCTTTCTTTTTTCATCAGAGAAATGATGACTGTTTTTCTTCAATTTGTTGCTTGCAGAGGACTATTTGCATTTAAACCAAAATTGGAACAGCAGGTTTCCACTGAAAATATTTACCTTTTCTTTGTTGGCAGCTTGTCAGTGTTGGGGGAAAATAGATGCTTCATTAAAATCTAAATACATGATGCTTCCTTTCTCACACATCGGTCACTCTTCTTCTGAGATGAAAAGCATCCTGAGAGGGGTTGAGAAATTATCCTGGTTGTCCGGTTTTTACATATTTTTGATGTCTTCCGGCATCTCGTTCTTCTGGTTCAAAAGTAGGTACTGAGCACTGAGCAATGCATTGAATTGTTGAACCCCTGTATTGTATACCGGAAGCGAATATAGTACTAAATGCTCTAATTATACTGAATTAAAAAAAAAAAAACAAGTAGGCATTCCCACACCTGTAACTTGCATGGAGAAGTCTAGAATAGTGGGTTGCATTTCAGCACTAGAACATCAGAATTGACTTTGGTTGCTTGTGTGGCCAGCTGGGCCTTCTCCTGCCCTGGCAAACCCATCGTGGAATATAAGGGTGCATAGAACATTCCTGTGATTTCTCCAACAGCACCAGGTGCTATGGCCTCAACAGGTGCTGAATCCTCTCAGCTGCCCTGCCAGGTAAATATTGTAGAAGACAAGGGCTCAGAGACTTGGAGATCCTGGCCCAAGGTTAGACCTGAGATCCCCCCTAGGACTCTGTGACCCCTGTTTCCTTTCCCCCCTGCTACGAGCTGCTCTTTATCTTGCCAGAGGCCCCACCTTTCCTGCACCCCATGGCCAACGTCCTGCACTGGTGATGGCCCCTCTCTTTGGGCTGATGGCTGAGCGAGCACCTGGGCCCCAGGAAGCCCTAGGCTCGCAGACCAGAGACTGGAGAGAGAGAGAGAACATTTCAGATCACCCTGATTCCTCTTGTCCACCCACAAATCAGAAAATAGGAGGTGTGTTGAGCTGATGTGACAGCCCCACCTTTGAAAGGGAAAGAGGACCCACATGAGAGATGCTAGTGAACTCCAACAAGTATGGCCCCCACTATGGCCTCCCTTGGTCTTCAAAAAGAAGTTGTTCTTATTCTGTTGAAATTAAGGATCTCTGTCTATCAAAAGGCACCATTAGCAAAGTGAGAAGACAAAGCATCAACTGGGTAAAGGCATTTCTAATGTGTATAACCAACAGAGGATTCATTACCGGTACAAACCAAACTTAGCTGTGTATAGTTTAAGCAAGCATACAATTAATTGTATTAACCCACTAGTTTTTAAAAGGCAGTGAGAAGAATCATCCAAAATTCTGAGCCATTTCCTCTGTGGGTAGAGACCTCAGTGGTCATGCTTATATTTGCATTGAATGGATGAAGTGCTCATGGGGTCAATTATTTTTTTAGGCTTTATCACTAACATGTAGGTTACATATGATCCTTCATATGTATCAAAGAGTATATATTTTTAAAATAAAGGTAAAAAGTAATTCAAAATTATTAACAACCCCTGAAAATCAGTGCCTTTACTCCCATTTTTACCGATGGGGAAACTGAGGCTCAGTGGATTCACACTAGCCACTAACATGCCTGTAAGGTGCTCACTGCCAGGCCCTTGGTCTGAATCCTCTTTTTTAGTTTTTCTGGCACCTCTGTAGATACAGTAACTTTCATTGTGACCTATAGGAAATGGAGGCCTGGCTGACATGAGGTAGATTCCCAGAGTCACTAGTTGGTGGTCACGGCAGGGCTGTCCCCTGTGGCATGCCCCATCACCCTCCAGCCTTCATCCCACTGGGGGTTGGGGCTTCAACATGTGAATTTGAGTGGAGGAGGATACAAACAACCAGCCCACCACAGGTAGTAAAGAGAGGAAGGGAAGTGGATGGGGAGCCACAAGATGGAACAGACAGGGTTGAAGTTAAGATTTATTTCTACTTCACGTTTTTAAAGGCCTTCTGGCTATAGAGAGATGGTTCTTCCAACGCGTCCAGCACCACCCTCACCACCATTGCCTGTCGGGCGGACACTCTCGAATGACGCTCGACACTATCCTTGAGCTCCAGATGTCTCCCAGACCTCAATCTCTACTGTTGTTTTGCTATAAATTTCTTTGACACGGGTTTTGAGTACGATTTCCAGACTTTTGGAACAGGCGCTTCCAGTTGGCTTGTAGTGTCTCACCCAAGTGGAGAGCCAAGATGGCACACCTTCCGTCACGACTGTCCTACTCAGCCTCCCAGGGACCCTGACCAGTGCCTCTGACCTTTTCTCTCTCAGCTTACAATGGGGCAGACGTTAAGGAGAACATGTCAGGGCAACCTGAACTTTCAAATCCAGGCAGCATGAATTGATAGGGTAGAATTTACTGCATTTCAATCATCTTCATGTGCTTTGTTGGTAGTATCTCACCCTGACGAATCATGAAGTACTTTCAGTTTTTCGTCTACAATCCATGTGTTACTGGCTAAGATTGGGTGTCATTTGAAATTTATGTGTTGGGGATCTCTGCCTCTCAACCATCCATCAAAAGTGGCAGCAGAGCATTTCCATAGTTACAGTGTAAAGGGGCGGGGCAGGACGACTTAATTTACATAAACATCTGTCCCTGAGCACCTGGGGAGGGCATCTCCTCAAAGAGTCTCCTTTCCATGGTTCTTCCTGTCTGAACCCTGTACTATCTGTTTTCATCCTGGGGAAAAGTCACGGTTCTGTCTTTTAAAACCGGCTGTATTCAGAGATTCTATTTTTGGCGGACCCACCAGTATGTGGACCCAGACGCTGGGATGTGGCCTGAATAGATCCAGTCCAGGCCGGAGGAGCTGGGGGCCTCTCTGCTCCCTGAGGCAAACCTCAGGGAAAGTGCTGCCCGGGCCGGGGTGCACTGGGGGGGAAGCTGCAACCGTTTACAATCGTGCCTTAGAAGAGTCTTAAATGGTGTAGGGAAATGTTCTGTATGAAGTTCTGTGGTTAAAAAAAAAAAAAAAAAAGAACTTGAAGAGAAAGTGCGTGCTGGGGCCAAAGAAAAGTACTGGAAGAAAATAAGCAAAATATTATCACTAGTTATTTCTCTGTTTTCCAAGCTTTCTGCAAAGAGCAATATGTCATGTTTATAATCAGGAAAAGTCCTCTTTTCTGTTATGTCTTAAATAGCTCAAGATTTAAAATTCATGGATGCGGCCACCACACACATGGATGGTAGGAGGCCTGGTGGAGGAGGGGCTCCTGGGGGCCTCTGAGCCGGGTGGCTGTGGGGACCGAGCAGAGTCCCAGAGTGCTGATCTGGGGTCGGGTGGCCCTGGTTTTCTGAGTACTCGCCTCAAGAGGTCCAATTTTACGTATCTGCTAGTGTCCAGGCAGGACGTGCTGGTGGCGGTCATTACGGCTGCTTTCCTGTCATTGCCAGCATCACTGGGACCCCCTCTCGGGGTGGGGCCTGAGGACACCACACCTGCTAGATGCAGACTGTGATCAGTAATGGAGACAAAGGCTGGACATGGGGTGGTTGGGGACCCCCCCCAGCCAGGGACGCAGGACATGGGAGAGGCTTTTGGCTCCCTCCCTCTCCTTCTGGGGTGCTCCCTCCCTACCACCTAAGGACCCCTCTGGGAAGCACAAAGCCTGAACACACTGCAATATAGGAAGCCTGCTCCTTGAGAGGCCAGGGTTTGTCCCTCTGTCTTCCAGGTTAAAAACTCCTAGTTACAAGTCTGAGATGGGAGTAATTACAAAAAAAAAAGAAAAAAGGAAGTAAAGAAAAGAAAGAAGAAAGAGAAATAAACTGTTGACAGCAGGGAAAGTTGAAAATGACTCCAGAGTTCTATTATAGAAATAATCATCATCATCATTCTATTATGTTCTACGTTTAAGTACCAGAGCGACAGCGTGCTACCAAGGAAACAGTTTAAATCCTATCTTTTCCAAACAGTTCTGTTTCCTGTGCTGGTGTCCCGTGCTGGGGCATGGCCCCAGATGTCATTTAAATTCCTTCACACCGGCCAGCACAGGATGGGGAGAGAGGTTTTCCAGAATGCAGCTGGAAGATTCTGGAGCTGGGCGGTGGGGGGAGAGGGTGTCTATCCACCCATGCCTGGCATTTGCAGAGTCCCCTGTGCTCTGGGATCACGGTCTGTGCGGCCCCAAAAAGTACAGAGTGGGCATGCACGGGCCCTTGTGTGTGCTTTCAGGCATCCGCATGCTGGACGGCGACGTGACCGATGTCGTTGAGGCCAAGTCGCTGGGGATCAGACCCAACTACATCGACATTTACAGCGCCAGCTGGGGCCCGGACGACGACGGGAAGACGGTGGATGGGCCTGGCCGGCTGGCTAAGCAGGCCTTTGAGTATGGCATTAAAAAGGTGTGAGTCGTCTAGGGCTATGGGAGATCTTGCCAGGGCGGGGGAATAGTTAAAAAAAAAAAAAAGTCCCCTCAAAATGGCGCCAGGAAGGTCCTGCCGTGCCACGACCAGGGTGAGGGAGAGGTCATTTTGGGGCTCAGGGGAGTGGCAGTCTAGCAGCCAGAGCAGAAGGATGTTGCCTTGTCATAGAAGGGCTATTCGAGCCGGCGCCTGCTGGTCACCCACCAGGCCCAGGACTCTGTGCCTTAAAGGCTGACAGCCCCCAGCTGAGGAGTGTGGGCAGGTGGGCGGTAGGGGTCTTAGTCTAACTACCTGGCCTGTTCCTTGTGTGGGTGGGAGGGGTGTCCTGGGCCTCGGTACCCACCCCCCCACCGTCCCCATCCCCAAATAGGAAGTCTTGGCCTTGTCACCCTCCCTGCCTGCACACAGCCTGACATGTTTAGGATGTCTTGGGTACAGCCTCAGCGGGGACAAAACATCAAACATCCAAGCGCAGGTTCTCTGCTGATCAGTCCAGGGGAAGCAGAGGAGGCTGGCAGGTTTTTTCTCCACCGGCCGGGAGGCCCACCCACAGTCACTCTGCGATCATTAGTCCTGGATTCTCGGGAGTCAAACATGCAGGGGGAGGGCGAGAGGGACCTGGAGAGGACCCAATTCTTATAAGCCAGCTGGTGAGGCAGATTTCCGGGCGAGGACAGCTTCTTGGAGCAGACAGATGGAGCTGCGGTCAGTGTCCAGGTGGCCCCGGGTGGCCCAACAAGGCCGAACCCGGGGTACAAGGTATGGCCTGGTGATGCTGATGGGGGGTTGGGCAGGAAGTCCAAGCATCCCCTGGGCCAGCATTCATACTTCCGACTTCTCCTCTGGGAGGTGGGACAGTAGGGCTGCAAAGTGTCAGTGGTCAGGGAGAGGTCCGGGTCCCTTTTATTATTTATACTTTAAAACTTTTTTTTTTAAGATTTTTATTTATTTGACAGAGAGAAACACAGAGAGAGGGGGAACACAAGCAGAGGGAATGGGAGAGGGAGAAGCAGGCCTCCCACCGAGCAGGGAGCCCGACGCGGGGCTCGATCCCAGGACCATGGGATCATGACCTGAGCCAAAGGCAGACGCTTAACGACTGAGTCACCCAGGCGCTCCTAGAACTTTTTTTAAAAGTCCTCATTTTATTATAACCCTTGTGCCATGATTAAAATGTGATTAATAAGTAGTTAATGACAAATCAAGTATTATCAGAGGACCCTATTAAAAGCAGCCTTTCTTTGCCCCCTGCCCATCCCCTAGTCCTACCCCATAAAGGAGCAATTTTTTTTTTTTTAATTCTGCTCACTTTTTTCTTTCTTCTACATGTTAGGATTTGATTGCTTTTCTGGATGTATTGAGTTTGGTCATTTTCTAGGACCTTTTTATGGGGTATGAGTATTTATCTCTTAGCACGTCCCCAATCTCACGTTTGACCTCATGGTCACACCACCCAGCTTCCTCTGTCTCCCGTGACTCTAAGAAAATGCAAAGGCAGCTTTCCTTCAGGTCGCTGAGCCCCTGGGCTGTGCCAGGTGCTGGCCCGGGGATGCTGGAAGGTTCAGGCATGACCAAGTCAGCTGCTGACTGCAAGGGACTGCCAAGTAAAACTGTCTTATCTTCCCAGTGCTCAGCTCCTACCACACTGGATCACGTGGATCTCACTCTCAATGACAAGTGGGACATCCTCAAAGTAAAGCTTTAATTTAAGCTGTCAATTAAAGATTGCATTTTTTGTGGGGCGGATACTGCTCAGAACAGTGTTTGTCGGAAACGTGTGTCATTCTGTGAGGTGATTTCGAGAGATCTGAGGTCTCAGGACAGGACCCCGCCCCCCATTTCCCAGAGCGGTCAGTGGTGGTTTTCAAATGATTTCTGGATATCTCAACTTCACTTAGCTTTGTGTCGACTGAACCAGTTCAGGACTTTGGAAAGTCCGGAGCTGCAGAGAAGGGCTCTTTGCATTCTGGATTCTGAGAAGCATCGGCTTTATCGGGCTGTCAGGGGAGTGAAGAAAGTGCAGAGGGCACCATGTGCCTCCCTGGCATTCTTGTCGCAGTTTCTTGAAATACTGAGGTCATTCCATTTTTCCCCCCCACTCATTCTGAAGTAAAATATGTCATATGGGAGCCTTAAATCGTAGCTGTCTGAAGTTGTCACTGAAAATCCTCCTAGAAAGTTGATGATCTCAAACCAGACCACATTTCTCCCATCTGTTTTTCTTCGTCGATGCCCCATTTGTCAGCTGCAGCCTTTTTCTGTCAAGTCTGACTTCATCTCTGGGAGATGATGGGGTGTGGTGGTAGGAGACTTCAGAGGCCATCATTTGGTGTTGAGATGTGCCCGATGTCAGTCCCCAGGAAGCCTTACCCCTCACGTGGCTGGTCATCCCAAAGGGGAGAGGCAACACCGCTGAGGCTGGAAATACCAGCCTTGTCCAGATGCCGGCCATTTGCAAGCCCTCAGACACGGAGGAGCTCACAGATGAACCCTTCACTTCCCAGGCAAGGTACTGAAATAGGTTTGGATTGGGTCGAGGTTGTGACTTTTTCTAAATAGAAATACAAGTTCACAGCTAGGGTGATCTGTCCCCTACAGCTTCTGTCCCTTGGCTTCCAAGACCTGGGAAGTGAAAATATAATCCTCAGGGACAGCTAAAACATCTCTCCACCCCTCAGATCGGGGCATTTCCTCTGCCTCCGTCTCATATCCTCCTCAGGAAACTTCATAGGAGGAAGAGAGGGGTTTGAAGCCTTGACTCCGCCTCCGTCTCATATCCTCCTCAGGAAACTTCGTAGGAGGAAGAGAGGGGTTTGAAGCCTTGACTCCTCGGAGGATGTATTGGTCTAGGAGTAACTAGGCAGCGTAAGGTGGAAGGTGGGGGCCTTTGGCATTTTGGACCCTTGTTCCTCAAAGTGGGGTCCAGAACCAGCCATGCGGGTACCACCTGGGAGCTCAGTAGAAATGCAGAATGTCTTGGGCTCCTGGATGGCTCAGTTGGTTGGGCAACTGCCTTCAGCTCAGGTCATGATCCCAGAATTCCGGGATCGAGTCCCACATGGGGCTCCCAACTCCACGGGGAGTCTGCTTCTCCCTCTGACCTTCTCCCCTCTCATGCTCTCTCTCTGTCTCTCTCTGTCTCTCTCTGTCTCTCTCTCTCTCTCTCTCTCTCACTCTCTCAAATATATAAATTAATAAAATCTTAAAAAAAAAAGAAATGCACAATCTCGGGGCACCCCTCGACCTACCGAGTCTGATTCTGCCATGTAGTAAGACCCCTAGTGAACCGTGTGCATGCTTATGTACGAGGAATGTTCTCTGGGGGCTTTCTCTGTGTTGCCGGAACAATAAGGTTGTAGGCTCCACTTTGCAAAATGACAGGCTTTCATAAATAATTTGGAGTGGGGTGGGAGGTGTCTGAGAGATGATTCTCATGGACTAAAGATAGGCTCTGATTGGATTAAATACCGTTCCATTTTGATTTTAGTTTCTTTGAGCTAGCTTCCAGTTAATCTTTCCCTATAGGCACAGACACACCCATTTCCACAGTACTTGGTGTCTTTCTTCTAGAAGGGTGACCTTTTTGGCTAAATGCGAGTAACCTTTCTGAGGAGCTCTTGGTCATGCGGACAGGTCCACCTGGGAGAAGTGGAGAGCCGTGCGAGTGAGGCAGCCTTGGGCAGCAGGACTGGGTGAGCTCGAGGGACCTGGCTGAGCACAAGGGACCTCCCCTGGGTTCTGTCAAGAGCCTCAGGTTAGAAACTGGAGGAAAGGTCAGAGTCATGAAAAATGGGCTCAGAAGGGCAGGGAACCGTCGTACACTTGGGCTACAAAGTGGAGAATCCTGGGGCTTTCCAAGCAGGCAGATCCGCTCATCCTAGGGTGGACTTGAACCCTGGGCGAGTGTAAGGCATCAAAGTCAACAGCAAGGCTTCCGTTGGACTCCATGGGGATCGCAGAATTCTGTTGAAGTTTTCTTTAAGTTGGGCAGTTGTTGAGCCTAAGTATCAATTTCCTCCCACGTGTTTGGAAAAGAGGGTCCTTGGCAAGGACACCAAAGTCACCAGCCCTGCGGGTCAGGTTTCATGGAGATGGGTGTTGCCGCTGCCCTCTGGGGCTGGCGGGATATCACCAGCGGGTGCAGCCCCTCAGACAGAATGGGGCAGGGCCATCTGGGAGTAGTTTATCTTTAACTAGTGTTTGGGAATGGGGTGAGCACTTGGTTGAGTCAAAAGTCACTGACTCTGTAGGTGTGGGATGACACAGAGCTTCAGGGACCGACCCTGCCTGCCACTGCCTTTCAAAGACTTGCTTTCATGTGTGTGTTCTGAAGAATGAAAACCTACCCACAGGTGAAGCCGCTGGCTTTGACTGGCATTGACCATCTGGCCACTTTATTTTTTTTAAATTATTTATTTATTTGAATGAGAGGGAGAGAGGGAGAGCATGAGCAGGGGGAGGGGCAGAGGGAGAAGCAGACTCCCTGCTGAGCAGGGAGCCTGACTCCGGGCTCAATCCCAGGACCCCAGGATCATGACCTGAGCCGAAGGCAGACATTTAAACAGAGCCAACCAGACGCCCCATCTGACTATTTAAAACATACCCATGGCAGACACCCGTGGGAGCTCTCCTAGGATGACCCCAGGCGGCCACAGCCATCGTCCTGGACCATGACCCTTTTCACCTGTTCAGTCTTCACCCAGAATTCACGGTCCCACCCCCAGTTTGCAAAAACTACCTTGCTCTCCAAGACATGTGCTTCTTCCACTGGGTTTTCAGGAACATTCGCCCTCCGCCCCACGGGACCAGCTCTTTCATTCCCCACATGCGGCTCTTTCAATCTCGAAAAATTGTTATAAATTCAGCCATCAGCTTTCACATCAGTAATTCCTATGGCACCTCTCACTCTTTTGAGACGAGAGGTCATTACGATGGAAACCAGAGGCACGGCCCTGGAGTTAAAACAGCTCTTGCGGGGACCCTTGATTTTCCCCTAAAGAGCAGAGAGGGCTTTCTGGGCCGTGTCCTCAGCGCAATCCTGGGATTCTGCCTTTGGAAGGCTGTGCCGCAGGCAGAAGTGCTCTATGAAAACGAAACAGGAGCCCACAGAACCACGTGGCCTCCATACACTCTGCCTTTCTCAGACCCTTAGGAGAGACACTTGGAAAGAAAGACTCAGGGCCAGACCCAACCTGCCAGGTTCTGGCTGCCGGGGTCCGACGCCCTGTTCTCCTTCCCCTGTAGGGTCGGCAGGGCCTGGGCTCCATCTTCGTCTGGGCGTCTGGGAACGGCGGGCGAGAGGGGGACCACTGCTCCTGTGACGGCTACACCAACAGCATCTACACCATCTCCGTGAGCAGCACCACCGAGAACGGGTACAAGCCGTGGTACCTGGAGGAGTGCGCGTCCACGCTCGCCACCACCTACAGCAGCGGCGCGTTTTATGAGCGGAAAATTGTGAGTTCTTCTCCCGGCCAGGTGGACAGCCTAGGACGTGGGACTTCGGCCCTATGGGGGCAGGCTTCTTTCCCACCTCCCAGAAAGGGAAGCCGGCTTGAGGCCGGTCTGTGCCAGGTCCCCGAGTGCCGACCTCACCCATTGGTGAATGGGTTGTGCCTTGAGGGAAACCCCAGTCCCTTGGCAGCCACCCGCAGACCCTGCCTTTCTAATTTCTGTACAAAATACCAATTAAAACCCTCCCTTGGCTTTCGGGTTCTAAAAATAGCATTTAAGAATGGGGTGCCTTCTCAGCACCGTGCCACCTCTTAACTCCAAATTTCTGTGGTCACATTGCTTAGGATCCAACTGAATCGTTCAGTTTCAATGTGCCAAATACAATAAGAGAAAGTCTTGGTTTTATCCTGGAGCTTTTAGGGATCCACGCGTTCTTCCCAGGGCTTCTTTCCCCCAACAAAGGGACTTTCCCCAGACACTTCGAATTGAGCTGTGATTTCTGTCTGTTCCATCCACTTCGATGAACACCGAGTGTGATTTCTCTCCTAAAAAAGGGACTGTTTTCTTTCAGCGTATGGGTGGAATGTGTGCTTTCCTACAGGAAAGTAAAGAGGGGGAGGATCTTGAGCCAAAATTCATGCAGAATTCAAATGCACAGTCATTAAGTTGGTTTTGAGATGTTTTAAAAAATGAGACTGTGGAGCTGGCCAGACATGGTTTAATTTTAAAGCAAGCTCATTGGGCGGTTTTTTTATTTCTCCTGCTGCTGAGCCACACCTCTAGAAATTATTTGCAAATTTGGGGTGCCTGGGTGGCTCAGTGGGTTAAAGCCTCTGCCTTCGGTTCAGGTCATGATCTCAGGGTCCTGGGATCGAGCCCCACATCCGGCTCTCTGCGGGGAGCCTGCTTCCCCCTCTCCCTCTCTGCCTACTTGTGATCTCTCTCTCTCTCTCTCTGTCAAATAAATAAATAAAAATCTTAAAAAAAAAAAAAAGAAATTATTTGCAAATTTACGTTTCACCTTTTTTTCGGCGGGAGCATACGGGCTCCTTGTTGCCCTCTGCCCTGCACTGGCTGAAAGGTCAGCCACACAGCTGCTGGGCCACCAGCCTGGCCATGGCCCAGGCTAGTTAACGAAGGCATTCATTTATTTTCCTTTTCTACTGAAGCACACGCCCCTGGGACAGGCAACCGAGATTCTGAACTGTGTCCTGTTGTTCTTTAGGAATCTAGCTCATTTGAACACGGGCTTGCTGGAATCTCGTTAAACATGCCTGCTGGCTGGAGGCAGATGAGGCAAAGGTTGTGTCATTGGACACTTTGTACCGGAGGCTTCGTGCTGGGACGACTGATCTCCCATCCCTGGGAGCAGGGCTTGCAGCTTTATTTGCTTAATTAAGGTGTGCACACACCTTGGCTACAAAATGCCTTAGTTTGTTCATTTCCTTCCTCCCTCCCTCCCTCCCTCCTTCTCTCCCTCCCTTCCTTCCTTCCTTCCTTCCTTCCTTCCTTCCTTCCTTCCTTCCTTCCTTCCTTCCTTCCTTCCTTCCTTCCTTCCTTCCTTCTTTTCTTTGTTTCATCTCTCCTCCGAGCAATAACATACAGGTCATAAGGGTGTAGTTAAGAGAGGGGTAAAAGAGAAAATCACTTACTTGTACTTCCTGGACTGGGCTTCTTCTCTGAGTGTATGGATGGCATTTTTGTTGGGTTTCTGTTTGTGTGTTTGTTTTTGGTTGCCGTTAAAGTGGTTGTTTTCAGCCCAACCAGAGCTAAGTTTTTGCTCTGCGTCTTCCAAGAGAACCTGCAGGGGGATGGCCTTCTCTGGCTGGTTGGCACCTTGTCGTCTGTGCGGTTCAGGCAGGTGTCGGCTAGAAAGCAAGGCTCTGTCCCACCCCGTACTCTCTGTTCCTCTCTCTGCGGTGAATGCCGAGCCTGTGCTCACCTGGAGGGAGGGATTGCCGGGAGCTGACACATGACTTTTAATAAATAACATCGAGTGGAGGCATTACTCGTCACTCATTCACTCCTTGGCTCTTTCTTCCACTCACTGAACTGCAGCAGAGTTGCAAGCATGATGTCTGGTCTCAGGAAACGGGGGCTCCCCACCTTGGTTGAGCCATCCCCTCCTTGCCGGGGGGCCCCCTGCTCACCCCCCAGTAGCCCTCTCTCAGAGACTGGAGAGCCAGCCACGGGCCTCCCCTGCTCTTGGGGGCGTGGCCTTCTGCCCAGACAGCCTCAGTTTCCCTCTCTGGCCACCATGTACTGAATGTAAGTATGTTTCAGGCACCCGCGGGGACCTTCACCAGAAACCTTGGGATTTGCTGATTTGCAGAGGAGGATCCTGGGATCAGAGCTGTATCCTTGTCTCAGCTTCCCTGCCCTCAGCGGCCCTTCCTAACGTCAGGATGCTTCCGGGGAGGGGAGGAGGAGGCTGGTCTCCGCCAAGGCTTCTGTCCAGTCTTTCTGGGTGTGCATGAGGCAGGCTGGATCCTGTCTCTGGGTGATTGTCAGCCCAGCTGGAATGTGATCAAGGAAGATGCTACGTTAGGAAAAGGATCTGGACTGTGACAATCAGGGAGATTCATTCTCCGGGGTTGTGCCTGATTGGCTCCTGAGACTTGCTGTTGGTGGGGGATCCATTTCCCATTGCTCTCATAACAAATTATCCCAAAGGTAACAGCTTCAAAGAGCACAGAGTTACTATCTCAGAGTTCAGGAGGTCCGCAGGGCAAGAGGCTGGCCTGTGTCTCTCTGTTTGGAGCCCCCTGAGGCTGAAATCCACGTGCCGGCTGGGCCATGTTTCTTTCTAGAGGCACTACCGGAGAATTCATTCTGCGCTCATTCAGGTCGTTGGCAGACTTTAGTTCCTTGTGGTTATAGGACTGAGCTCTGGTTTCCTTGTGTACTGTCTGCGAAAGGCTGTTCTCAGCATCTCCGGACCGCCCGCATTCTCCGGCTTATGTTCTCCTCTCTCCCTCGTCAAAGCCAGCAAAGGTGGATCGTGTCCCTCTTCTGCCTCGGCTCTCTGACACGCTTTTCTGCCTCCTTCCACCTCTCAGGGGCCGGCGGTGACATCAGGCCCACGAGACAATCTGGGATATTCTTGCTGATTTAAGGTCTGCTGGTTAGCGACGTTCATGCCACCTGCAGCTCGCACGGGAGTAGCCTGAGGGCCAGAATCCCACCTAGCACTGTAGGCGTGGCGCAGCTGGACCCATGCGTGGTGACTCCGCGGTGCTACTTCTCCGAGACCATTCCGAAGCAAGGGACCAATCAGGCTGGGCACTAATGAGGTCCCGAATCAATACGGCCACCGGGCTCAGAGTCGGTGCCTCCTCCGAGGAAAGTGTGCCGAGCGCCCCTCCCCCCCAGGTTTGCAGTCCGCTTTGCCTTCCCAAGGAGAGTGGCGAGCCTCGTTGTCCCACACGGCAGGCCCTGTGGAGGTCACGGGCACTCCAGGTTCATCTGCTGCTATAGATGGAACTGGGTGCTTTGGGTAGAGAATGATCTGGGACCTCCTGGGACTGATCTCAGATCTTCTGCGTAAAGGCAGCGATGATCTCTGCACTCCCTGGCTGCCCCACCCCCACTTCCCGTGTTTCCAGCTGCTCTTGATGTCAGGAGTGACTTGGGGGTCATGAACGTGGGCTATGCCATGGCAGGTGGTCTCGCTGGGGGGCTTCTGCCACGGAGGGCCCCTCTTAGTCTCCTTCTCTTGCCTTTGTGTCTAGCACGCACGTCGACGGGTGTGAGGTTGTGTGGCTTCCTGCTGCCTGTCTTCCCTCCGCCTGATCTCCCGGTCCCCACCCTGCAGCGGGTTCCTGTTCCATGTATGAGAGCAAATCGGACTAGCAGGGAGGAGCAAACACAAACCTCAACTGCGGGGATACATCTGCGTGGTGCCCTTTCCGTCCCTGGGACCAGGGGCCACGCCTGCCCAGGTGCAGCATCCTGAACAGCCTCTGACCTCTGACATCTTCTGAGAGCTGACTCCTCCTCTTGCCACCCTGTCACTCAGGTCACCACGGATCTGCGGCAGCGCTGCACGGACGGCCACACTGGGACCTCGGTTTCAGCCCCCATGGTGGCAGGCATCATCGCCTTGGCTTTAGAAGCAAAGTAAGTTCCCACTTGCCTCCCTTTCTTCTCCTTTGTTTTCTTTAAGTTTTTATTACGGTAAAATACACATAACATAAAGGTGACCATTTTAACCAGTTTTTTTGGGAAAGATTGTGTTTATCTATGTGAGAAAGAGAGAGCGCACAGGAGCAGGAATGGGGGGGAGGGGGGAGAGCAGCAGATGGGGAGAGAGAGGGGCAGACTCCCCGCTGATTGGGGAGCCCAACTTGGGGCTCCATCCCAAGACCCTGAGATCACAACCTGAGCCAAAGGCAGGCGCTTCACCGACTGAGCTGCCCAGGAGCACCCCCCCTTGTAATTATTTTTTAAATGTGCATTTATCGAGCACATAACCATCCCCACCGTCCATCTACAGAACATTTTCATCATCCCAAACTGAAATCCTACACCCAGTAAGCAGCAGCTCCCAATGCCTGCAGCTAGGTTTGCCGTAACAAAAATACTACAGACTGGGTGGTTTAAATGACAGAAATGAACGATCTGACAGTTCTAGAGGCTGGAAGTCTAAGATCAAAGTGTCAGCGGGATTGGTGTCCTTTGAGGCCCCTCTCCTTGGCTTAGAGATAGCCGCCTTCCTCCTGTGTCCTCACACCGTCTTCCCTTCACCTGAGTGTGTGTCTAGATCCTTTTATAAGGACGCTGGTCTTAGTGGCTTAGGGCCCACCCTAATGATCCTATTCGACCTTAACTACCTCTTCAAAGATCCTGTCTGCACATACGGTCACATTCTGAAGGACTGGGGGTCAGGGCTTCAATCTATGAATTTAGAAGGACTCATCAGCCCACAACACTCCCCGTAACCGGCCCCCCTCCAGGTCCTGGCAATCACCAGTCCATCTTTTGTCTCTGTGAGTTTGACTGCTCTAAGCACCTCGTGTAGGTGGAATCCCACAGGATTTGATATTTTGTGACTGGCTCATGTAACACCATGTCCTCAAGGCTTATCCACCCTGTAGCGTGGGTCAGGATGTCCTTCCTTTTTAAGGCTACCCTTAATGGATACGAAGAGACTCCTTCCCTTCTTTCTCTTTTTTATTTTTTTATTTATAAAGATTTTATCCATTCATTTGACAGAGAGAGAGAGAGAGATCCCACGTAGGCAGAGAGGGAGGCAGGGGGCAGGGGGGGTAGGGCAGGAAGCAGGCTCCCTGCTGAGCAGAGAGCCCAATGCGGGGCTCGGGCTCGATCCCAGGACCCTGAGATCATGACCTGAGCCGAAGGCAGAGGCTTTAACCCACTGAGCCATCCAGGCGCCTCATTCCTTCTCCTTTTTAAAGCTCACCGTCTCCTACCCTTTGTAGGACTAGAACCCCAAGCCTACCATGCTGCATCCTGTGCCAGAATCTCACTTCGGGCCACTCCGGGTGCCCTTTGTAAACTTCAGTTGATAAACTGACAAGACAGTGGTAATGTTTTATCTGTCACAAGCCAAATAAAGACTCTGGAGTTGTCAGCGTGTGGACGAGTCAGAAAGAAAAGAGAGTTTATTACACAGGCAATATGGTGTCAAAGACAAATTTAGAGTAGACGTCAAAACTGGCTCAGAGCAGCCCTCCCTGCCATTTGAAGTAGTCAGTTGTTGTTGATGAGATTTTTAAATGATTCAGAAAATCGTGTTCGGTTTGCTTAGATCCTTACAATTACGGATGTTTGCATGTTGGTTCGTCCAAGGCAAAAGAGCATACAACTCAAATGCTACCAATTCGAAAAGGAACAGCTCAATAGTTTTGATTTTCAGGCCAAAACGTTGGCTTCTGCGTCCTGAGGCTCTTTAAAAAAAAAAAGAAAAAAGAAAATCTGAATATTTACTTGTGTGGAAAGTGGCACTCGCATACTTAGCAATTCATTGTTTTCTATTTCCTTCCATTCCTTATTGGAAGCTTGCAAGGAATTTTGGTGTTCAGAACTACGTAGAAAACAAGCTTCATTTCATGCCAGCTTGTCCCATTAAACTTGGTCTGTGGACGCATGAAAACTCCGGAAGTTGTCTTCATCGCCCCTTAGCTCCTCCTCAGAAATTTACAGGTGGCTAATCTGAAATAGCGTCAGCCCAGAGTGTTTAAACCTGCAGGACTGGTCAAGGCAGGGACAGGTTCTAACAAGGGACCGTGCGGGCCTGAGGTGAGGAGATTTGAGACGGGGATAGGGCGGGTGTCCAGGGAGCAAGCCTGTCACCCTCGTGCCCAGCATTGCCTTCAGACTCTGGTCACTTGTACTGAAGTGATCGGGGCGAAGCCAGATTGTCCTGGATGGACGAGGTCCCAGAGGGTCAGGGAGAACCTATGGACAGCACGTAACAAAAGTAAAGACCCTCTTGGGTAAGAATTGTGCATAGCTGATCCTGGTTTGTGGCCGTCTTGGGACTTCCCATTGGTCCCATCTTTGTTGAAAAACATTTCCGATGCCATTCCTTAGCTGTTTCTCATACAACTGTATTTCTGATTTTATTACCGGAGTGCAAAATACAATGGATGTCCTCCTAATGAGACGGTTTCTGACATTCTCCTTTTCTGTCCCCACTCTGCCCCATGCTTCCTGGCACCTTCTGCTGGAGCCATCCTCGATAGACCCCGTAGTAATTTGGGGGGGTCCCACAGGAAACAAGGGGCACAGCCCCATCCACTCAGGTTGAGCTCTAAAGCCTGTGTCTGTACGCAAGAGAGTGAGGCCTTGGGCCATGTGGGGCCTCAGAATCTCCCCCGAACAATGACGTTGGCCATGGGCCCTCAGGAGGGACAGTAGGGCAGGGGAGGAAAGTCAAGCAGAAGCCTGGAAACTGGACTGATGGCAGTTGGGAGGGCGGGGGGTTGGCCAGGAAGCCAGCGAGGTCACTGGCGCAGCAGCATGAATATGCCGGAGAAATCAGAGAAAATCGGGGCTAGCGTCTGGAGAGTGAGCCCTAAGGGAGAAAGGCACGTGTGCCCCAAGACTCAGACCACGGTGAGGTCCCGGTGGCAAAGAGGTGGGCCTGGGACATGGGGCAGCTGCCGTGGAACTCCATGCGGGAGTTCCTCAACAGCTTAAACAAAGGATTACCGTATGATCCTATACTTGTATTTGTGGGTATACACCCAAGCCAGACAAGCCAGACATCCTGTGTATGAGCTTGAAAGCGGAGACTTGAAGAGCTCTTTGGACACCCGTGTTCATGGCAGCGTTTCTCACGGAGGCCAAAAGGAGGAGACACCTCCAGGACCCATCAGTGAAGGAGTGGATACACACAGTGCAGTCCAGACAAGCTTCAGCCTTAAGAAGGATTTTTCTACATTCACGAGTGGACCTGGAGAACGTCGTGCCGAGTGAATCAAACCAGTCCCAACAGGACGCGTACCGTGTGGTCCCATTCATATGAGGTTCCCAGAGCCGTCACGTTCATAAAAACGGAAAGCAGAAGGGTGGTGGCCACGGGGCTGGAGGCAGGAGGAAACGGGCAGGTAGAGTCTAATGGGGATGGGGTTCCACTTGGGGAAGAAGAGAAAGTTCTGGAGAGGGATGGTCTGTGATGGATGTTCAACCACGTGCAGCTACTAGGGGTTCTGCCTGGCACACAGAAGAATGGGGAAGCTGGTAAATTTTCCGTTCTGCATATTTTTAAACACACAAAAGAGTGGGTGCTTGGAAAAATGATTGTAACCACTGGAGGGGTAGGGCAGACACTGGGTCAAGAGAAGGGGGTGCAGGCTGCATCGAGGGTATTTCTAGCCTCTGTCCGTGACCCGGTCTTGAAGCTGTGGAAAGAGGGGGATATGATAGAATATCATCAGAAGATAGAGCCCGGTTTCAGAGGTGTTAAAGGGGGGGGGGGCAGGACAATGTATCTTAAATTCAAAAAATCTGAACTGTGCATTTTTATTAGTGCGCATGTGTTCTTTCAATGAAACGTTTCCACTTTGCACCAAAACCAATGTATTAGAAATTTAGAGTTACAAAAATCTCGAATTACCATTGGTAGCAGGTGGGGCCCCATGGTGGGGCGGGGAGTCGGGGGGATGGGGACGGCGTCTGAGCAGATGAAGGCTGGAGCGGTGTGCTTTCCCGCACCATAGCCTTTGCTCGTCCTGATGAAGAATAGCCCCCAGGACTAAGAAACACCAAGATGTCCCCCTCTCCCTGCCACAACTTCTTCAGTGGCCCTTGGACACACTCAGGTACACCTTGGCAGTGGGCCTGGGTTTTGAATGCTATGGATTTTTAGGTCACCCGCTACACCGTTTTATCTTAGGGTTTAATGCCTGGAAACCATTGTTTACAAAGAGGTTCTGAAATAAACCCTCGCTGAGGAACGGAGACTTAAGGGGACTGGTTCCTGAGGCACCATCACCCGTGGGCCTGGGCCGCCCTCATTTTGACCCGTACGGGCTGGTCTGTCCTTGTGTCATTGCAGTAACCAGTTAACCTGGAGGGACGTCCAGCACCTGCTGGTGAAGACATCCAGGCCGGCACATCTGAAAGCCAATGATTGGAAAGTCAACGGTGCCGGTCATAAAGGTGCGGTGGCGGCGGCCTGTGGGCTGGGCGGGGACCCGTCTGCCTATCCCAGAGGGCCCCCTAGGTGACCAGCTGGGATCTCTGTTAAGGGCAGGGAGGCAGGAGCTTCTCAAAAAGAATCCCCAAATTCTCAAAAAATAACGAGAGTGAGAATTATGTAGTTAGAGAATTAAGAAGACTAACTTCGCACTAACATTAAGAAAAAAGCCTAAGAGCCGTAGAATTCAGGGATCCCCAACCATCACGACTTTTGCCATCCAGAGACCACCGGTACCAAGTATTGATCAAGTATTGATGTAATAGTTCTCTACCTTGACTTGAAATTTTTTTTACATAAATATATTTTTATATATTTATATATAAATATATAAAATAATATATATAAGGGAAACTTTATCATATCTAGTCGATCACAGGTTTGATGTGTATATATATATATATATTTTTTTTAATACACATCAAAAAAATCCATTACTTTTTTTTTTAAGGACTTTCTTTCTTTCTTTCTTTTTTTAAGATTTTATTTGAGAGAGATAGAGAGAGCAGCTGGAGAAGCAGGCTCCCCATGGAGTAGGGAACCCAATGCGGGGCTCAATCCCAGGACCTTGGGACCATGACCTGAGCCAAAGTCACATGCTTAACCCACTGAGCCACCCAGGTGCCCCAAATCCATGACTATTAAGATAAATAATGTTTGTTTGTGTCCCACCTAAACATCTTACATTCTTAGTCCTAAGTAGCTCCATGATTTGGAAATGGGCCTTCAGTTGCCTTATCTATAGAATGAGGACACTGAGATAGTTTTGTAAGTTACTTTCTAACCATAAAATTTCTGTTATAGAAGTAACTTATAGAATAGCAAGGCTTCTTTCCCCAACCCAGGCTGGTACAGACCAAGGTTCCGTGAAATCAACCCACGGTCAGGGCTTGTAACCCAGATATTTGGAGCCTCTAGAGCAGATAATTATAGGACTGTGCCACTGGCTTTGTATGTCTGGCTTCTTACCAGAAATACTTGAAAAAGATTTACATTCGGCCCAGGTATGCTAGGGAGGACTTTTTCTTTTCTGAAGCTCAGGCCCAACTCTTTCAACACTGAGCCTGATACTACTATCTGTAAAATATAGGACAAGTGTTGTCACTGTGAGTTCCAAGGGACATTCCTTTTAATAAGAAAGCCATTGACCAGACCTCATGCATTTTCGTCTTGCAAGAATGTTGGTGGTAGTGGTGTGCTGTACCAAGAGCTGACCTACATTTCAATGTTGGCCTAATTAAATAGGAAAATAGATTTTATCTCATTCTTGACCCTGCCTCTTAAATTAAACTTTGAAACTCTCCTACTGTGGCCAATAAACACTGGATCGGGCCAATTTACGAGCACTCACAGTCTGAGTTCTGAGCAATGCCACTTTCCCAGAATGGCCTGGAAATCGAGCAAGCAAAGAATGGTTAAATGGTTAAAAAAAAAAAAAAATTGAGCCCAGCCTTTCTTTCTGGTTTATTACACATCATGGCCACATGAACTAAAGGGTTTCACGTTTTTGTTTCTCTGGTCTGGTTTATGACTCAAGGAGCTCCGATGCCAACAAGTCCCTTCAGTTGGGGGAAACCCATCCGTGCGTCGCAAAAAGAAAATACTAGGCTCTCTCTCCATATTTCTTTGCCGACTCTGTACCAAAAGGGGGCACGTTTCGTGGCCCGCATTCCTGACCTGAAGGAGTCCAGGTCAGGGGGAGGCTAAAGCATCTGGGATCTGGGAGCAGTCCTCGGAAGGGCTGCAGCCTGGGGTTTCCGGGAGGTGGCCCGAGTTTCTGCCCATCATGAGTGGCACAGGTGGTCTGTCCCAGGACCGTGGCGGTTGTGAATCCAGGGCCCTTTGTGGGAGCCAAACTGAGTGCGAGAGCTGGGCCTTGCTCCATTCCCTGGGGTTGGGCAGGGGGTTCTGAAGCCTCTGTCTTTTCAGTCAGCCATCTCTATGGATTCGGCCTGGTGGACGCAGAAGCCCTCGTCACGGAGGCAAAGAAGTGGACCGCGGTACCCGCCCAGCACGTGTGTGTCGCCACCATAGACAAGAGACCCAGGTGAGGCTCCGCTCAGGTACCACATGGCTTTTCAGGAATGTCAGCGCAGACCTGACTGTGCGGTAAGGTACCACAGAGGGAGGTATTCACGCGTGCATTCCCGTGCACATCGGTGGGCACACGTGTGGGGGGTGGCGGGAGGTGGTGTGTGTGCATAGTCGTGTGTGTATAGACGTGTTGGTGTTTTCTCTTATGGATTCTGGGGCTGGAAGACAATCACTCCTTAACTTGTGGCTCTTCTGAGGCCTTTTGCTGTCAGTTACAGAAATCGCCCCATAGTAGGGCGTCCGACGCCCCGTGGTCCCTCGCACTGGAAATTCTTACCCAGAATATTTAGCGTAGCTGACCACACTGGCGATCAGGCCTGCCCAGTGGGGTGGCCTGGGCAGCAGTGATGAGTGTCCTGTCTGTCCAGCGGGAGCCCTAGCTCCAGCCCAGCCCTCCCTGTCCCAGGAGCCCACAGTGGGACCTCATCAGCTATGAGCAGGAGAGGCAGCATATGCCCCTTCCCCGAGGCCAAAGGGCGTTTATCAGCCAAAGTGCACAGCACTTTTCCTCTGTGTCGCTTGAACCTGGACTTTAATAACCTTCTTGAAGTTTAAGCACGGAGATTTTTTAACAAGCCCTGAGCGGTGTGCTATAGGGTCTCGGCTTCTCCTTTTTCCACGGTTGGGACACTCCCAGCACCGCCCTTTGTAGTGAGTCGTTCTACATCAGATGCATTTGTTCACCGAAATTTTTCTTTAAAAAAGCAGACAAACAAAAACAGCTGCAAAGTAAATCAGATAGCAAGAGCCCTACTCCATTAGGAGAGGAAATCAGATTATTCTTCCGAGTTCTGCCATTGCCACTCTACTTTTTAAGAAGGAGAATGGTGTTTCTCTAGGCCTCAGTATCTGATAAAGAATGGAATGCTTTTGCTTTTTTTTTTTTTTTTCCCTAGCTGTAACTATTTATTACTTTGGGGAAAATATGCGTTTGGAAAAAGAAATGTTGGAGTGATTAAAAGTGACCCTTGCTTTATCAGCAAATGCTTCTTCCTCCCTTTGATACTGCCTCTTCTTTGAAAGCATCTACCTCTTATAATATGTCCTTTTGCCATAAAATGTTGAGAAAAATGTTTCTCGCTGACGCCTGGCCTGTGGTAGGAATTCAGAAAGTGTTTGTTGCGTGAGTAGCCAGGAAAGGAGCTTTTGAAAAACTCCATTTGCATCCTGCTGCTGATTGTGAGGGCTGACTCCTGGCTGAGTCCTCCCAGGCCTGACCGCCCCTGGGCGGGCACCCGATCTCAATCTTGACATCTTCAAGCATCATCTCCAGGGAGCCTAAGCCTGTCGATTCAAAAGAAAGGGGGAGGTTCTCTGAGATCAAGAAGGCTTTTGCTTTCTTTTGTTTTGCTTGTTGGAAAATGCCCGGCACATGGAGAATCAGACTCCAGGTAAGGTGATGTTGGACTCCTGGGAGCTGGGTCCTGCCCCCCGAGGCCGCCACGTCCAGGCCCACCTCCCTCCCACTGGTCTCCCCATCAGGGCGGCTCCTGAATGAAGCATTCTTCTCCTGCCAGAAATAGTTTTAAGATGGTAGAGTGGTGCCTAGGTGGCGAAGGGTTGTTTTTATTTTTATTTTATTTTGTTTTTTAAGTGAAAGCACACAGAGTCTAGACAGCTGAGGCAACCGGCCGTAACATACAGTATGACATTGTTCCTGTCCTTTGAGGGCAGAAAGGACTCTGCAAATTCCAACAGAAGGGAAGAATCAGACTTCTGTTTTGGAAGAAAAATTATCTTTACATTTAGCGGTTTGAGGCTCTTTCTAGAATATTCAACCAACCCGCTATCCCAAAGCACTTGCTTCACTGCACACTCTTGTTCCCAAGGGCCTGAGGGCCTACAGATGGAGAAAGAGAGGGAGATGGGGAGATAGAGATATATATATATAGAGAGAGAGAGAGAGCGCCTCTTTATGTGGCCATCCCGTAGGTACCTATGTGTACATAAGTGATATGTTTACCTCTTTCTTCTTGGGGAGAAGGGAAGGGCC
This sequence comes from Procyon lotor, assembly GCA_028646535.1. Lineage (NCBI taxonomy): Eukaryota > Metazoa > Chordata > Mammalia > Carnivora > Procyonidae > Procyon > Procyon lotor. The sequence goes on along the minus strand of CM053609.1, from coordinate 14,422,165 downwards.
ACACTGGTGATGAAGGTCAGGGAACTGTGTTCACAGAGCATCAAGGACAGCCGTCCTCAAGAAGGTTGTGGCCACATCTGCCATTTCTACAGAGGTCCTGGGTATTGGTGGCCACATCCAAGGCAGAAACAAAGAGTAGTGACCTCTCTCTCCATCCTCTCCTGCCTGTCAGCCCCAATCTGGCCTTCCACTCCTGGGATAGGTCACGGCTCAGGAATCTATGGGCCACCCGCTCCACTGAGCCCATCTGCTTCTCCAGCCTATGCTGGGACACGAGCGTAGCTCCCACTGGGCCCTGAGTGACCACCCAGGCCCCTGTTGGTGCTCCTCCTCCAGACCGCCCTGTCCGGTGCCACCCCCACCCCGAGTCACACTCAGGCTAAAAGGGGCAAAAAGGCCAACAGCACAGGAAAGACCATAGTGCAGGGAAGCTGGGCATCCCCTGCAGACAGGCACGAGAGGAGCCCCATCAGGAGGCACCTGTGACTGATTCTCTTTAATTTAAAGAAAAGCCATCTGGAGACCCCAAGGACTAGTCCCGACACTGTACCTCTGAGGACTGTGGGGTTTGTCTAGATCCTCCTCCTGAGAGTGAACTAGAAGTCCCTTGGAGCATGGAGAAGGTCAGGGAGCCTGCCTGGAGAGGCGGGGAGAGAGGGGATTGCAGGGGTGGGGGTGGTGAGGACGGAGAGGGGCCAGGTCCCCTGCTCCAAGGTGCAGCCAGATCTCGCTGAGCCATCTCTTCTGAGCCTGTCACCCCCTGACCCCAAAAGACTGAACCCCCCAGAACAGAGGCCTTGGAGTCTAGCGCAGCTCTCCAGCACCCACAGTGCATCGCAGAAGCCGTCCATGAATGCTAAATCTTAACGCAACTTAACGCAACAGCAAGGGGGAAATCACTGTGACTTGGCAAGCACTCTTGCAAAAGCCCTCATTGCAAAAATTGTTACAATACCTTGTAACATTCCAGCGGGTGTAGGAGAGCTCCTTGTCTCCTCTTGGGCACAAATGGATTTCAGTCTACTCAGAACTTTTCTTTTGCCTGTGCAAAATTATTTATGTCTGTGTGTCAGTGTAGGATAAAACTGATACTTCTAGAACCTTTCTGAAAGGGAAAAAGAAAATGAAGGTCAGTATCATTCCTATGAATGAGTAGGGGAAAAAAAAAAAAAAGGCCCAGCTATTAAATATCTTCTTTGACCCTTAGGATGTTCCTAACCAGCATTTCCCTTGTGTCTTAAAAAAGAAAAATCCAGGCTGCCATGAAACATTTTCTAACATCCCTGACTCTCTACTCCGTGCTGGAAAGACAGCAACAAAGGCAGAGCCTCTCCAAGCAATAAGACCTTGTCCGGTGCTCTTTAGTTTTTGTAGGTTTGGGGAGGTTACCGTCCAGACAGACTTTACAGTTTAGTGTGGTTGGTCTCTCCTTGAAAGAACTCACACAACCCAAAAATATACTTCAGCCCTAAAGGCTTTCAATATTAAGAATCATCTGTATGCCAGACCATATACATAGACATATACATAGATGTTCTAGAATTAACGATGGATTAACCACATGGATTTCCTTGAACCAGATCACGTGCGGTGGTTACTTTATAACAACTCGACTTACAAATACATAAGGTAAGCATAATGAATAAGGATTATCAGGTACTTACTATGGGCCAGACGTTGTTCTTAGCACTTTCCTGTAGAAAGCACCCACCGAAGGTGTGGAGTTTGAGAATGATTTTTTCCCCCATTTATCTGTTGGAGAAACTGAGGCATAGAGGAGTCGAAGAGCAGCCTGGGGCTGAGCGGCGGCGGGGCTGAGCTCCTACTCCCAGGCTCTGCCTGTCCCTGGAGCCCACCTTGTGCACACACCCCCCCCCCCCGGGAAGGGACACATCACAGGAACTCAGGCAGGACCGAAGCAAGTGGAGTAACCTGCCCATTGTTCAAGAGGCCCCTTCCCGTCTTCCCTCTGCGTCCCCAGCTGGCTGGGCACACTGACCCTAAGGACAGGAAGTCAGCGTGACTCTGGCCACTTGGAGGTCCTGCAGCCCTGACCAGCTGCCAACACCCCCGAGGCCGGGCCCAGGCGTCTCGTCTGCAGCAACTTAGCCAGGCAGGCGGGCAAGGCCACACGGCTCCTGTGTCCTCATGGGTCCTCCTGTGTCCCCTGTGTCCCTCCTGTGTGATACCTGGGACCCACAACAGCCCCACTGCACACAGCCTGGTTTAGCATCACTTTAAAAAGCTAAAGGCCCCACTTACCTTTGGGCTCTGTCTGAACTATGGCGGGTTGCCCCCACACCCCACCCAGCCCCTCTCTCCGGGAAATCTCCCTGTGTGCACCCCTGGATACCATAGGAGGAACGCCCTGGCTTCTGGCTTCTTCCACCGGGTCATTCTTATGCAGGGTGTGGCTGGATGTCCTAAGGAAACTCCCACCCTACCCGGGTCCTGTTATTTGTCCTGCCTCTCATCACCCCTGGAGACACTGGGGAACCTTAGTTAGCTACCTGTTTTCCTACAGCCCTTGCCCTGCCCAGCTTATTTTTTGCCGCAAACTTGTTTCCCCCAAATTACAAATGCAACTTACTTCAAAAATTCACTTTCGAATTTGACTGATCCAGCCAGTTCTCATTATGCCCGGTAGTGATGTTCTGGGAAGTCAGGATAAACACTGAATTTGCAAATACAGAACCCTCGGTGCTAGGGGATATCCAGGGTGAGGTTCCTGCGAGCCTCTGGTCACAGCATTTTCATCCACTGATCCATGTGTAACTCTGCTTTATGTGTGTTTCTGTTTAAAAGCATTTTGTTTCATGTATGTTGCTGATTCATTAACATTGCGCAGAAGGCCAATAGTGCTGTGACTCAGGTCTGAACACAGCATATCCAGCAGGCGTGTTTTCCCTAGTAGGCGCAGCTCAGCCTTGCAGCTCAGCCTTTCTAAGTGGGAAACCAGATGGCTCTTCGGCAGTCAAGGAAACGACCAACAAAAGAACGAAAAATGTGAAACACGTGCCATTAAAAACAGATCAGAGGAAGGACACTTGTTCACAGTATGAGAGCTGAAATCAGAAGGCAGAGTGTCCCCTTGTTTGGCCTCACCTGGGAGCGTGTTTACCAGGCAACTCAAATAGTTTGCAGTTCTGCACATTCCCACAAGCGATCGCAAAAGCACCACGGTATTGATCTAGGTGAACTTGCAGATGGGGAATCGTGAATAATGAGAATTGACTATGTAGCATATTGTCTTTTTCACCCCCCATCAGATGGTGTCTTAGAGCTGGAAGGGATGTTTAGAGTCAGCTAATTTAGCCCCCCGTTTCGCACAGAAGAAAAATAAACGCTCAAAAATAAGTAGAAACATTGTGTATTAAAACACCTTGCAACTTCATCACCAACAGCAGGTCTAGATTAATGTACTGGGTTAGCCTCTTTTTCTTTTTAAATCTTATTTCCAGCCTATATGATGTGCTGTGGTTTCATGATCAAAAGGAATTTCATCTCAGGAAAACCCTGAATGTCAGCGAATATGAGTAAGAAGCATACAGAATCTGTCTACCCTTAGACTCTATTCTGTCGAGAATATTCATCTTGGAACATAGATCTAAGAAGGGTCTCTCAAGCTCCTTACTGTCCCCGTTCAAATGACTCTGCGTCGTCCAACAGACCGAACTGCTCTCATACTGCTTAATTTAACAAATCTGTCCCAATTAACCCCTCTCCATTCCACTCATTATTGCAAAAGGGTCTCCTGTTGACCTTCTAGTTCTTTCCACTGTAATCCTCCTGAGCTCTGCAGCAGCCTCATCTCCCCGACATAGATACCAAATACAACAGGGGGAAAGGAGCCCCTGCCTTTCAGTTCTGGTGGGTGTCCCACTGGGCATGAGCTCAGAATTGTCTAATGAGGCCCCAGGCGGCACTGACCCCCAGCCCTGCCGCCTCTTTGCCAGAGCCCAGATCTGCCCTCGTAGCTGAGCTGGAGAGAGGTCTTCAAGCTTGGAGTAGAAATGCTGGCTTGTCCAGGCAGGGCAGAAAGACAAGCGCAACAGTGGAGGGTAAGCTCCAGTAAACTTCCAATCCCCCTCCCTGCTTGCTTTCCCGGCCTCTTGCTCTGTAGGTATCCCCCACTTCCAAAAGTTTACCTTACACCACTTTGCTTTTTACAAAAAATGCCTTAGTACCTCGAAGAAATCGGAAGAGGATTTCTGCTTTTACCCAAAAAAGGGACAGAAAGCAAAAATAGCGTTCAGCATGGTTTCTGTCGCAAAGCTGTGTGTGATAAAGGCAGTGTGTGCCCTGAGAAGTGAAAGGGCACCCCCCCCAAACTCCATCCCCCGGAATTACACCCAGCATCTCAGCGTCAAGCTGCCAGAGCTTTGAACAGTGCCTGTGAGCATCTGTGCTTTATCTCGATTTATTTTGTGCCTCCGTTAGCAGGATGTCTCCCAAGGTATCAGAAAAACCAAAGAGAGGTGACTTTTTGGGGTCTGGGAATACTCCCACATTTTTTTCCCCATGTAAATGAATGGTTATTGCTTCTTTGCTTTATGCCTTTGCTCTCAGCTGGAGAAAGGTTTCATAAGAATGCTCTACTTTCAGAGAGCAGGGAAAACCCGTCCTCGAAAATATTTATCTTTGGCCCTGGATTTCACTCTGATGCCCGAAGGATCTGAGCTCTGCGATTTGGTGAGGGCCTTGAATGGAGTAGATTGGGATCTTGTTTCTACACATTTACAAGACACTAGATGCTGTTACCCTTTGGGAAGAGGTAGGAGGTGAAGGAGCCGCCATCAGGAGGTTGCCTGTAGTGGGGAGCCCTCCACCCCCTCAGGAGAAGGGAGTTGTTTAAGAGACTTCAGGATGAAAGAGGAACATCTGGAGTATCAGTAATTAAGTCTGAAATGTGGTTCAACAGGAAGTGACAAGTCTGTCCTCAGAGATGGGTTCAAAGTAGGGCAGTCTCCATAGTTTAAATATCACTGGGTCTGGAGGTAGGTCTTGGGGTTTTTTTTTAACTCCTTGGGTTCCTCTAGGGTCCTAGGAGGATGGCCTGGGGTCCACAGACAACAATTACAGAATTTAATCACAGTGCAACATTTTGAGGTACAAAGATCATCACCGCGCGTTATTTAAACTAAAAAATAAACCGGCTTTGCGGTTGGTCGACTGGCATTTTCTGTGTTATCTTTGAAATAACTGTAGGATGGGGAAAATCTTTCCTCTTTTTCCCCCCCTCTGTGGATGGTTTCGCCTTCTGCCTAAGAGTTAATCCTTACAAAGTGATGACTTTTTTTTAAAGATTTATTTATTTATTTGACAGAGAGGAGAGAGTTCACAAGTAGACAGAGAGGTAGGCAGAGAGAGCGGGGGAAGCAGGCCCCCCCCACCCAGCAGAGAGCTCGATGCGGGGCTCTATCCCAGGACCCTGAGATCATGACCTGAGCCGAAGGCAGAGGCTTTAACCCACTGAGCCACCCAGGCGCCCCACAAAGTGATGACTTTTGATATTTGGCTTCCCTCCTCCTTTCTTCTTTCTTCTCCTTCTCCCTCTCCTTCTCCTCTTTTTTTTTTTTAATTATATTATATTAGTCCCCATATAGTACATCCTTAGTTTTTGGGCTTCCCCTCTTCTTGATAGAAACTTGGAGTTTCTGTCTGAAATACAGAAAACTTTCAGCTTGACTCTCCTAAAACATTTTCAAGTCTTCCCCCATCCCTCACCTTTTTTTTTTTTTTTAAGGGAATGTAAAAGTTTCTGGTTTGGAATATTAGGTTATTTGTTCCAGGGGGAGCAGAAATAAAATGTGGGGAAGGCTAACTGCACATAAGGAGGCTAAGGACTCATTGTCCTTGAGTGGCCCTCCTGGTCTCCCTACCCTCCCCTAGAACTTGCACAAATGAGGGGGTCTGGTGGCCTGTAACTGTGATTTCCTAAGAACTAATTGTTATAATTAGCCTTGTTCCCTGGAGGAAGGGACTCCTAGCCTCCCCGCCACCCCAGCTGGGGGTAATGGCTTAGCTTTGAAAATCTTACCCGGCTGGGCTGTAACACCTGAAGGAGCCTTGGGCCGCTGGCCCCCAGCCAGCCACATCCCTGGCAGCTGCGAGGAAAACTAAGCTTTCTGACCTCAGGGGTGGCCTAGTATCTAGAGTCCCTCAGCAAGAATAAGGGTGGCAAATGCAAGAAGCTTTTAATAACCACACAGAGTATTTAATACTCCTTGAGATGCCTTTTTTTCCCCCCCCTCCCATTGTCGACACAATGGCCAAGCCACAGGGAGGTAAGGGTGGGGTGGCATTTCGGTTTCTCATGCCCTGTTCCCATTCTCTGGAATCCTCTGCCTTATTCTTAGGATTAAGTATTCCTCCATGGGATTTCAGGTCTATTTCTAGGTCCATTTCAGGTCTATTTCTAGGTAGGAGTGATTGTTCCTCCCCATTGGCCAAAGGTGTGAGAGGGATGGGGCAGGTTTTTAGAACTTTGTGATAGTGTTTGTTTCTGCTTTCATTTGATCTTCCTATTGGGCCCAGGGGAGGTGCTGCATCTGCCACAGTGGGGGGCCTGCTGACCTGTAAACACAGACAGGAAAATCTGGGAGAAGGCGGTGAAAGAAGTCAGCATCTCCAAATCAATTTATGATGCATGCAAATCATGTTTTCAAATATTTACAGAGTCTCCGAGGGAATTACATCACGGTTTATAGCTGTTTTGATTGTTTTTTATGACTCAGGCCTGGGAGAGCCAAGCGATGTAATTCCTGAGAGATGCTGAGCCTCTGCTTGGAGCCTCCCCTCCTGAGCGGAAAGTCAGGGCGAAATGAGCAAAGTGCTCCCGTGATAAACCGAGCGCTGGCTGAGCAGTGGGGAATTATTAATGTGCTGCTGGGCGGCAGGAGATCTTTCCCCCGTTTACAAGTGGTGGGGGCGAGCCGTGGTGGCTCAGAATAGATGGCAGTGCCCAGCCCAGCCTGGATGCAGGTGCAGCCTTTGTATCTACCTCCTCTGGGGAGTGTTAGAAGATTCTGGTGGAACTGACTCAGAAACGACTGGCACTTGATGCTTATCCTCGGATTTCATCCCATATGGTAAAACTGCCTTGGCTTTATTAAGAGAATTGTTGTCCATTCCCATCAGAGGACAGGAGAGGGAGGGGATCCCAACCTCCATGCACGACTGTGGAGTGGGGTCCCCAGTACTCCCAGGTGGGGAGCGGACCAGCTCCTGTCCATCTGCCGTGACTCTGGTCCAGCCACTACAGCCTTGACTGGTGCATTTAGCACAAGAGCCCAGCTCTGGCCCCGGGTACCCTGTTGCTCTCCTCTTCCTGGTATCTTGAAGACAAGTATGGACCCACACCAGCATCCTTGCGGGACAGTGTGGCACAGAGGTAGGAGGTGGTGAACTTGAGCCTCATATTCCAGCTCTGCTTCTCAGTAGCTGTGTGTGACCTCTTTCTGGTTGTAATAGAATAAACCTTGTAAATTCTCAGACTAGTGTCCCATCTAGTGCCCGGTATGCCAAGCCTTCCGCTCAGGGAATGTTTGCTGTTGTCATTCAGCATCGTGATTTACATTATCAAAGCCGGTCTTTGAAACAAAGCAGTAGGGTGTGAAAGCCTTGCTGGCTCTCAGAAGTTGAGGCGATGAGCTGATCAGAGGCTACTTAGAAAGAAGCCGGCTCCTGGGCACTGAGGGGGCTGATCACTGGGTATGTTAGCTGAGTTTGTATGGGAAGCCATTCTTTAAATCTCTAAGCAAGTTCCAGAAGAGCAAACATCTTCTGGCTGGCAAGGATAGCTCCAAAGGGAGCATCCAAGAGGGGCTGGAGCTCTCCCTGGGGGTCCCTGGGAAGGTCTGGACCCATTGCCCTCCTGCTGATGCTTGGAACCTCTGGTGTCGAGTCCTGAGCCCCTCCTTCCTCTCCCAGGAGCATCCCCGTGGTGCAGACTCTTCGGACCACCGCCCTGACCACTGCCTGTGCCGACCACTCAGATCAGCGCGTGGGCTACCTGGAGCATGTGGTGGCTCGCATCTCTATTTCCCACCCGCGCCGGGGAGACCTCCAGATCCACCTCATTTCTCCCTCGGGGACCAAGTCTCAACTATTGGCCAAGAGGTAAGGCCGGGCTGGCCCTCGCGGGGCTGGGGCTTACCAGGAGGGCCCATCCAGCCCGACGTCACAGCATCCCTGCCAGGCACCCGGGCGTGTCGGGGCTGCCAGCAGCTTCCTCTTGGAGACGTTCACCCGTATACCCTCTGCTAACCTGAAACCTGGCCTCCGGAACTGTCCTGGAGAACTTTTGTTTCCAGGCCCGGGTGACAAGGGTTTGCGGTTGCTTCGTTTAACGGAGACGTTTATGGAATTCTGGCTATGACTTCACTGCTCTTCGAAGTGCCCTGAAGCTCACTGTTCTCATATTCACTCGGCATCTGGAGTGAGCACATGTATCGGAGGGGGACTGCCTTGCCTCTCCAAGCGTCTGCACAGTCTTCAGGTTGTGCGCAGAGCTGTTGAACTTGTGTGGGCAGGAGGCTGTGCTCTGCGGAGGACGTGGCTCACGTGGGGCGCCCGGAGGCTGCCCTGGGCGGGATTCTCACGCGTGGGTCTAGGAGGGTCCATATTTAGCCGAAGGCCCGAGAAACAGGCTCCAGATTCTGGAGTTTCACATATAGTTCACGGAAAGCCTTGGAGCCATTTAAGGTCAGAAACAAGGACAAGTGCTTTGATGCATTCGATGCATTTTGATGCTTTGATGCATTTGATGCAGGTAACTGGCCTGAAGGCATTTGTGGGAGCTTGGGGGAGGAGGAGAGGGATTGGGGCTTCTTTTGGGCTCTCTTGGCTAAGAAGGAAGAGAAAGGTTTTAGGACAAGCCAGCATTTCTGGCTTCTCTTGAAAAACAGCTGGCAACCAGTCCCCCCCTCAGGAGACCCCCCTATGACCGTCCCCATCCCCTGGGCTGTGGCCACACTCCCCGCTTGCCCACGCTGAGCCCCAGGTCACCTCCCTGGAGGCCCAATTGCTGCAGGCTGGACACACCAGGAGGCCTCCGAGGGGGTGAGCCCTGACGTCAAGGCAGGAGCTCCGTATGGGCACCAGAGGGTGACCTGGGTAGACCGAGAGCCACCGTGAGGCTTAGAGGTTGGGGTGGCCGGTCGTAGGCCAGCAGGGCAGCTGTGACCTGCAAGGACCGACACCCAGATGGGCTTTGGAGCCCAGAGGCTCGAGCTGCTACTCCCACTCCTTCACTTCTCTGAGGGGCACCCAGGAGCCAGCCACTTCTCCTCTCCTTACTCCTCATCTCCGGAAATGTCACTTTACTCCTGTCACAGTTGGGATGGCTACAAGAACTGGATGTGACGGTGCAGGTGAAAACACCTGGCATGGGCGGCTGGCTTCCCATCCTGTCCTGCTTGCATCCCTCTACTGAGCTGGAAGAACTTTCCAACAGCCCAGCATCTCCCTGCTGGCTTCCCTGCACTCTGTTTTTCCTTCCCTTCTAACCTCCTTCCTGCTCAGGCCCAGTGTGAGCTCCTCAGATGAGAGAGAACGGGTCCTGCCAAGTTCTTTGGGTTCATGACGACCCATTTGCTGTTCCTGTGCCCTCAAGCCCTTGAAACCTGCCTTGCAGTCACTTAGCAATCCTCTGAGTCTTAGGAATGTGTTTTTTTTTTTCCCACAGCACAGATTTTGTGATTCTATCAAGAGTGCATATTTGGGGATCTATTACCCTCTCCTTTCCTTCACATTGTGCTCCATTTGACGACTTTTTTCAGATTGCCAGATTTTTTTTTTTTTTTTTTTTTTTTTACAAAGAGTTAAGTGGACTTTCATTAAGTCTTTCAGCCCTTAAAAGACAATTTGTCTTTGTTCGGTCCCCAGTGCGTTGCATTCCGCTTAGTGTCCTGTGTGAAAAATCAGCCTTGACCTTTGCAGGTTCTTAGCAGAAAGGACAGGGTGTGCCCTCTCCCGCTCACTCTCCTCCACACAGGGAACGTTCTCTCAATAAGCATGTTTACACATCCGTTGGAGGTTCAGACAACACCCAAATCAGGAATCCAATCTTACATCACACAAAACATGCATCTGAACTTCTGACAAGAGATAAAGAGCCCTGGGTTAAGAGAGCCCTGTCCCGAAAGAGAGATAACAAAGTTAGAAGGGGAAGGAAGGGGAGGGGAGAAGAACCTGAAATTGTTCAGAAAGAGGGCGCCTGTGAATTGCTTCCTGTTTTCTGCTAAAGTCAAACAAGAGAAAAATGGGTCTGGGCTGAAGTCTCAGTCTGGAAAGACCTTGGGGGTACAGAGGCTTATCAGAACCTGGGCGGGGGAGGTGGGCTGAGGGGAGGGAGCTCCTGCTCTTCCCCACGCTGCACCCAGGGGTGCCCCCCCCCCCCCGCACACAATGGAAAACAGCCAGGCCTGTTAGTTATGTCCTCCCCCCCAATGCACCTGTCGAAACACTCTTAAGCCCTAGAGAGTTGCACATCTCCCCCCCCCCACCCCCCTTAGTATCTTCTGGGGAAGAGCACACAAGAGCTGGCGAAGGTTATATTCATTCCACTGGCTGGCATTTTAGAAAGGCTTCCTTTATGATGCCCCTGGGGTGTATGGTCTAGCCTTGGTCCACTTTTGTGCACCCGGGCACTGGTAGATGCACTCTGGAGGATCACTGCTGAGATTTGGGGTGGGGAGGTCTGAGGGCCTTCTTTGGTAACCCCTTAAACACTTCTTGATGCTGGAAAGAACAAGGGCAGGGGTCAGAATGCCCTCGAGTGAGTCCCAGCTCAGCCAGTTACTGGCTGTTGGACCTGCCACTCATCACGACACTTGGGATCCCTCTGTCTATAAATGGAGATAGATGGCAAGAGGGAGACCATCGCTGGCTGAGTCCCTGTTGGGTCCCTGGGAGTCCTACCAGCCTGCCTGCCTCTCAGAATATTTGGGGGACCCAATGGGATAATAGAGGTGAAGCTGCTGGCCTAGGGCGGGGTCATCAATCAAGGGTTTGAAAGAAGTCACCAGCTTTTACCTCACCTTCACCCTAGCCGAGAGTCAGGCGTCTTTTCAAAGCTGCTGCCCTCCAGATGCTGTTCAGCAGGATCGTGCCTGTCACCTAAGGAGGAATTCTGAGGCAGGAGACAGCCCCCCTCGGACCCAGCTCCCTACCCACCACTCCTTTCCCGACCCTTTTGTGTTCTCACCCGAGTCTCCCAATTGCAGATTGCTGGATCATTCCAACGAAGGGTTCACAAACTGGGAATTCATGACCGTGCACTGCTGGGGAGAGAAGGCCGAGGGGGAATGGACTTTGGAAATCCAAGACATGCCGTCCCAGGTCCGCAACCCAGAGAAGCAAGGTCAGTGGCTCTCAGGAATTTCACATACCACTTCTTATCTCAACGCTTTTGTTAACTCCAGACTTTTATTTAACTGTAGCGTCTCTGTTAATTTTTTTTTTTATGGAAGTACAATTTACCGTGGAAATCATTTTTAAAGCGTCTAACTAAATGGCCTTCAGAACATTCACAGTCTTGTGTAACAATTACCATTACCTAAATCCAGAACTTTGTCCTCACTCCAAGGGGGTGCTCCATACCCATGAATCAGACGCTCCCCATTCTCCCAGCCCCCAGCATTTCCTGATCAACTTTCTGTCTCTTTGGATTTCCCTCTCCCAGACATTTCACCTAAATGGAATCACACAATATGTCGCCTTTCGCAACTGGATCTTCCAGTCGGAATGGTTCCAAGACTCATCCGTGTTGTAGTATCTATCTGTATGTCAGTCCCTTTCGCAGCTAAATGCGATTTAAGTGTACATGTATGATTTTATATATGCCATTTGGTTTATCCTTTCATGAGCTAATGGACAGTTGCATTGTTTCTACTTAACGGCTGTTGTGACTCACGCTGTCTTGAACTCCTCCTGTAAGTTCTTATGTGGGCGTACATGTTCAGTTCTCTTGGTTGTGTACCTGGGAACGGAATGGCTGGGTCGTGTGATAATGCTATGTCGGACTGGATGAAGGACCATCAAACTCTTCTCGACAGTGGCTGTACCATTTTGCCTTCCTACCAGCATGATATGCAGATCTTAGTTTCTCTCCATCGTCATCAACACTTGTTTTATTATTTTCATTTCCTTCTCATTATAACTGTCCTACCGGGTGTGAAGTATATCTCATTGTGGTTTTGATTCGCACTAATTTCCCTAATGACTAATAACGCTAAGCATCTTTTCATAGGCTTATTGGACATTTTTACATCCTCTTTGGAGAAAGAAGGTCTATTCAGGTCTTTTGCCTGTTTTAAAAACCGGGTTTTTTGTCTTTTATTAGTGGGTTGGAAGAGTTCTCTCAATATTTTGGATACTAGATCCTGACCATATACCTGATTTGCAAATTTTCTCTCTCATTTGTGGGTCATTCTTATTGGTTGTGCCCTTTGATGCACCCCAAAGGTGTTAATTTTGATGAGATTCAATTTATTTTTTCTTGTATAGCTTGTGCTTTTAGTGTCGTATTTAAGAAACTATCGCCTGATCTAAGGTCAAGATTGAAGTCTCTATTCTTCAAAGGGTTTTATAGTTTTATAGTTTTAATTCTTACATTTAGGACTTTGATCCATTTTGAGTTAATTTTCTATGTAGTGCAAGCTAAAGGTGCAGATTCATTCTTTTGCATATAGCCATTCAGTTGCCCTAGTATCATTTGTTTAAAAAACTGTTCTGTCCTCCACTGGATGACTTTGGTACACTTGTTGAAAACTAATTGGCCATAGATGTATGGAGTTTATTTCTGGACTCTTGGGCCTATTCCACTAGACTGTTCCCCTGTCCCGAGGGGAATACCACGCTGTTTTGATTACCATAGTTGATGGAGGTGATGGGGCTACACCAGGGGAAGAAATGAGAATAATCATTACGTCTTCTGCTGTGGTCACCCACCGTGGTCTCTGACATCTGCATATCTCTCTCTATCAGATGCAGACTCATAGAGAAGGGCAGAGATATGCTCCAGTCTTGCTTATCTGTGGAGACCTTTCCCTGAGCTTTGCTTTCATTTTTCTGTTGTTCCCAGGGGCCTGCGTCTTGATCACTCTAGAACCTTCCCCTGCCCTGGTCCTTTTCTGAATTTTTCATGAAGCACTCTTTTTAACCAGCGAGAAGAAAAGAGCATTGACTTGCCTTATGTGGAAAATCGACTTTAAATGATCAAGTAGTCATCTATAAGGTTTTCCTGCCACTCCCTCCCAAAATCATTCTTTCTGTCTTTAGGATAATAAATGACCATCTTGGGGCACCTGGGTGGCTCAGTGGGTTAAAGCCTCTGCCCTCAGCTCAGGTCATGATCTCAGGGTCCTGGGATCGAGCCCTGCGTCGGGCTCTCTGCTCAACGGGGAGCCTGCTTCCTCCTCTCTCTCTGTCTACTTGTAATCTCTCTCTCTGTGTCAAGTAAATAAATAAAATCTTTTAAAAAAAAAGGATAATAAATGACCATCTCGAAAAGACATTATTGTAATAAAGTCTAAAAAGACAAAAATGCAAAATTTTAAATCACTTGAAACTCACATATTTTAAAAGTAGAAGCTTCCAAATTCCTTTTAAAAGCCCCAAAGTGCCCTGGCCTGCTGTTAACAAATGTTAAGGACCAACATCTCCTGCCACCTGCGTCTTCAAGCATTCCCTGCCCGCGGGCACAAAGAGGACGTCCGGTGCCCGTCAGTGCCGCCCCTTGCCCCCGAGGTCAGCATGACGGAGGCTGGCAGCCGCCCCCACATAGACGTGGGCATCTGTGGGGCTGTGTGTTCGTCGGTACAGTCTGCCCATCCGAGGCCCACGTCTGTATTGGGAAAGAGCATGCATACCGCTGTGATTCTGGTGGATGTTTATTTACACTTCTAAGAACTTTGCAAGTCAGGGTTGTGCTCTGGGCCTCAGTGTCCTTGGCTGGGAAGCAGCGGAGCGAGATGCTCTCTGAAGTCTAAGAGAGGAAGTGCCTCTCTATCTGTGGCCGCAGCCTGTGTGGCTCGCCCGCATCCTGGAGGGGGTCTTGCTGGCCTGAGGTTACCCCTTGCCCATCTCTAGCCTGCCTACATCCCACTCCTCTTCCAGCCCTGCTGAAGCCATTCTCCTCCTCCTGCAAGGGTGGAGTAGGTGGCAAGATCACAGGCCCCCAGGAGAGCCCAGACCTCCCTGGGGCCAGCATTTCCCATGGGTGGCTGGGAAGCCCGGTCCTGGGCTTTATAGGCCATCGCAAGGATTGGTAGGAAGCCACTGGGGGATTTTAAGCACAGGAGAAAGATGATCTGAACTTCTGTGTTACTAGGCTCCCTCTGACAGCTTGGTTAGTCTACCCTCAAGTGCGTTCGGAGGCAGGGAGAGGCAAGGAGGCAGGGAGACCAGTGAAGAGGTCATCATCACAATTGGAGAGAAGGTGACTCAGACCGGAGTGGTAGCAGTGGAGATATTTGAAGCAGTCAGATTCTAAAAGCCCTGTTGAGAGGACATGCTGACAGATGAGATGTGGGCTATGAGAGAAGAGAGGGGCCATTGAGGACTCCAGAAGTTTTGTTCTGTGCAGTGCAAGAATAGACTTGCACCATTAACAGTTTCCCGGATGTGCAACATTGCAGGGGAGGGGGCGCTGGAGGGAAGATCAGGATCTCATTCTGGGATGGGGGGGTTACCTGTGACAAATCTAGGTTGAGATGTGTACCTGGCCCTCGGGGCGGAGGTCCTGGCTGGAAATACACGTTTGAGTGTCCTCAGCAAGTAGCTGGTAGTGAAAGTCTCAGTGTGGACAAGCTCTCCCAGGGGGCTAGTGGGATACCCTGGGGTCCCACCCAGGGGCGGGCACTGGGAAGAGATCTATTTACTCCATGAAGATTCGCACGAGTGGCAGGTACAGAGCTTGGTAGTTGCTGCGGGACCCAGCATAGAATTCCATGCCGCACGCCTCCCCACACCTTCCCACCACCTCAGCATCCTGGCTTCTGCCCTCATCCTCCACGCTGATCTCTGGAACCTTGTCTTCTGGCTCTTTCCAGCTTCCCAGCGCCTCTGCTCCGTGGGTCATCACAGGTGCACAGTGGTCCTTTAGTGAATGAATGAGTCTCATTGGAACATTCTGTGATCACATGATCAGCTGCTCTGCATACTTAAGCGGACGCCGGCTTAGCAATGCAGGGGTTACCCTCCCCAGGGGTTCCCCCCAACCCCTCATGAGGTCCCGAAACAGGACAGCGTCCCTTCCTGGGCCTGATTAGAACCGGGGTCTTTGGCTGGGTGAGACAGGACCAGAAGCAGCTCTTCTAGCTCTGGCCTTCGACGGTTTATTGGAATTTGGGGGACTGGGACACACCGTCACACAGTCTGCACATTCCTGCAACTATTCCTGCAAGCGGTTCTTTTGCACAAGATTTACCCCCTAGGGAGGTGCCGCTCTGAGCTGGCCTTTCCAGAAACAAGTGCAGGCAAGTGGCCTCACTGCTGCTGCTGACTGCAAGCCCTTCTTTCTGAGCACAAGCAGGATGGGTGCCTCTCCCTGGGCTGCCTTCTCAGCACACCCAGGCAGTAGCACCTCCTCGCTCCGCAAGAGGGGGACTTGGTCTTGGTTCCAGCAGCATCTCTCCAGGGTGGAGGGAGAGAGAGAGGAAAAAAGAGGGAGAACGGGATTTCAACCAGTCTGCCTTTCAAAGCAGGGGTATCCCCAACACTGACATGTTCGGGTCAGTCTGCTGGGGACCTCAGCCAAGAAGGCAACACCACTTGGCCAAAGTTTCTCACTGATTCCAGCATTCCAGGGCACAGGAGAAAAGCGGGCCTGGGAGCTGCCTGTCGGTGTCGTGGGGGCCCAGGGCATGATCGATCCCAAAGCACATACTTTCCTTCCCTGGTTGTTCGGTCAGGGCAGGGCAGCCTCTCGGTACCAGGTGACTGCCAAGTTCAGTGCCAAGAATAATGCAGCAAATACCAAGACAGGCTGGCCAGAAAGAGCAGTGCCGTTCTCTTTTCTCTACACTGCTTCTGAGATTCTGTTTTGGGGGCAAGGGGCTGCCTCCTTTGTGGTTCATTTCAATATCCTTCAAATCTCTGCAACTCATTTAAATCGCTTAAGCCAACAAACCAACCAGCACAGCTCCAGTGGCGTGCTCTGGAATAGTACAGTACAATCTGTTAAGACCAGGGTTTATTAAGTAACCGAGTCTTCTGAGTATGCTAGCTCCAGCAATCCTCACCTCCTGACTGAACCTGATTTATAGTGTTCGTTTTAAAGCCATTTTTTGAAAACCAAGTAGTAGGTTAGTCATTCTTGTTCCTCATCAGTTCCTGGGTCAAGGGAAGGGTGTGTCTGCTCCCAGGATCAACCCCCCACCCCCACCCCCAGACAAGCAAGGAGTGGAAAGGAATGCACATATCCTGATTCACAGCTGCCTTGTATTTACAAGTGGCTTTTCATTCATTCCTGAGTTCAGCACACCTTTATTGAACTCTGTTGAGTGCTGGATGTGGGCACACCGGGACCTTGCCCCTCACCGGGAAGCAGGCATGGGCCTGGGGGGTAGACAAGGAGCCCGGGTGTCTAGGGTGGGTGTGAAGGCGAGCATCCCACAGACCACCCCGTTTGCCATCCAGAGCCTGCGGGCCTGGGCCAGGGAGCTGGGGACAGTGGGGTCCAGAGCAAAGATCCCACCTTGCAGAACATCTTCCGGAAAATTATGGCTGCATTTCCGAAGGTTTCCATCCAGAATGCTCGAAATTTTTAAGTCTGGGTATTTCTGAAGACAAGAAGTTTCAGTCCTCTGGGAAACATGTCAGTTTCGGTCCTTTGGGAAACTGTGTGCCTCAGTCCCCTGCAGCTGGTTTGGAACAGGCTTGAGATGGGTTGGATCCTCCTGCCTCTACTCTTTCCAAATCTCTGATGTCTTAGTCCATTCAGGCTGCTGTACCAAGTGCTGGAGACTAGGTAGCTCTCAGTAGCATAGATTCATTTCTCACCATTCTGGAGGCGGGGAAGTCCGAGATCAGGCTGCCAGCGTGGGCAGGTTTGGGGAAGGCATGCTTTCCCATCACAGATGGTCGCCTTCTCCTTGTCTCTTTGCATGGCGGAAACTCAGCCAGCTAACTTTCTGGGGTCACTTTATTTTATTTTATTTTTTTTAAAGATTTTATTTATTTATTTGACAGAGAGAGAGATCACAAGTAGGCAGAGAGGCAGGCAGAGAGAGGGGGGGAAGCAGGCTCCCCGCTGAGCAGAGAGCCCGATATGGGGCTCGATCCCAGGACCCTGAGATCATGACCTGAGCTGAAGACAGAGGCTTTAACCCACTGAGCCAACCAGGCGCCTGGGGTCACTTTAAGTAAGACACTCACTGCATTCACGAGGGCTCCACCCTCCCTGAGGCCCCACCACCTAATACCATCACACCAGAGGTGGGAGGAGGATGCTCCATTAAGCATCTGCCTTCTGTTCGCTTGGGTCATGCTCCCAGGATCCTGGGATCAAGTTCCACAACAGGCTCTCTGCTCAGCGGGGAATCCTCTTCTCCCTCTCCCTCTCCACTCTCCCCTTCTCTCCCCCTCTCTCAAAGAAATAAATAAAATCTTAACAAAATAAGTAAATAAAATCTTTAAAAGTATATATATGAATTTGGGGGAATACAAATACGGAATTCAGTCCATAATGATACCTGGTATTGGTGCTGTGCCTTTTCTCCGATAAGATGAAGACGAACACACTTGGCTAAGGATTTGTGTAGAAGGTGACAACCCAGGCCAGGTAGCTTAGGATTGAGCCCCGCCTCCCCATCCTGCCCTCCTCACCTCAGAGCCCACATTGGTGGTCACACCTGGGGCACAAGGCAAAGCACACTCAGGCCAGACCCCCTGCCCAGGTGAGCATCCTGCGTACAGGGAAGCCCCTGTACAAGGAAGCAATCCTTGTGACCTGGGGCTCTTGTAAGCACCCCAATGCACGTGACACTGTGGGTCTCCTCCTGCTCAGCTGGAAGTGACTTTGGCCTTGAACAACACCAAGGATGTCTTTGTGTGGTCCTTCTCTCATTTGTTCAGCACGCACTTACTTAGACTGCACACGGGCCACACGCCAGGTCTGCTGGGCAGGTGCAGGCTGAAGCATGCTTCTTCTTTCTTCGCCTCTGCACCCCACTCAGCCCTGAGGGCTCAGCTCCGAGCCCTGCATGGAGAGCTTCACCAGGGCTGTGCTTGGTCCCTGTCCTGGGCTCACGCTTCCTTCACAACCACCTGAAGAGCTCCGGCACCTCCCAGCCTCTTCCCCCATGAGGGGAGTTGTGAGGCATCGACTCGAAATAGAAAATATCATCAGGCATGCTTTCCAATCCTCTTGCTGTAATCAACACCATGTATCTTATCCCATGGCTCCGACAGGCTTTAGTTTCACAAAGTTGGTATTCAGAGAGTCAGAAATAGACTGCCTCAGACAATTGGTGGCATTTTTAAAACTTCTGTGTAATTTCTCTTGAATGCAGAGAATTCACTTTTTGTCTCTGATTGAAATTTCTCCCCCTCTTCAGTCTTGCCTCTGATTCCAAAAGAGCAGCAACCCACATGAGCCAGGTTTTTCTTGGTTCCACCAGCATTTCTAGAGTCCCACTGATCTAGGGGAGCAGGGAAATGTATCAAAGAGGGGAAAGGGATGCTAGTGCTTCCGTATTGTCCATCAGGTACTGGTGTCGTCTGAGCTCATTGCTCCAAGTCAGTATAGAATCATAGTAACTCACAGTCCTAGATGATGATAAGGAATTAAGGTTGATAAAAAAAAAGTTATTCTCGCTAGTTGATACATATGATAATATTTACCAGTGAAGTATTAGTGAGATCTAGGATTTGCTTTAATTTTTTTTTAAAGATTTTATTTATTTGAGAGAGCGAGAGAGTAAGCTAGAGACAAAGAGAGAAGGAACCTGGGCAGAGGCAGAGGGAGAAGGAGAAGCAGATTCCCTGCTGAGCAGGGAGCCCGATTCAGGACTTCATCTCAGGACTCCAGGATCACAACCTGAGTCCAAGGCAGATGCTTAACCGACTGACCCACCCAGGTGTCACTAGAATTTACTTTAAAATACTTCAGGGGAAGGATCCTTTCTGGCTTAGTCAGTAGAACATGTGACTCTTGATCTCGGGGTCAAGCCCCACCTTGGGGGTAGAGC
This sequence comes from Procyon lotor, assembly GCA_028646535.1. Taxonomy (NCBI): domain Eukaryota; kingdom Metazoa; phylum Chordata; class Mammalia; order Carnivora; family Procyonidae; genus Procyon; species Procyon lotor. The sequence continues at coordinate 14,402,969 of CM053609.1, read as the reverse complement.
TTACCTAAAAAAATTTTAAAATAAAAAATAAATACTTCAGGGGACATGGGGTGGGGGGAGTGACGAGGGGATAGGCAGAGAAAAATGGGCAGAACATTGGTGACTGTTGGCACTGTGTGATGGGGACATGGGACCTCACTGTATTGTTTTCTCAATTTTGTCTTTATTTGAAACTTTCCATCATGAAATTGGGGGAAAAAATACACCTAGGGGGAACATTTCTTCCCCAGAGGTCAAGCATGAAAGACTGTCCTTGAGATTTACATTGCACAATTAAGTAAAATAACAACAGTAAAGTTGCCTGGGAGCAAATATACCTTAATTCTCCATATGTGTGTGAGGAATAGAAAGGTTCAGTACACCATGGAAGAGCTAGCTTCTTTGGACTAGGTTATTTGGATTTTCTTTACCCGGAAACCCATCTAGGAATAAGAGAGGGCATCAGACTCTGTGTGTGTGTACACGGATCAGAGTGGGTATCACGTATGTATATGTATATGTACACACGGGTGTGTATGTATACATGAATGTATATATGTATCGTGTGTGGGGTGGGTGCATTTATATGTATGAGTGTGTGTGTGTGTGTGTGTGTGTATTTGCTTGTTTTTTGTTTTGTTTTGTTTTTTTTGTATTTGCTTGTTTTTAAAGAACCTGCATACCACAGATTTTCCACTCTGGAACCAGCCTGCTCCTCGGGTCCATATTCTGCCACTTGCCAGCCATGGGCCCAGGACAGGTCATTGCCATTCTCTGAATCCCGGTCCCTCCTCTGCATAGGGCTGTTGGAAGGGTTGAATTTAGAAATCTGGGTCAAGTGCTGGGTGTTTCATTATTAACGTGACTCCTCGTGGCAATCTTATTATGAACGTTTTGATTCTCATTTTGGTGGGAAAGGAAGCTAGTACCAGGCTATGCCAATGACCTTGACCAAGCTCATGCAGCCACAAAGGCAGAGCCTGGACTCAGTGACCGCAGGCAGCCTTTAGTTGATGTTTCTCTTTTTAGCCCTGTGGCCAGTGGTTTTCCTCTATCTAGGCGTTAGGATATTTTTGGTTGTTGGTTTCTTTTTTTAATTTATTTTAAGTATCCTAATTATAAGATAAAGATCAAATCAAATATTGAAGTCTAACAGGTGCCTTGTACAAGGAGCATCTTCTGTGTACTGTGGTCATGACTTCTAGAAAATGTTTCTCCTGAGAGGCTGCTTCACCTGAACTGAGAGGCTAGCGGGTATGGGTGTGGGCACAGCCCTTTATTTTATTTATTTATTTTTGCTTGACCCACCGAGCACTTGAAACACAATAGGCACTTAGAATAGATGGTTATTGATTTTTAAAAGGTTTTCCTCTGTACTGTGTTTCAGGCTTCAATATCATTGAGATAGCCATTTTTCACAAGTCTACCATTTATTGTTTTTAAAGATTTTATTTAGTTACTTGAGGCAGAACAAGAGCGAGAGAGCAAGAAACTGAGAGAGAGAGAAAGCAGAGATGGAGAGGGAGAAGCTAACTCCCTGCTGAGCAGAGAGCCCAACATGGGGCTCGAGCCCAGGACCCCGAGATCATGACCTGAGCCAAAGGCAGCCACTTGACCTACTGAGCTACCCAGGAGCCCCACACATTTAAAGACAATCTCAATCAATATCACCATGAAATTAAGGGGTTGGGAGGAACCTAACTGAATGACTATAAAGCTCATCTAGAAGAATGAGCACAGAGAATAGCAAGAGAACTTCCCCCCAAATTAAATGCAGATATTCAAACATACAGTTGACCCTTGAACATCACAGGGGTTAGGGGTGCAAGGCCACAGCGCAGTCCGAAATCCACATGTAACTTCTGACTCTCAGGGCACCTGTGTGGCTCAGTGGGTTAAGCACCCGACTTTCAGTTTTAGCTCAGGTCATGATCTCAGGGTTGAGGGATCGAGCTCCACATTGGGCTCCGCGGTCAGTGAAGAGTCTGCTTGAGATCCTCTCCCTCTGTCCCTCCCCTGCTTTCTCTCTCTCTCAGATAAATGAATAACTCTTAAAAAAACCCCAAAAACTTCTGACTCCCCAAAACTTTACTAATAGCCTACTGTTGACCATAAGCCCTACTGAGAACATAAACAACACATTTTGTATATGTATTATATACTATATTCTTAAAGTAAAGTAAGCTTGAGAAAAGAAAATGTCATTGAGAATATCATAAGGAGGGGCACCTGGGTGACTCAGTCAGTTAAACGTCTGCCTTCCGCTCAGGTCATGATCCCAGAGTCCTGGGATCAAGCCCCACATTGGGCTCCCTGCTCAGCGGGAAGCCTGCTTCTTCCTCTGCCTGCTGCTAACCTGCTTTTGCTCTCTCTGTCAAATAAATACATTTTTAAAAATCTTAAAAAAAAAAAAAGAATCTCATAAGAAAGAGAAAATACTTTTACAGTACTGTATTTATAAAAAAAAAATTCATGTATGGACCCATGCAGTCCAAACCCGTGTTGTTCATAGCTCAACTGTATTTTTAAACTAAAATAATTAAAGCAGTATGACCCTAGCACTCATATAGACAGAAAAGTCAGGGGAAACAGGAAAGAGAGTCCACAAGTAGACCCATCGAGAAACACTAAGTATAACACTTCAAATTGGTGGTGAAAGAATGAGGGGCTGAATAAAAGCTCTCCACAATTGGCTAACCATTTGGAGAGGAGAGCATGATTTTAGTAGATTTATACACATAAAATTAGAAACTTGTGCTTGGCAAAAAATAACCTAAAATTAAAATTAGAAAAATATTTATAAAATATTTTGGATGAACTTGAGTAATCCACAGATGGTCTTTTTCACTTCACTCAAGCCTGATGGTTGCTAACTTTTTCTGTAAAGGGACAGATAGTAATTAATATTAGGCTTTCTGGTCCCTGTGATAAGTGCTCAGCTTTGCCATTATAGTATGAAAACCGCCATAGGAAATATGTAAATGAATGTGTATGCTATGTTTCAACATCATTATACAAAATCAGGTGGTGGGTCCATGGCCGTAATTTCTTCCTCTATGCCCTGTCCTATTTACAAATTGCAATTGAACGGAGTACTCTGTTACCTTGTGATTAAGAGGCCTGTTTGAATGTTGTTTGAGGCCATTTATTCACATTGTCCTATGTGCATGGTAACAGTGAGCACTCCGGGGGCGGAGGGGGGTGGTGGTGCAAATATGTCTATGTATGTGCGTATGTGTCTATGTATGCGTGGGTGCAATATTATAAATTTTGCTGATACAAAGTATGCATAGCACGCAGCTCGCAAATAATAATTAAGTACACTGTTCACATTGTAAATTACACACAGCCCATTGATGCTGAGAGAATGCATTCATTGAGTTTTGCCAAACTCTTGTATCTAGAGCCAATCCGTGGTTGCAGTTGTTGAACAACTGTCCTTTGGCATAAATAGAAGTTGGAACTTGTTTGTCAGTGGCGTGGGCAACCTTGCTGCTGAATTGGATGATAGTTTTCAAACACTGGAAGAATATTACATCAATTTTTTAATGCTGTCGCCAAGGTAATGGCTGGCTACAGGTACAGTGCTCTTTTCAGTTTAATCTGTATTATGCATATTTCCTCCTCTATCACTTTCTTAAGTCTAGAAAGCCAACAGTAAGTCAAGCCCTGTTTTGTAGTGTTTATCGATTTCCGCGGGTAAATGCTCCCACCAGGGCTGATTTCAAGCCACCAATGTGATGTCAGAGATACACAGTAGCCACGCGTAGATAGTATTTCTACTGTATGAATAAAATAAATGTAAGTAACCCCCAAATCATGGATAATGATAAAATCCAGTAAAATGATTAAGAAGTGATGATTTTTGAGTATTTGTTACCTTTGTTTTCAATATAATTTGCTACATATAAGTTTACATCATTTAATTATTCTTTTTAAGATTTTTAAAAATAGATTT
>CM053609.1:14374997-14398532 GCA_028646535.1 Procyon lotor | reverse complement strand
GGGGTGCAATCCCAGGTTTTTGTTTCATCCTCATCCCTGGTGCTCAGCACTTGGGAGTGCAGTCGAGGAGGATTTGTTGAGTGACTGAATGTACATACGTGCATCTATGAACCTTGTTTAAATCAAGAGCTCATATAATTTTAATCAGCTCTGTTTTCGGCTGTGCACACTCAGTAAAACACTTAATAATCGGTTAAAAGTAGAAGAAATTAGTCTCTCTTGTGTGACTGGTTTTTTTTTTCCTTTTTTTTTTTATCGTAAAAAGCTCCCTGGTTTTCTGATTTCCTTTCAGTGAATTAGCTCTTGCACGCATTTCTTTTTTTCCTAAGAGCAGAGCTCTTCTCGTTTTATTGTTATTCTACTGACTTCTCTTTCGTTGACATCTGTTTTGAGCTCGTCTCCGTTTGCGGGATGATCTTGAAATTTGGCAATCTGTGATCAATGGCTCAATCTATCTTGCACTGGCGGCTAGAAAGGAAGTCAGCCTGAAGTCACGAGCCTCCTGTGTCGGCTTTCAGGTTTGCCACTGAACTCTCTCGTTTCTGGAAAGTGCCATTAGTGAGTACCATTCTGGCTTCTCTTGAAAGAGAAGCTGAGAGCTCAGTAAGGTTTCCAAATGGTCAGCATACGCACGGCTATCTGAACCCCTTTTGCTTTGATAGCGTTCAGTTGTTTCAGTTGGTCTTTCCACCTCCCTTCTACTTGCTCAAGGGACCACAAAGAGTGACACCATTCCCCAAGTCTCCTAGTTCAAGAAAAAAAGAAGGACGGATTCCCACTTAGCTGCTGAGGGTGCAACCCCACGCTGTGGTGCGTGGTTGTGAATCCTGGCATTCTCTGGTTGGTTCTGTGTCTCCCCATGGTGAATGTCACAAAAAGAGGAGGTTTTTCTTTACTCTCTCCCTGTTGCAGATAAAATTCTAAAGGTGGTTGAAAATGAAAAATAAAATGATGTGGAGAAGAGAAAGAGCTCTCCTGAAACCCCTTTCTGAGGTGGCTTCAGAGATGTTAGCAGTTGGGTACAAACACCCACCTCAAGGTTCATGCTGACCATGCTTGTCAACTTCCTGGCAAATGGATCCACCATCAAATGTATAAGCACAGTTAATTTTTGACCATTTGACTTTATTCCTTTTTTTCGGAAACATGTCACGTTCAAAAATATATCTGTGATTCTATTTGGTCTTTTTTTTTCCCCTGACATTTTATAGAGGTCTAACTATATTGCCTTCCTAACTTTGCATTTTTTTTTAATTACTTGCATATCAAGCACTTTTTTTTTTAAAGATTTTATTTATTTATTTGACAGAGAGAGATCACAAGTAGGCAGAGAGGCAGGTAGAGAGAGAGGAGGAAGCAGGCTCCCTGCCCAGCAGAGAGCCCGATGTGGGGCTCGATCCCAGGACCCTGAAATCATGACCTGAGCCGAAGGCAGAGGCTTTAACCCACTGAGCCACCCAGGCACCCCTATCAAGCACTTTTTAATGTCATTATATATCCTCTGTAAGCAGCGTTTTATATTTTTTTAAATAAAACTTCACCAAGTAGAAATGCCATAATGTATTTAAGCCATACATCTATTGCTGGACATACGGGTTTTTTGTTTTTGTTTTGTTTTGTTTGTTTGTTTGTTTTTGCTATTATAAATAGACAGCTTAGTGCAGAAAGCTTTCTCCTAAATTTAAAATTATTTCCTGGGGATCATTCACCAGAAGTAAATCCCTGGGACAGAAAAGAGATGGAAGTGTATATCTACTTTTTGATGCTTATTACTGATTTGCTCTTCAAAATAATGGAACCAATTTACAACCTCACCAGGCACACTCACTGGCTAGCTCTAGAGAAAATCAAGGGTACCTTTCCTTAATTTGCATTGTGATAATTACTAATGAGGGTGAATGAACACCTTTTCCAAATGTTTGTGTACGAAGTATGTTTTTTCTTTGGAAAATTGCCATTTCTGTTTTTGTCCCAAGAGGTCTCAGTGCTGTCTTAGTAAGCTGAGAAGTACTCCAGGTAAAAATATAGATGTAATAATGCAGGGTGTGTCATAGTTCCTATATTTTTTCTGGTGTCCTATTGGACCTTTAATTTTTTGACGGATAATCTTAAATTTTTCCTCCAGCGTTTTGATAATTCTTTTTTTTTAATCCCTAGTTTGTTTAGGATTTGATTTTCTCCATAAGGTTTGATTATTTTCTTTTTTAGAATAAGGTAAATATTTTTTCTGAACCGCTAACAAGTTACCCCAAAATTAAAGACCTAATTGAAATATTAAAAGATGTTCTAGAATCCTGCCTCGGGCCATAGGAAGACCAAGGGTCTTGCCTGCCCACGGAAGAGAATTTTTTTTTTTTTTAAAAGATCACTTATTTATTTATTTGATAGAGAAACACAAGCAGGGGGAGTGGGAGAGGGAGAAGCAGGCTCCCTGCTCAGCAGGGAGCCTGATGCAGGACTCCATCCCAGGACCCTGAGATCATGACCTGAGCCGAAGGCAGATGCTTAATGACTGAGCCACCCAGGCGCCCCCGGAAGAGAATTTTAAAATCCTGATTGAAATGTTGACAGTCAGAGAGGTCAATAGAGTAACGATGGGGGCTTGTGTCTTAGGTTACTTGCTGGACCTGGGGAGCCCACCCAGAGAGGTTCATAGCACCTGCATAAAGCTGGGACCTCAGAGGCACAGAAAGTTAAGGGAAAAAAAAAAAAAAGAAGAGAGAGAAACCAATGGCAGAACACAAAAAACAAGTCCAACTCTCAGTAGTTGCACTCAAGGCAAATAGTCGCTTGGCTTCATTTTGGAAGACAAAAATTGTCAGAGTGGATTTTTTAAAAATATATTTGATGTTGTATCGGGTGTGTTTCTCCCACCCACTCAGCCCCCTTCTCAATTCTTCTCCACTCCACCCTATTGTAGGAGGCCAGGCTAATCACAGACTCTTTGCCTGTGGCTTACCATTTAGTTCAGCCAAGGGGAAACTCCATAGGAGAATGGAGGGAGGAAGGAGATATTTATTTATGAGGTTTTGTTTTGTTGTTTTGTTTTGTTTCCCTCCAGCTGCCCCAGTAGACAGCATCCCTCAGGGTCACAGCCCAGCCCTCCAGTTGCCTGGAGAATATAGTACACCTAAGGCTTAACCCACCTTCTGTGGCCAGCCCCAGTGAACTCCACTCTCCAAAGTTGCCGCTTTGTTTTGCTCCTCTCACACCTCTGTAAATAGCCTCTTTATTAAGGCTTCCTTGGATTATCCCAGTTTAATTATGCTGTCTGCTTCCTGCTGGGACTGACCCATAGAACTCTAAGGAATGCTATCAAAAACAGAAAACACACACGTGCGCGCGCGCCAGAAACTTTAAAAACTAAAGCAGATGGGGAAAGACATACCAAATACCAACCCAAAGAAAGCTGGTGTAGTTATATTAGCATCAGACAAGCAGAAATGTCAGGACTGAAGAGCATTATTATACCCTGATAGAAGATTTGGTTCAATTCTAACATGGCCACAAAATATAGAAAGCAGAAAACTGGGGCCCCTGGGTAGCTCGGTGGGTCGACCCTCTGCCTTCTGCTCAGGTCATGATCTGAGGGTCCTGGGACCCTCCAAGCCCAAGGACCCGCATCAGGCTCTCTTCTTGGCAGGGAGCCTGCTTCCCCCTCTCTCTGCCTCCTTGTGATCTCTTTCTCTCTGTCGAATAAATACATAAATACATAAAAATCTTTAAAAAAAAAAAAAGAAAGAAAAGAAAGCAGAAAGCTATTAAAACTACAGAGGGAAAAAACTAAACTCACACTCAGGGTAGGAGATCTAATATACCTCAGATATATTTGATAAGTAAAACAACAACAGGATTTGAATGTCACCACTGACAAGTGAGGTCTAACGGGCCTATCGGAGTTCTGTACCCACCATCCAAAGAATACAATTTCTTTTCAAGCGTAAATGGAATATTTATGAAAACCGGCCACACAGTGGGCGAGTTTGCCAAAGATGGCAGGCTTCAGCATATTTCTAAGGATTGGGAGCATACAAATGCTGTCCTCTGACATTACACTTAAGTTAAAAATCAAAATAGAAAGATAGCTAGGAAAAGGCCATACACTGGGAAATTGAAAAACGCTTCTAAATAACTCTTGTGTCTAAGGAAAAAGACCACAATTTGAATGAGAAAATATGTAAAACTACATGGTGCTAAAAATAGCGCATATGCAAACAAGTGGGATGCCAGCGTGGAGTAAGCGGAGAGAGAGAAATTTGATGTGGTTTTGGAATCTAGGTGAGGTTTGGTGGGGTGAGGTCCAGAGCCAAGGACCAAGCAAGAATTCTTGTCCTTGATGCAAAATGGTGGTTTTATTAAGGCACAAGGGCAGGATCCCTGGGCAGAAAGAGCTGCTGCCTTGGGGTGTTTGAGGGAGGTAAGGGAAAGGGAGGTTTCAAAAGGATTTTCATAAGTTAAATAAGACTGGCAGGATATCTAGAGCACTTGCCATTGTCAAGTTCAGGTGGTTTTTCCCTTTAGCAAGGCATTAACATTAAGATGGTTGGGAGCTTCCTGGAAGAATGTCACACATGTACCCCCACCCCAGGAGTGGGGAGTAGGGGGAGGTTGCGTGGTGTCTTGAAAGCCTCAGCTAGCCTTCTGTTCCCTCATTAGTGTATGGTCCTAACTGCATGTATTAGGAAGGAGGAAACCTGGAAATTAATGTCCAACTTAAGATGGTAGAGAAAGACCAACAACCTCAACGCAAAGAAAGCAGAAAGAAGGAAATGTTAAGGGCAGAAATTAATAAAATAGAAAGTAAAGATAGGGAAGAGAGACTCAAGAAAACCATAAATTGGTTCTTTGAAGAAACGAATAGAATTGATGAACCTCTAGGAAGACCAGTCAAGGAAAAAAACTGAGAATATATCATTTTAGGAATGAAAACGAGGAATGTTATTATAAATCCTGTATACATTAAAGTTACTGTAAGAAGGTATGATAAATAACTCTGTGAGCAAAAAAAGAGAGGAAGAAGGAAAAAGAAATTTTAAGGGAAATAGGCAATTCCAAGAAAAAAAAAATACAACTTGGTAAAATTGACACAAGAAAAAAAAATAAAGATTAAAAGTATCCTGAGAAATTGTTTCTGTAACTTAAAAGGAAACTTGAGGCTGAATAGATGAACTGGCAAATTCCACTAAACATTCAAATGGAAGAAATAACATCAATATTCCATAAACTCTTCCACACAGTAGAAAAAAGGGAAACAGTCCCCAGTAGTTGAATGAAGCCTGTGTATCCTTGGTGCCAAATCCCAACAGCACATTATGGAGAATTTTCAGCCAGTCTCACTCAAGAACCTAACTATGAAAATTCCAAGGTCAATGTTAAGCAAAATCTGACAGTATTGAAAAGGTTTCTCTTTGGAGAACCTGAGTGGCTCAGTCAGTTGAGTGTCAGACCCTGGGTTTCAGGGTTGTGATCTCGGGGTCTTGAGATCGAGCCCCGTCATAAGATCGAGCCCCATGTCAGACTCTGTGCTGGCATGGAATCAGCTTAAGATTCTGTCTCCCTCTCTTTCCATTCTGACCCTTAAAAAAAAAAAAAAAAAGTTTCTCCTTTTTTGCCTTTTTTTGGGGGGAATTAAGTAATTTTGAATATTATATTTTATTTCCTTTATTGAACTTTTAGCTGTATTTGTATGGTTACTGTAAGGATTACAATATGTGTCCTTAATACATTACAGTTTTGTTAGAATTACTGTCACGCGGCTTCACATTTCACAAATGTAGGAGCCTAAGGACAGTGTCTTTCTGTCTCCTCAACTCCCGACTTTGTGCTATGACTGTGTTATGATTGGGCCATATGTTTTACTTCTGTATATATTACCAACTCCATTTTATAGTGATATTTTTGCTTTAAGCAGTCTTTGTCTTTTAAAGAAAGTAAAAGAAGGAAAAAGCCACTTTTTTTGTGTGTATCCATGTATTTCCATTTCTGGTGCCCTTTATTTTTTTCTATAGATCCAGTTTCTTATCTGGTATCATTTTCCTTCTGCCTGGAGAATTTCCTTTATCATTTCTTATCATGTTGGCGTGCTGGCCATGAGTTGGCTCAGGTTGGATTTATTTCAGAATGTCTTTATTTCAACCAATTTAATTTGTTTGTTTTTAAAAAGGTGTGTATTTGTTCCTTTGTTGACACATTGAGTTTGACTCTGGTTTGAGGTAATCCTTGTGATGTTTCCATGACTCCACCTAGTCTCAAATGGTATTTTCACTGGATATGGAATTCTTGGTTGGTGTTTTTTTTTTTTTTTAAAGGATTATATTTATTTATATATTTGAGAGAGAAAGAGACACTAGGGGAGGGGGAGAGGAAGAGGGAGAGGAGAGGGAATCTCAAGCAGACTCCATGCTGAGTGTGGAGCCCAACCCAGGGGCTTAGTCTCATGACCCTGAGACCATGACCTGAGCCAAAATCAAGAATCAGAGGCTCTACCCAGGCACCCCAGTTGGCAGTATTTTTTAAATTTCAGATTTCAGGGGCACCTGGGTGGCTCAGTCAGTTAAGTGTCTGCCTTTGGCTCAGGTCATAATCCCAGAGTCCCAGGATCAAGCCCTGCATCTGGCTCCCTGCTCAGCAGACAGCCTGCTTCTCCCTCTGCCTGTGCCCCTCCCCCCACCCGTGCTGTCTTCTCTCTCGATCCCTCTCCCTCTCTCAAAATAATAAATAAAATCTTTAAAATATATATATCTGATTTCAGCACTGTAAAGATAATACATTTTCCTTGACTTCCATTGTTTTGATGGGAAGTGTTTACATTTACTATGTAATCTTGTTTACATCTGAGCCGCCTTATATACTATGATAAGATTTCTTTTCTCATGTTGTACAAGCCAGCAAGTTTGCTGTATACAAAATGAATGAGCAAACAAAAAGTACGTTTCCATATTCCAGCACACAGAGCTTCCAATCAGCTTTTGAGTACCTTACTACTGAATATGAAACGACCCCCACAAGGACCACCAGACATTTGAGGAAATTATCCAACATTAGGGAAGAAATTTGGAGGGGAGAGAGTAAGTCAGGCAGCAAAAGAAAACTAGAAAAACTGTAATTGGTAGTATAAAATAGAAAAATTTAGTTATTTCTAAATAATAGGGAAAACTCTAGCTATTTCCTACTGTGTTTTCCTCCTGGGTATCTCCTTTACTATTCATTGAGAACATTTCACCTCTGACACTTCTAGTCGCCAAGTGTGTGGTTTTGCCCCACAATAAGCAATTCTTTCACATGCTTCGGGTGTCCTACAATTTAACTCAATTCTGTCACCATCTACCCAGAGATAGCCTCAGATCGTGAAGCTTAAGGGCTCAGTCCCACAAGACTACCCACCACACGTGCACCCTCACATACACTTCAGATGCCAGTATCAAGTTCAGGTTATCACTGGTGCTATTGACCCACCAGTCATAGATTCATGTTCTAAAGAACTCTTCTTAGGAGTCAATCACAAAACTCAGGGAAGCAACTACTTACACTCAACCAGTTTATTAAAGGAATTGATAACGAGTACAGATAAATAGGTGAAGAGATACCTAGGGAGGGTGAGGATTAGGAGCTTCTATCCCTGCAGAGTTGGGGCGCTTCCCCCTCCTGGCATTAGATGTGTTTGCCCACCCACAAGCTCCCCAAACCATATACTATTGGGATTTTTAAGGAGGCTTTTTCACATAGGCATGATCATTTACTGACTTTATTTTTAGCCCCTCTCAAGAGAAGTGAGAAGGCTGAAAATACCAAGTTTCTAATCATAGCTTGGTCTTTTTGATGACCAGAAGCCCACCCAGAGTCACTTCCATAGAACAAAGGATGCTTAGAAATTGACAAGGGTTTTAGGAGTCCTGAGTCAGGGACAGGATCAAAGACAAATACTATAACAAGAGATGCTCCTATTGCCCTTCTCAATTAGGAAATGACAAGGGTCTCAGGAGCTCTGTGCCAAGAACTGGGGCACAGACCAATATATAAATTCTGTTATCTCATAGGTGTCCTCAGGAAAGAGAAGAGAAAATATCTCATCTGTAAAACAAGAACAGGTTTCTGCATTTTGAGAGAAGAACATTAGGAGAACCAGGTGAATGCCTTGAAGATTTCAAACACGAGGCAAATATTAGAAAGTCAATAGATAGGTTAGAAGACCTGAGTAAATCTCTCGCAACATGAACTGGGAGTGGGGTAGGAGAGAAGACACTAAATACACGGTAAGAAGTGTTGGGGATACAGGGGAGGATGTGACCATGTCCTAGGTAGGTTGTCATTGGATAGTGTCTCATATTGAGAAACCAGGACCTAGCATATGAACATTTAATCGAGCTCAAAGTGTGAGAAGGTGATGAAAAGGACTTCCATCTTTGGTCTGAACTGTGTAGCATTACTTGACTTGGCAAACTGTTAGTTCATGACTTTGGAAAGGGTAAAAAAAGATGTTAAAAAAAGGTGGTATTTGAGCGTTTCCTGTCTCACCTTATTGGTGCCATTAAAGAAAATGCTATTTCGTGCATTGCCGTATAGGACGATGATTGTTCTTCACCACATGTAGATTTGTTTCTACCCTTTACCTGAATGAACGCTGGAGTTTGGATTCTTAGGTCCTTTTTCTGGTACTGAAAATACCATATTTAATGGTTTTTATGACTACAAGATCATAGGGAAGTTTCTCCCATCCTCTGTCTTACTTCGGGCTCTGAGGCTGAAAACACACAGGCGCGCCCACGGGGGGGCCCCACCCATGTGTCCATTCTTCCTCGTCCTTTCCAGGTCATTTCCTATATTCCCTTTATTTTCCTCCCTCTTAGTTGCCATAATGTGGACCTAAAGTGCATTTTTAATTATGTGTTAAATTTATTGAGTAAACGTTGGGGTTTCTCTCTGTGTGCGTATAATACACACACGTGTGTGTGTATAAATTTATATACACACACAGTATTTCATATAATAGCTTTATTGAAATATAGTGAAATATCACCCACATACCATAAAATCCCCCCTTTAAAGTGTTTTTGTATATTTTTATAAACAGAGGGAGGTGAGCCTTTTTTATTCCTTCCACCAAAACCTCTTCATTAAACTTTGTAAACTTTATAAGTCAGGTTCCCTGGCACTTACAAGGAAAAAAACTTCCACTTTGGGGAGGGGAGTGAGACTGAAAAGTATTTCTTGATTTATTTTTTATTTTTATTATTATTTTTTTAGACCTCTCTTTCTTTACTACGCTTTGACTAAAGATTCGCTCCCTACATGTTTTCAATATAAGGGCCGGGAGGGAGGATTAATAAATTCTTTATTGTTAATAACTTCTTATGGCCAAAGAAAACCCAAGAATTCAGAAGTATTAGCTAAGAGACCTTAGCCTAACAAAACCATGCCCCCACTTCTCCGCTCTTTTGTCTCCAATTGTAAATTCCCCTCTCAAGGATTTCTAACGCTTGATTCAAAATGCCGGGCAGAGAAAATCTTCGTGATTGCTGTTGCTTTCCTATTGGCAACTTCGACCCTGGGCTCCCTTAATGCCGGTTCCTCCTTTGAATAATAGGAATAATCCTGTTTGTTCATTACCAATTCAATTCTTCGAGGGGAAACGCTGCACTGAAGATAGTGAATGATGATAAAGCCATTTATTGGCATTAACTGGGATTACCGTCAGCCTCTCCCACAGTTATTGTTGCCTGGGCTTTGCTGGTGACAGCTGGAGACAGAGTCCGGGCAGTGCCCGCCCCAAGTGGTTAAGCAGGTGGATTTGTCATTCTTTCTTCTACAGTCTCAGGAATCTGATGGAAAGAAAAAAAAAAAAAAAAAACCCAAAGAATTTGGATTTGGATGTCTTTGAAGACGCCCCCTCCTGGAAATTAAGGAATTAATGGTACTGGTTGGGTTTTTGTCAGGATAAACTTGAACAGGCCTGCCGAGTATCTTGAATAGTGAATAATATGTTCTCGTTAGAGAACTTTACCAAAGCAGGCCGACATTTTTAAATTCTCCTGCTTCTGGAAGGCAGTTCCATTGAGTGTGGACCCAGCCTTTGGTCCGGCATAGCCCCCTGATATGTTCTCTTCCTCCTACTTTTCTGTGGTTTTCTATACCCATGTGTGTCATCTCCCCAAAGTGAAGGCAGACTCTGGAGACAGTGAGTGTGGAGGGTGCCGGCGCTGGGACCTGGTCACACCCTGGGACATCTTTCTATCTTCCTGGATCCCTCCTCATGTGACCAAGGTGATGGGGCTGGCCGTTTGTAATTGCAACCTGGAAACGACCTAAATGCCCATCAGTTGGAGACCGTTAAGTAAATGACTCAGTATCTCTCTGAGGCAGTGATGGGAAGGTCACCAAGATGCATCGTTAATGGAATAAGCAAGGTGCCAGAGGTTCTACCAGGTGTGTTAATAAAGGGGACAGGGCAGGAAATATGCTCATATTTGCTTGGCTCAGTCGGTTAAGTGTCTGCCTTTGGCTCAGGTCATGATCCCAGAGTCCTGAGATTGAGTCCAGCATGGAGTGGTGGCAGGCTGGTGGGGGGAGGGGGTCCCTCTGCCTGCCGCTCCCCCTGCTTGTGTGTGCTCCCTCTCCCTCTCTCTCTGTCTCTGACAAATAAATAATAAAAAAAAAAGTATAAAATGCCTCTGGAAGGATAGTTAACATAAGAAATGAGTAACGAGGTCACCTGTGGTAAGAGAGACAGTGGCCTGGGGATGGGGCTGGAGGGAAACTCCGCTATATTCCCTTTTCTACATTTGGATTTTGAGCTCTTCATATTTATTACTTATTCAGAAACATAAACCAAAAGCCCTGAATACCACCAATTTTTTAAATGTTTTTTTTTTTACTACACAACCATTTTTTTCATTAAACTAAATTTCTTCTTAAATTATATATGCTGAAGCTTTAAAAAAAAAAAAAAAAATCAGTCCCCAAGGGAATACAGTAAAACTCAAGTCTCTTTTCCATGCTTGACCTCTAGCCTCCCCCCAAGGCAGTTCCTACCGCTGATTTCTTGAAATTCTTTTTGTTTTTGTCCTTTCGGTTTTGTTGATACAACTGACGCCCAGCAGTGTACACGTTTATTGGCGTACAGAGTAAGGACCTGGTCCTTACCTATATTGTGAAATAGTTACATGCTTAGAGAAACAGTAAGTCTGGTTAATATCCTAATATCCATCGTCTTATATAGACACATACACACCAAAAAAAAAAAAAAAAAAAGTTTGGTTTTTTTTGGTTCTTTTCCCCCTTGTGATGAGAACTTTTAGGATCTACTGTCTTGGTTTCTTGGAATTCCTTCCGCTCTCCCTCCCTCTGCTGGGTGCATGTGGATCCTGAGCTCAGAGTGGCCTCTCTTGTTTGTCCTACCAAAGCTGTATCTGAAAATGCGAATCTAATTTTAGTGGCAACACCCTTGGGTGGGTGTTTCTGGAGACACGATGGAGGGAGGAGACGGATCTCGACTCCAATGACAGCTTACAGAGCCTTGCTCCCTATCGTGTGGTCCTCACGCTCCCCCCACTTAATCAGTTCCTTGCCCTGCAGTTAATGTGCCCAGCTCCTGTGTGGTTGGGAAATCTGGCTCCCATTTGGTCTCCGGAGGTTGAGAACGGATGATAATTTATAACCAGGGACTGTGTTCTCCGCACCCGCACCCATGCCAAGTCCTTCTTTTGGTGCCGTAAACTGTGTGGCCTGTGTTGGGAACATGTTAGAGAAAGGGCCAGGGAACATCTAGAAGAACCAGGCCCTCTGGAAGGTGGTGTCCTAGGAAGTAGCTTAGGAATGTGTTTGCAAAATTTTTTTTTATTTATTTGACACAGAGAGAGAGAGTACAAGTAGGCAGAGAGAGAGGCAGAGGGAGAGGGCAAGCGGACTCCCCACTGAGCAGGGAGCCTGATGCGGGACTCGATCCCAGGACCCTGGCATCATGACCTGAGCCGAAGGCAGACGTTAATGACTGAGCCACCCAGGCGCCCCATGTATTTGCAAATTGAAGGACTGGGGGCCTCCTCCAGCTCTGGCCACGCCGGGAGAGGCCCACGTGGAGGCAGAGCCTGACTTGGGATGGCTGGAGGGCTGCACGCTTCTGGGGCCTGGGACCTTGGCTGGCTAGAATGTGGCTGTGCGCCACATGGTATGACCCAATCAGCAGCACACACCACTGAGAACAGCAGTAGGGGGTGTGGCCTGGTACTCGATGGCCGGTTCTGCCTCTGGCCTCCACGTAGCACCTCGGCCAGGAAGGATCATAGCCCGTAGGCTTCTGGGGTATGTGGGCCAGCAGGAGCCGCCTGCTCTAGGATTTCGGGAGAGGAAGATATTCCTGGAATTCAAACAAAACCTCAAGCGATACCAGCAGAGCTGCCCGTGTTGTAAAGATAGCATATAGGCAGATATCTAAGGACAGATGGGCTGCCATTCAGAGCCAAGACAGGAGTGATAGGAGCACAAGTGACAATAAAAACACAAATCAGTAGCGAAGAATCAGAGTGCTCGTTTCCCTCACCTAAAGCATTCTGATGGCCAAGAATCCCAATGATAGGAGATAAGGAGGAAAGACAGAGATTTGTCTCTGTCCGATGCACACACAGAGCTGGCAGAGTCACTGTCCCCAGCTTGGGTCCCGGTGGCTGGTCACGAGGGTTCCTGGAGTGGCTCACAGCCGGGTGACTGTGTTGGGCCAGAGCCACGGTGGGTCTGTGAGCATGAACAGCGCGTCCCCTGCTGGTCACAGTGGACCCCAGCCCCTCATTTGCACAGGAAGGACTGCAGTGACGTCCTCCATGTGGTCTCACTGCTCTGACCACTCAGGGACACAAGAGGGAAGCAGGGAAGGCCAGACCTCTGGCCCGTACCTAGCCCCCCCCCCCCCCCCAACCCCCGCTTAACATCATGGATTTCACCTGCAAATTGCGGTGGAGGTTTTTCACTTCTCTTTCCCCCCCCGGGGAAGACCTAGCAGGGCGCACCATCATTCCCATGTGGAGATGGACGGCGGATTGGGGTCCCTGCTGGCCCCCATCTCCTTCCCCTGCCCCACGAAGGCTCCCTGTAGCCTGTCCTCTCTGTGCCTCTCACCTCCCCCCACATAGTCTGGCATCCTTGCCATTCGTCCTGCTATTTCTGAGGACGTCCTCCCTATACCCAGCCTCTAGGGACATTCAGGTTTGCATTACCACTGTCAGCCCATCACACTTCCCTGCCCACCTGGCCAGCCTACACAGGAAGGAGCCCAAGACCAACCTTCCTGCGGTCCCAGGCGAGGGCTCCTAATAGCAGGACTCCTTGGGGTAACCCAGCTGTCCCGTTTGGGAGCACATGGTACAGGACTCAGGGCTCTCTGGAGAGGGGCGGAGGCCAGTCGAGGAAGATGCAGTGAGACCTGGGGACAGAGAATACGGCCTGGGCAGTGGTGGTGTGTCCCTGGTCCTCGGGTGACTAGGAAGGAAGGTGGTGGGTGGGGAGCCCTGCCCCTTGCACTTGGGCCAGTCCCCTCAAGAGCTTCCTAGGGGAGGTTTCATGGCTGTCCAGTGACTCTGGGATTTGTGCCTTTCAGGGAAATTGAAGGAATGGAGCCTCATCTTGTACGGCACTGCCGAGCACCCTTACGACACCTTTAGCTCCCATCAGTCACGCTCTCGGATGCTGGAGTTCTCGGCCCCCCTGCTGGAGCCCCCCAAGGCTGCTCTGTCCCCACCCCAGACCGAGGCTCCTGAAGATGAAGAGGACTACACAGGTAATGAACTTGTAGCCGGAGGAGATGGCCAAACCAGCCTCTGAGTTTTGGTTTCCACTGCCGCTCTCAAAGCGCGGGACCGTTTCTGGCAAAAGGTGGGGATTGTGACGGTGGGTCTTCCTTCTTTCCTGCAAGTTGTAATAATGATGGTAATTTGCACTCACACAGCTCCTCCCACCCACGGCTCTCCTAATATTTTACAGACCAGTAAGTATGCTTCAAACCAGTAAGTATTCTCCAACCTTCCCAGGCCGGGAAACAGAAGGTTCTATATGCCCAACCAGAACTGGGACTTGCCCCCTGGCTAATGGGCCTCCTCCTGAGGCCCCATCTTATCCTCAAAATCTCTCATCTCATGTCTCAGCCTCCTGACCCACTCAAGTCCATCCTCCTTCTGTCCCTATAGCCAGAAGGTGGGAAGGATGCGGGTCTTAATGGACCCAGGAGGGCTGGATTGAATGAACACAGCCAGGAAGAAGCAAACAGTGCAGATTTTGACCGCCCTTGAGGGCTGAGATGATGGCCCAGGGAAAGGTCCGAGGACCTCAAGTCAGTAGATACTGATGTCACCAAGAAGAGGTTAAGCATCTCACAGGAAATAAAGATGCCTCGTGTGGGGGCCCCCTTGGCTCTGGACCTCCGGCCCCCCTGCACGGAGACAGCAGCCTCAAGAATGTCTTCAGATCTTTGCAGCCACTGGGCTGGGCACAGTCATGATTAGCGTGTGAGGTTCCTTTCCCTCTGAACCATCCCACGGTGATTTGCAAGAAACCAAGCATTTCTGGTTGGGCATATTTCCCTTAGCTAAATATTACAGCCGCTTGATAAATGATGGGTGATATCTAAGGATATTGATGTTTTGAGTTATCTAATAGCTTCTGAAAAAAGAAAAGTAACAAAACAGAGAATTGCACCGATACATATCGAGCATAAATTATGGTTGATTCAATTTTAAATTTCTTCTGCCGTTCCTTTAAAATGGAGCATTGAATTATGTATGGACTAATCTGCTCTGTTTCCCCCTGTGATTTATAAGTGGTGGCAAGATTCAGTAATTATTAATAAAGGTCTGATTTTTTTTTTTTTCTTAAAATCTGCTACTGACTCTAACCTTACACTGTCCTGGAATCTCACAAGATAGGGTACCCTGCAGCCCAAGTGACAGTCTTCCCCAAGCCTGGCCTGGATGGTTAGAGGGCATCTCCGTGGGAATAGGATGTGTTCTGAACTCTCAGGGAAGGTCCTTACAGTCTTGGGGCAAGAGGGATGGGCAGGCCGGACACAGCAGGAAGAGCCAGAGACAGGGAAAGAGCAAGGGAAGGGTGAGGTCAGGAGGATGCTGTGGTGTGGAGGGCGGTGAGAGAGAAGAGGAGGAGGAGGAGGAGAAGAAGGAAGAGGAGAGGGGGTGGGGGGAGCAGCCATATTAGATACTGCGGTCAAGGGCTTGTGGGATTGGGCTGCCTGTCCGTGGCTCTTGTGGAAGAAGCTGAGTCACTGATAAGCCCCAGTGCAGAAGCTCAGGGAAAGAGAGGGTGATTTTGAAGTGTTCCCATGATTATGATCAGCTTTCTGCAGTTTTAGCGGAGGCAGGTTGAAGGAGGAGTTTGCAGGGGTGGTCACGTGGGGGGAGAAGGTTCACAAGGATTTGGAGAGCTGGCTGGGGACAGAGGTGTGTGGGGATGAGGAGCACAGCCTGGTGGTACCCCCTGCCCCACTGCTGAGGGCCTGGGTAGGGAGGTCCGACAGAGCAGTGGTCCCAGGAGATGGCAGTGGGGGGCCCTGGACAGCTGTGCTCTGTGGGCAGAGATGGGGGGCCAATGGTCCCAGGGACAAGAGGTAAAGGAGAGGAGGTGAGCAAGAGGCAGAGACAGAGTCCAGACTCCTGTGAGGGGTGTCTGGTGCCTCGTCAGAGTCAGCAGGAGAACCGCCCTGGGAAAGGGCGGCCATGATGATGATGGCCGATGGCCTCAGTCGTGTTCTCAGGTCCCCCGGGACGGGACACCGAGGAGGTGGCCACAGTGATTTACCCGGAGCTGTGGCAAGTGGAAATCCACAGTAGTGGTGGAGTCTGGGGTTCCTGAGGTCAGTGAAGATATGGAAGTCAGGGGGTAGGGCTGGGAGATGGGGGAGGCTGGAGGGTCCGCAGGGAGGCAGCGCGGTAGCCGCGTGGCTGGGTAAGGTGCCAGGGAAGTGCGAGTGGCTGAGGTACTGAAGATGGAGTCCTGTGGTGACAGACCGCCTGCTGGCACATGAGGAGGCCACCGGGGAGCACCAGGCATGGCAGTGAGTGAGGCCAACCCGGTGACCCACCTCGGATGCTTGGTTGAAGAGCTCCACCCCAGACGCGGCTTCAGCGGGTCTGGGGGTCCTCGGAGGCTGTGCTGGGTGATTCCAGGTGGTGGGGCTGGGCAGCTAGGATGGTGGCCGGCCACGAGGAAGGGCTCAGCTGCCCAGGGGAGTGGCCTTGAGGGAAGGACAGAAGGTCGTGAGGAGGAAGGGAAGCCCTAGCTTCAGGAAGGGAGGGTGAGTGGGCTGAGGAGGGCTCGGGACAGTATAGTCAGCCACGCAGGACTGCGGGGAGCCAGGAGCCCCCAAAGCCTCTGTCTGGACCCATTCCAGCACAGGTCAGCGGGCACAGGGGAGTTGATAATCAGGACACGTGGCCTGGCCAGTGCAGGACTGTGTGGGGTCACAGACTCCAGGCCCATCCGCACTTATGTGGCAGAGCCAAGGCCCGTGGTCACAAGCTGTCGGGAGGGCAGGCCAGACCTGCAGTGAAAGGGGTCTGTGAGTCTCATCCACCCCTCCTGTCTGCAGCCACCACCCCAGCCCCTGCCTTCCGCCTCATGCCCAGTGATTTGCCGGCCAAGTTCTAGCATGATTTTCCAGGACGACACGAATGGCCGGGGAAAGATCGCGATACCTAGCAAGTCCTCCTGTTCCTCGGGCTACTGGTCTGAGCGCCACCTGATGAGAAGGGCTTTCTACAACTCCCAAGTTGCTTTCTTAACATTTGATGGTGGGGCTTTTTGACTCCTGGGTTTTCTTCACGAAAGATTTAAGGTAGAGACTCCAAATAAGCCTGTGCCACTGTAACACCCCGTAGATGGGCGTCTGCAGCTAATGTGCACATGGATTGCGTTCCTTTCGTGTCTGGAGCCTTGGGAATGAATGTATGCTCACCCAGGGAATGTGCTCCAGCATTCTGGGGGAAAAAAAAAAAAAGCCACGCACTATCTTAGGAGCGATGGAGTGAGTGGGAGAAGAGAGCCAGCCAAGTCAATTGAATGTAAGAAGCCCTCATCGAGAGGTGAATCATCGAGAGGTGAATCTCGATACTGGACTTTTTGAGGCAACTCAGGTAGACAGCCATGCTAGAGGGAGCTGATGGATACTCATCAAAGCATCCTGCCTCGGGCAGTGTCTTACCAAGCCATTCAGGGGGGCTTCACATGGCCGCTCAGCTAGACGCCCCGTTGGGTTTTGCTGTCTTCACTGTCGGGTGGACCCCAGCTTTGCACGGGGCTCCCCTCGGGTTATGAACTAACCTCTCCACCACAGAGGGGCCCCGGGAGGGAGGAAGAGGGTGAAGTCCAGTCCACACACACCATGGACCAGGCCTTCCCCAAGGCTATCCCTCTCTTGGGACATCCTAGAACATTCTGTTTGTGGATGTTTCCCCATTTCCACCCATTCTTTCATCCATTCACCCTTAAGCCACTCAGCTGATATTTATTGGGTACCTGCCCCACGCCAAACACCTTTCTGGGTGCTGGGAATATAACAGGAACACCCTAATCCAGTCCCACCTCCTGGAGGTCCTTTCTCCCAAGCTAGGATAGAGTGGGGAAATCTTCATTCTCCTCCCTGTCCCCCGCAAATTTCCTGAAGACTGAAGAAATCGTTTACTTTATCAAACAAGACAGACTGGCTGTTTCCTTTGGATTTCTGGGGGAGAAATCATTGCGGAAGGCGCTGATCCTTAAGGTGGTATCCTCGGGCCACTGCAGAAGGGGCTGGGTGGGCAGGGCAGAGCCCAGTGGTCCGACTCCTATGTGTCTTCAGCGCCGTGGGTCATTACAAACAAGGAGGCAGGAAGCAAGGCTTTCTGAGGCTCTCCCCCATAAATGGCCTGGAATAAGGTGGGCAAGAGTCAAATCAAAGGAAGAATTGACTGCAAAAGAAGCCCAACAGTCTGGAGCTGGGGAAGGAGGTGGGGGTGAGGGTAGGCTCAGTGATAAGCTCTGGGCCCGTCAGGCCGAGTGCTTGAACTCAGTCCATGCCTCCAGAGCCCTCCCCAGCCCAGCCCGGCGCGCTCCTGGAGACGAACACAGTCTTGAAAGGGGTTCACAGTGGGACCCACAATGAAAACTTTGGAAATATCAACAACAGTAAACCTTCGGGGAGGGAAGCAAAATAAACCGGGTCTAACACTAGGAAGGTCTGCAGGCCCTTTAAGGACGAATGAAGAGGGCTTTGTGCACCTCAGCAAAGACCCATTGTGGGCAGCAGAGAATGGGGACTTTTGTCTCTGCCTGCATCCCCATGAAAATGCTGGTGGCCAGCAAATCACCTCTTCTTTGCTTCTGAACTCACTCCCCACCCCTTCCAACAACTCGAACCTTACAGAAGGCTTTTTTCTTCTAAAAGCTCAGAAGCCTTCATAAGACCCCACTGGGTCCCTCCCCACGTGGGGAGGGTTTCTGGGTTGTCCAGAGCCCCGGGAACAGGGTCAGGGGTAAGGCAGGCAGAGGGTCCCACCACAGTGCTGTTCTTCATGCCCTGTGGTCGCGTTCTTCAGGCCGGATGATTGGGGCATCTGTGGACCTGCCCCACCCGGGCCAGAGGGCACTAGACATCTCCTCCCACAGGGCAGACCTGCAACAGTGAGGCTTGCTGGAGGCCACCGAGCCCTCCACCTCCCCCCCGCATTGCTCTCCATTACAGGTCCAGAGTCAGAATGCGGGGATTACGGGGGACACCTGGGGGAAGTGGGGGTGGCCCACCGCGGAGGCCAAGAGGGAGGGCCTGAAAAGGTTTGCAGAAGAGGGCCCATCCCATCCCCACTGAGGGACCAAGCTCGCAGATCCCAGCCTCTTCCCACCAATGCATACAGGGGATCCTCTCTTCCACCCTCCTGCTCAATTTCCCTCCAATCATCGCTGCCTAGCGGCAGCTTCCATCTACACCCTTGGGGCCCCATCCCACCCGCGTTGCTCTGTCCTTCATGTTGGGAATCAGGAGAGATGGCCGGTCCCAGGATTCTGACCCCCAATGCAGGAGAATGCCCTAAAGAAGGGTGTTCTCGGCCTCTCTTCTGCCATCGCACCCTACTCTGCTCTTGCATCAGGGTCCGCACCTACTGCGGGCTCTTTTCCTCTTTGTCGGGCTGCCCTTGGAGTCATCAGACCCTCTGTCGCTGGAGCCCGGGGCCAGGCTCAGCTCTCAGCCTTTAGACACGTTGCCTTGGGGGTGGACGCTCTATGCAGCCCCAGCAGCCTCTCCACTCTCTTTTGAGAAGCTTCTCCCACCCTACCCCAGGCTGGGATGCCCTGACACAGGCTTTCAGGGGACTGCAGTGGGTTGACAAAGCATCTCTGGGTGAAAGGCAATGATGCTTGTTTCTTTAAGGTCTGTGCCATCCGGAATGTGGTGACAAGGGCTGCGACGGCCCCAAAGCAGACCAGTGCTTGAACTGTGTCCACTTCAGCTTGGGGAGCACCAAGACCAGCAGGTAATGGGCTGGGGCTTCCAACCGCATGTCCTGGAGGCCCTCAGAGGGCCACCAAGGTGACCTGTTTCCGGCTGTGTCCCCCCACAGCCTGGTGCCCTCCTTATGACGTCATGTCATCCCCCCAAAAAAGGAAATTCCACTGAGATTGACTACCTTGGAATTGTAGAAGTTTTAGTAACTTCTTGTCCTCATCACACAAGTAATTCATGCCCGTGACGGAAATCGGAGGGTGTGTGGCCTTGAGGCTCATAAACCATCTTCCAGCCAAACGTCAATGGGTCAGGCTGAGGAGGCCAAGGCTAACTGCTTGGGAGCTAGAGACAAATGTCAGTTTAGAGGCCAGTACTGTTCTAAAGGCCCCACGACCCAGGTCTGGGGAGCTCCCACCCCCCGAGTGTCCAGTCAGCAGCCACGCAGGGCTATAGGTGGCACTTGCATGGGATCCTCGAGCTCCCAGAGGCAGACATACCCTCCCTGCACTGTGCAAAGGCAGTGAGCCTGCTTTCTGCTTTTGCTCGCTGCCCGTGAGACTAGCTCCCCAAGGGCACCCGCGGTGAGCTTGCACCAGAGCTAAATATTCCAAAAGTCAAACGCCATCGTCCAGGTGCCGTTGAGCAGCTCCTCTGGGAAGACTGAAAGGCAGGCATTCCCAGGTTCTGATACAAGTCCAGGACCCTCTCCTGTGTAGTTAGGAACCTCTCCGCTGGCCTCACCAAGTCCATAGGCGTACATGGTTTAACCTTCACCCTAGGGCCTTCATTTCCCTCCGAGTTTTGCTGATTTGGAGGGTGAAGGGACAGCTAGAATTTCCTCTCCAGCTGGATGCCCGACCTTAGCAGGACCCAGCAGGGCCGCAGGCTGCCAGGGTGGTGGGGGGGCCGGGTTGGAAAGGTCCTCTGTGGCTCCTGCTCCCACAGGAAGTGCGTGAGTGTGTGCCCCCTGGGCTACTTTGGGGATACAGCAGCAAGACGCTGTCGCCGGTGCTACAAGGGGTGTGAGACCTGCTCGGGCAGGAGCCCAACCCAGTGCCTGTCCTGCCGTCGCGGGTTCTATCACCATCAGGAGATGAACACCTGTGTGACGTTCTGTCCTGCTGGATTTTATGCTGATGAAAGTAAGTGCGTGTCCGTGTGCATAGGAATGATGAGTCAGTCCTCCCCCCATACCCCCCTCTGGGCTGGGGTCCCCTCTTCTGGGAGAATTTCCCCAGGGACTCGCACCAGCTTATGGACCTGGTAGTTGGCATCGGGAGAAAGCCCTGCCTAGAAAGAGTTGCTGAGCTGAAATCGGGATTCGAATATGGGCAGAAGGTTTTCATTCATTTGAAAACAAAGAGGAGCCTCCCAGCCAATGTTTATTGAGCTCAAAAGAGGTGGGTTAATGTTTGTGGCACATCTGACAGGTAGTAACCACACCCCTAAGAGGTGGGTGATGCTTTCCTGGTCTTGCAGATGGGGGAACGAATCTTAGAGGGCACCAGGCCCACGACTAGTAATGGTACAGGTGGAACTTGAACTCCGTGAAACCCGGTGTCCCGATGTTCTACCAGGCTCAGGAAGGTGATTGGATGGGCAGGGCTCTGGGGCCCAGGACTCCATGCCAGGGTTTCACCAATGCACTTTGCCCCACAAGAGGCAAAAGACAGGGTCTGGGTTCAACAGACGGAGGATAGTTCTCAAGTTCAAAGAAGCTACTGTTTTGACGTTGGCGATTTGTGTAGGTCAAAGCCTTCCCACAGAGACCCTTGCAATGCAGGAGGGATCGTTGATCCGGCCTGTGAGGGCGTGACGGTTCTTCCTGTGGAGAAGGAGCCAGGAAATCTTTAAAGACGGAAAGCCACCCAAGAACCCAAGAGTCTCTTTAGAGGAAAAACCCAGTCTCTTGCAAGATTCATTTCACAACCTTTGCAAACAACTGCCCTGGGCTGCCAGCCGGACCTATTTTCTGGATGGAGGTTCCTTCATCCCCACCTTGCTCCCAAGGCAAGAATCAGCCACCCTCCTTGACCCAGCGCCCTCCCTGAACACCTGCCGCGGGTGCGTAATGCCCCCTATGGGGCCCCTGGAGGAGGCACAGAGGTGTAGCAAGCAGCCCTGAGCTTCTGGGCCCAGACACCAGGTGGCGATGATGAGGCGCCAGAAGGAAAGACCAGATAAAAACCTACAAATGCTCCCGGGGGTTGTGGTGAACCTAGCATTTCCCCAGGAGGTGTGAAGGGCGCCCTAGATTTATGTCTCAGTCTTTGTAACTACCGAGTCTTTAATAAGGTCCCCTATGAAGGCACCAGTGGGCAGCTCTGAGGCCTCATCAGACTCCAACCCTGTCCTTTTTTTTTTTTTTTTTTAATAAAGATTTATACCTGATTAATCTCTGCTCAGACAGCTGGGAACTGGTTTCAGTCCTGGATGAAACAAACAGAAGCAGAGCGTGTCTCCTTTTTTTTTTTTTTTTTTGAGCGTGTCTCCTTTAGAAAGGGCCCCCCTCCAAACCTTCGAGGTTGTGCAAGGGCTTTGATTTCCTCCAGAAGGGAGAGGAGAGAGACCTGTGATCCCACACATGGGCCTGCAGTCTGGGAGGTAGCTGTTGGATCACTCCATCACGGCTCCTGGAGGCTGACACCCGTGACGAGCTGTCCTATCAAGCCCGCTTTGAAATGCCAGAGTCTCCTTTGCCCAGGATTGATTCTTGTCTCTTCTTCTCCTTCTCGTCTCCTCATCTTCTTTTTCTCCAGGTCAGAAAAATTGCCTTAAATGCCACCCAAGCTGTAAAAAGTGCGTTGACGAACCGGAAAAATGTACTTTATGTAAAGAAGGATTCAGGTAAAACCGTCCCTTCAGACCCGAAGAGCGGCAGAGTGTTCATGCTACTTTGTTGTTCGTTTCTGTCGCTGGCTTACCGAGTTTGGGCAACTTTTTCCTAAAAGATAAAAGCAGAGGCCCAAAGCCCTTGAGGGTAAAGATTCTGAGTCTATAGAAACCAGAGTTCCACCTGGAGATTGATGTTTAAAATAGAAAGTTAGGGGCGCCTGGGTGGCTCTGTCGGGTAAGCGTCTTCCTTCCGGTTCAGGTCATGATCTCAGGGTCCTGGGATCAAGCCCCGCATCGGGGTCCCTGCTCAGCGGGAAGCCTGCTTCTCCCTCTGCCTCGGACTCTTGGACTGCTTGTGCTCTCTATCTCTCTCCAAATAAATAAGTAGAAATCTTTAAAAAATAAAATAAAATAACAAGTTAGGGGAAAGGTAAAACTTCTGCCTTTTGTGCAGTACTTGGGGAACTGGTGAAAGCAAGAATCGACCCTACCATATGGGGCACCTGGGTGACTCAGTGGGTTAAGCCTCTGCCTTGACTCAGGTCATGATCTCAGGGTCCTGGGATTTAGCCCCGCATTAGGCTCTCTGCTCGGCCAGGAGCCTGCTTCCCCCTGCCTCTCTGCCTACCTGTGATCTTTCTCTCTCTGTCAAATAAATAAATAAAATCTTATTAAAAAAACAAAAACCCTACCACATTAAGCAGGGTGGCTACTGGAAAGGTGAGGATTCTACCAGAGCTCCCGTCTTTAGGCACCAGTAAGGGCATCCACTCGCACACCCCTCCCAGTCTGGGCAAGGGCTTAGGGAACATTGCAAAGCCCACCCTCTCTCCTCTCCGTTCTCTGCCTTCTCCCCCCACTCCCCACCCCCCCCCCCCCCCCCACCCCCGCTCTGGTATCTCCTTCCTGCTCTGGGAGCTTGCTCCCTGGGGATGCTTTTTTAGACTCCTGGTTTTCCCTCTCCCACCAAGCTCAGCACACGTCTGCTTTAAAATGCTTTAAACATTTTCCTGAGTTAATGATTTTTATTGGAATATTTTGAAGTGTTTGTTTAGCCCATTGAATGCCACCAAATTGCATTGAATGCAACCAAATATACATTACCTGTTCCTCCAAGTTACCGTCTAGAGCTTAGAAAACATTCTGTTCGAATCTATGCTATGAACACTCCCATAGTCCAGGGAATCACCAGGGCTCCCCCGTTCAAACGCAGATTCTGGTCTGGCAGC
>CM053609.1:14314934-14374497 GCA_028646535.1 Procyon lotor | reverse complement strand
ATCCCCAGTATGTCAGAATGTGAGCTGATATGGAAACAGGGTCATTGTGGGTGTCATTAGTTAAGATGAGGTCACACTGGAGTGAGTGGCCCCTGATCCAACAGGACCTATGTCCTTATAAAAGAGAAAGTGCCGACGCAGATATACACACAGAGGAAAGACCCTGTGAAGACACAGCCGTCTATGATCCAACAAGGGAAACCCGGAACAAATTCTCCCTATGGCTTCAGAAAAGGCCAATGCTGCTGAGATACCTTGATCTTGAATTTTCGGCCTCTAGCGCTGAGATGATACATTTCTGTTGGTTAAGCCACCCAGTCTATCGTAGGGAGCCCTGATATTACATCCACAGGGTATAAAGTACAAAGGGAAAGCTGGTTCTCTCAGCCACCTGTTTTCCAACCCTCTTGAGCAGAACCCCCAGACTCCTACCCCTGGGCTCATGGAGGAGAGGCATTCGTGCAATCTACGAAGGGGGACGGAGGTGGAAGCCAGGGTGGGGTTGCTCCTGCTGCTGGCAGACACAAGGCTGTAGCTGTCCATGGCCCCCTGCAAACCACAGCAGTATCTTGAGATGATTCATGGGTGTGGGATGTGCCCATGGCAACAGTGGCCTGGACATGACTTTTGAGTCAAAGCCACAGTGGTGTGCCCTCCCACAAATCCATCTGGGGAGAACCTTCAGCTCCTCTGGCCTTCCCAGAACACAGCAGACACCTAATCCCCTCTATCTGATACCTTTCCCAGAAGTGACTTAAGGGGCTTCTGTTTCCCACACTAGATCTCAATTGATAAAAGTAACACAGTCAGTCTAATGTCAGACCTTTCTGCAGAGAATTTACACAACATATATTGGTTTCCTATTAAAACTAGAAAATTAACACCTGTTCGCTGGGAAAATTTGGGTATCGCTGAAGAGCATACAAAGGAAAGGAGTCGTTGGTCATGTTTTCAAGGTTTTCCCATTAGATCTTTTCTCTGCAAATATATACATCCCCCTCTAATCTGCGCTCATGTCATGCATATGGTTTTGTAACTTGCTTCCTATTCTTATTAATATATGAACCACGTTCCATGTTGTAGAAGGTGAGTTTTAGTGGATATAGCATAGAGGGCCATGGGTCATTTCTTCTTTTCATTCATTTATTTTGTGAAATGGCTAATAAATATAGAAGAGGCCATTAGCATATATACAGTTAAAATAATAATTATAGGGGCGCCTGGGTGGCTCAGTGGGTTAAAAACCTCTGCCTTTGGCTCGGGTCATGATCTCAGGGTCCTGGGATTGAGCCCCGCATCGGGCTCTCTGCTCAACGGGGAGCCTGCTTCCCCCTCTCTCTCTGCCTACTTGTGATCTCTCTGTCAAATAAATAAATAAAATCTTTAAATAGTAATTATAATATGAATACTCGGGTAAAGAAATAGAATCTTTACGGCACCCCAGAAATCCTTTTCTTGACAGATTCAACAATCAGCCTGTCTTTATGGTAATTCTTTCCCTTTTATGCTTAGTAGTTTTACCATGTTTGGATTCATCTCCAGACAATATTGTTTAATTTGGCTGTTTTTTGCATTTTATATGAATGGAAACATACAGTAATGTCCTTCTGCTGACTTTTCATTTCTTGGTGGACTTGTCTAGGGTCGCACGTGACAATAGTGTATTAGTTTTTGTTGCTAGAGAGTATTCCTTATATCCATACATACTTACTTTCTTCATCTTCTTCTATTATTTGGAAACCTTGGCATTATTTCCCATATCTGACTACCATGAACAATGAATGCTAGAGTGAACATTCGTGTATATGAATCTTAGCGCGCACACGCAATTCTTCTGGGTACGTAGCTATGAGAAGAATTGCTCCTAAGACAACATGTGTGTCATCGACTTGATGAGATAATGCCAGACTTGTTTCCAACGTGTCTATCCCAATATACATTCCTGTCGATGGCGAATGAGCCCTCATTCCTGTCTGTGTTCACCAATACTAGGGATCATCCATTAGACTTGAAAATGTTTCACTCCTCTCCTGGTGTGTGAGATTATCTCACTGTGGCTTTGGTTTGCGTGCTCCTGATTACTGACAAATTGAATATCTTTTCATGCTTATTGGCCCTTTGAATTCCCTTCATTGAGGAATTCTTGTTGAGATCTTTTGCCCATTTGCTATGGGTTGCCTGTCTTATTCTCATTGGCTTATCGGAGTGCTTTATGTATTCCAAATATAAGTATTTTGTCATTTACATGTGTTGCAAATATCTTCTCCTGGTCTATGGCTTATCTTTTTGTTCCTTTTATGATGCCTTTTGATATGAATGAATTTATTAGTCTTTGCCTTTATGGTTAGTACATTTTTGGGATCTTGTTTAAGAAACCCTTCCTAGCCCCAAGACCCAGAAGATATTCTCCCACATTACTTTCTAAAGGTTGTATGGTCTTCCTTTTCACACTCAGGTTTTTAATCCATATTGCCTATGGCATAAGGTTGGGGGTCTCATTCTGCTCAACTGTCCCAGGGCCATTTGTTGTGAAGTCAGTCCTCTCCCACAGATCTGCATGTCACACCGTAACAATCCATGTGTCCGTGTGCGCAGACCTGCTTCTGAGCTCTCTAGTCCGTCCCATCAATCTATCTCTCTGTCTGCCCAGGCTTTGCCTAAACAGTCCCTATTGCAGAAAAGTATGATAGAATCGTGTTTGGAAGACAAGTGTTTGCTCCTACACCACTATTTCCAGTTACCCCAAGTTGTTCCCTCATTCAAACAGCAGGCCTACGGAACCTCCATTTCCTCAAGGAATGGTTGTTGCAGCAGAATATAGATGATAAATAGCCAAAGTTCTTGACTTTTCATTTTCGAAAGGATGCAGGCAAGTCATAACTAGTATCTCATGCCCATGGAATGACATAAAGATCCCTTAGATGAGGAGGAGGAGAAGCGAGGGACAGAGCAGACGTTGGGGTAGGCTTCCTGCCTTGGAACGATCTCTCTTGAACCCTTAATTTCTTGGGAATCTAAGAGCAGAGGGAACCGATGCCCCCATCCTGAGTAGGACCAGGGATATTAGCAAGACCCCGGATTTATCCTTGTGCCTGGCAGTGTCAGAATCGTGAAGCAGGAGAGGCTCAGGGTGTCTGGGTGGTGTGATTGGTCAAGCAGCATCCAACTCTTGATTTTGACTCAGGTCACAAACAGGAGGTTGTGAGATGGAGCCCCATGTGGGGCTCTGCCCCGAGTGTAGAGACTGTTTGAGGCTCTCCTTTTCCCTCTTCTTCACCCACTGCACTCTCTCTCTCTAAAATGAATAAATAAATCTTTTTTTAAAAAAAGAGGAAGAGGCCCAGAAGGTCACAAATGTTTCCTGAATGTGGCAAGTGGCACCATCAGAACTGAGAAAGGGTGTCCCATGAAGAGGCCTAACGCTAGAGGACACCAGACTGGGGCCACAGCCAGAGACCAGTGGCTGGGACATCTCAGTGGATATTCCACTCTACAAAACCTCCAAAATCTTTGTCAGGTTTCGGTATGGGGGTCATGCTAGCCTTAAAAATGAAATTGGATTCCCTGCTCTCTCCTAATAGTTTCTGTGAAGTTGGTTATCATTTCTTTCTTTTTTTAATGCTTATCAACAGGCTTTTTTTTTTAATTTTTAAAACTTTTATTTTTTTTAACATATATTATTTGTTTTAGGGGCACAGGTCTGTAATTCAACAGTCTTATACCATTCACATCGTGGTTATCACTTCTTTATAAAATATTGATATAATTCACCAGGGAAGCCATCTGGCCTGGGGTTTTTTCCTCTGGCCAGGTTTTTAATCACAAATTAAATTTCTTATGGGATGAAAGGCTATCCACTTCACATCAATTTTGGTTGTGTTTTTAAGTGCGTCCATTTCATCTTTGTTATTGGACTTATTAGCATAAAGTTAATATTTTCTTATTACTCTTCTAATAGCTGCAGAATCTGTAGTGATAACCTCTGTTTCATTTCTGATATTGGTAAACTGTGTTTTGTTTTCTTGTTTTCTTGATCAGTTTTGCAGTGGTTTGCTAATTTCTTTAATCTTAAAAAAACTTTTTGTAATTTTCAATATTCTATCAAGTCTATCCAGTGAATTCTTCAGATGTTGTATTTTTCAGAATGCCCATGAAAATCTTTTTTCTATTTTCTATTTCTCAATTAAGATTCCCCCCTACAGTCACTCCTTGAATAGTTTATACTTGCTGTGTTAAAGACTTACCTGATTGGGGCAACTGGGTGGCTCAGTTGGTTAAGCAACTGCCTTCAGCTCAGGTCATGATTCTGGAGTCCCGGGATCGAGTCTCTCATCGGGCTCCCTGCTTGGCAGGGCGTCTGCTTCTTCCCCTGACCTCTCCCATCTCATGCTCTCTCTCTCAATCTCTCTCTCAAATGAATATATAAGATCATTTCAGATCTGTTTCTATAGCCTGAGTTTTCTCTTGAGCATAGGTTACATTTCTCTGCTTTTTCACATATGTTTACTAATCAGAAGTTACCAATCTGATGAGGCAGCCAGAAAACCAGCAGATCTTGACAAGAAGCCCCAGTTAAGTATTAGAACTTATCAGGGTGTGGTGTGAAGGGGATCAGAATGGGAATGGGGAGCCAGGCCTAAAACTCCGCCTAAGGCACTAAGAAAGATTTGACTGAGAGGGAAATTCTAGACCTCATATATGAAGTTGTACCAACTCTGGAGTCTGTTATCTTCCTCTGAAGAGTGTTGATTTTTCTGAATAGCTGACTATTACATTTCTGGATGATCATCTCGATTTTGCAGAGGCTTGTTTTTCACACTTACTGGGAGAAGTCTATTTTGATTTTGCCACTGGTCTTAGGATAACTCTGAGACATAGTCTTTGCTCCAAATACACAGCCCCTTTGGGGTTTCGATGGAAATCCCCAGGTGTTTGTGAAGCTCCTCTAACTAAGTGGGATTTTAACTCCAAACTCTGTCTCCACTGCAGTGAGAAGCAACTGAAATTTTCTAATTAGCTTCTCCTGTCTGACAACTATGGCCCTATATCACGTTCCTTGGAGTCTCCCCACTGCAAGCACAGTTCAGTACGAACTAACTCTGGGGACAGAGTCGATATGTGGATTTGGGGCTTCCGTCCTCCAAGTCTCCCTGCTTCCTGGGATTTCCTTCTTCCACTGCCAGGTGCTCTGTCAATTCTAAATTCCATCCTCTAACACCTCAAGCCGATAACAGTGGAACTTTCTGCATCCCTACCCCACCACCCCTCTTCCCTCCCCACCCCCCACCCCGGCTCTGTGGCCAGGACAGTGCCCTCCACGGAAGAGCAGGATAAATAACATGTATAATTGTAACAATATGTAGTTCCCGTCATTCAAGGGGCAAACGTCCTCTGGTATCTGCCTGATTTGTGTCACTCTAGTGCCTTCAAATCTTTAAATATTTTTTCTGTGTGTGCGCACATGTGTCTGTGTATGTGTGTGTGTGCGCATGTTTGCTACTTTGTCCACAGTTTATCATCACTATCCCTGGGAGAGTGAGTCTGATACAAGGCACTTCACCATTACTGGACCTTTAATTCTTCTGAATACTGTGTATTTTCCAAAAAAAAGTTTTTATTGTATCTATGTTGAATTATGTTTTTGGGGAATCTTAAAAAAAAAAAAAAAACAAAAAACCTCAGCATTTTAAAAGGTAGAGAAAAAGTAAAAGATAAAGTATTTATGCATTCTGCCCTTTTCTGTGGTTCTGAAAACACCCTCATTCAGTGGGTTCCCACATCCTGGTACTCTAAATTGAGCACCGTAAATTCCCTGACAAGAAGATGCACTGCCTTTCCCTCCCTCCCCACTCCCTTAGATGTGGCTTTTGAGAAAAGGCTGATCTGGTGTGAATTTTGGATCTGCCGTTTATTAGCTCTGTGACCTTGGGCATGTCCCCTAAACTCTCTGAGCTTCCATTCCTCCCCTATAAACTGAGGTCAGAATACTGCTCTCCCAGGGATTGAGGGAACAGCCAATGAAGTAACATATAAAGTGCCTGGCACTTAGTAACTCTTCCATAAATGTTCGTTTCATGGTTCAGGAGGGAAAGCATTCCACGTCTCTGAAGTAAGGTTCTCGTTCTTACAGTTCTCACTGAAAGCTGTTTGATTGTTTTCACCTCAAAACTGAATGTCCCAGGCCGTCTGTATAGAAATACTTCATCTTGGTTGTTAATTCCCCTTGGCAAATAAGCCAGCCAAGAGCCTAGAATAGAAGTCAAGGGAAACCATCGCTGGCTACACCGCACGACCGGCCAGGCCCCTGGTGAGTCACAAAGGTGAGTCAGACAACCGGCAGAGGGAGACCAGAAGCCCCCATCGAGGAGCCAGGGCCTACAGAGGTGGGTAAAGGGGGCCTCGGAAGGGCGCGGCGGCAGGAGGGAGCTCCCCCCTAAGGTGACCAGACAGGCCTGAGCCAGAGGGTCACATGGCCGCAGAACCCGCACGTTTGCCCAGGAGAGATGGGGCAGGCCTTCCAAGCACAGAAGGCCATCTGGGCCAAGCTGGCCGGTTTAAGAGAGATTTCCTGTCTCCTCTTGGGTAGGGAGGCGTGGTGTTGGGGGGAGGGCTTGCTGAGCTCAGAAGAAGCTGGAAAGATAGAGGAGAGGCCGGCCAAGCACAGTCACCGCTGTGGGGCAGTCAGACCTCGATGTCTGGAAAGGAAGCGGGGTCACGTCTAAGCAGAAGAGGACAGATATGGTTTGTCTTTTTAAGAAGCGTCCGATGGCTGAGAAGCCGCTGGACCGGAGGAGCAGGAAATGGGCTGGACCTGCCCGATCCCAGCAGCTTTGTGGGGAGACTAAGGGGTGGGGGTGGGGAGCCACCCTGGTGACTTTAGATCCAGGAGGAATTGCGGGATTTGATGAGTCACCAGATACGGGCCTGGAAGGAGTTTGGAACAAGTGCAGTTTCTAGGTGGGGACACGGTGTGGGGGACACACGTTAACTGAAGCAAGAGTGGCAGGCGCTGAATGGACCAGGTTCTGTGAATTCTCTCATCAGGCTCACGAGGTCATCCCTGCCCAAGGTCACGCGGTGGCTGGTAGAGGCGCCCATGGTCTGTGGGCCTGACCCCAACCTGTGCAAACCAGTTGCTGGGCTGGGAAGGACAACTCCGAGCAGACACGGAAAGGAAAAAAGTCCTGGCTTACGGCATTCACCATCTCTGGGGGAATAAATACTCCCACCGCGGGCCAATCACAGGCTACTGGACCTGTGTCAGGTCACCAAATGTGGGCTTGGGGCGAGCTGCCCGCTCCAGCCCACTGTGGGCCCAGACACAGGTCTGCCTGGTTCTGAGGCCGCTCCTCTCCCCCCATGTGCCAAAGCAAACACCTTGAGCCCAGTTCTTTGTATTTTTATGCTCTGCCCTTCATCCCGAACTCTCCCGGGCTTGTATAACCAGAGTGGGGCATCAGCTGGGTTATAAGAAACAGCATGGTGGCATCACTGTCCCCCATCTGTCCCCACCCCTAGCCACGAATCTAGCTCCCACAGAGAGACATTTTGCTGAGAAAGCCCATGATGTCCTGCGGGGCACCCCTCGAATCTGGTTCCCATGTTGCCTGAGGAGCCCCGCTTGGGGCACCCCTACCTACATGGGCAGGAAGGAGAGCAGCTCGCCATTCAGGACACCGCCACGGCGATGTCTCGTCCCCAGCAGGAAGGGCGTTGCTGCTGTCCCAGGCCGCACATGGGTTCAGTTTGCAGGGCGGCTATCCCCAGACCTGCCAACTCTGTATCGTCTCCAAGTCATTCTAAGACAGACTGCAGCCTCAGAGCGCCAAGCCTGTGAAAGTCGGTATGCATCACACGTTCTCCCCAGTCTTGCATTTTGTGGCCATTTTCCTCCTAATTTGGGACTGACTGTGTGGAGGCAGAACAAGGCAAACACACAGAGCCAGAAATAGGGCAAGCAGAACCCACCCCCACACACACACACCCTCCACCCTGACCGTGCACTTCTATGGGGGATGAGGGGACAGGCTTTGGGGTGAAATAGAGTGATTCTGTGATAAACTCATCTCCCAAAGCAACTTGGGGACAGCTGTTTGCTGCAGCCATAATTGGGGCAGTGTCAGGCCCTCAGCCAGGAGGTGAGAGGGGGGTGACATGGCCCCACAGGGCATGAGCTAACTGAAGGAGCCCCAGTGGGGTGGGTAGTGGAAGCCAAGCATCCTCCCACCTCGAGGAAGACCTGGCAGCCAAAACTCAGCTCCTGGGCAGGCCCAGCGATTCCCCACAGGCCCACGGGGTGCCATCAGGGGCTGGACAGGACTCTCTCATCCTGCCAGGAGGGTGGGCCATAAATGTCCCATCCTCTTGAGGCTGTGACCCAGCCAGGGGCTGCCCCGATCACCCCGGAAGGCACATCCTTTGGGGAGCAGGAAAGGCGCATCCCCAAATCTAATTTTAAAGAAGGCCCGTGAATCGTAACCTCAACCGCTCATTACCAGTGACTGTGTGGCGAGCCACCTCAGCCCTCTGCCTGCTCCTGGGGACAAGCCTTTCCTGAGCCCAAGACCGGCTCTCAGAGATCTCCGGCTCACCGGGGCCAACGGAAAGGGGTCTCTCTGCTAGCCAGGAGACAAGTCGCATGCACACCTCCCTTCATGGCCTGCTCACGACCCCCCAGACCCTAAACCAGCCCACGGCCAATACCACCTTCCAATCTAGTCATGCGCTTTGGCGGCCAAGCACCCTAGATGCCAAGGGACAATAAATTATAATTATGACATAATACCTAACGAGTCCTCCAAACCTGTTGAGAACATAGGAAGGCGTTCAGTGGCTTCATCTTTGAATATTGAAACTGATTCAAATGTACATGGTGCCCCCCACCCCAAATGCTGACTCCCTTCTGGCTGCACAGAGGGATGCTTGGTGCCTCAGGTCACGTCTATACCTCACCCGGCACGCCCACCGGCTTGTGAAGTCTGGATAGAGCCGCTCTTATCACAAGCTGGCCAAGCCCCTTCCTGACCCCTGCCTTCTTGTCTCCTGGGACAAATGCCTGTGGCCTGGGAGCAGAGAAATGTACCTTGTTCCCAAACAGGCCATCTGTCTGGAACTTGCCTCTCTTCAGTCACTGATTCATCCATAAATCAGTCTGCCTTTTCTCTCACTTCGGAGTGACTCAGGGGGGCAGTCACCGAGTTGGGTTTGTGGTGCTGCCGTTCTCACGGGATGGTGTAACCAAGATTCCCTGTGCAACACTCCCCTAGTCTTTCTTGAAGGTCATTTTGCTGTGTTCAAGTTTTATTTTTAAAAGGTTTTATTGGAATTGCTAATAGGCATAAAATGTCAACGTCGACCATGTCCAATACCAAATGACTGCGTGTTAAGTCAGAAATAGCCAAACACCAAGTCCCTCGGCCCTAGAGGTAGATGGCCCACTTCTGGAAATCTGGAAGTCTGATGGTCCAAGTACAAAGTGGGCCATATGCCAGCAACACTCCCTGCAGAGTTATTCAGGATAGAACATGGGGCACTCGGGGCGGTCAACGCTGGGAAAGTTCTCAGCTCTACCAGAGATGGTAGCCATTAATGATTTCTAAGGACCAAAAGAGGGGTTTTAAGGATGTGGTGGAGGAGCAGGGAGCAAGTTGCTACACTGCATGTACACCACGGCATCAAACTCTGTTACGAAAACCCCAGAGGAATCTGCCAAAGCAGGAAGAGGGTGGGTGGAGGAGGAAGGTCTTTCTTTCTTGACTCAACTTCCCAGTATGCATATCTTCATATTGTTGTTTTGTGTTTTTTTTAAGATTTTATTTATTTGACAGAGAGAGAGAGATCACAAGTAGGCAGAGAGGCAGGCAGAGAGATGGGGAAGCATGTTCTCTGCTGAGCAGAGAGCCCAAGGCAGGGCTCGATCCCAGGACCCTGAGATCATGACCTGAGCCGAAGGCAGAGGCTTTAACCCACTGAGCCACGCAGGCGCCCTGCATATTTTCATATTGTGATTAATGACGCTGTTATTCACAAAAGGAGACAGACTTAAAAAATCCAAAATGCTTCCTTCCCAGCTCCTTGAATGTGCATTTTAGGAAATGTCTAGCTTTCAGAGGGCATTTGGAGCCTGTGACTAAGAGTTCCCCTTTAGTTTTGTAACAGGAAGTGAGCCTTTGCCTAAAGAAGGACCCAAACTTCATTCAGAATTCTATAAATTGATCTGAGGGTCTCTGAGATTTGGCCAGAGGCGTCGCTGGCTTAATTGTGACAAATTGCTGGATGGAGAGAAATTCATCAGATGTCTCGGCCCCTCTTTAAACAGATTCCAGAGCTTGTCTAATTTGCATTATTAAATGACTTGATCAATTTCTTGTTACATTTTCTCATTAAAAATCAGTCAGGCATAACAACTCTTATTGTTTTAAAGGAAATGCAGCTAGAATGTTCTTTAAAGGACAAAATTTGGGCTTTGATTGTCGTAATAAGACAGGAAAACCTTTGTAACTGGAATATAATAAATGATAAATTAACGCATTAAAAAAGTATCTAATGACAGGCACGTAAGTGGTTTCACTGCCCTGATGATAAACCAGCCCCTAATCTCACTGGCCCTATGGTATCTGGTTGGAGATTTTTATATTCCCACCTCCTCCTCCTTCCACCAGCCCCCTGCATCCCCGCAAAAAGGCCCAAACCCTGAAGAACAGCAAAACTAACAGGATTTTTTTTCCTACTGGAAGTCATAGAAAATGAGTTACTGTAATCTGACCCGACATACTGCAACATCTACACTTTCTCTGCCTTTATAACCAGTTTGACAAAGCCATTTGGTATGAGCAGCCTTTTCCTTCACGTGGAACAGAAGCCCACCCTTCGAGGGCTTGAGAAAGCAGAGTGGGACCCACTGAGGTAGGTGGAGCCCTGTGCAGCCACTTTAGCAGACAGATCCCCTCCCCACCGGCCCCCAGTCACCGGAGCACATAAGCTCCTTTGCAGCAGAGATTACAGCAATTTGTACGCAGTGACACAGCCTAATCCCCCAGGGCGACACCGGCGCAGGTGCAAGAGGGCTGGCCCTCGTTTCCCTCCATGACAAGAAAGCACAAGGAGAGAGCACAAGGAAATCTGGGGCCAGTGCAGGGCTCCCGAGACGCTGAGAGAGTCTGGTAGGCAGGTAGTCCCGCAGGCGTTCGCCTACCGGGAGGACAGACCTATTACTAAAAGGCAAGAGAGCTGGCCTCAGAAATCCCTCTGAAAACCCACCATTCCCCTTCCCTGTTGTCCTCCTCCAGGGCATAGGATTGAGGTCAACCGTGACTGTCATTGTGGTCGATCACGCACGACAAAGGGCGCACTAGGGTCTGCAGGGAGTGAAGATGCGTGTCAGCTGAGTCCCCCGCACCTGGAGTCCGAGCGGCAGAGAAGGCACAAGCCCGCTGAGCCGGGGCTGAGGCTTGGTGAGCTCTGAGGAGAGGACAGGTCAAAAGGCTGGGCAGGAAGGGAGCACGGAGACCGAGAACTCGACCTGGTGGCTGGCGGAGCTCGGGGAGACCAGAGGAAGCTGTTTCGGAGGGTCAGGACTACTTCTGCGCCCTGAACTCGGAAAGGGCCCCCAAGTGCGGGTGCACCTGCAGCACCTGCCCCTTCTGCCCTCAGCCCCCAGCGAGAGGGAATGCACCTCCCGGGCTGCCAGCTTTGCAGCCAGGTGGGACTGTCCCATGACATGTACTTTGTGACTATGGTCCTGTCTCCAAACATCAAAGTCCTGGAATGCTAGGGTCGGGGCAGTGTCTGCCCCGAGAGACGGCTCTCCTACTCCCTTTAGGCAGGGCTCCCACGTGCGAAGCCACAAGGCTCAGGAAGCCCGCTCGGCCTCCAGAAACCAGTCCAGCCACGTCATGAGAGCACCAGGTCCCTCTGTCCAGCAGCAAGAGGCTCACCTGGGTCCTCATGCCCAAGCAAATAAGTGTGTAGTTCTAATTTGCTTAAATGAATTGTTTAAAATGCTACCAACCTAGTTCACTTAGGATTCACACCACCCCTTCCCCACCAGGCCACACAGACCCAATGGTTCTTTGTGAGAGGGGCCCCTAGGGCTGGATGGCCGGAGGGAGGAGGAAGGCTCCATTTCATGCCTCTGTGCACTGTTGTGACCTCACCATAAGTCTTCATTTTTAAGTATTGTTAATGGGAGTTATCTGGTTTGTGGCTATGGGCCATTTCAATACTTTCCTGTATTTAAAATACAGTAATGCACACTAAGTATCAAGTGAAACAAAAGAGTAGAACTGGAAAGCCTTCTGAGCTTTATGGGAAGCGGCCATTATTTCCAGGTCACGAGTGTGGGTGGGCCACAGGGCCACGGTGAATGCAGTGATGGGGAGGCGAGCCACATGGGCACTCCACTGCAAGGAACACACAAGATAGGGAAGCATATGCTAATGACAAGACAGGGGACAGTGGAGGACACAGTCATTCTAGTCGAGAGGGCTCAACATGCCTGGGGAAGAGTACAGTGAGGAAGACACAATCACATGACCACAGAATTAAGTCTAGCCATGTCACCTCTGCACTGGAAGGGTCCTAGGAGGCACCAGCGTGGACGATGGGAAAGTTTCAGTTGGCTCCTGGAGGATCAGCCCAGTTGGCTGGGGGAGTAGTGTGCAGGGAGAGTTCCGGACTGAGGTACGAGTAGGAAGGACCCTGATGTCCCCACGAACTCGGAGCCCAGTTTGGCTGGAGGGGTTTCCCGAGGAGGGGGCCTACGGGCCCACTCTCTGGGCAGAAAGGCACTTGGGGACCCTGGCCCAGCTGGATGAGGAGAGGCCAGGAGGAGAGCGAACCGGGAGAAGAGTGGGCGCAGGGTCCACGCACGGCACGACCAGCAGAGGGGACCAGAAGGAAGGAGTCCAGCAGCCTATTTCTTTTTTTAAGGTATCATGTATTTATTTGGGGAGGGGAAGAACACGAAGGGGTGAGGGACAAAGGGAGAGGGACAAGCAGACTGCCTGCTAAGCGGGGAGCCCGAGGTGGGGCTCAACCCAGAGACCATGACCTGAGCTGAAGGCAGATGCTTAACCGAACGAGCCACCTAGGCGTCGCTCAGCGGAATCTGGAGGAAGGGAGGGCAGCACCTCCATAAACATCCACACGGCACCCGGAAGAGGAACAGACTTGAGCAAGCGTAGGAGTAGGAAGGAAGTGGTGAACTTGAACAAAGCGTCACCGTGATGCTGGACAGACATTCAAGCTCAACAAGGCCACGGCCCACACACACCCCATCCTACATCCCGACGGCTGGCAACTATGATAGAGAATTTAAATTACTTTGTCATCAAGGTGTATCCTGTACTCTTCCTTACCGAGGAATAAAAATGTGCTTCTTTCCGAAGAAAAACTAAACATTCCCACCAAGTAAATGACAATTAGGCTGAATGACAGCAATTCCTACTGGGAGCACAATGTTATTATACTGGGTCTCAACTGTCATTACATGGTAAGTGCCTGTCCCGGGAGTGGCACTGGCTTCCACGAAGCCTGCGACCTTGACATCAAAGGTCTTACTTTTTTTGATTCTTGGATTACATAGCAACTGTACACAATTTATCCCGTAGTTAGATCTACCCTAAGACCCCAGACTGTTCAGCACATAGCCCCAGTTGGGCCCGCCCAGGGGGCCAGGAACGTGCATGTGTACGTTCAGCCAGAGAGGGCTGAGAATGGGTTTGAAGACCCTTGCTCTGGGGAAGGCAAACTGAGCAAGCTGAAGAGGAACAGAACAAATTCATTCTATGGGAAAACAGAGGGAGAGGCACTTGAAAGTTTCATTTCACTCCCGAACTGCAGTCTACACAAAATACTCCCCTCAAATAACTTGGAAACCTTTAGAAATCAGTGTTTCAGTTTTTTACTCTCCAAATGTAATACAATTCTTTAGCTAAAACAGGAGTAATGAGACAAAATGGTCCTGAAAAGTACAATAGAAAAATACTGTTCACTGGTTTATTTTCCCAAATGAGCAATAGACTATTTACAAATAAGCAGATCTCCAACAATGTGCATTAAAATGGCAAGTCTATTACTGACTGAAATCTAAATAAAAAAAACAAAAAACAACAACACAATTTATTAAGGCACATTTGATCTGTGAGTTGAAAACAAACAAACGCTCTGGTGTCATGACAGACTTCATTTCACTCTTGTCCCCGAAACATGCGAGCACCAAAATTGTCAAAGAACACTTAGTATTTAGTAAAACAGGAAGGAATGTAAAAATTGAGGAGGGAAAAAGCGTTTTTGAAAGGAAATCTTTGGAGATCAGTTTACTGTAAATAAAAGAACACTAAACACACTCCTGATACACATAAATACTAATAACTAACAGGTACTGGAGAAATGGCAGAACTCTAAACAATGGATATTAAATAAATTAAAGGTATTTCGGATACAAAGAATAAAACAAAACAGTAATTAAAGAATGAAAGAACCATCTCCACCAAAAACGTGACGCAGACAGGATGAACTGAACAAAACCAAAACACTTTTTCCCCCAATGCTTCCATTAGGGTGGGTTTCTGTTTTAGCTTGTGTACGTTAGACTTATTACAATAATTCTTCTTTGTCGAATATTCTAGATATTAATAATAGTTTACCCTTTAAAGAGAAGGGTCAGGAAGAGGAAGGAAAAAAAAAAAACAACCAAATCCTTCTTGGAATTGAATGCCAGGTCCGTTAAGCCACATGAACAACCACAAGAACAGCCACACATCTAACTGTGC
This sequence comes from Procyon lotor, assembly GCA_028646535.1. NCBI lineage: Eukaryota > Metazoa > Chordata > Mammalia > Carnivora > Procyonidae > Procyon > Procyon lotor. The sequence continues at coordinate 14,359,723 of CM053609.1, read as the reverse complement.
CTCTCCTTCTACCCTTGGTTTTAAAACAACTACGTGACCACGACGAGCACAAGTTTGGGGGGAATGAATCAACTTTGGAAAGCTCTCCCGATGGTGATGATACAGCTATTATCACATTTCCTTATCTTAAAACTGGAACACAAAATGGCTTGGGGAAAAAATAATAAATCGTCGTTAAAAAAAAAAAAAAAAAGACAAAAACGTAGAATCTGTGCAATGTTAACAGTTACAACAAAACATTTACCAGAGTTACAGTGTTTTGTTACAATAATACTTTGCAGGAACGGTCATGTTTTCTGCCAGAGGACTGGGGTGGGGGAGGGGTGTCTGAAAAGGAAATGCGTAAAAAGAACAAAACCAAACAAGTTCTGTTCATCAGGTACATTTCAAGTCATCATTAAGCAGGTCTGCTACACAATGTTCAGCAAGAAAATGTGTTCAAAGGCAAAATGATCACATTTTTGTTCAAAAAGCTCAATCATCAAGGAGTCCTTTGTAAGAAAATCATGTGTAAAATATATCCCCTTGTATGGACTTCAAAAACTGATCATACAAAAAAATTTTTGAAAAATAAATTAGATAATTAAAAATGTCTCTTCCAGCAGAGCTGGACATTAGGCTGTCCTCACGGAGCCATTATTGCTGTTTTTACTGTAACTTGGGTCGTGTTTTTCCAGCCACATCTCAGCCAGCTGCTGTGTGGACCCATACGTGGATGCTTTGGACCCCAAGCACATTTTGTACTGTTTGGGATCGAGATTGGGATCACAGAAGACAGGATGGTGGACGTGGACCACTCCTACTTCTTGGCTCCTGAACGTCTTCAAACCTGCCTGGACAACCTTGTTGAAAAGGTCCACATCCTCGAGCCCCCAGCCTTGGATGGATACGTCAAAGCCACCGACTCGGACAAGATCGCCCTTGTAAATGCAAGTAATGCCAAACCCATAGTTTCTCCAGAAGCCAGTTTTCTGAGTGAAGGCAAAATGGTTATCGCTGGGAGCGTTCCCACTATAAACAATCTTTGGATCGTACTGGCTAAAGATGATTGGAAAATAAATTTGTTGGCCCAGAACTGTATTTGCTCGACACCGCTGAAGGAACTCTGTAGTAAACACGAGGTCAACGTCACAGAAAAACAGCAAAGATTCATTACTGAACTGGGAAGATCCCACCTCTAGGGCCAGAGCTCTTGAAAACTCCCCAGACACGGGCAGAATCTGCATGTCCGCTTTGGGGTACTTGATGCGATAATCTCTCATGAGTTCGACTTGTTTGGCCTTGTCAGGGTTGGAGTCAGAATTGAAAAGCAGAACCACGAGCTTGACGTTCTGACTGGGAATGAGACACGTCTTCTCGAAGTTTCCCATAAATCTCACAAACATGTCGAAACGCCCAGATAACGGAATCAAGATATTTATCTTTTTCTCTTTGGGTTCTTTGTGCTCGTTCTTTGACCCCGAGAGGTGAAAGGGAACGAGCTTCTTGAGGGAATTGGAGAGAAAGGACAAGGACCCGGACTCCTGATTGATCTTGCCAGCCAGCTCCGTGGCGTCCAGCTCCTCGTGCTCCACGAACTGGATTTTGCTGAAGGTCTGCTGCAGGTACGCGTGTCTCCGCACGGGCACGGTCATCTTCTTCCCCTTGTGCTTCCTGTACAGGAGCAGCAGGTCCAGGACGTACTCGGCCCCGTACATGGGGTTCACCCGGCGGTAGCCGTACTGGATCTCCTTGAAGTCGATGATGCGCCCTCTGGTCTTGGCGTTGGCGTTGATCATCTCCATGACCTGCATGACGATGTCATCCAAGGCCTCCCTCTGAGCGGAGTCCATGCCTCTCCGAGGGGGCTGGCCCTCAGCCGCCGAGTACAAGTACTTGCCAGTCAAAAACTCCCATTCCAGAATCTCCTCCCGCTGGCGGGGCTGGAAGCGCATGAAGGAAGGCGGGATTCCCAGCTGGAGGTCCTCCTTGTGAATCTCGGTGTTGCTGTACCTGCCCATCAGCACGATCTCCCGGTGCAGCTGGATGGTGCGGTGGCGCAGCTCGGCGATCTTGCGGCTCAGCATGTAACTGTGCAGCCGGTACTGGTAGGGTGGGTTTTTGTTGGGGTGCAGCGTGATGGCTCGGTGGATTTTACTGTTATGGAGATCTCGAATGTACCCCTTCTTGTTCTGTTCGTAATTCTCATAAAAAAGCTGCTGCATCTGTTAAGAGAAAAAAACACAGAAATATGGCTATTTTCATGTTATGTGACTCTGTCCCTCTCTTTCTGCCGTTCCTTACACACCTGCATAGTCTTTAAAAAAAAAAAAAAAAAAAGAACTCTAAATATTAGAAATCTTTGCCAATGAGCCACAGCATACCAGAGGCCTGAGGTAATAAAGCCAATCTCCAGCAGTCCAATGAGATTAGAAGAATAAATATAAACTGCTTCAAGAAAGAAGACTTATCAATAACCAGAGTTAGCCAATATAATTCTGCAGGCAAACAGAATTATGAGAAAGTTTTCACAAAGAAGTGCCATCTTGAGATCCCAGTGCACCAAGTCCGCGTACCTGGAAGAGGTTGTCACCCTGTGTCCCCACCAAGCCCATGCAAGGAACCCAAGCGCCAAGGTTCCCCCTCCCCTCACCGAAGACTGGCACCCCACGGGAGTCGCTGCCTTCCTGGAGTAGCAGACCCTGCAGCTACACCCATCCAGTAATAAACTGCACTGACAGTGAAAAGGAAAGCTCCTAGAGTATGACATGACACAAGATTAATATCGCTTCCACCGAGCTGAAGAGAAGGAAAGAGGAAGAGGCCGGCCACTGGGAAGGGCATGCTGTCCCTGAGACCAAGATGCTGCAAGCTCACTGGGAGTGCAGGTGCTGAAAATCCTTTCAAACGCCTGCGTGTTCCCTGTGTCAAGTGCGCCCCTCCCCCACAGTCTCTGTGCAGGGGGGTGGGGGCGTGCTCCTCTTGCTTAGCACCCTGTCTCCAGCACCAGCACAGGACAGGCTCAGAATGTTGAGCTGAGAGGCAGGCAGTGCAAGGGGGCTCATTTTTCCACCAACTCACCCCCTGTCCTACAATACAGGTTTTGGGGCAGGGAGGACAGAGGTTGGTGGTCCATCAGCCCACATGGGGGCATGTTCCCTCAAATTACACAGGGAAAGGTTATTTAATTCCCCTGTACGTCCGTGCAATGAGATTATGAGTGTCTACATCACCTTCTGGAACAAAGAATAAAAACCTATAAAAAACATTTTAATACCAATGAGTCCTGTTGCATTTGTGGTTCATTTTTGGGTTTTGTTCATATTGCTAAATAGTAACTCTTGATAGGGTGATATGTATTTAAACCAAGCAGTTTATTTACCTTTGGAAAGTCGTATTTTTTACTTTTTTCTTTCCTGACACACAGCAATCACCATAACAGAAAACCATAGATTAGCATTTTTACGTCCCATTTTCCTCTATGCAGTACTACAAGCTACCGATAAATAAAGCCAGTAAGAGTAAAAAGAAAGGAAACACTTCCAAACAATGAAAGAGAAAGAAAGAGGAATGCAGGCCAGGTTCTGTGCAGGGCCTCCAGCCACTTGCTCTCTTAATTCTCAGGGAGCTGCTAGTCTGGTGAAAGCTGCTGACCTTCTCAAAGTCAGCTCTCTCCTCTCCTGGCCACCTGTGAGGTCTGTTCACAGACTAGGCCTTAGCATGGAATGACGACATCTCGGAAGGGCCCTCACTCTTCAACTTTGCTTCCCACATGGTCTGTGATCAACACAGGACATGGGGACATGGAATTAGCCACTGAAATCATTTCCAAATTTTACAATTAATTAGGAAAGGCAGTCAAAGTTTAAAAGAAGAACAGGAGCACAGCACATCCAACCCTGGAGAGCAGCCCTGCCTCACACGCGTGCCAGGATGCAACGGGCAGACAGGGAGTGCTCCCGACCCACATGTAGGGGCTGCTCGTGGCCTCTGCTGCCCGTGGATGGCACCCAGCACAGGCGGCGCCTTCCCATGCCTCTGATCTACAGTAAGCTGCCGGATAGCCGGAAGCAAAGCAGCAGTCTGGGGTTTGCTTAGTTGGGAAAGCAGGAAGAAAGGGAGGCCGGAGCTCCTCCAAGGCCTGGCTGCAAAGCCACAGAGTTGAGCATGGAGAAAAACTACAGTAACATAAACGCCCCGTGGCAGGGGCTGGACAAGGACCTGATCATTTGCCTTTCTTTTTATACGGGTTACAACAAAAGAGGTTTCAGGAACTTCCTACCCAGGATGTTCACATTCATCTTCTAGCCAGGCTGCATCCTCGGTGCCAACCGCATGGCTGCAAGGGGACAAGTTGAACGTCCTTTGAGGCTACCGAGCCAGGAGAAATGAAATCTGTCTGCAGGTGCTAAGGTCCCATCCTTTCCCCTCACCCCTGCACGTCCCAATGGGAGCCTAGAGGCCCTTCTTTCAGTTTTCGCAAGGTCAGCCTTCAGGATGTGCATCCCACAGCTGGTGTGCCATCTGATCCCCGACCCCGCTTGAGGACGCCACCTGGGGCCCGAGGACACCACCTGATACAGGGGGTTGCAGGGGGGGTGCTATGCAAAGGCCACAGCCAAGAAATCAGCACCAGCCCAAGGCTCCATGACTAGGAACTAGTAAAATAACTACTGCGTGCAAGATGACGGAAGGCTACGTAATCATTTTATAGACATTTGCTATAATTACATATTATTTTCATTTTGTCTGCTTATCATTTCCAAATTTCTAACAGTGAGCATGAAAAACCATGACTTGTTTTAAACGTCCCTCCGTTTCAAAAAATGTGAACACACTGAACCTTACAGGTTGCTTCTCAAAATTAGGTCAGCACAGCCCGCCCAGCCAGCTGGGGTGGGGGGTGGCGGGGGAGTCTCGGGCCCTGATCTTCTCAGTGGGGCTTCCCTATGGGGCTCCCTGCAGAATTCTGTCCTTCCCTCAGGGCCCTTCGACACTTCCACACAGTACCAGGAACGGTTTTCCTAAAGTACAAATCAGAGGCCTGTGGCTAAAAATGAAGTAGTAGAACGCACATGATTCTCTATTCCCAAATATCTCTTCGAAGAGTAGAACGAAGAAAGGAATAAACTCACAAGGACCAAGAGAATGGGAGAGAAGGCACAGGGGGGTAAGAGATGCCCCCAAATTCAGAGGAAATGAGCTTGAGTGACGGAAGAGGATGTCTGTCGCCCTTCAGAACCCCAAGAAAGGTGCTGTGAAAGGCAAGTCCCACACCCAGCAGAACTGCATCGTGACACCCCTCATCCCCTCCCGACATGGCCAGGGGACACTCCCCTCCCCCCATCACAGGAGTCGGGGAAGGAGGGTGGGGGCACATGTCCAGCATCTTCGAAGACATGCTCCGATTACTCTGCCATTTAGATGATGGGGGTGCTGCCAATTCATGTAGGCCTGCCTCCCAACTGTTGTAAGCAAATCAGGACAGGCAAGGAGCAAATAGTGGAGGTTTCTCCACACGATCGTATCATCTACAGCAGTTATTCCTGACCATAACTGTCTACAGGTCCTTTCCCCTCACTGTTTTTGGATTAGTTCACCGGTAAGCATTTAAACCTGAACTTCAATTTCTCCTGCAACCTGAAACCTGAGCAGGGGTGAGATCAAGGCCAACAACTGGAGGAAAACTGAAGTCTAAAGAGCGCTTTCCCAGCCCTTTTCCCAACCAGGTCCCAGAATACTTACCGTCCACTGTCCATCTCGAGTAGGAGTCTGGATCAACCAAATAGGCCATGCACATCTAGAGTCCTCCCAGAGAAAGCACCATCCAAATGGCCGGGTCACTACCGCAAAGATACCAGTTTAAGAAATCTCGCCTACAAACCTTCCAGTGAGCTTCCTCACTGCCTCAGTCTGGCTCAGACAATCCACAGCCAAGGACCATCGATCGGGCTGCTGAAAGACTGGTCCGATGGGAGAGATGGAGGCAAAACAGAGAAACCAAAGGTGGCTGGAAAGAGAAACAATGCAGTGAACAGAAGGAAAACTCAGTAAGAGAAACAAAAGACAAGCCTAGGAGGCATCCACACAGAAGATAGTAACACCCATGCCACAAAAACTGAATACTATCAGAAAGAAAATCAGAAATCCAAAAAGGCTCTTGAAAATAAACATAAACTAGCAACACAAAAAAAGTAGAGTTTGAAAATAAAGTTGAAGAATATCCCAGAAAACAGAAATGATAACAAAACCAGAAAACTGAAAAGTATTCATTCCACCACAAGAAAGCACACTGGGGGTTGAAAATAACAATACAGAAAATGGGTTCAGAAGGAAAGGACCAGTTGCCTGAATTAAACCCCAACTACCTGATACAAAGAATACAAATTCATTACACCACAGAGAACGCAATCTGAACACTTCCCAAGATGAGAAAAAAAGGCCATTTAGAAATAAGAGGAAGGAGTGAAAATTATTCCCAAAATACAATTCTCCTCCCAACCAAATGATCCATCAAGCAGGAAGGCAGAAGAGATCTTTTCAGACACTTGAGGACTGTCCTATCTCGTACTCGGTCTTTCCCAGCTATGAAAGGACATGCCCTTCTAGAATGAGGGAATGTATCCGGAAGGAGGATCACACGGCATCCTGGAAACAAGGGGTACAACAGAGAAGAGAGAGAGAGCCCCAGAATGACAGTACAAGGAAGTCCCACAAGGAGAGTGTAGTGGACTGGATGTCTGCCCCCCAAATTGACACTGAGGTGCTCTAAGTGTGAGGGTGTCCGGTGTGGCCTTTGGGAGGGGACTGAGTTTAGATGAGATTGTAAGGGTGGGGCTCCCATGGTGGGAGGGGGGCCCTAGAGATGCGGGCTTCGAAGAAGGGACCAGAGCACTCTCTCACCACTGCGGCAGGACGCGGCAAGAAAGCAGGTCTGTAAACTGGGCAGAGGGTCCTCACCAGACCCTGACCCTAGGGACACCTCCACCTCGGACGTCCAGCCCCCAGCACTGGGAGAAACGCACATCTGTTGCGTCAGCCACCCAGTCCATAGTACTTCCGTTCTGGCAGCCCGAACAGACAAGGGAGACAAGGGACTCTGGGGCGGGCTGAGGAAACCGGTGCACGCACACTCACTACCTTCATGTTCAGAGTCTGGCTCCTGCCCGACATGAGACGCTCAGTGGGTATTCAGTGAATTGATGATAAACAGTCAAGTCTTTATGCACAGCAGGTATCAAGAAATTGCTGCATGATTTCAATGCAGAAGAGCACAGCTGATGAGGACTGACAGACAGGATAACTAATTGGTAACTAATATGCCGGGACAGGGCTGGGCTCCTCTGGCTAGAATATATTTTTAAACGTAAAAATCAGCAGCAGTATATTTGAAGAGAAATAAATATCCTTCCAGACAAAGGATGTAGTTGTTATTTGTCCTTTACTCCCTAGAAAACCAAATAGATAACTGCACATCTTACTCTCAGCTATCGAAACCCCACCCATGGTGAGCTCGTTCCAAGGGGGGGGTCAGGTGTAGAGCGCATGGTCTTCCACGCATGTCTGGTTCTTGCACACTCCCCGGGAGACCACAGCCCCAGACATTTTCAGGACTGTTTCTCAACATCTTTTAGAGGCTGCCTGTGGCCACAACTTCCATTGTGACTGAGGTCTAGGGTAAGCTTTACTAACACAGCATGTGTGTGCTAAAAACATAAACATGAAGAAATGAAAACTGTTGACAATGAGTAACGGGGTTTTATGGAAGCCTTAAAACTCCCCGGAACCATTGCAGACCAAGAACTTGAACTATAAAAGTTGCTGGAGGCACCTTCTGGCTAACCTCCACACGTCTGAATGAATGTTGGGTTAAATCCCCCTCCCCTTTTTTTAAATGAAATCTTTTGCATGACGAGAGGGGGGGTGCTAGGAAGTGTGCAGGCGTATGCAAGTGCAAACACGTGCACATTTGGGCGACAGCGTTTATTTTGTTAAAAATAAGGCCGAGTCTATGTCCAGAATAGCTGGTGCCCTTCCCCCCTGCAGCATGCTAATATTACTACAAAATAAACATTTGCAACAAAGAAGCCATGCACCTGACAGACTGGATGGACTATACACTTGCTATGATCCTAAGAAAAATCTCAATAAATGCCAGCGAACAGTTCCTCTTCTAAAAGGGCAAATGCGGACAGAGGTACGTACATGGGAGGCCGTGCACCTCCACATAATGGTGATACGAAGACTGCCCAAATCGGTTTCTAGTGATACCTTTTTGGTCATTCAGCACTTTCACCAATCCCCGTCAACTTCTATACATAAGCCTTATTATAAATGGCTTTGGTGGAGAGATCAGGAAACTTTTTCTTTTTACCCTCAATGCAAGGGGGAGAGGAGAGGAAGGGGAAAAATGCAGATTTCAAGGAAACTTTTTTCTTTATATGAATATGAGTTACAAAGCACCTTCAGAATTCAGAACAGGGAATATAAAGTGTAATTCAAAGCAAAAATTTCAGTGAGATAGACATTATGGCCAGGTTAGGGAAATCATCTGGTTATCCAGGTGATATCTGATTTCAGGTTATCCAGAAATCATCTGCGGTTCCTGCAACGGAGATGGGGAGGGAAATGCCAGAAGGGAAAGCTGGGTGCTGGTCCCAATGATGAGACTTCTGAGTCCCCATCCCAACGGGCCGGGCCCTGGGCAAGTGCTCACAACACCTTCCCCAACCGCCAGCCATCCCTACCCCCCAACTTTTACCCCAAATCATCCTTTTCCACCTGTTCACATCAAGTGATCTTAGTGCTTCTGGATCTCATTTCTGCCTTTGTAGTATTGTAGACATTTGCTTTTGCTTTTTGAATCCTTTGTAAAGTTCTCCTCAAATTATCCTTGTTTTTATCTTGACTGGTTCCTAGTTTCCTTGCTATTATTTGGAATTTGCTTATTTTTTTTCCCCTTTAAAGATGCCTGTTGCATTTAAGAAGGTATGTACACTGTAGGTGAGAGGAAACTGCACCACTCTGCTCTTGGGCCCTTGAATGAGAAACAGCTGGATCATTATGCTGAACATCTCCATCTTCTGTCCATTATACAGCTTTTTTACATTATACAACTTTTCTCCATATTACAGCCAAGTATCTGTTCACTACAATGTTCTCCATTAAGCGAGTAGGATGAAGGTGTGTAAGATTTAATTTCTGGACTCTGGGCAATTTCCCAGATTCAACAGGAATGAAGTCCCCTACCCTTAAGGGGTATAATTGCACGACTAAAGGAAGTGTCTAGCAAGTTAAAGGTAATAGAAATAAAACAACTATTTCCCTGGGAGAAAGTACAGAATGCAACAATGCAAAATAAACATTAAGAATTAAGACTAAGTGGAGACATTTATTGCCTTTATGCTACTAGTAAGTTATTAGGTTTTGGAGGAGTCACTAGTGAATTTGTTGGATCTCAAGTTTTCTTGTTTATAAAATGACTATCTCATACAAGAGGTTCCTTCAACACGAAGAATTCTAAGATCTTATGTGATCTTACACGCTAGTTTTATAAAACTTATGTTTTAAAAAAATTTTATATGCTAGTTTTATAAAACAGTCACATGTAATTCTAAAGTCATGCCCTGATATTCTTCTACCCACCAGCCTTAAAGTGGTCAAAGGTACAGTATTCGAATGTTACAGGCATCTACCCTCATTGAGTCAAACTGTATTTAGGGCATTAGAAGAAACCACCACATCCCACCCAGTTAACTTTTTTCATCTTATAAAAACAAACCTCCAATTCTGCTATAAATAAAAATAGTTAAGGATAGGAGATTCGTACCAGTTCATTTTAATAATTCCATGGGGTAGCAAATAAGGTTTTTTGTTATTAGGAATATTTCAAATGTTATCAAATTTAAATTTTAAAAGGACTTTGTTATCTTAAAGTATTTCAATAACCCATAATTTGGCACTTTCTTTCAAAGAATATTATAAAATGGATAGTTAAAAAATACTATAGAGGAAAACACGAAATTGGTGCACATACAGGTTATTTTATAATCATAAAGTCATTCCTTGGTTAAAAAACACTAAGGAAGCCTTTTTAAGATGCATACAGTACCCCTGTGGTTTCATTTAATTTCCAGTGTCCATAGAACAGCCCCTAATCTTGTTCTAAAAAGTACCCCCAAAATCCTGGGCTCCAGAAAAGCCATCTCCTGCACTGTGACATGCTTCAGGACTGTGAATCATTCTATGGTAAATATGAGAGGGGCTTGTAAATATCAAGGTCATGCTATTCCCAGGAACTTCCAGCCCAGCTGGGAATAACCATGAACTATCCACATCTAATCCTCAGTTAACATACGGCCTATGGTCTACAGTCTGCATTAGCAAATGTCCTCGGTATCCTCTGCAATGAAGGCCAACATTCTTGTTAAGTCATGGTTCTTCCCAGTAACGGTTTACATTAATGTCCATCATTAAATATGTATTTCAGCCACATCGACAGTCACTGCTCCAGATCGATAGCTATTTCTTAATTCTGATTTGTGCAGCATTTCAATTCTTTGCAGAGGATTTTTCGTATCCTTTTGTGCTGAAAAATGCTTCACAGAAAATATGGGTTGCCTAAATGTCAAGAGACCATACCTGGTAATAGTTTCAAAACAATCTTATTCACAAGTTTTAAATATTTAAATTTACATTCTCATATACTTAGAAGTAGGGTTTCCAGAGAATTTATTGTCTGGGCAGGGCCTTTTGAGATGAAAGAGGAAATCTGTTAATAATTCGGCCAAGATCAGCGGCATATACCGGCCTGGGCCTGGCTCTCAGGACATATGGCCCACTACAATCCAGTATCAGGTCTCTCTCCTAACTCGCTTTGTATAGGCTTTGCTAATTTTCATCCAATTAAGTTCAAGGATTAGGTGCTTTGTATTTTAGAGTCCATTCAAAAAAGCAGATTTTTCATGGGAATTACTCTGGGCCTGTAGTAGTAAAAAATGAGAGCTGTATGTTTGTGTCTCAAACCAGCAGTGTCGAATTCTGAAATATACCTTTTTGAGAAGTCGGACACATTTCAAAACAACTGAGAATTAAGCTTGGCAAAGTATGGCAAAACTGTTGGTAGAAATTTGATACTTGTTTGTAAGACTTATTAAGCAAAGCGATCAAACTGAAATCAAGAGCCATGGGTGGACAGTTGGTGGTTTGAAGGGCCAACAGCAATCATGGAAAGAGAACACCCTTATCTGCTGTCAGAAAACGATCTAAACTCTCGTCGCTGCCCTTTAATAACGTTTGACCTTGCAGGAGTCAAGTAAGCTTTCCAGACATCCCCTTTCTGCCCCCACAGATAAAGTAGTAAACGTGGCAGCATTAGGAAGAATGAATGTGTGCACGACTATCTTTAAATGAACAAAGCCTTACATAAATGTGGCACCAAATACTGAGCACTCACGTTAAAGGCACTCTACCAGGCAGGGAAAATCTAAAAGGTCAAATACAAATTAAAGATAAGCTTGCACACAAAGATAAAGCACTGAGTGGGCAGCCTGGCAAGCCCAGTCCTGGGCCTGCACATGGGGGGAGGACAGGAAAGGCTCTCTCTAAAGGTGTCTCTCCCAGTAGGTGCCCGGGTACAGTCACCAGTCACCGCAGGCCACCATAGACACGGCCCCTCACCATGCTCTTTCCTAATGCTAGTCAATGTGACCACATAGAGCTCTCACACTGGAGCAAAAATCCGTAGGAAAACCGACGTGAGCCGCAGTCTACGGGATCACCAAAAAACAAAACAAAAATAAAGCTAAAAACAAACTTACGGGGGCAGTGTGGGGGAAGTGTACCAGGTTGGGGAGGGACACAGGAATCCAGGCCCAGTGGGGTCAGATCTTCTGATTTTTAAAGAAAAAGAAGAGGGCTATTTTTGTGTAGAGTCTCCTAATTCCTAAATGCTAGCAACTGATCCAAATTTTAGAATGAGAGACAGAGAAATAAGAGCCAAAGTAAATCTGTGGGCCAAATATGGCCTACAAACTCATTTTCTTCTAGGTTTTTTTAGTCAAGATTCCTGATTTGTTGTGGAATCTCATTCTAAATAAAGACATTTTGAACCACTTTAACTTACCATGTCTATCTAGTAATATCATACACCCACATATCCCCCTAAAGATCCAAGCAGGCTTTGAATGATGGAGGTCTACTGAGTTAGAGCAACCCACTGAAGTTGTGGTCATAAGATAAGGCCACCAGTGGAGGGCAGCAAGGTCAGTGATGAGAGGAAATAGCACAGCCCAATTCCTGTCCACCCAAGTCTCTGAAAGTCCAGCTTCTACTTTAGAGCCCAATGGTAGGTAACATAGTTTTGCTTCATGCATTCAGGTCTGCGTCTCTGTCACCACACAGTGGTGAGGGAGTCTGGTGCAGGGACAAGGACAGAGCGTGTTTTGGGTACCCTGGTTTAATAATCCTGTCGTTAACCCCAAGTGAAGCCTGAGAAGTGACTCTCACTCCACAATTATCATACAGAGGCTTGAGCTCTTACAGCTTTCTTTAAGAAAAGGGGAAAACAGAAGGAAAGGGAGTGTTTGGTGGGAGGGGTAGCTCTTAAAGCTTTAAATTCTATAGTATTGGGGCGCCTGGGTGACTCAGTTGGTTAAGCCTCTGCCTTTGGCTCAGGTCATGATCTCAGGTTCCTGGGATCAAGCTTTGCGAAGGGGGCTCCCTGCTTAGCGGGGAGTCTGCTTCTCCCTCTGCCCTCCCTCATGTGCTCTCCTTGCCGTCTCTCTCTCAAATTAATAAATAAAATCTTTAAATAAAACTCTACAATGTCAGGTTTCTAGAGAAGTGATAGAAATAAACATTTTGTAAACACAGGCAACCAACAAAGGAGCAAAGGCAATACAATGAAGCAGAGACAGTCTTTTCATCAAATGCGGCCAGAACAACTGAACACTCACGTGCAAAAACAAACAAGTTTCAATCTGGATCTTGACTTTAACCCCTTCACAAAAATTAACTCAAGATGGATCACAGACCTAAATGTAAAACACAAAACTGTAAAAGTCCTCAGGATAACAGGAGACACCTAGACTTGGGTATGGAGACGGCTTTTTAGACACAACACCAAAGGCATGATCCATGAAAGAAATAACTGAAGTTGGACTTCATTAAAATAAAAAACTGCTCTGCAAAAGACACGGTCAGGAGAATGAAAAGAAAATCCACAGACTGGGAGAAAATGCTTTTGCAAAAGACATCTCTGATAAACAACTGTTGTCCAAAATACATAAAGAACTTACTCAACAACAATAAAAGAAGCAACCTGATTTAAAACATGGACAAAAGATCTTCACAAACAGCTCATCAGAGAAGATACACAGATGGCCAATAAGCAAGGGAAAAGATGTCCAACACTGATATGAAGTTAAAGAAGTACAACTGTCTGCCAGGTAAAGCTATCCCTTGTCCCCCAACCTTGGGGCCCCCAACCCTGCCACCACTACACAATTATTAAAGTGACCAAAATCTAAAATACTGACAAAACCAAATGCTGGTGAGGATATGGATCAAGAGGACCTCTCATTCACAGATGGTGGGAAGGCAAAATGGTACATCCTCTAAAGACAGTCGGCAGTTTCTTACAAAACTAAATGTACTTCTACGGTAAGATCTAGCAATTGTACTCCTTAGTATTTACCCAACTAAACTGAGAACTTCTGTTTACACAAAAACTTGCACACAGTTTTGTTTAGAGCAGCTTTATTCAGAAATTCCCAAACTCAGAATCAACTAGTACATCCTTCCGGTAGGTGAACGCACAGAGTGTGGTATATCCAGACAGTAGAAAATTATTCAGCACTAAAAAGAAATGAGCTATCAAGCCAAGCAAAGACACAGAGGAACCTCACGTGTACATTGCTGAGTGAAAGAAGCCAATCTGAAAGGGCTACAGACTGTAGGTCTCCAACTATATGCCATTCTGGAAAAGGCAAAACTATGGAGACAGTAACAAGATCAGTGGTTGCCAGGGGTTAGGGGAGAGAGGTGGATGAATGAGTGGAGCACAGAGGATTTTTAGGGCAGTGAAACTACTCAATACACTGTAATGGTGGATACGTGACATTAGAAATCTGTCCAAACCAGAGAATGTACAACACCAAGAGGGAACTCCAGTGTAAATTAAGGACTTTGGGTGATGCTGATGTGTCCGTGGGGGTCTGTAGACTGCAATAGAAGTACTGCTCTGTGGGGGTGCTGGTAGGATGGGTCATGGGGGGAAGGCAGTGGTACACAGGAACGCTGTACCATCTGCTCAGTCTCGCTTTAAATCTAAACTTCCCTAAAAAAGTTAATTTTTAAAAGCCCATAGGCAACCTATTAGGAAAAAAAATCCTCAAATTATTTATGTTCAAGTATATTCCAAGGGAAAACAGTTAATTAATCCTTTTTCTCTGACTTTTTATGATCAATTCTTTTGTTCTTCCCTTCGCTCATCTATCCACTCCCTGCTCTAAGCAAAACAAAACCTTTAGAGGAATATATAAAATACTCTAAACCTCAGATCCTTTGTGCAAAGAAATGGGCAGAAACAAAGCACAAATGATTAATAATTCACAATGAGCAAGATTTTTTTGGTCTTTAAGACAGTAAAGTAAAAAGCCGAGAGATAAAAGAAGAGGGTTTTTTTTTTTTTTTTTTTTGAGTCTTTGAGCATCTACCATGAGACCATCCTTGCCCTTCTGCCCTTTTCCCTCTCCTCCCTCCTCTAAGCACACACTCACTGAATCCTCACAATTTTAAAACCCTTAAGGGCAAAACCCCTTGTTCTAGGTGCCTAACATAATTGCCCAATAAGTACTTGCTGAATAAATGGAATATTATTTCTCCCATTTGCGAATGAGGACTAAAAGAGTAATCCTTTAACACTGTAAGTGGCTCCGAACAATATTTAAACATCACAATGAAAGAGAAGCACCATACTCTACGGAAGAGCTAACACTTTAGAAAAGAGAACATCGTCAGCATACCACAACTGTCTGCCAGGTAAAGCTATCCCTTGTCCCCCAACCTTGGTCCCCCAACCCTGCCCCTCATGCTCCAGGGCAGACTGTCAGGGGTCTGGCGGGCAGACCAGCCCAAGGCAAGATACACACCCTATCAACCTCCACCCGTTTCCCCAACTCCCAACAGATCCAGCAGCAAGACCTCAGGAAACAGGCTTTTAAAATACGGATTCTGTCAAGAGACATGAAAGATGAAAAGCATCCATAGAAGAGAATCATCTAGAATTCTCCAAAATTTCACTTACTATCCCTAACGAGGCTCCACCAGACCAAGGGGCCTGGAAAGAAGACCTCACCCATGTTCCTGCAGCTCCGGCGAGGAGCAGAGCCCGGCATGCAACAGAATCCCTCGGTAAACATTTACTCAAAGGATAAAATGTTAGTAACAGAGAATTTTGGTGTACTGACCAGATAATCATCCTCTACTTCCAAAATAACCTACCCAACTTACACAACCATCAACATATCCTTTCTGTTAGTTCAATGTTAGGCAAGATGTTTGAACTGAAAGCTTGCCCTTTAACCCTTCAGACGTACTAGATTTTTTTTTTTAATCCTTATTACCCCCAATCCCTAATGGAAGTTACACAGTTTCTGGTTTACGACCTTGATAAGTGACATCTCTTGGAAGTTCTGCGGGCGCTGACCACACCTTCACTCACTGACGCCTATGAGGTGGTGCCCTTACTGTCCGCATGTGCCAACCAGGGGACTCACATGGATGCGTACAGCAGCTTGTCCGGTGCCCCACTGTCACAGCTGCCTGGAGGGCTAGTACTTGACAAGCAGAGGTGCCCTCCTGTAGGCACCACTCTGGGCACAGGGCACATGCAGAGGTCAGGGGGTGGTGGGCCCCCTTCTCCTGTAGCTCACGCTCCAGGGGCAGGAGGGGCGGGGGACCTGGGAGACTAAGACCAGAGCCCTGAAGAAACCCTAGGGAGAGGGGACGCAGGGGGAGGGGAGGGGTAAGATCTCCCAGGCTTGGGTAGGGGAAGGCCTCTCTGGCAGGGGGAAATCGTCCAGAGCAGAGATCCAACAGACACGAGGGGGAGGGGAAGTGCTCCAGAGGGCACCGTGGTCAAAGACCAGAGAATACATGGGCCTCGTCTGGGAGTAAATAGCAGGAACCGAGGCCGGGCCACCCGGCCTGACCGTCCACCCTGGAGCCCTCCCAAAATACTCATTCTAGGCCAGCCTTTCCACTCCGGCTCCTGGCAAGACTCGTTCCTGTGTGCTCATTATAAGCCTGGGTTTAGGTACTAGAATGTGTGTTTGTGTGGCGGGAGACATTTTAACGGTATAAAAGCCACCCCAAACTTTCTGACCAAGTATGTAAACTCCGTGGAACCAAATTTTGGTCAGATGAAGCATAAGAGCAAACAAGAGTAGAGAAGTCACAACACCAACATTCCTGGTGCTAAGGAAGATCCGGTGACAGCACCAATCTCCTATACCAAGATGATGTGAACCTTCGGGAACCTTCGCTTTCTAAGAAAACCCACTGTTTTGGCAAAAGAGAGCGCAACAGGATAGTTTTCACGCTGTGAGTGGACAGAGGCACTGAGTCTCAGCAATGGGGGAGGGGCATCAGGGGAGGGACAACCCTTCTAGGGGCAGTGTCACTTGCATTCGGCATGGATTTCCACAACACTTTCTCCACCCACTTCCTCCCTCACCGCCCTGCCCTGGCCTGGCACCAGAACCAAATGGGATCCAAATGCCAGCCCAGCTGTCCTTTAAAGTAGAAGTGCCTGAAAGGACTAAGGAGCTTTCCCGCCCACCCCACCCCTCCACACAGCCTCCACCCTCAGGATGTAGCTACTGAGTCTCAACCAGGAAAGCCATTCATTACTAGCAATAGTCCTCACATGATCTTGAACTTAGAAAAATGAAAATTAAACCACTCCTAAAAATAAGAATGGCTAACTGGTTTTATTATTGACATTATTTACACATGGGCCTCCAGCACTCTAAGCCGGAAGTAAACAGAATGAAAAAGCTCATGCACCCTACCTCAACTAATTTAAATGGCCTACTCCACCGCTCCTTTCCTGCCCAGTTCATATGTGACGGACACATTTTGCGAGGGTACCTCAGCAAGAAACTATTAAGTAGGGTAGGTAACACTTTAAAGTATTCAAAATGATACATGAATGAATACATTTTAAATGTATTCAAAATGATACATTTTCACTACTTTTTTCATTTTTTAAAAAAAAGATTTTATTTATTTGTCAGAGAGAGAGAGAGAGAGAGAGAGAGAGAGAGCACACATGCACAAGCAGGGGGAGGGGCAGGCAGAGCAGGCATACGGAGAAGAAGCAGACTCCCAGCTGAGCAAGGAGCCTGATGCGGACCTTGATGTCAGAACCCTGGGATCATGACCTGAGCCAAAGGCAGCGGCTTAACCGAATGAGCCACCCAGGCGTCCCTCACTACTGCATTTTAAATGATAACGGCCAAGTTAACTTTGCTCTGAATTCTGTGGCCAATGCAACTATCCAGTGGTCATTCTTGCCCCTCAAGTCCTTGTGTCCTATCTAATATGCTGCACCAAGAATCCAGTGATAGAAAGAGTAGGGGAGATCTAATTCTACAGGTCAAAGGCAGTGGTATTAGTCACAACCAGAACTTTATACTTCTGCTAGACCCACTGTACAGGCCCAGTCCCCAAGTCTCTGCACACCCCCACTTTCATACCTTGCTTCTACTTCTAAATCAAATTGCAACCCCTGTCCCTGTGTGGACCTGTGTTTGGCTGGGGAAAGGAGAGGCAGTGAAAGCCATGATGGGAGGGGGGTGGGAGGACAGTCACTGGGGGCTTTGAAAGTCATAGTCCTATTTTCAAAAGTACACTTCTGAAAAGGATGCCAAAATGGTAAGATCTCACCTACTTCTTTGCCCAAACTTTCCATCGGATTCCACAGTATGTACCTTATAATAAAGACAAGTACAAGAAAGTAAAGGGGGACTTCGTGAATGAAGTGCAGCCGTGCAAACAGTATTTCCTGTCTGCGTCAGAAGCCATCGGATTCTTAAAATGCTATCCTGCAGAAATACTTCAATCATCTATGATTACTATTTTTACACCTTTTTTTTTTTTTTTTTTACTATTATAAAGCAGTATGCATTCATTATAAAATACTGAAAAGACGGAGAATCACTTATAAACCTATTTAGGGATATCTGAAAAATACTTGTTCCAATGCACATATATAAGGCAACAAAACCAAACACACTCTGTAAACTATACAGTAAGTATATACTTAAAAGTATATCCTATCTGAGTAATAATTCTACTTGTGACCATCTTCTTTTCCTGAAACAGTTAACAACACTAACTGCTAACTAAAATCAAGGGGCGCCTATGTGGCTCCGTGGGTTGAGCCTCCAACTCTCGATTTTGGCTCAGGTCATGATCTCAGGGTTGTGGGATGGAGCCCCGCCTCAGGCTCTGCACCCAGCGGGGAGTCTGCTGGAGACTTCCCCGCCCCACCCTGTATTCAAGCTCTTCCCTTCTCTCAAATAAATAAAATCTTTAATAAAAAATAAAATAAAATAAAGCTATTCTGCTATTTGTCAATCAGAACTTTTTAACCAAAGAAAAACAGACGCTAAAATCATAAGCTACAAGAAAAGCAAACATTTCATGAAAGTGAGAAAGCTTAAAGGCTGATATAAAGGAATAAATCACATATGTCGACTAAAGGATAGAAGTACAAATTTTTTTCTTAATGGAGGGGTGAGTAACAAGAGAATTTCACACAGAAGCAAATTCAAGTTGCATTATTATCTTGACCCAAGTTAGTCAACATAAATTACTAGAAATATACAAAGCATACAAATATACAAAATATGTGACATAAGCATACTCCAAACTAAACAATATATTCCTCATCAAACTCCATAAATATGAAATTGTACTCGAAGAAATGAAAACCTCTTTCTTTCCCAGACTCCCAGTCAGGCATTTTCTGGTATTCCATATTGAAGTTAAGGCTAGGTGTCAGAGTATATAGCACACTGTGCCAGTGCAATCAAAAAAAAAAAAAAAAGGAGAAGGATGAGGTTTATTACATAGTCCGTGTTCTGGAGCCCATGTTCCGGTTCACATCTCAAAACCAGGAAAACTGAGAGGTAAAAAATGAAACAAGAATTTTATTCTTAATCCCCAGCCCTAACCATTGTTCCTATCTTAGGGTCCAACTGATGTCAAAATAAATTTAAATGTGAATGCTCTGATTTATTTTAAAATGCACTAGTCTATGGGTGCTACAATGTTGTACTGGGTGTATGTAAGCCTAGGAATTCACAGTGAACAATAGGCCTATTCCTAAAATACAAAAGAGCAGTACATGTTTACTTTTAATTATTTTATTCTCCGTTTTACAAGTATGTAACTAAGCAAATACTAAAGAATCACAAACTTTGAGTTATTTCTTCCCATAGAAGGTGGCGTTAATCCAATTAGAGATTCTCCTTATTTATTGATAAATTTGACTGCAAGCCCATTAATTATATTCCTTCTTTAAACATCAGGTTAAGCTGTGATAACTACTAGTAAGGCATTTCCACATTCCCCAAATGCAAATTTAATCACAAACATTCCTAGTCTTCATGTTACAGTAGGGCCTAAGCTAAAAGCGACATACTATAAATTTAAAAGGAGACACCCTAAGGGAAACTTTCCCATTTGGACTGATTGCTGCTTTCAAACTATATTTTGAGAATATTCCCAGGTCCTTCTACCCTTACCATTACAGCCAGAATGATTTTCCAGGAGAGAAAAATTTAGGTGAAATATCCACAGACACCCCCAAATGAGGGCATTTATATAAAGTTAAAGTATAAGAGCATCACACAACACAACAAACATGAAACCAAAACTACAAAGAAAATTTACTGACGACCAGTTCGTAAAAAGGCCAATGGAAACTTTTGCCAATGGAAATGCCTGGGAGAACCCTATTTCCTATCTGGATCTCCTATTAGGGTCTTTTTTATGTAAAAGTTAAAAACTAAATTACACTGCAATTCTATGTCTTCAATGTCTGGCCTCTGTACACGGCCACGATTTCCACCACCAGCGATATTCCAACGCCTTGCACTTACAACCTGAGAGAGAGAAACTCAATCCACAAACCCGCAGAAGAGAGGAGAGGCTACCCTGGATGTGGAGGTTCAGGACGGGATGTAAAGACTGCTTTCAGTCCCGTGGTACCGACTGTGACCTGACTGCCAGGATCCATCCTCCCTTCCTCCGTGGTGACGGGCTGTGACTGGGCCCCGGGCCACCTGCCCAGCTAGTTGGGCATGACCGCACACCCAAGTTCTCCTGGTCCCCAGAGCACCATAACTGCAGTTGAGGATGAAGCCACGGGTGACAGCAGAGAAGCTGCAGCAGAACCTAGGTCCCTAAGTGACTGTAAGGAAAAGAGTCCCTGCTCTCCTAAATAGCGACTGTTCCTCGAGACAGAAATCAGTGTCTCTCTCTGCTGCATTCCTCAGGCATCTGTTACAGTGGCTGCAAGTCATAGAAGTTACAAATTTGCCTCTGCAGTCAATGTATGAGCCAACAAATAAACTATGATTTAAATGCAACTTGACAAGACATCTCACAAAAATGCAGGGCAACTGCTACATCTTCTGAGCATGAGCTTACATATTACATCATATACTCTCATGCCAGCCCCAGGGACAGGTGGCCTACGAACAACATAGGTTTGGGCCTCCTGGCTCCACTTACATGCGGATTTTTTCAATAAATAGAAAACAGTCCTGTAAATATTATTTTCTCTTCCTGACGATTTTACTATTTTCTGCCCTCTGGCTTACTTTATTTTAAGAACATGGCAAATAACACATACAACATACAACATGTACCATCCAAGTGTTAATCGACTACTTGGGTGAGGCTTCAGATCAAGAGCAGGGTGTTAACAGGTAAGTTCTGGGGGAGTTAAAAGTTATACACAGATTTTCAACTGAACATAGACTTTGGACAGTCAGGGTGCCCTTAACCCCCTGCATTGCTTAAAGGTCAAATGTATTATTTTACAGAGGGGGAAAAAGGGCTTTGAGAATGTGGCTGAACTGACAAGGCAACAGAGAGTAAGGGCAGAGTCAGGAACCAAAACTCTCAGGTCTGCAACTAGAGCAGAGGTCAGCATCTTTGGTCCCCAGGTCAACTCTGAAATTGGCCGGCTACTTGTTAAAAGCTTTACTGGAACATGGCTCTGCACTTTTGCTTAGCTGTCATCTCTGGATGCTTTCATGGAGACAGAGACAGAGATTTTATGTCCCACCAAAGCCTAAAATATTTACTGCCTGGCCCTTGACAGAAAAAGCCCACTGAGCCCTGACCTAGGCCCATTCATTGTCATAGCACCTCCACCAATGGATGAGGACCAGGCACTTGTAGCCAGTCTAAACGAAACGAGGTTCCAGACACGAGGTTCCCCTTCCCACATACAGTGACGTCCCTTGCTCTCTGCTCCCTGACCCCAGACGTCCCACTCTGGACCAGTGTTAGGTTGTGTCTCCCCAGCACACCACATTATATCTGCAGAAATCAACACCTCGGCTTCCTACCTTTTTAGTGCTCATAAGACTCCTTCAGGAAAAAAAAAAAAAAAGTAATTTCAAAGTTAAAATTTTATGTAAGCTGTTCAAAAACCAACATATTTGATTCAAGCTAAAATTAAAAACCTGCAAGTAATAATACCAGAAGCAGAAAGCACAATGAATCAAATTCTGCATGCCTTATACTTTGTGGTATACGATCATTCTACTTTGGTTCTGCGCTTAAAAGGCAGTTTCAAGAAACTAAAAACAGACACAGCGCTCCCCAAAATAGAACCCTCAAAGACCACGAGACAGCAGAGTACGTTCATTTTATCCCTGTTTCTAACCAGCTTTCCAGCTGCATCAGCAACTGGATATGAATGAGTCACAAAAGCTCTCGGAAGTATCACTGTGAATAAGGTACAAGAAAGACTGACTTCATACACACAATTCACTTCCCGAGTCTCTTCACACAAGTCTCTCGTGTCTACCCTCCACACAGGCAGGGCTGTACAGTCATCCAACACTCTGTGACCTAAAGTAACTATTTGGAATTCCAAATACTCATCATCACTCAGGTGACAAGCTGGGTTGAATAAGATACAGTGTTTTCACCACTTGGAGTCATTTCATGAGCCAGCTTACTTCCAGAATTCTTTTTTGATTTTGATTTTTATGAGTTTCAAGGTAAAAAAAATGAGACACTTCAACAAAAAAGGAATGCTGCATTAGTTTTGGATATAGAGTTCAATGGGAAACAAAACAAAACAAAACAAAAAATACCCTGTGATCCCCACCCCTGCCATAAAATTAAGATTACGAGGGCTTGCTGTGCTGTAATGGTGAATGAGACTGCTAAGGATGATGAGTGGTGAGCACTGAGACCGAAGCCTGCTCTGTGCCACAGGCGGTTCAACCTAAAGCAAGTCTCAGTTTAACTGTGAGATAAGGGGGCTAAACATGAAAATCCCTTTCAGGGTTACGATCTAGGGCAAATTAATAGTATGGACAAGGCTTGAAGGATCATTTGAAGACTGTTCTCTAGTACAATAAAAACAGGCATTGATAAGGACAACCGGCTGCTCCCCGCCTCCCACCTGCACCCCCAAATCAGTCAGTGACCAGACTCTGGGCAATGCAGCCCGAGTCTTTCCAAAGCATCCACCCTCCCACAGCCCACCAGCAAGGCTCTTAGTTCTTTCTGAGCCTCCTCTTTCCTCACCAGGCTGCAGCACCAACCTCCTGTTTTCCCCGCCCCAGGCCTTACCTTCCTCTACGCCTGCTGGGGTGCTCTGGCACATACAGAACCTCCGTCATGTTGCTGGCTTGCTGAGAATAATTCAATCCACCAAAAGAGCTCCTCTGGGTAACCCGTAGGTCCCCTCACATTCTAGCCGCCACCACCGCCAGGCTCAATCCCATGGCAGCTCTGTGACTGGGCCAGCAGGTTCCCACTCTCCACACACGTCAATTTCCAGGCACGGTCAGCCTCCCTGGGACTCAGCCCTTCCCTCAGCCGGGGTCTGTGGGCCCCAAAGGGCCTATGCACTTTCCGGCACACAGTATCGCACTCCCTCCCAGGATCTCCCAGATGTGCCTGAAGAGGGCTGTGTGCGCCAGGGGAGCTTAGGAGCAGAGAGAGATCGGTCTCCTGTATGCTTCCTCCAGAGCACTGAGTTAGTCTCCACTACCCAGGATTCTGGTGCACATCCCTGGCAAAACCCACTACATAAAGAATATAATGAGGCTGGCATTTGGACAAAGGGGACTCTGGAAGAGCCGCCTATTCCTCCCCGGACCCCTTCCATGAATACCAACAAGGAGGCACTCTGGCAGGAAGGACCATCTCTCAAATCCTATGGAACAAGGTGGGGAACAAGTAGACTAGAAAGCACCACATAAGAAAGATGCGGTTGGTTAGCAATCCCAGCCGCAATTCTTAACACCCTTTTGGGGCCAACATGCTGCATTTAATGAGTGGAGAAGTGGGGCTCCTTTCCAGCAGACCACGGGCAAGTGAGGAGGGGAGGCAGGAAGGCACCAAGTCAGAGGAGCTAAATCTCAACTGAAGGTTACAGCTGTGAGTCACAGGATGGAGAGATTACAGAGGTCAGAGGTATCGTGGCAGGGAAGCAATGCAGACAGGCGCTCCCTGGCAGCTTTGGTGGCCCTGGGCTGGTAGGGACTGCCTTTTTTTTTTTTTTTTTTGCATATGAGGGATGTATTCTTAGGGAAACCAGGCTAATCCGATGAAAAGGAAGGCAAGAAGGATTGTCACCTTCCACCTTTCCTGAACTGAGCCCAAGAGAGAATTGGAGGCTGCCTCCATGCCTGCCTAGCAGTGACATGAGGGATTGGCTACAATCTCAGGTCAGCAGCAAGCCAGCCGGGCCGATCACCGCAGTGGAGGACAAGGCTCAGCACTCTGCTTGCAATGGAGCTTTCAACCTGAGCCAATGTGATGGGTCAGACAGCATACCGTGGGCTCTAGCAACTCCACAGACTGCTTCTGACAATTTCTCCTACCCAGCCTGCCAGGGAGGAAGGAGGCAGAGGTCTGGAAGGGGGCAGTGCGGTCTGAGGCTTACAGGTACAGCCTGCAGGGAAGGACCAGAGCATTGGGGACTGCTGGCAGCACTCACTGGTACAGATGGGACAAGGTGACCCCGATTTAGGGTGTATTTTTGTGTTTGTTTTTTTTTTTTTTTTACACTTTAAAAAGGTTGATTTATAAATAGTAGTTTGTGTGTTTGGAAATTTTGGAGATGTAGTTAAGGCTAAAGGATAAAGATTATAAAATGAGGACCAATAATTAAAAAGAAGCTAAAAAAAGAAGGAAATCAAATAAGGGGAAAAAAAAATACAAAGTGGCACAGGTTGTTCTTGTGTTTTAATATGGCTTTTTCCCTACCAGAACGAACCACCTATAATTCGTGGGGTAAATGCCATGGTCTGCGTTTATATTATACATACACCTATATTCCTTATTTTTTTTTTTCAAATCTATTTTACAATGCATGGAAAGGCCACTTGTTTCTAGAAGAAAACATTAATAGCATCACTTAACATATAAACTTAACATCACTTAACATATAAAAATAAAAAAATGGGTGATAATAGGATTCAGTAACAGCTATTTTCAGGTCAAGGAAACAAGAAAACAGCCCCAGATCAACTGTACTAAGAATTGTATTCCCAAAACCAAGCTTTAAAGTTGAATGTGCTGGGTTCCACAGCCATAAACCCCTGGAAGAGGGAAGTGGGGAGGTGGGCCGAATATGGAACAGCAGAGCAGGCACCCAGGGGGCACTTGGTAGGTCCTGTCCACCATCCCCCCAGCCACACACCAGCTCCGCCTATCCCCCAAGTGGAGGACATACACCCAAGAGAACAGGACAACAGAGGACAGGAGAGACACCACTTAATTTCAATACAAAGGCTTCCCCAATTTAGAGTCACCCCAACTACTTCTAAGAAATTAAACAATTTCCAAAAGCCCCCTCTCTAAAGCCACTGGGCATGAGAACTACTGTCTGATGGGAGTTAAGAATACCGCCCTTTGGGGTGCCTGGGTGGCTCAGGGGGTTAAAGCCTCTGCCTTCAGCTCAGGTCATGATTTCAGGGTCCTGGGATCAAGCCCCACATCGGTCTCTCTGCTCAGCAGGGAGTCTGCTTCCCCCTCTCTCTCTGCCTACCTCTCTGCCTACTTAGGATCCCTCTCTCTCTCTCTCTCTGTCAAATAAATAAATAAATAAATAAAATCTTTAAAAAAAAAAGAATACTGCCCTTTGACAAAGAGAGTAATCTTTACTCAGGTAAAGAATAATTAACAGAGGCTAAAATTAGTGGACGGCCACTAGAGGAGGAAACGGATGGTTCTCAAAAGATCTCCCTGTAAAATATGTATTAATTAAATGGGGAAACAGTAATCGTACAGTGGAGACTTAGCAAAAGATCAGTTAATCCTGCCCAGTGGAGTCATAATGACATCGTGAGATGATGCCCTGAGGAGGACACCCGTCACTTAGCCAGGGACCTAACCGATAAACCTAAACTGAGGGATGCTGCAAGATAACTGGCCAGTACTTTTCAACAATGTCAAGGTCAGGAATGGCAAAGGCGAGGTCAAAATTAAAGGACACTTAAGAGACATGTTGAATGAATGCTGTATGTGACCCTGAACTGCACTCTGGATGGTATTTTTCTTGTTTGTTTTTATTTTTGCTATCAAGGATGTTATTAGGACACTAGTGATATATAAAGTCTGTGGGTTAGATAACAGTATTATGTCAATGTTAATTTCCTGGCTCTGATGATCACACTATGTTTATATAAATCAGTGTCCTTCTTAGGACATACACACTTAAGTATTTAGCGGCAAAGAAGAGTATTATGTCTACAAATTACTCTCAAATGGCTCAAGAAAGAATAATATACACAGAGAAAAATGGTAAGGCTGATGCAGAAAATGTTAACAATCAAGGAATCTGGATGAAGGGCGTATGGCAGTTCTTTGTAGTGTTCTTGAAATTGTTCTAAGGCTAAAATTATTTCAAAATCTAAAAAAATTACCAAGGAGAGAGGTGAAAAATGATAGTGATGGTTTTTTTTTTTTTTGCAATTCTACATACTCCATCCACCCACAAAAAAATCACGAACTACAGAAAGAGATTTCTTAAATATTCTTTAGCAGTTCAAAGAAATTTTTAGCAGTTGAAGCAAGAAACTTTTGATCTATATAATCTGTTTTAGTAAGCCAAAGGTTTCAATATTTTACCTTGGATCTTTTCCCCCTTTTTTTCTTTCTTTTTTTTTTTTTTAAATAATTGACATGGCAATACTTCATTACATTCTTTGAGGTTTCCTGGACAAAAACCTGTTACTATTTCTGTCTCTAATTCATCCTTTTTTGCCTGCTGTGTTGTGAGCATGACATCAATTTATTATAACCAATAATTTACAGTGCCTCCTAGTCACTAAATTACCACGATACACACTGATGATTGAGAGGGAAAAACCCAGCATGTACTACTAGAACCAGCATACTCATCAGCTGAAATACAAAGACTAGGTCTTGTATTTCCCCTTAATATAAAGTAGCCATCAATCTACATGGATTCTACAAAGCTTCCAGATAAGTAGGAAAAAAAAAAAAAAAAAATATATATATATATATAGCTTTACCAGATACTATTTTAGATACTTGCTGAAAGATACATGTTTAAACCTAAAGGGTCCTGTGACAACAAAACACTAGGAATCTGACATTTCCATTGAGGACTATTAGTATCAGCCACTCTGATATTCAGATACACAAACCCACATACACTTATTCTGCTTAAAGTGGAGAGCTTTAATTTTGATGACAGTTTCTTAATAATTTGCTGTCTCTCATGTCAGGAGACATGGTTTTGTTTTCTATTTCAAGTGCCTGTAGCTAGTAGTATGTTCCACTGTTAAAATAATGGTATTTAAGGGCATTTGATTTTTGATGGTTATTACACAGTATTTGCATGACTAAATGAGAAATTTTATTTCAAAGCCAAACCCAAACCTGCGCTCCTTTCTGCCTACAGGCAGTCGCTGGGCAAAGAGGTACAATCCAGGACACAGACCGAGGCCACATGGGCATGGTCAGGCCCACATGCCAGGCATGAGCTTATAGATAGAAAATGGAAAACTTAACTGGTCTCGAAGCAGTAGGAGGACCAATTCCCAGGTGTTTGTCTTTAAAGAGTCATATAGTCCATGCAAGAAAGCAACTAAGCCACAGAAACAGGGTGGGGGACGGGTGGGGTGGAGGTTACCTCTAGACACACAGGACAGTGAGTAAGCAGCTCCACATCAGCTGGTTTATGAACTCACCAGCTCTGAAGACGGAGGTAAGCTAACTGCTGGGTCACAGCTGAGACTGGTTTCCTACAAAAATGGTTTGGAACAGAAGCATTCCTCTGTGTTAACTGCATACAAGTAACACTTCGGAAAATAAAGTTATCACGTTATTCACTGGAAGAATATGGTGCCCTACGTAAGTTAGTGTGCTGCGGAAGCTAGAAATGAAAGTGGTGTTAGACCACATCAATAAACTGGCTACAGAGAGCCTGGGTGGCTCAGTCGTTAAGTGTCTGCCTTCAGTTCAGGTCATGATCCCAGGGTCCTGGGATCGAGCCCCGCATAGGGCTCCCTGCTTGGCAGGAAGCCTGCTTCTCCCACTACCATTCCCTCTGCTTGGGTTCCCTCTCTCGCTGTGTTTCTCACTGTCAAATAAATAAAATCTTTAAAAAAAATAAAAATAAAAACTAAACTGGCTACAGAAGAGAAGCAAGAACTAAAGTGTACTATATGACCTGTAAGAAAACAAATGTAGTTCTTCCATTTTTTTGCACACTGAAGGGCCCAAGGGTGGGGAAGAATGAATGCATATTGCCATGGTTTGGAGGCGTAACCTAAGCAGTCCTCTGATAAATACTAAATTTTTTTTCTTTTACTCTTAAAAATGCATACAAGTGTACATTATACTCTCTGATACCCATGTCTGTGTCACCGTACAATCTCTCTCCCTCTCCCCATCCTGACGCACCATTAGTGTTCCGGGGCCTTAGGCTACCTTTATCCTCTGGCTACTCACTACCAGTGGCGCAGATCAGCATCTACCTGGATACCCTTTTGGAGAAATCAGATTCCAAAATTAAAATTTTATGTCAAAAGCTACAGGACCCAACAAAACAAAACAAAACCAAAATCAAAGAGACAAAATTTGAGGAGGGGTGAAGTCTTAAATGAGCTATATGAAACAAATCTGTCTAGACCACTTCTCAAAAACAGTCCACTCCTGACAAATGTTTTTCATATTAACAAAGCATTTATAGTCAAAAAGAAAAAGAAACCACTCACTACCTAAAATGGGAATAAAAGGCTTTTCCTCTATACCTCATTTTTTGGAAACAAAAAAACTTTGACTAAGAGGAAAGAGTCACACCCATATAAAACTTCAGAATGGGAAGAATTAGTATCACCAAGTGCTTCTCCAGTTTGCCAACTAACAGCAGTATTTTAAAAATTATTCATTCCAATTTTGAGAGTACAACTCATGATGCTGGCCGGCTGTCAAGAGCTATACACTCTAGTACTTCACACGATATTTCAATTTCAATGTTAACAGAATACTTTTCTTAAATCTCAAGGTACCTCTATCATATTCTCGATCCATGCTAATTTATCAAACATTTAAGTACCTAATACAGAAGACTCTTAGAGGAATCCAGAAATGGTTGAGATAAGACCCAATCTACTAGGAAAAAATTCAAGTCAAACATTGGTTCAAAGAAATTCGCTCTTCAAAGAACATATTATCACAACAGGAATACTGTTTTACTAAATTTACCAATAGACTGTAGAAATCCTCTTAAAAAGGGAGGACTATGTTGCTATGTGACACGGCCAGGTATTACCCAAAGGAACTACAATTATACAATGCTATCTCAAGATGGATTTAGGCTTCCTGCCCACCCTCTCCCTTTTTCTTGAAGTAAAAGTAAAAGGCATTAGTGGGACTGAGCAAGACAGGGTACCATCATGGAGGAAGGGCAGCCAGGCACAGTGGCCCAGCAAGGGGTGTTGGAGCCTGAAGGTAAGATAGCTATTTGTTCGCAAGTGTCTCAGAAATAGCAGACTGACCACATATAATGGAAATTAATCCAAGGTGTAACTATATCTGAGGATAATGGGAGTTAGATGGTTCAACTGTCAAAGGAGATAAAAATATGAAAAGGGAGATAACAGGAATAAATTCTTTAGTGCCAAAACGGGATTTGGGGTACTAGTGTGAACTCACAGATACACACACACACACACACACACACACACTCTCTCTCTCTGGTTTAGTTCACTGAACAGCGCTGGGAGCAGCAATACCCCAACAGCAGTGAGCACACCTAGAGCCTAGAGGCCTAGGCTTCTACATGTTTTTCATGAAAAGGAACCATGGTCTTTTAGAAAAATGGCAGACTGCAAAGCTGTGGCAGAGAAAAATATAAAAGCCTGAGATATTCTGTTGTGCCAGGAAGCAAAAAATTGCCCCAAGAGACATGTCAGAAAGACACAGAAACTGGCATGAAAGGGTTGTCAATGGATAAATCTGGGATGATTTAAACACCAAAAACTAACAGTAAAAGATTATAATCCAATAGGCAAGATATGGAAGCAACCCAAGTGTCCACTGATTAGATGAGTGGATAAAGATGTGGTATATAAATCCAATGGAATATTACTCAGCCATAAAAAAGACTGAAATCTTGACATTTGCAACAACACAGATGGAGCTAGAGAGTATTATACTAAGTGAAATAAGTCAGAGAAAGACAAATACCATTATGATTTCACTCATATGTGAAATTTAAGAAAGAAAACAAAGGGAAAAAAAAAAGACAAACAAAAAAAAAATCAGACTTAAATACAGAGAACAAACTCGAGGTTGCCAGAAGGAGGTGAGTGGAAAGGCAGGGTGAAATAGTGAGGAAAAAAAAAAGGCATTATAACCCATTGAATAAAACAGGAATAAATGAGTCTATACTCACACAAATACACACACGAATAGATGTAAGGGGAAAACAAGCTTTTCCTTACTTGTAACTAATAACAGCAGGAAGAAGGGAAATAGGAAAGCACCATTTGGCAATCATTACAGTAATACTGTATTCAGCCAAGAGACATCAAGGGTTGCTAAAACTAGAAGCTATGAGTGTGATGGGGAACAGGATATTTACACAGCCTAAAAGCATCTCTCCACATGACGTTTCTTAATTAGAAAAAGAGAGTTACTTTACAGTAGAAAGCTGGCAGATACCACCTCAATCAAGTGATCAGTGGTAATACCACCAATAACAGAACAAATCAAAATCATGAATTGCTGGAATAAAAGATGGGCCCAGCATCACTTTGGTAATATTCCTACCCCAAATGCACAACTTGGATGGATCTAATCATAAGGACACAATAAAATCCAAACAGCGAAACACTCCACCAGCTTGTAATCCCCTAAAGTGTCAAGGTCTAAACGTCAAGGAAAAAAAGGCTGCAAAACTATTTCAGATTGAAGGTAACTAAAAAGAACACTCAGCACTGAAAATGCCATCTATATTAACAGAACTTCAATTCATACAGATTTTAGAGACATGACAAAGGGATATATACCTGGAATGCCATGTAGGCTTTTGTTTCAAGGAAAAAGGGTTAAGTTAAAAATCTTCATCACTGATGCTTCGAGACTGGAAATTGTTATACAAATTCAATGTGCCATAGGAAAAAAACTGCTAAACAAAAATCATAAACACAAAGTCAGTTGCTATGCAACAATAATGAAATATGTTTGCATGAAGTCAACAAAGGAGAAGAAAGGGCAGTGCAAAGAAATCTTTCTGTATTTTCTGTGCTAAATTTCCAGGCTCGCCTGTAAACAAATCAGAAACTGCTCCAATACCAGATGTATTTGTTTAGAACGCATACAGTAGCACACTCTAGCTTACTGGAAGGTTGGGCAGATACAGGGCTATGTTAAAGACAAGGCTACTGGCATGTGGCTGATCTGTATTAAAAGACAATTTAAATGGCAAGACCAACATAGTAAATATAAAAAGTGCCTTCAACTTTGTAATTAAGACTCTTTAAGATGCCTATGGGTTAGTGCTGTTAAAATACCAATCAAGCTTCTCCAAGTACTTGTCCTTTGACTTTTGGTCTAGTATTTCTCTTCCCCACCTACCTACTAGGCCTGGTAAAACTCTCTGAATGCTTCTGGTAAAAAGCATGCAAACGGAAAAAGGACAGGGAAAAAAACAAAACAAAAACAACTCAAAACCGAACTCTGTTTTTAACACTGGTGTAAGATTTGACTGTAATTACTCATTAAATAGTTTGCAATTGGATGGTACCTTTTACTAGCCAGGTCTTTGAAACACGTGGCCACAGGCACACTGCAGCAGTAAGACTGCACAGCAGAGAGCTCAGGAGGACAAGAGGCTGAAGGCTCTACCACACCTTGATGTCAACCTTGAGACCATACTCGTCCCTGCAAAAACACTGCATTTGACAGAAAAATGCTCTGATGTAACAATCTAGCAGTGATACAAAGATACCAGCATGGGTGTTGGACAAGTACTGCTCTGAATCTCAAATCCTCTTAAGTTTTAAAATCAGAAGTAACTTCCGTGAGTCACGAGAAACTGGGACCTAAGTTGTAATAACAACATCACAGTAATGAGGAAGACTGAAGAAGCAAGGCAGGGGAGGGTGGGGCCAGTCCTGCATCTCAGGCACAGAGGTGCAGTGCAGGGCGGCAACTTCACGTCACCAGGCACATACTTCCCCCGTCCCCACAGGCATTCAACACAGACTTACCAGGGCCTATTTATATCATAAAAGCAATATAATTTTTATGTCCCTTTTTCGGAGAGACGCTGACCATAGCAAGGTGTGCATCAGCCTGACCCCACAAGTTCTTTGTGTCTCTATCTGCCATCTTGATTTAAAAAAATGACAATTTTCAACTGGTACATCCTCTACAATTTTAATAATTTTTTATATACTTTGGTCTACTAAACGATGTACGAAGAGCTGAAAATACTAGGTGAAGGGCACCTGGGTGGCTCAGTGGGTTAAAGCCTCTGTCTTTGGCCCAGATGGTGATCTCGGGGTCCTGGGATCAAGTCCCGCATGGGGCTCTCTGCTCAGTAGGGAGCCTGCTTCCCCTTCTCTCTCTGCCTGCCTCTCTGCCTACTTGAGATCTCTGTCAAATAAATAAATAAAATCTTTAAAAAAAAAAAAAAATACTAGGTGAAGACTATCACTCATGGAGCCAATAACTTAAAAGGTTTTCTGGAGTATACTAAGCCTACACTGTCAGAGCAAACCGAAGTTTGAAAGACCATTAAAAAAATGAAGGGGTAAGTATAGAATCTTTAGTGGCTGCTGAGTAAGATTTCCAAGGAGCTGCCAGGGCACACACTCTCATAAAATTTTAAAATATAGAGAAAAGTAAATTCTTTCAAAATAATTGTTTAAATCAAAATAATTTCCAACTATAAACAGATTTAGAGTATTCTTATGTCAGCATTCTTTTTTTTTTTAAGATTTTATTTATTTATTTGAGAGAGCATGAGAGAGAAAGAAAAAGAGAGCAGGAGCAGGGGAAGGGGCAGAGGGAGCAGGAGCAGCAGACTCCCTGCTGAACAGAGAGCCCAACTTGGGGCTCGATCCCAGGATCCCGACCTGAGCTGAAGGCAGGCGCTTAACCCACTGAGCAGTCCAGGTGCCTCTCTGATGCCAGCATTTTTATTACATGCTTCTAAGTCACTGCTATATGACCTTGGGCCTCAATTTTCTTATCTGTAAAATGGGGAGAATAGGCACCTACCTCCTCAAACTGTTATGAAGACAAAATAATTTTGTACGTGTAAAATTTTAAGGGTCAAGCACTTAAGCATTAAATCAATCTTTGTGATTATTCCTACGATAACATAAGCAACACTGGTCTTTCTCAAATCTGCTACTTTAATAATTTTTCTAATAATTCAAACTGCCTGGAATCCCTTTCCACACAAACCTTCTGTAAGCTAACCACCCCCTTCAACCCCTACTTCACATTTGTCTATCTGTCTATCTCTACATGTGCTTAGTGTGACTTAGATGGATGGACAAAAGTAGTTAGTTTTTATTTTAGGGGCTGAGGGCATCCACCATGCAGCCTGCTGTACATGGACTGCCAGTCTCTGCGAGAAGTACTTTGAATTATAACACAGGGCACTGTAGCTCATCCACAATGGCAAGGATGGGTACAAGCTTATTCAAGCTTGGTACCCCTGCCCTACCACACCACCTCTCATGGGAGGCGTTTATTAACTACCTGTTGAATGAATAGATGATGAACGATTCACATACATCTCTTCAAAATCACTCCCAGCTTTTGTTAATATTCACCTCAGTATGAGACACAGAATGTGATCATCTTCTGTTAAGCCGTTCAGACTTGTTCCAAAAACTTTTGCCATTACCGTTAAGGTTAAGTGCTCTACATTAATATTCTAGATGCCTAAGGCGCATGAACAACCAAAAAAGAACATGAGTGTGGGGGGAGGGAATCAAACCCAACCTCGGAGAAGATCAATTCGACAATTTTCCATATCCTCATTATAGTTCAGCACAAACCTGCCCAAGTTTAATATTATTAAAATACAAAAATGGAAAGAGCCCCTTGCCCAAATTATAAACGGTTAGAACAGTACCAAATAAAAGCATATGAGCCTGGACTAAACCATAAGTAGGGTACGAAAAACCTCCTTAAAACACCAATGAAATACCACTACACACCTATTAAAATGGCTAAATCCAGAACCCTGACGACACCAAGTGCTTGAGAGCCTAAGAGCAGTAGAAACTCCCATTCATTGCTGGAGGTAGGGCGGTGCGGGACAGCCACTCTGGAAGATGGCAGCAGCTTCTCACAAAGCTAAACACACTACTACCGTACATCCAGCACTCACAATTCCAGATATTTACCCAATCGACTTAACAACATAAGCCCACAAAAAATCACGCACACAAATGTTATATAGCAGCTTTATTCGTAATTCTAGAAAAAGCACAACTAGAGAGACAGTAAAAAGATCAGAGGCTGCCAAGGACTTAAGAGGGTGGAAGGTGCGAGGGAAGAGCACTGATTAGGTGGAACCCCGGGACTTTTTAGCGCAGTAAGACTATTCTGTAGGATCCTCTAACGAGGGATATGTGACCCTGCGGACACAGTGACAGACGCATTAAACTGTACCCAGTGAACATCAGAATTATGGGTACATATTTATGAAAACCCACCAAATTTCAGACCACAGTGGACCGACCTTAAGACATACAAATTTTTTTTAAGTCATTTACAAGGTTAGGGGATTCCAGGATGGAATGCGGCCAACGGCAAAACAAACCGTTCTACAAATGTATGAAACAATCACACCAAGGGGAGTGGGGGGGAAAATGTTGCTGACCTAAGTTTGGAAATGAGGAGAAACTAAGATGAAAGGCAAAGGAAACTGTCCAAGAGCCCTGTACTCTAATTGCTAAAGTTTCTCATGGAGACACATGTTAAAGGTTCGGAAGCCACTCTACATGTACACTGGGACTGAACAATGAACTAAAGGGATAGTGGATGGGGACAGACGGGTTTCTCACTGCTCAAGTGGGAGGTTACAGTAAAGCAAGACGAGGAGGCTAGAACAACCCATGTGCCGACGATCTGACCCAGAGACATCGCATGTCTACAACAGAGATACAAGGAGGTCACACACAGAAATAGTTAAAGACTTGTGCATACACATGGGCCAGTATACACACGCAGGTCTCCCCGCTCTGTCATATGAGTGGGCCTAGAAGCAACTGACACCCTGAGAGCAACAAGCACACTTAGAACCCAGATCTTGATTTCTAATGCCGTTTTTCCAACAGAAGGCGCGTGGGCTTCTTGAAAAAAAATGGCTGGTTCCAGGACTTTGGCAAAAAATTTACAAGATGAGCCTACAGTATCTTCTAGTGCCAGAGAGTAAGAGAAGTGCTTGAGAGAGAGGAAGGGAAGAGGGGGGAAAAGAAGGGGAAAGGAAGGGGGCAATCCAACTGAAAGAATTCCCAATGGACAGGGTGGAACAATTTTAGCAACCAAATTAAGTAGTATGTAACCTGAAATATAAAATAAATATCTATGAGTCAATATTGATATAAATCAACAGCTGAATAAATAAATGGGAGAGAACAGACAAATCTATGCAGAATTCTAAATAATACATGTAGATAGCACAACCTCAGGTTGTGGGAGCATAACTCCTCGCTCTTTAAGTGCGGACTGTACTTAATGCCTTCCTTCCAGAAAGCATAATCTGGAAAGGGGAGGAGAGAGTTTTCACAGAGGAGAAACCTAACACTCCCTCAACCAGGTGTCCCAACATCAGCGGTGCTAGGGCACGCTGACAGTTATTATTCCTGACATCATGTGCAGAGAATGGCTCTTCACCTCTGTGGTATTCCTCTCAAATCCCATAACCCAAGTCCGATCATAAGAAAAATATCAGATAAATCCTAAAGAGGGACATTTTACAAAATACCTAACCAGTATTCCTTAAAACTGTCAAGGTCATCAAAAACATCAAAAACAAAGAAAGCAGAAGAAACAGTCACAGACCAGAGGGGTCTAAGGAGATGCGATGATTTAAAAAAAAAAAAAAAAAAAAAGACAGTAGGTATAGACTAAAAACATGTGAATAAAGTATGCCTTTTATCTTCGTGATAAACATGTAAATCCAAAACTCTCCTAAAGCCAAAAGTTTATTTTAAAACAAAACAAACAAATCAAAATCTCCTCTCTCCTCACTGTTCTGAAAACCACCAAACCTTAGCCCGGTGATTCTCAAAGTGTGGTCCCTGGACCGGCAGCACCAGAACCACCTGGCAACTGGTTAGAAATGCCAGTTTTCAGGCCCTGCCCCAGACGTGCTGGATCCGGTCCAGGGATGGGGCTCAGCAGTCTGTGTTTTAAAAGCCCCTCAGGTGACTCTGACACATGACAACATTTATCTGCATGGAGACTCTGATTTCTGATGGGTGGGACTTCAGAACCAGGTGATGCTCAGGCCGCTTAGACAAGCCAAGCACTAAGAATGGCCATTAGCAAATGCTTACCATCTGTGAAGTACCTACCACAACATAACCATAAGAAACACCCCCCACACTAGGGAAAGAGAGGGGTCTTCCGCGGGCCACAGCGACACGATGGGACTGTGGAGCCTCTGTCCTGCTCTCTCTCAAGGGGCCGCGTGTCTGGGTAGCAGACAGCATTCAGCTCCTGAGCTGCTGGAACACACCATCACAAACTAGGTGGCTTAGAACAACAGGAATTCACTCTCTCAACCTTCTCGAGGCTGCAGTCTGAAATGCTCCCTCCAGGGAAGATTCTGCCCCTCACCTCACCTCTTCCAGCTTCTGATGGCTGCTGGCATTCTGGGCCTGTGGCCATGTCATTCCAGTATCCGCCTGTCTTCTCCTTGGTGTGTTATTTCTCTTTGCTTCTCTCTTATATGGACTCTAGCAATGGCATTTAGGCCCCAACTGGTTAACCCAGGGTAATCTCCTCATCTGGAAATTCTTCGTTAAAATCTATCCCCAAAGACCCTTCTTCCAAATAAGATAGTATTTACCAATTTAAGGGATTAGGACTTGAAATCTTTGGGTGGCCATTATTCAACCCGGCATACATACTCTAAGTCAAGATGACATCAGTGGATTTCCCCTAAAAAATTATAGCCGAGAATGAAGATTTCTGACCAAGGATCTGGCAGTATTTTTCTTCCTAGAGGGATGGCCATGGCCATAGAATACCGCATAAAATCAACTGTGAATGCAGATTACCATCTTCTAAGCTACCTAAAATTCAATTATACCATTAATAAGCACCTTCATCAAGGCCAGAGAAATCAGAGGACTTGTTTCAACAGACTGATCAACCAGCATCTTTAAAGTAACTTCTGAGAAATTTTAAGACTAGCTTAAAGATTTGAGAAACTGATCTAGGAATGTTTGCTCTGCTCCTCTCTTTTGCATTAAAAACATCCTAAATCTAGGGATTGGAGAGCAAGCACTTCTGTTGGTTCTAGGGTTTAGGTCCACCACTTTAAACCCACCTAAATCACTGGTTTTCAGCTAGACATTTACACTAGCTAGGTGAGGGTCTAACAAAACTTACAGAGTACTATGGGGTCTAACTGCTACTAGCTGAATATCATCTTAAACAGATGAGTATACTGAAAATATCCTATCAAAGAAATGTATGAAGCATGAAAATTTTCCCTTTGTCTGAAATTGTCAACAATTGAACTTTATTGGTTCTTTCCAAATGACCACTGGCAACAGTTATAATAAAAAGGTAGAGTGCAGCACAGTATGATACAGAAAAAGAAAATGTAATTGCATCAGTTAGACTGTAGGCTCTGCAGTTAGATTGCCTGGATTCAAATTCTGAATTGGGCACTTTACCATCTGTATGATCCAGGATGCGTCCAACAACTCTGTTTTCAGAGAAGAGGGAAGCAAGACTTGGAAGAGCATAGTTTAGACACATTTTCTCACCAGAGCAAAAATGTAGGATGTCCTTTAACCCTCAACCTCTCCAAAAACAAATTATTTACTACAAAGGCTTAACTGAATCAATGCTCAATTATAACTTTCTCCTGAAATTAATAGTGATTTCTGCCTTCAATGGTAAGTGCCCACTTGGAAATTTTAATGATCTACTGTAACTATTACAAAGTGACTTAGATCACTCGGTAATCAGTAAGCTCTTTGTCTATTAGGAATTTTATAGGTCAAAGATTATAACAGAAAGGGTAAATCTCTGGTACAATTCTCTATCAGTTAGTTACGGATGTGAAGCAACTACATGATGATTCACACAACTCTACAGAGTGACTGGCTTATCTTTTTTTGAAATAAGCAAAACCATGCAGTTTTAAGTGAACGTACCTGAATGTCAAACTCCATGATAAATACAACCTCTGTATCACAAGGACACAAGCCCCACTGCTTCTTACTCTGAGCAAACAATATTCCAGCCTCTGCCCGGGTATGGACCACTGGTCATCTGTGGCACAGCAGTCCTTGGTTGCCCCCTGAGTTTTATTGGTTTTAAGAAGTATTCCTGAGCATCAGTCATCAGTAAATTTAAAAGTCTGAATGGTGAATGTTCAAACACTTCAAGTTCAAACTAAGCAAATGTAAATCAAAGATGAGGTCTTCCTCCTATTTCACTGGCCTCCCTGGCTCACCCTTCTTTGTTGGATTCCTCTTCATCTCTGACTTCTAGTCCCTGGAAGCCCCTGGGCTCAGCCCTGGACTTTTTCTCTATCTCCACTAACTCCCTCAGTGATGTCATTACTCCTCTGGCTTTAAATACTGTGGAAATAAATGCAGGTGATTCACAATGGTATCTCTGGCCTGAACTTCCTCGTCTTCACCATCCCTGTAACTCCATCCCTCCAACTCAGGCAACCTTCCTCTCTTCCACATATCATCCCTCAACAAGTCCTATCAGATCTACCTTCAAAATTCATCCACAAGCTCATCACCTCTCATCACTCCCACTGCTATTACATGCACCAAGCTACCTTTCCCTCTGAGTTCCCAGAAGTGCTTGCTCACCAGTCTCCCTGATCCCACTCCTACTCCCCTGCAGTGTCTTCTCCACATACCAACAGAGGGGTCCTTTTGAAACAGCTCCCTGAACTCCTCTGCCCCAAATCCCCGGTGCCTGCCCAGCTCATCCAGCATAGAACCCAGAGCCTTCATCGGGGACAGGCCTTACAGGATCTGGCCCCTTCCACTTCTATGCCCCAGCCACCCAGGGTTCTTGTTGTCCTCATCATGCACACACTTCCTGCCTCCAGGCCTTTGCATGCCCCATTCCCTCTGCTAGAGATGGTCCTCCCTGGATATAAACAAGGTTCACTTCCACTTTCTCAGCTGGACTGGCACTCCCCAACCCCTCTATCATTCTATCCCCTTACCATGCTGTATTTCTTCAGAGAGCTTAACACCACCTGCTAGTATATATTCGTCTCTTCTGACGTCCCCATAAAGAAGTAAATGCATCAAGAGAGCAAGCCTTGGGGCACCTAGGTGGCTCAGCTGGTGAGGCGTCTGCCTTCAGCTCGGGTCATGATCCCAGGGTTGTGGGACTGAGCCCCACACTGGGCTCCTTGCTTGGTGAGAGCCTGCTTCTCCCTCTCCTCCCCATTTATGCTCTCTCTCGCTATCTCTGTCACTGTCTGTCTCTCTCTCTCTCAAATTAATAAATAAAATCTTTAAAAAAAAAAAAAAAGGCAAGCAAGCTTTGCTGTGCTCACTGCTGTGGCCGCAGTGTCAAGAGTGGGGCCTGTCAGAAAGCAGGTATACAAGTGGCTCATTTACAGAGTTAACCATTTTTAAAAATTTAAGCGTGTTTATATCATTCGGGGTATTTCAATTTCCATACCCATCCTCCCTAACAAAACAACCAGAATTCTAAATTATTGCAGAATCAATTCATAACATAAAAAGGAAACAGGCATTCCTTCGGTGGTTAAAAAAAAAAAAAAAAAGAATGGACTCATATTTCTGCCTTAAGTAAACCACATAATTACAAGTAAAACTAAGTCTTTGGTCTTTAAATTGAATATTCCTGTTGAAGGGGAATGCACAGGGGTTAACGTATACAAAAGGAAAAGTAGCACCTACAGTATTTTTCAAAAGAAAAATCTTTGAAAATAAGTGCTAGACAGCAAAGAAAACAACCTTGTACCAATTTCTTTGTCCTCACAAGGGCTCACTGAGAGAAAACCCAGGAACAAAACACGATAGGGTTAACCATCATGACGTTAGTTAGAGCGCTAGCATTAAATTGCTGAGTGAATGCTGAAAGATTCTTTAGAGCCGGGGAAAAGTTTCGCTGTCATGGTACCATTACAAATTTCTTACAGTAATAACACGGTACATTTTAAGCCTGCTCAAATGATAAGCTCTTTATGAGGGTTAGAAGTCTGCAGCCCTCTCAAACAAAGACCTCTCTGTCTTGGATTTCCTAGAAGTCAATAAGCTAAAAATCACATCCTGCACAATATCCACTTAGACTCACAGAAGATCCAGTCTCTGTGGCTTCACCCGGTTCCCCAGGGCACCAAGCGGTCAACACCATACACTCCACTTCTGTGTGTCCGATTAGATCATCTCTGGGGTCTAACTACCTTTTATTTTGAAATAATTTCAGGTTTATAGCAGAGCTGTAAAGACAGTAGAGAGAGAGATCCCATCTTTTGACCCAGCTTCCTCTAATGTCAACGTCTTATGTAACTACACTTTACGCATATTAAAACTAAGAAATTGACATTCACACAGCGCTATTAACTAAACCATACGCTTTATTCAGATTTCATTGGTTTTTCCATGAATGTCTCTTCTCTTCCAATCTGGGACCCCATAATGCATTCTGCTGTCTTGTCTCCTCCGTCTCTGCCCATCCGTGATGGTCCCTCAGTCTTTCCTCACTTTTCATGACCTCAGCATTTGGAAGGGCAATGGTCAGGTATTTTGTAAACTGTCCCTCAACTTGGGTACATCTGATGTTTTCTCATGACCAGACCGGAGTCACGGCTTGGTGATGACTAAGGCACAGGTGAAGAGCCATCTCATCCCATCACATCTGGGAGAATGTGATATAAATATGGCTATTTTAATACTGCTGATGTTAAGGGGGTATCTGCCAGGTTTTCTTCCACTGTGAAGTTACTCTTTTTCCTAAGTCCTACTCCATTCATTAAAATTGAGTACAGCCCATGGTCAAGGGGAGGGAAATTAAGCTCCACCACCAGGAGAGAAGATTATTCAAAAAAACCTGTGAATGTTAAAACCACCGTAGTAATTAATACTTTGAAACTCCCTCTTTTCTTTTTTTTTTAACTGACATTTGTTTGATTAAACAAATCTCAAGTTATGGTTCATGGCAACTAATAAAAGCTGAGGGGAAAAAAAAAAAAGGCAAGCTAAGGCTCAAGGAAGATTTATAACCAGACCACATAAACAGACATTTGTGAAATCATCAACTGCGGAGACAAAAAAGATCTTTAAAAATATCATTTGGTTTTAGCTTTAAAGTGTTTTTCAGTTTAATCTCTGGCCAAAAGTTCTCTGTTTTCGTCATCACATCAAATAGAGCTTCTTCCCTTGTCATTACTCAAGATTTACTGCTGACCAGCACTCACCCTCACGGACTTTCATCCAGCTACACAACTTACTGCAATTAACAGGGCTTAAAGGAGAAAAGAAAGGAATAAAGATTATAAAGCATTAGTCTGTCAAACATACATGAGGAGGAGACACTGCATGCCAAGTTCACTTCCCTGCCCACTGGACTGTTAAGTCTCTCACTGGAAAGACCCAAGTCCAAACTCCCTTTTCTGTCTTCTCCACCACCAGGACAATGCTCCGTGTAGTACAGGAGCTAAATGAGATGCCAATTAACCAAAACATAACTTCAGTCTCTACCTAGTTCCAAAACGTCACTGGATAATAAGAAACGTTGCTGAGAATTCAGGGCACCAATGGTTCTTACACACGAGCAGGAAGAACTGTCAGAGAAGCCTATGAAGGTTGAAGCTCGTTGGAATCCACCCAGCAAGAGTCTGGTTCTGGGTCTGGGCCTGGAAATTTGCACTACAACAAACACCTCAAGTGTTTCTCTTACAAACAGCTTCCCTTTGAGAAAGAGCAGCCTAGTGGAAGGCTTATGGACCACGCTAATGCTTGGAGTATACACAAGCGTGCGCGCGCACGCACACTCACACACTCCCGTCACTGGGTCTGATGTCCAACACATCCTCCTATGCCTCATGGAGCTTCACCCCCGACTGTCTCTTCCTGACCCAGACCACACAGCTACCGTCA
This sequence comes from Procyon lotor, assembly GCA_028646535.1. NCBI lineage: Eukaryota > Metazoa > Chordata > Mammalia > Carnivora > Procyonidae > Procyon > Procyon lotor. The sequence continues at coordinate 14,317,619 of CM053609.1, read as the reverse complement.
GGTTCATTCCTTCCTTTGTTCCCTCACTGGTCACTCTGCAGATGCCAGAGAGCCTCACCAGTTCAGTTCAACAAGGACGATTAAATATTGGAATTACAAACTTTACAAAGCTTTGTTGTTGCCATCCCTCAACTTCTTACAAATGCGAAGAGGTACCATCCTCATTGTGCAGAACAGTCCAGAAATCCAGCCACTTTTAGAGAAGGGGGTGACCCAGATAATGCAAGGCTCCTCCACACTATCCTCCCTACCCGCCCACTCCAGGCTCCACAGCCCTCCATACTTTCTTGGGCTGCTCACATTATTCCACCTCGGTTTGTTGGTTTACTGTTACGAGGTAGTGAGGTACTTTAGTATACATTTGCCCATTTTCACATATTGAAATTACTTCACATAAGCAAGTCCTTAAAGCTCATTTTACTCTTATTACCTCAAAATGGCTCATACAGCACTATGAATACTATTGTGATTTAAAAAGTAGACTGTCAGTTTATCACAGGAAATGAGTTGATGCCTTGTGTGATCTCAATCTTTCCAACTACCCAGAAAATACTATGCAGCTATTAGCTTAAGATAAAGAAAATGATATACTGACCCCACCTCCTGATAGTGTGACTAAGGAGCTCTTTCCTCTCAACTCAATCTAAGTTAAATATGTCTAATGGTGGCCTTATCACAAGAACGGTGACTAACATGTAAAACCTAGAATATCTTTAACACGTTCCTACCGAATTTGAACATGGTGAAGACAGAGACCTCTGCCTTTAGATCCACAACTCCTCCCTCACAAGCACAAGACTCGCAGCCCAAATGGAGAACCCATTTCAGAGATGTTGATGTACTTAAGGAAGGTTTTGTTTTGCCAGTTATTACAGGTCCAAAGCAACTAACTTCTCCATTTTAGGTCAACTTTGGTTCCGTCAGAATAGTCTTCTCTAAATTTTAAAAGCAAAAACCAAGGAGTCCAACACCACAGTGTTCCTACAAGTCATATTCAAGTACTTGTTTATACAGGTCAAAACCTATGCAAAGTCCTCAGGGAATGAGTTCTGAACGGTTTAGTTTCTCAGATACTTGAAGAATTTCATAAGCCCTCGCTCTGTGCCAAGCACTAGCTAGGATAAATACGCAGCATCTCAATTCATCCTTGAAACAATCCTACAAGGTAGGCAATTTCTTATGCCATTTTTTTAGGAGATAAAGGTCCAGAGAAGTTTTGCAACTTGCTGCCTGGGATCACACAGCTAGTGAAGAATGATGAATGAATTGTGGAGATTCAAGTCCAAGCCTACTGTCCTAGGGCACATCCTCACCACTCACTCCTGTTTCCCTTGACATTTGTGCCATCTGGGCTCATCTTAACACCTCTCGCTCCTTGCTCACCCACTCCAACACTTGTCCCCTTGCTATATCTTAAACATCTCACATGTTACACTTTACTCTCTGTCTCTTTGCAGCCCAGTCCAGCCCCAATAGAATAGAAGAGAATAGGGCTTCCACTTTCTGCACTGCTGTGTCCCCAACTAGAAGTGTTTTGATCTTAAAAGATGTTCAAAATTTATTTGAAAAATAAATATGCATGAATATTTTGATTGGTTGAAAGTTTTTCTAATTTTTAGAGCACAATTTCTTGACTTCTTAAGCTGAAGCAATCAATATTTTGATTGGTTGAAAGTTTTTCTAATTTTTAGAGCACAATTTCTTGACTTCTTAAGCTGAAGATAAGAGGATATTCAGAGTGATTTATACAATTGGAAAAGGCAAAATTTAAGCTGTGAAGCTAAGGCTCCATTATTGATGGGTCGTAGTGACATCAATGAAAACGGTGAAGTACAGACATCCAAAAATTCTCTCCTCCATAAAAGAAAAGAGAATATGGGCAAAAAACAGCTTCAGACAACCTTTTCAGAACTCTGGATATTAGCCAAAGGCTTAGAGTAACCCAGGAAATACTTATGCAAGAAAAACAGTAAAATTTTAGTAGGAATCGTGAATCTTGCGGCATTTTAACTTGCCCATTCCTATTCCCTGTTTCCCAGCAATGTGGTAACCTTGAAAACCAACAGTCCACAATCATGGTGAAAGCCAGCAGCCTGGCAGCCACTAGAAGGGGACAGAGCAGGACTGGAGCTCCTTCAAAGCCCCATTCCCAGAGAACTGTCATTATCTGACCTGCCTCGTGGTTTCCTAGAAGACCCTACTTATAAGGCTGTCTTTATTTGTCCTGACTCAGAGCCCTCCTTTTGCAAAAAAGCTCTTGGTGGGGAAGGGAGGAAATAGTTTTTAAAAACAATCACAGGCAATTGTTGAATATCATGCTACCTGAGGAGGTGGCTAACAGTATGGGTAAAATATAGGCTAATCAAAAAGCTTAAAAAGAAAAGTTGGGGTATGACATGTCCATAAAGGGCTTTGAAAAGTTTTAATATATTCATGGGAACCCAGAAGGCCATGAACATGCATGGGATTGTGTACATGCCCAGGAAAAATCAGAGAAGGCCCTAAGCTCTCATGTCTGATTGACTGTGAGGCTCTGCACAAGCAGGAAGTGAGGCTAAGGAAGAGTTGAAAAACGCACAGTGAGTGTTGCAGGCAAGCACTAACAAGTACACAAAGCCCTTAAGCAAAGACTGGGAGATTTCTTAGTTCCAGGTCTCTAAGGACATTTTTCTCCAATCATCAGCT
>CM053609.1:14288601-14314434 GCA_028646535.1 Procyon lotor | reverse complement strand
AAAAAAAAAAAAAAAGTAATTACAAGGGTGCTAGAATGGTTATACTATCAGACAAAATAAACTTTAAGACAAAAATTGTCAGAGCCTCACTAAAGACAAAGAGGGAATTTTATAATGATAAAAGGGTTCATCCATCCATAACTGCAGATATAACAGTTATAAACACAGATGCACCTAACAAGAGAGCCCCAAAATACAGGAAGCAAAAACCAACACAACTGAAAGGAAGAAACTGACAATCTAAAAGTATCAGAGACTTTAATATCCCACTTTCAATAATAGGTAGAACAAATAGATGAACAAGGAAAAAGAGGACAATCAACACACAAATCAACTAGACCAAAGAGACATCCATAGAACACTCAACAGAACACATTCTTCTCAAGTATATACACAACATTCTCCAGGGTAACCATATGTAGGTCATAAAAAAGTCTCAATAAATTTAAAAGAACTGAAATAATACAAAGTATGTTCTCCAACCATATGGAATGAAATTAAAAATCAATAACACAATGGTGGGTCTTAGACTGCTGTGCTGTTCACAGTCTCATTTCATCTTATTTTCACATCTTCATGTCTTTCCCACTCACTGCTGATATAGTCTTTTACGGTAGCGCCCTTTTTGGATGACAATTTGCCCTTATAATCTAGTAAGAGCTTGGAGCATAAGCCAGAACAAAAGGCTCTGTATAAAACCATACAGGGCTTTGCCTGAAACAAGCAGTGACAGTGATCAGTATTTGGAGCTTCTAGCCATTTAGGGGCCTGCTTGGTTCTCAGCCAGGTGTGGTTAACAAGCAGCCTAAAGGTGTGAGGAAGGCACCACTAGATACAAATCAGCTCCATGACAACCAGCAGTTGAAACATTCTCTCTTCCATCATTAAAGAAAAAAAATTCCCAGGCTTCTGATATAAAGATGTTCAACATTTCTTTCTAAGCCAGTCAGACTAAGGAAAACCTTCTCTTTTTACATATTTTGCTCTAAACTCCCAATTTCCCTTGAAGATACACCTTCCTTAAAAGAACATCACTGATCTTACCCCTTCCCTGTACTGTTTTATCTTTAAACCACTATCACAGGGTTTTTACACTTTTACATTTTTCTCAACTATTTCATAAACATATTTTAGTCTCCTCAATTAGAGGACAGCCCTTGAGGGAGAAAAAACGGCCATTTGTGTTTTGTTCTTTTGTAGTTTCCAATACTAGGCTCACTAATGCTTGCTTAATGAATTATTGGTTAACTCAGAGCATCACGCTGGTGTGTCTCAGTATATACTGGTGTACCCCAAACTTCTAATTGTGCCAAGATGACAATCCCCTCGGTTCTGGGGTCAAGGGATGCCATGGGTAGAGGGTGGGATAGCAGGAGCCCTTTGGGGTCCCACAAACCTCAGTGTGTGTACCGTGATGTAAAAAAAGGCTGGGAAACACTGGGTTAAGGGACTGATTAGAAACACTGCGGAAAAGAACTCAAAAAAGCCTGAATGTCCATTTACAAAAAGACAAAGCTTCTTATGTAGCAACTGGAAAAATCTTCCAAGACTTGGGAGTGAAAACCAACAAGATATGGATAGTAAGTAATACATGCTACTGTCCACATAAAAGGGGAGCATATACAGACTTTGTTGCTTTTATCTGCACATGGTACATCTGTTAAGGCTGCACCACCGTGGTGTAGCAGACTCTGAAGGGAACCTCGTGGACAGAGATGAGAAAACTTGTCCTGATAAACTCTTTCAGCTTCCTAATTTTCATCCATGGGATGGCATGAAATAAATCTTTTAAAGTTGCCAAATCTACCTATGCCTAGCTCCCACTTTCATTAGTAATGATTATTTTCTACTCAAAATACCTTCATTACTAGTCAAATGTTGAACAAAAATAAGAAAAGTCAAGACCTGGTTGCTGGTTAGCTACCCATGTTCTGTTTATGAAAATCCACTGAGCTCTACACTTACTGATGATCTCTGCACTTTTCCACAGGTATAACACACTTCAATAAACAGTCAAAAATAAAATGAAAAGATTATATCGTCTTTTTATTCTCTTATTAAAAGAGTTGTATAGTATTTCATTTATTTGCCTACGTAAATTGTTTCAAATTTTTCAATAATGTTTCTCAAGGGGCCCATGAGTGGCTCAGTCATTAAGCACCTGCCTTCAGCTCAGGTCACGGTCCTGGAGTTCAGGGATCTAGCCACATCCCTGACTCCCTGCTCAGTGAGGAGTCTGCTTCTCCTCCTCCCTCTGCTCCTTTTTCTGCTCCTTCTCTCTCTCACTCACTTTCCCTCTCAAATAAATAAAATCTTGAAAAATAAGAATAATATTTCTCAAAAAAATCCCAGGTAACTTGAGTTATAAGGCCGAGCCCACGAGACAAGGGGGAAGTGGGTTTGCCTGCTCCATTTCCCCAACAGTATTAACAGCTTCAAGGCCCACATTCTCATTCTGGGCTGGGTGGTTTCAGTAAACACTGAGGAGCACTACTAAAAGCCACCTTATGGTTTACTATATAGTAACCACTTTTTTTTATTATGAAAATAAAATATTTAAAGCCATTTATCGAAAATGCCAAAGTCACAAGAGACAAAGAAAGAGACTTGTGCAAAGAGTTCAGACTGAAGGAGGATTCAGAGGCATGATAATCAAATGCAATCCTTGACCCTGGGCTGGGTCCTGTGATGCAGGACGGTACTGCGTGAACAGGAAAAATCAGAATACCAACGCTAGGTTAAAGTTCCCATGTTGAACTTGAGCTATACTGTGGTTATATGAGAGAATTTCCCTATTCTTAGTCAAAATATATTGATGTTAGTTAAAGAGCCACAATGCTGAGTTTAATAATAATATAATTCTTTTTTTATAATAAAGAATTTTTTCTTTTTATATATTTTATAATAAAATATATTTTATATATTTTTATATTTTAATATATTTTATAATAAATTTTTATATATTTTTATAATAAAGAAATAATAAAATTCTTTTTTTAATTTTATTTATTTATTTGACAGGGAGAGAGAGAGAAAGAGAGAGAGCACAAACAGGCAGAGCAGCAGGCAGAGGCAGAGGGAGAAGCAGACTCCCTGCTGAGTGAGGAGCCTGACACAGGGCTCCATCCCAGGACCCAGGGATCATGACCTGAGCCGAAGGCAGTTGCTTAACCAACTGAGCCACCCAGGTGCCTCTTGAGTTACTCTTAAATGAGGGACAGCTCTATGTCCCTGTATGTGGGGATAGGGGGAGACAATCAGGAACAGACGCAAATGATAATGTAAGTGGTATAAAATGTTAACAGGTTAATCTGAGTATAAGGTGTACGGGGATGTGCTTTGTGTTATTTTTTCTGTGAAATTAAAATTATTTCCAAATAAAGTTTTTTAAAGCCATATTAACAATAGCCAATAATAATTAAAAACGATAAATAGCCAATAATAATCAAAACGAGCCTAAAAATGAATCTGGATTTTGATTGTGACGGTTGTTTCTTGCGAGCCATTTTAATTATGTAAGTGTAATCCCAAGGCATTATTTCAAACTTGCAAAAAAAAAAAAAAAGTACACCTTCTGTTTAAATTTGTAAGAGCTAAATAAGCACCTTCTGAGACCCAAAGCTTAACGTAATCATCTTTAACATAAGACTCCACCTCAATCATTTCTCATAATGTGAGCCTTGATGGAGAAACTACATTTACAGGAAGTTTAATAAAAGTTCTCATCCACATGAGGGATTAATCTCGCCTGAGTGGTGAACACAAAAATAAATTCTAATAATGACTTACGGTAAGAGGACTTAAAGCCCTACCAAAAAAGCAAAAAGAAACTTAAGGTCTAATAAAATGGTACATGTGCCCACAGATGTAATTCTTAAAACTGAAAAAGATGAAGAACTGCACACAAAACACAAAACTTTAAATTTGCAGAAAAATATGTGGAAGACAATTCCTGCCACCCAAGGAAGAGAAGAATTTCTTACACAAGGCACAGAAAACACAAACCATACAGGAAAAGAAAGAGACTAGACTACACTTAAAATGCACAATTTGCACGTGACTATCACATTTAAAGTGTAACGATAAGCCACATTCTGGGAGAAGATAATCTCCCACGAAAGGAGCTCCCAGAAAGGCAGTACCCAGGAAAAGCTCTGTCATCATCAGACATTTAAACACAAGAAAAGCAGCAGAGACACCACCCAAAGCCGACCGCCCCCACACTGCCCACAGGCCTCTACACTCCACTCTTTCTCCACACTCCACTCCTAGGGAGATCCTAGGCAGGGATGGGGAATCACCCAGGGAGGGAGCTTCCTCCTCCACCAGATCCCTTTGCCAGGGGCCTCTAGTCAAAGAGGTGGCTCTCTCGGGGTGCCTGGGTGGCTCAGTTGTTAAGCTTCTGCCTTCGGCTGAAGTCATGATCCCAAGGTTCTGGGATCCAGGCCCACATCAGGCTCCCTGGTAAGAGGGGAGTCTGCTCCTCCCTCTTCCTCTGCCTGCCACTCTGCCTACTTGTGCTGTCAAATAAATAAATAAAATCTTTTTTTTTTTTTTTAAAAGAAGTGGCTCCCAGTGTCCAGAAGGAATGATTTCTAGCAACTCAGCTTTGGGCCTGAGAGAATTGTGGTTATTACAAGACAACAGGGGGAAAATAGTGCTGAAACTCTCTCCCAACCCCTGCAGCCCCCCAGGACGATACTTTCTACCGCTGTGGCACTAACGCTAGGTCAGAGTTCTTGATAACAAGATACTGGCTCTGCGGCTGTCTATCCAGCAGGATGTAAGATACAACAGCACCACAACACAAAGACAGCTATTTTTTAAAATAGGCCTATCCTTCACAATTCCAGCAGGAGGGCTAGCTCCTGAGAGATCAGGGATAGCGTAAAACATCCCAAAATACACAAGGCACTACATGTTTTAACCATAATGAAACATACTATGGTTATAACTACTAAATTACAAATGGGAAAAATGCAGAAACACTGCTTCCATATTCTGCTTGAAACTGGAGGACATCCCCAAAGAGTCTTCCTCGCTGCAAAAATCCATGACAGAGATCTCCCTGCTTGATCCAGTGACCAATCCTCCATGCATGGGAAGTGGGGGGGAGACCCACAGAGATCAGAGTTTTCATTGGAATCACAGTTGAGATTTAAAATGTATCTTTTATAATTAGAGATGAACATGAAAACTACTTCCTGTATTCTTGAAAATGTCCACTTCCCTAAGAGCTCAAACGAAAGAAATGTTATTAGGAAACCTTTAAAAACAAGTCTTGGTGGGGGAGACAAGTACTGGCAAGAACACTCTTTCTTCATTCAAGCACTTTAGAAAATTAACTCATTACAAAATCTAACAGTTTACATCAGAAAGTGTGTTTCTTTTTCTTAGGCAAAGGTCTACAAATTCCCTCTGTTCCTCACAACTATTAGTTTATCAATCTAAACACAACACAACCTAAATAATTTTTTCCACTCTGACTAATATCAGATCCTGTAACTGCAGGCAAGAGGTGCACATCTGCCAATAAAAACAGAAAAGTAAAAAGCGAACTAATGTTCTTGAGAACGTTTAAAGAGAAAACATCTACAAGTAGACTTCCTACCAAAAACTGCACTTGTGTGTCAAGATAACTCAGAGTCTGTCTACCAACTATTTGGAAAAGAACCACCATATTGCAAACTTATAGGTTACAAATAACTGTCTAAAAAAATCAAGGTTTAAAATAACTGCAAAGTCAAATGCAACTGGCTTTTTTTTTTTTTTTTTTTACATCATTACTCATTTTTATGAATTCTAAACATGCTGAGTTTCAAAACTGTGTGGGTCAACATGACCAGATGAGAAAATTCAGGCCTTTGGGAGAAGAGGGACAGGGAATGTTGACATGCTTACAATCACACCTGCAGAATTAGCAGAAGTCAGACTGATGAATTTTCTGGATAATCATGAAAATATCACTGTTACCTACAATGGAGCCATATCATTTCTTTGGGCTCCAAACGCCATTATTTATTAACTAAGGTATCTGGTCAAAATAGAAGGTATGTCCTAAAAATGAAAGATAAAAGATATGAAGAGGGAATTCAAATTTTAAAAACTCAGATAAAAATGAGTTTTTCATACCAACTTCAAGTCTTAAAGAAGATATCATCACTTGTTTCCTATGATTAGTTCGGAACTAATGATGAAATTAACAGATTTTTTTTTTTCTGTTCTTACCTCATAAGACCAGACACACTGCACCCCTGCAAACCTCCGGACACATCTTCCCACCTCCACGTCCTCGTGAGTAGTGTACATTTCCCGAAGACACTTTCCGATGTGTGGCACCATTCTCCGGAGAACCTCTCGGCTCATGATCACACCAGGCCCCCCCATGCAGAAGTTCTCACCAGGTTCCAGGGCCAGTTTCCCCATTTCTTCCGTGGTGCCCAGTCCTGTCTGCCCGAGAAAGAGGGGCTCACTGCTATTCAAACTCCTCAGAAAATTCTCCAGACGGTCTCCTTTGATATACACGTCATCATCTGCTCTCATAAACCATTCATACTTGTCCAAGTAGTGGTCATGCATGTACTTGAGCATCATGAAAGACTTCTTCTGGGGTGGGTAGGAGTCGTCCACGCCCCGTAGTGGCACTATCGGGATTGGTATCGATGTGTCTGAACCCTCACTAGAGAAGAATTCGACTTTCCCAGGAATTGTCTTGGACCATGTTCTGGAATTAAAATAAGTATCAGTGAGAGAACAGTTTATTTCAAGCTTCTCATTTCCAGAAATTCACATTTTTACTCATGGTGAAATCAATGTGTGTTCAAAAGGAATGATAAAAAACTATTTGATCTGTTTGCTTCCCCTTAATGGAAGCCCAGGCTATGGGGTATTGCAAAAAAAACTAAAAAACTAAAAAGTCTTTTAGTCTTTTAGATTCTTTTCAAAAGAATCCCAAGAAAAAAATAATGATGAAGTGTTAAAATATCTCCGGGATAACTAAGCTTTAGCTGTGTCTGAAAACCAAATTGGCAGGGCACCAACGTCTAGATCTCCAGGTTAATTTTCAGATACTTATCAAGTCCCTACCCACAAACTCTTCCACTCTACAAGATGATTAAAAATCAAATTCTTTTTATTTTTTTCCTCTCTTCCCCTATGATCCTCTGGTTTTGTTTCTTAAATTCCACATATGAATGAAATATGATAATTGTCTTTCTCTAATTGACTTTTTTTCACTTAGCATAATAAAATAAGATGAAATCAGAGAGGAATACAAACCATAAGAGACTCTTAACTATAGGAAACGGACTGAGGGCTGCTGGAGGGGAGGTGGGGATGGGGTAACTGGGTGATGGGCATTAAGGAGGGCATGTGATGCAATGAGCAATGGGAGTTATATGCAACTGATGAATCACTGCACTCTACCTCTGAAACTAATAATACACTATATGGTAATTAAATTGAATTTAAGTAAAATTAAATTTTAAAAAATCAAATTCTTCATTCAACAAAGCCTCTCTGAACGCACATCAAGTGCCAAGTATGTGCAAGGCCAGGGCAATGCACAGTGAGCAAGCAAAAGACAGACGCCGACTCATGGAGCTGTCATCAGGAGATAGACGTTTATCAAAGCAGTCACACACCAGTGTACTTACTAGTATGAACTAAAACAAGCACCCTGAAAGAAAGGCACACAGCCTTAAAGAGCATACAGAAAGAACACAAAGTAGACACACAGTGCAGGAATCGCTTCCCTGAGACAGGGGCAAACACGGAGGATGAGAAACAGGCCCAGAAAGTGGCCTATGGGGACAGGGCAGGTTGCCGCGAGGGGAGCGGCCCCCTAGAGCTGGGGCCCCTCACGAGGTACAAGCTACCAAAGGAATGGAGCAGGTGCAGATGAAAGCCTTGCTTCTCGCAGTCCTCAGGGGTGGAAGAGCAGGCTGAGGCCACCAGGAGGGAACTGCTGCAGCAGTCCAGACATGGTGTCATCAGGGCTAACTGCTCCGCCCACTTCGAGAGGAGAAAGTCAGGACTCCTGCTGCTGAACAACCGATTTAAGGCCACCATGTTACATCTGTCCCTGTGCCTTCTTTATACTAGAAGTAGTCCAACTACAAAATACACTTACACAGACCACTTCTAGGAAAAACATCACAGAATGCAAATGAAGCTGTCAATTTAGCCCTAATAAGATCAAAAAAGGACCCTTTCCAGGTGATATTCTCCCTAATACGTTTTTATTTTACTTATCTATTTATTACATGTATTGTGGTGAAAAGTGAACTTGACGGGTCAACAAAAACCACACATATCCTAAACGAAAAGTCTTAGGGAGAGAAATAGTCGAAAAAAATACACACCAAACCTCTGGTGAGGGGATACAGAAGCAGGGAAACGGGAAGGGCCGGGGAAGGGATAAAGAGAACTTTCTTTATTCTGTGTATCTCTAAATGGAGGAAAATTTTTATAAGCACAATATTACTTATTTTGGAAAAAATTTTAACTGTGATAAAATATATGTAACTTGAAATTTATCGTTTTAACCATTTTTTAAGCATAATGTTCAGTGGAGCATTAAACACATTCCCACCGTACTTCAACATCACCACCCTCTGCCTCCAGAACTTTTTCATCTGCAAACTAAATTTCTAAAGCACAGTACTATTTTTGTAATTTTATAAACAATCTACAATGAAGCACTTAAAAAGAAATTACTGGCTTTTAGTTCAATTCCTAACCCAAATTGTAAGGAATATAAAATGACTTCAAACTTCTCTCATTCAAGTAGAGGAAGAATTCAACGAACTTTTTGTCAAAAGTTATGAGGACTTCTCAAAAAAATCTGAGGACTATATATACATATCGTTTTTCATTAATACTAGGATTTCGGGGTGCCTAGGTGGCTCAATGGGTTAAAGCCTCTGCCTTCGGCTTAGGTTATGATCTCAGGGTCCTGGGATCGAGCCCCACATCAGGCTCTCTGGTCAGCAGGGAGCCTGCTTTCCCTTCTCTGTGCCTGCCTACTTGAAATCTCTCTCTGTCAAATAAATAAAATCTTAAAAAAAAAAAACAAAACCCTAGGATTTCGACTATAAGATACACCATTGTGCCAATCATGATCACATGATGCAACTGTAAAATGCATCCTGATTTCAGCAATGTTAAAATGTGGAGGGAAAAATGTACATCTCAGAATGATGTCAGATAGCAGCAGTAATGTTTTTCCCTTAATGCCTATGGATTTAAAATGGACCTGTATAGAGTCTTAACGCCATTTACAAAACTCTTTAACAAAGAACTCGACATATATGGAACCTGATAGGACTCTAGATGCTGTCCCAGGTACTGTATTTCATTTTCACAAAGGATAAGCTCCTGGAAAAAAAAAAGGATGAAAAGTGATGTGGCAGGAGCAAGGCAATTAATTCAAAGAGAAACCAACCCTTTCCATAAAGACAAGTATCATTAAAAATGAGAATGAACTACAACCTACACAGAATGTATAATAACCTAAAGACCCCCTTCTGACTACCTAGAGGAAAGACGGCTTCCCAACCCCAGGAAGCTGGTGACAATGAAGATATACTAAGAGGACCCCCACACAGATCAAGGAGCCCCGATTCCTTCCTTCAGTAGAAATGATTTTTGGTTGGCAATCACACCAATTCTTTGAAAAAGTAATTATTTTCAGTAGTTGGCACATAAAAGAAGTCTATACATCTGCTCACTCGCATGAAAAAAGTGACTTCAAGTGTCACTGTCCGTCCATAAGACACTCTCTACCATTTCCTACCATTCCTACACACAGAAAGAGCCTGACTTACTCAAACCACAACCAGGAAACAATTATTAAGAGGTAAATTTCACCGGCGTGATGGGAGTTAAAATACACTACCATTCACATTACTTCTGAAATGTAAGTTATAAACAGTCTGCATTATCTCATAATTGACTATACATGAATAGTGAATAAAATCAACCTAACTTTAGCTTCTACCCCATTGCTTCTGAACTAAAATGTGATTAATAAAACAGACCAAATTTGAGACAGTAAGTAGAGAAGGAGCTGACCCCAAAAGCCATTAAGATACTAAAGCACCATGACATTACTCAAGACTTGGGGTGGGTAAGACAATATCTGCCTTCAAAGGAACGATCTCAAGAGACAACACACAGGGTGATGGTTAAGAGCATGGGTTCTGGAATCAGGCTCTTGGGGTGAGAGTCCAAAGTCCCACTTTGGGATAAGCCACTGTGCGCCTCCCTCTCCTTGTCTGTAAGCCAGGGGCTGCTATGAGGGTCAGGGATTCTTAAACCTAAAGCACTCAGATGTCCGCCCAGCATGCAGGAAGCATTATAAGTAAGTGCGACTCATTAGGGAAGACAGGAGTGTGTTTTACTGTCAATCTTAGCATTAGACTTTAACTTTTATTTATTTTTTAAAAGATTTTATTTATTTATTTGTCAGAGAGAGAGAACACAAGCAGGCAGAGAGGCAGGCAGAGGCAGAGGGAAAAGCAGGCTCCCCACCGAGCAAGGAGCCCGATGTGGGGCTCGATCCCAGGACCCTGGGATCATGACTGGAGCCGAAGGCAGCTGCTTAACCAATTGAGCCACAGAGGCATCCCTAGACTTTAACTTTTAAAACTGTTTTCACTTCTGAACGCCACAATCCTTCCTAATAGACTGAACATCAGAGTGCGTTTGCATCTGGGCTCCCACCCGCCCCAGCAGACAGAATAAGGAGAGGAAGTGCCAAGAGAACCACCCTCGCCAAGGCGATTAACGCCTATACTATGACTTGAAATCATGTAATTTGTCCAAGAAGAGAAACCAATTAATTTTAAAAACAGACAATCTAACCTCAAACCATCCTTAAAAGCCTCTCTGCAGTTTTATGGTAACTCCACCCAATTATTATCTTTTCCTTTTTAGGTAACCCAGGGAGAAACCTCAAGCTGCCCTTTTTTCTGTTCTAAATGACTGGTGGTTTGAGAGAAATCTCTCAAAATGAAGTTGCTGTAAATCCTCCAATCTTAAGAAATTATGATCTTTTCACTTAGGGTACCTTCGGCTTCAAGAGCTCCGGAAAGTTAGAGTGTTCTGGAACAGGAACCGTGATTCACCATCCTGGAGGAGCTGCGGGAGTGCCTTAATAATGGGAAAGAAGTAAAGGAGACACTGCTGAAGAAGCAAGCTGGCCCTCCTTCCGTGACAGAAACAGGTCAAGCTCCTTATTTTCATAAGCAAATGTCAACTTTGCCATCGACAAGTTTGTTACCGGGAGCAAAGAGCTCTCCCTTAATTGAAACCATAGAACACTTGCAGAGGCCCTTGCCAGCAAGCTCAATTTTCAATGCATGGATAACCAACTCTTGCTAAAGCACAGATAAGACAACTGAAATTGGAGAGAGCCAAGCAAGCTATCATCTTTTCCACCGGGCCTCTAAACACTATCCCTATCCCGAGTTAAATCACAGTTAAGGGATGCAGCTGGACAATATTAGCTTCGCTACGGAATGCCTTTGCTGACTCAGGACTTCATAGTCTCCCTTTCTGTTCAGCTATCATTTTAAGAAAAACTACATAAAATAATTTGTGTACAAAACTGGATCTACAGCCGTGACTCCTGTCCTAAGAACACATTCAGAATACATGGATAAATTTAAAAAGCAGACAAGAGTACATCCCTGTGATGTGTACTATTAAGGGAACAAAAGTACACATACAAAAATAAAATATTTTACAACTTTACCCCAAAGTGTTCACTCTGGCTATTTCTGGGTGGAGGATCAGAAGACATTTAATTTTCTTCATATTTTCTACATTTTCTATATTTTCTGCAACAGATAAGTATAGTGAGAGCTGGGGAAAGTTTTTTTGTTTGTTTGTTTTTAATCTGGAGAAAAACGTTAAGCTAAAAAGCATCCAAAGAAATGAAAAGATTTGACATCAGAAAATTCTACTTTTGTAATAAACATTTTTTTATTCTATACAGTGGACAAAAGCTAAATGGAAAATGGAGTAAAATTGAGTACTTTCACATTTTTTACATTTTAACAGCTACAGTAATTTTTACAAGTAATAAGGGGAGATCTTCTGTGATTTCCCCAAAATCACAATTAAATATATTACCAAACAGTTAAGTCTGAAAGGACTCATATGATCAAATCATCTCAGAATTTGGGAGTCATGGAAGGGAGAACATCATTTTTTCCCCTTGTAGAACTGATAGATAATAGGAATTAAAGATATATATTTATATTCTTCCTTACAACAGAAAAGATTTACGATAACTTAACCAAAAGGCATACAGCATGAAAACAAGAGCAAGAAAATAAAGTCAAAGAAAAACAAAAGTAGGGAAATCAGAGCTGAGTACCAGTACGGGTATGAGGGAAGGTGAAATCCTGGTAGGAGCTACCTGCTCAGCTCCATGCCCACGGGAAATGGGGAACCAACTGGAGTCCTCTGAAAAGATGCCACCCTGAAGGAGGGAGGCCATGTGGTGAGACCAACTGCCATCACGTGGTCTCTCCATCTGCTAATGGTGGGCCCCAACCAGCAGGAAACCAAGAGATGTTGCAGGACTCTGTCCCACTGCTCAGGGTTAAGTGAAAGGACTATTCCAGATACTAAGACCTGACAGAAATTTCTCCCCCAGGGTCCATGGAAGGGAAAGAAGGGCGCATGTAGTGAGCGTCCTTATAGGAAGCACAAGTCTGATAGAGCAGCAGTCTGAGCTCATCCTCTCAAAAAAGTACATGGACAATTCTTTGCTGCCAGTCAGAGCAGCCATGCACCTGAACTTGATCAGGCCTCGGGAACACTCAGGTCTTCCAAGGCTACCAAGTGATGACTCAAGGCCTCTCTGGAGCTGAAGGAATGCCCTCTGTCCACTATCTCTGTCCTGCGTTGGTATGAGGATCGAGTGTACTTAGCTGGTTCCCCTTCCTCTTATGTGGTTTCCGGATACATGGTTTCCTCTTTTAAAGTCTTTAACTGCCTTACTGTGTAAACTTATGACGTGAGCAATCTCAATTCTTTTTGGAAGTAGGTGGTGAAAAGAGAACAGAAATCACAAATGGTAGGAAAAAAAATTTTTTAAGAAAAACCAAATTATACTTTTTACCATTAATCCTAAAAAATGGACTTAAGATGAAAGCAAGTATTAAGACCTTTTTTTCCTACTGGTGGGTGGATTACAGCTTCCCACCTCAACAATGGCCTGGGCACTAGCCCAGGAGGCAGTTCCAAGGTATTAAGGGCTACCAGCAACCCGCCCTCTGAGCCCAGGTTCACAGCAAACAATGGCAAAACTCATCAGTACAGACCACAAAAACACCCTCTTTGAAACCTAAGAATTAAAATTCGGAGTGTTAATAATAGAAGGCAAATTCTGGTATCATGATACATTTCCAAAGCTTCAAATGTTGGAGAGCGACCTTAGATGGTTTCTGTTTTGCTACTGTACATTTAAAAGTGTAAATATGCAACTAATTTTTAATCACACATGAACAAAATTCGTTTCAAATTTAATTCTAAGCAAACAAAACCATACAAAAAACAGCAGCAACAAAAAGTGTTCTTTAACACAAACAATAAAACCACCCCGAACCCACTTTGGCCGACCCCTTTTGCAAGTTAGTCTTCCTGTATCAAGGTACTTCCTGGTATCAACCCGCTGAACCGCAGCCCACAGCCACCCTTCAGCCAAGCAGTTACCTGGTGCGGGGTACTGCGCTGAGAGCATTAGAAACAGCCTGTGACAGTTCTGCACAGTGTGTGAGGTACTGTTACCCACATTTCACAGATGAGGAGGCTGGCGTGCAAGATCATAAAGCTAATAAACGTTGTTGAAGTCAGAACTCAAATGGGGTCTGATTCTCAAGCCTCTGCTAGCTTCTTCATCCTGCACACTTATTTCCAGGTTATCAAACGCATTTCCTTTGTGGTCCCTCCTCCATTGAGAAGGCTAAGAAAATAGTCATCCCAGAAAAGGAGGGCAGCCTTACACCCACGTCAGCCACTTCCACTGTGTCTGCCTGGCAGAAACCTGTCCAGTGAGGGCACTTCTTCAGAGTCTAAGCTGGATTAATTGAAGGTCAGAAGACTCTACTCTGAAGGTAGCTTCTGAAACCCTCATTCCCTTTGGGTCCCTTCACTACTGTAAATCCTGTCCGATCATTTTCCAGCAGTCGGTTGGAAACACACAGAAGAAAATCCCAACAAAAAGCAGCCTTCATGGGGTGCCTGGGTGGCTCAGTCGTTAAGCATCTGCCTTCAGCTCAGGTCATGATCCCAGGCTCCTGGGATCAAGCCCCGCATGGGGCTCTCTGCTTGGCAGGAAGCCTGCTTCTCCCTCTCCCACTCTTCCTGCTTGTGTTCCCTCTCTTGCCGTCTCTCTCTGTCAAATAAATAAATAAAATCTTAAAAAAAAAAAAGCAGTCTTCACACCTAGACTCAATTTACAAAGCAATTGTTTTAATGTCATTGACAAATATATTTTCAATAATAAACCCAGAGTCGACATCAAATCAGAATACACCTTAAAAAAAAAAACCCACAAAACTTTTTATTTATTTATTTTGGCGGGGGGAAGGGGGAACCATTAGTAGGGGAGGGGCAAAGGGAGAGGGAGAAGCAGGCTCCACACAGGTGGAGCTCCATCCCAGCACTCCAGGATCATGACCTGAGCCAAAGGCAGACACTTAACTGACTGAGTTGCCCAGGTGCCCCAACACCTCCTTCTTTTTTAATCATCCGAAAACCAAGGTACTTGGTTACTGCACGAATACCACAGCTATAGAGGTTTTAGAAAGGACAATGAATTAAGGTGAGTAGGTGGGACAGCTTCACTACTTTGAAATCATAACTAAGTTTCTTGTTCCCCCAATTCCATCCATATGCACAACAGATGGAGACAATGAATATTTACATTTGTGTGTGGAAGCCAGGGCCCTCACATTAAAAACACTGTCAACTGATTCTCCCAAGTACTACCTGGAATTGTGAAGTTGTGGAACGAAGGAAAACACAGTTACGGTAACCAAATACTTTATCAGGACAGGATTAACTGTTCTTTACTGTAACCAGAATGACCTCAGACCTAAGCCCAGGGCGCCATCTGTGCCCAGCAGTGTCGCAGGTACCTACCTACTACTCAACACACTCAAAACCGCACTTCCATTTCCTTCCAAGAGCTGTCCTCTCTTCCTCCTCCTTTATTTAAAGCTGTAGTTCTGTAGCTTTACTACAAAATAATTGTTCACTGCAGAAAAACTCCATAGTATAGAAAAGGGCCAAGAAGAGTATGAAAAATCATTGAGCATCACTGTGTATATATTCTTTCACATATTCTTTTCTATACTATATATATATATATATATATATATATATATATATATATATATCATTTTGTTTGACCTTAAACAAGAGTGGCTTCATACCCAGAATATAATTTTATAACCTACTCTTGCTTAATTTAAATACACTGTGAATCTTTCATTTCAGTAAACATCTTTCAGTCACATCATTTCTTGTGACTAGAGAAGCAGATGACAGTATGGAAAAATCAGCAAAATCAATTATGGTCCACAGTTCCTAATGCAGGACACCAAAGATACTTGAAATTTCCGGGCACCTGGGTGGCTCAGTCATTAAGTGCCTGCCTTTGGTTCAGGTCATGATCCCAGGGTCCTGGGATGGAGCCCCACATGGGGCTCCGTGCTCAGCGGGAAGCCTGCTTCTCTCTCTCCCACTTCCCTTGCTTGTGTTCCCTCTTGCACTGTGTCTCTCTCTGTCAAATAAATAAATAAAATCTTAAAAAAAAAAGAAAAAGAAATTTCCACTCCATACATACATCTTTGAGCACATCTTTAAATCCCTTTGAAAAATTCTACAGGAATGCTAAATTTCAGATTTAACCCTGCCCCAAAATGCACAATCCTCTTATTCCTTCATTACTTCCTGCTCTTCCATGTTTCCAGGAATCTGTTGTCTCTGCCTTGAAAACTCCTTCAAGACTAAGAGAGAGAAAGGAGGCAGGAGTGTGTGGGCGAGGCCTTTTCCTAATCCCCTTCATAATGAGTGCAGGTCTCTTTGTCCTGTGTCCCCACAACAGTGAGTCCAGGCACCCCGTAGGCCCTCATCAAAAGTACCACCATTCCTTTCCCTTCCTAGAAGACACACCCTGCCAGGATAGAATTATTAATCTGTTTTCAATACAGAGTAGCTTAATGAATGGACAAGGGAAGTGAAACCAGCCATGTGATGAAAACACAACTGGGTATAAACTTCTGCTGACAACCACAGCTATCCTTGGAATATTCTAACTATTTGAGGGCATCAAGATCTGGAACCATGGCACAGAAAACTAAACTCACGTTTAGGACCGCAGAGTCTTCCAGTCACCTTAGACAGGTAATTCACAATGTGAAAGGGGTTGTGCTCCAAAAGTTCATTTACAGGTCGATTATTCAGATTATAGAAGGCAGTTAAGTTTTTACCAAACTGAATTCTAGCTGAGAAAGTATTACTCTAAACTGTTTCAAGATAAGCATGGTTTATTGAATCCAAGAGTAAGAAAAGGAACTCTCAGATTGGCTCATTAAGGTTGGTAAAAGAACAGTGTGCCTTCACTGAAAGCACTCGGAAGAGGCCATTAACTACTACAACATCTTGCAACGAGATTCCTGTATCTACAGCTAGTGTTTCTCAAACTTTCTTCCCACAGTTCCCTACAGACTGATGCTAATCTTTAATGGTGCCCTTTATCACTCCCAGGGCAAAGAAGGGAAACCATCCACCACTTTCCTCTGAGAAAGTAAAGAAAGAACAAAACAGTTCCCCATCTTCAGCCCAGGGGAGGTAAAAACCAAGACAAATAAAAGGTGTTGGATTAGCTTAGAGTTCTGGGCATAAGAAAGGACTAAAAAGCAAAGTATGCATGTTTTTTCTTTCTTATCAAATCATTAATTAAAAAAGAAAATCCAAATGGTATCAAAACTCTCCCAGCAAGAACAGGTAAGTGTAGTCAAGAAATATTTGAAACAGAATAGAAACAAAGAGGAACTTGTCTACCGGATATTAAAAAATTATTCAACTTCCAATAATTTCATTGGGTGGTACTGGCATAAGAACTGAGAGAAAGATCACTGGAATAGAATAAGAAGTCCAAAAACATACCCAGGAATTTTGAGTATGATGAAGATGGCATTTCATATTGGTAGGGAAATGGGAGCTTATTCAACAGATGCTGCTGAGACAATGTACTGTTTGGGGGGAAAATGAGATTGAGATGATTTCTACCCTTTTTAGAATCAGGAAAAAAAAATGTTACTTTTAAAAATCTCTCCAGGAGGGCACCTGGGTGGCTCAGATGGTTGAATGTCTGCTTTCACCTCAGGTCATGTTCTCCAGGTCCTGGGATTGAACCCCACATCGGGCTCCCGGCTTGGCAGGGAGCCTGCTTCTTCCTCTCCCTCTGCCTCTCCCCATGCTTGTGATCTCTCTGTCTCTGTCTCTCCCTCTCTCTCAAATGAATAAATACAATCTTTAAAAAAAAAAAATCTCTCTAGGGCATTAACTTTCTGAGCTTCAGACACGGGTAAGGGGGGTGGTGGGGGAAGGGGGAACCCTCCAATCAGAAAAGTAAAAACAGAACTACATGAATTTCTATCAAACTAAGAACAAAGAAAAAAAATACAGAAATAATATGAATGGTAGCTAGTAACAAAAGACACAAGGAACACAGGGGTTCTGATGATCGGTTACTAACCGGCATCCCTCTGGAGGAATCAAGGTACCCTTCTGAAGTGAAATTGCCCAGAATGCAAATACTCTCTAGATGAGTCAAAACAAATTTCCTGATGTATTTGCAGAACAGCAGTGACCCAGAGCCCTCTGGCAAGTTTAACTCCGAACGGCTTCAGCACCAGCACCACAGCCGCCTCAGAAGTAAATCTTTCCTCAATCTCTTCATAAATGCATTACATTTATAAAGCTAAGGGTACAGCCACCTGCATGTCTAAAAGCCTTCTTCAAACTTTTCCTGTGCAAAACCAGACCTGTTGACTCACCTCCTTCCCCTCCTCCATAAGTAATACGACCGCTCACATTTATCTTTCAGGGCAAGACCCCAGAAGGCTCTGTCGATGCTTCTTTGCCTCACCACTCACCAGTGTTCCCTCAGCACATCCTGACCTCCGCTCCCGCAGACCCCACGGAAATTCTCCACATCTCTCCATGTCTCTCCATGACCTACCACGGCCACCCCCTGCCACCTCCACCTCCAGCCAGAACACCTCCTAAAGTCTCCTTGCTTCTCCACAATCCAATCTCCACACAGTGGGCAGAATTAACTTTTAGGACATAATACCATCACCTACCTTTCCTGTCTAAACCCTCCAAAGGCTTTCTAATTCACCTTGGATAAAATTCCACAAGACCAGACATTATCGGGCCTCGTCCACTTTCTTTTTTTTTTTTTTTTTTAAAGATTTTATTTATTTGACAGAGAGAAACACAGCGAGAGAGGGAACGCAAGCAGAGGGAATGGTAGCGGGAGAAGCAGGCTTCCCGCGGAGCAGGAAGCCCGATGCGGGGCTCGATCCCAGGACCCTGGGATCATGACCTGAGCCGAAGGCAGATGCTTAACAAGTGAGCCACCCAGGCGCCCCTCGTCCACTTTCTTTTACTGGCTTTCTTTTACTCCCTTCCAAGCTGGTTGCTGCCTATAACTTACCAGCTCTTCCCTCTGCTCCCTTGCTCATCAATGAGATTCACACAACGGGTTCCTCACCCTCACACTACAGGCCAAGTACTAGGTTCTCTAGACACCACCCCACCCTTTCCTTACCCTGTTTTATTGTCTCCACAGTACCCATCATTAACTCTTTCGGCATCTTGGCTCCCACCTGAACAGAAGCGCCACGAGAACAAGCGTCTGCACCATTGTGTCCTCCACAGAGTCTGGACCCAGAGGAGCCATGTAAGCATTTGTTGAATAAAGGGATGAATCTTAAGTGTAACTGAGTACTTTTATGAACCAGGATCACTCTTATGAACTTAGCTATGGTGTCTGCTCAGGGTCTATGGAAGAAACTAGCCCTGGTCAGACTCTGATCAGCTACACTTTGAGGTTTGTTTTGCTTGCTTTTTAAAAGCTGTTCCTTAGGGCACCTGGATGGCTCAGTGGTTAACTGTCTGCCTTCGGCTCAGGTCACGATCCCAGGGATCGTGAACTTGACCCTGGGATCAAGCCCTGCATGGGGCGCCCCACTCAGCAGGAAGCCTACTTTTCCCACTCTCTCCCCCTGCCTGTGTTCCCTCTCTGGTTGTCTGTCTCTGACAAATAAGTAAATAAAATCTTTAAAAAAAGCTGTTTCTTGCATGCTATCAGCTGTCGCTGTACTGCTAACATTCCTTGGTGGCCCCTCTCCCCACTTCAAGCATTTGGCAGTTCAAGAAAGTAAAAGCCTGTAATGACGGGGGTGTTCCATCATTAAAATGCACTAACTTTAGCACAGACTGGCATATCTCATTGAATTTCCCTGAAGGCTTTATAGCTCCTTTCTGGATCTCAGACAATTACTAATCCCCAGACCTAAATTCTGGCATTTTCAGTATCTTAGCATAAAAGTACACCGTACTGCCATCTTACTAAAAATGCCAGCACCTCCTTAAGCCCATAAAGCCAAACTAATTTTCTTTGAAAAGAAAAAAAAAAATAAACTAAAAAACATTAAAGTTTTTCTAAAGGTAAAGAATGACTTTGCTTCTTAGGGGCAAAACTGAGCACACCCAGTGCCAAAGTGCAGTTCTACCTAGCGCTGTAAGATTCAAGCCGACTTTTATGCCAAGCGGTGTGCAATTTCCATTTTAAGAGCTGAGTGTGGAGTTTCGGCCTGGGCTGCAAAGCACAGCAGAGCCATAATCATAAGTTACACACTGCAACCTCCATCCCAATTCGGGCCTTCCCCCAAAGTTCCTTAAGACTAAAACTGTATTGTGCTATCTCCTGCAAATGGTCTCAACAGAGGCTTGACAGGCTGAGAAGCAGAGGATCTTAATGGAAAAGCTAAGCCCACTCCCAAGCTTCAAGTAATGGGACTTTTTGAGATCAAAGAGATGAAAGAGCTGCAGGAAAGCTGACAGAATGCCTGGATAGGATACAGTTTCCTCATAAGGGTTTTCCCTTTATCAGAAAGGCAGAGTTGTCACAAAGAAGGAAAAACTGGGGCCAGATGGCAAATTGTGTTTCTACTTTCCATTAAGTGTCCAAAAGAAAATAAACAATGAGATAAAAATCCTACATCCAAAAAAGATGAGGTAGGAGATTTGGAAAAATAAGACCAAAAGTGAGAGTGTCAAGCATAGGCTTAGGGAAAAGTTCATCTCCAAGTGTAAAAGAGCTGGTCCAGTTTGCACTGCATTTTCTGAGTATTGCTGGTGTACCAGGACCCCTACTGGTTTTGTCTATCCTGATTCTGAATCCATGAAAATATATCTGTTTGGTGGGCAATCTAGTATTTGTCCAAACTACTTTGATAATTGTCTCCAGAGTTGCAAGTTCACAGGGCTTGTCACCCCATGGCAACCATGTGGACTTACTTTCCAAAATCATTCTGTAAATAATGTATACAGTTCATCCCCAATTTCAGATGTAGCCATTTCTTTTGGCAAAAAGAACCATGTGCATAAAACTCCAGGTAATTCACAGGAGATCTGGGAGTAAATCTCCAGCTAGGAATTCCTAAATCACTAACAGTCTAATTTTACACTAAGTGGCTACATTCTAAGGTTTTTCAGGCACTCAGGATCCTTCCCAGCAGAACCCAAGCTCTGGACTTAAATAAGATCCTCACAGAAACACGCAGGAATGGGGAGTCAATGCACTAAAGTGCTGACATTTTCTATTGCTCTTTCGTCTTCTTTTTAAATCTTGTACTTCTTCCCTTAGAGGAATAAAGATCCATATGGTTTTCCCTTCAAATCTAATGCCTGCACATTTAGACCAGGACTAAATTTAAAAGCCCAAGTTTCAAAGGTATCAGTTATAAATTAAGAAACAGCAACCAGCTTGGCATTGCTCAGCACTGATGGCTCTAAAAGTTCCTTCTCAGAAGACCTCCCTGCATTGGTTGTTCTGTGGCTGGATGAATCCCAAATCATCTCCACACGGTAAGCATGTCTTCACTTCACACGTACAAGGTTCCATTAAATTCCTTTATTAGATCCACACCCTTCTCCTACTTAAAATTCACTCCAAAACAAATCTGCCATTCCAAAATCATTGCCCTTCTAAAGGTTACTTTGGCTAATCCCTGTTAATCCTGAACATGATTCCAGTCACTTTTGACTCACATGGCCAACTAGGACTCAGATACTGGATAACACATACACATCCCTAAACGGAGCTAGTTAACCCTGCCCTGTATCTACCATGGGCCACGAACTACTTTTCCCAAGGTTCTCTTTCCACTAACTCAACACACTGGTCCGATCCAGTGTGTAGCGGGCAGTCCCTTTCACTTACAAGAATGCCTGCCCCCACTGATATCTACAAGTACGCTATAGAAGGGCTACCAAGATTAATTTACCTCGGCTCTCACCCTGCAAGGGCAAAGGTACCTATTTCACAGAATCAAACGGTAACCATCACTGCCACTACTATCAAAGATATTGTGTGCTAAGAGTTTTCCCAACAACCTTATGAGGGAGAGATAGTCAGACCCATTTAACAAAGCAGAAGGCTTGGGCATGGGAAGCTTAAGTGCCTTACACAAAGTCAGGCTGTGGACCACACACCCACGGGAGCCAACCTGGTCCACCTGACCCCAAAGCCGATACTCTTGGGCGTCGCATTCACCATCCCGCGTCTGACCTCTGTTTCCAATGTCCGAAATCCATAGCCCAAAGGGCACCCCAATCCCACAGGAACCCCGGGAGCTTGGGGTCTGGAAAGCAGGAAAATACTCAAGCTAAGGGAGTACCGGCAAGGCCGCCCACCGGAATGCTGGATACATGAGTTGGAGTCCAGGCAGCAGGGACTCACCTGTAAGCGGCCACGGCGCGGGTCTGCAGGTATTTCTGGGCGGTCATGACTCCCACGAAGAGAAAGTTCCTGTCGCGCGGGCCGCCATCCGAGGCCGGGCCGTGAGGCCAGAGCTGCGCCCCGCGCGCATCGCCGCGCGCCCCGCCGGCCTGGGAAGCCGCTGCCGCCGCCGCCTGCCCTGGCCGGCAGCCCTCGGGGCTGGCGCGGCGCCGCGGGCCCGCTCGCTTCAGCTCAGAGGCGCGGGGCAGGACGAGCCGCGAGGCCAGCACGAAGCCCAGCACGAGCCCGAGGAGCACGCTGAGCCAGGCGCGCCGGCCGCGCACGGCCATACCCGTGCCGCTCCGCCCGCCGGGCCGCCGCCACTGCCGCCGCCGCCGCCGCAGGCTCCGCGCGCCCTCAGCCCGCCGCCCCCGCCCGCGGAGGCCAGCCGGCCCTAGCGCCGCGAGGCCCGGCCCCGGCAGCGCCGCGGCCGCCGCGGGCCCGCCGCGCCCATCGTGGCCCCCAAGCCGCCCGTAGGCCCCACGCCGCCGCTTTGTTCCGCACGCCCACCCCCACCGCCGCGGCCTGCGCCTTTAAGAGGGGACCATGCCCAGCGCGCGCCGGCGGCGGCTCGAGCGCGACGCGGCGGCGGCGGCTCTTCCCGCTCGCGCGCGAGGGCGCGGGGCCAGCGCAACGGGGACGACTGTGGCAGCGGAGTCCGCTCCCCCGTCCCGCCCTGCCCGCGTCTCCCGGCTGGCTCGGCTCCGCTCGCGCTGCGCCCGCCCCCGTCCTCTTCGTGGCCGGCACCGCCGCCGCAGCTGCACATCCTCCGGCTTAGCTCGCCATTGCAACAGGAGCCCCTCACGTCACGCACGGCGCGTTATGAAGGGGCCCCGGCGGCGGCGGAGCCTGGCCCCTCTCGGGATCCGTCCGCGCCGCCGGATTGGCGCAAAAGTGAATGGGGGGCGGTTCACGTGGCCAAAGTTTGACTAAAAAAAAAAAAAGCCTCCCGGCGCGCGCGGCCCCCGCCCGGCCCCGCCCCGCCCGCGCGGTCTGCGGCTCGGCCGCGGGGGCGGAGGGGGCGTGGAGCCGAGCTGGGCGCTGGCGGGGGCCCGGACCGCGGCGCCCCGCAGCCCGTTATCCGCCCGGCGACCACGCCCCCGCCAGTCAGCCTCGGTCTCCTGGCGGCGGCGCCCAGCACCGGTCCCACGGTGTCCCCTCCCGGGGACCGTGCCCGCCAGGCGGCCCCATCCTGCGAGACGCACGGCTAGCGTGAATCTGAAGAGGGATTTTTGAAGAAGGGGCTTCTTGGTCTCCAAACTCTGTACGAAGCGCCCGTGCCTTCTGCCGAAACTGTCCTCGGATAAACCCCACTCCCCACGCCCTGCCCTTCAGCCTGGCGGACCTGACCGTCTACCTTCTCCGCGTCTTCTGATTCACACTGTACCTTTGTTCCCGCCGTTATGTGGGCAGGAGCGAGCGCATATAGAATAAACAGTTCAGGAGCCGTTTGAGACGTGCATGCTTGGAGAGTGAACCATGAATTCACTTACCTTGTTCCCTGCCCCTAGTTTCTAAGTTAAAAAAGGAAGAAAGAAAGAGAGAGCCATATTTAATGTCCAAGCTCCTAACAGTGCTAGCATTTAATGAATGTTGGAGAAATGGTAGGTGATGTTAATACTGTGGATGGTAAACACTACTTTTATTCTTTGTGGGCAGATAGTCGGTTAGTACCCCAAACCTACCTGAATCTTTGTCAATATTTTTACACAGTTCATCCATAAAAGTGCCGTGGGTTTCTAAAGACGGGTTTTGAATAACGGATTCTCTAGGATGGGGCTTAAATTTTATACATTTCCTCTTTAGAAAAAAAAAAAAAAACACTCAGCTAAAGCTACAAAAGCTGAGAAAGTGTCCATACAACAAATGTTTGTATAGAGTAAATATTAGTCTTGTTACTTAGTCGCCAATACGTTGGGGTTTTCTAATGAAACTCCTGGAGAACAAAGTGTTTTCCTGGGCCTGAGGGGTTCCCTTCATTTCACCAAGTGAACCCAGGAATTAGGGACAGAAAGTAAGCGTGCTTGGGGTAGTCCTTTGGATCTTTCCTTGTCAAACCAAACGTTTGAAATATCACACGACTGAAAGTGGCAAGTTGTGGGAAATACAATCCCAGTCTCTGCAACTGAATGGCGGTCACTGTTGTTTTATTCTTTGCATATTACCACATTCTTTGGCACTTATTATTTATGTCAAAAATAGTTCATTACCCACCTTCCCCACAGACTCCCTAAGAGGTGATCCACATCTAAAAATAAAATACTCATTATGCAGTGAACACAGGACTCCAGCAGTAGCTGGGAAAAATACAGAACATATAACCATGAATTATAGGCTGGAAAACCATCCAAAGGGGTTTCCAGTAAGACCATAAGCCACAAATGCCAAGGAGTCACCAGATGCCCCAAATTCAGCAACAGCCCCATCATTCACAATGATTTCCATAAAGCAGGAATCTGGCAAGACACAGATGTTCAATCTAGTGACATAATGAGTTCGATATTTTCTAACCTGCTTTAAATGTCTCTGTATTTCCTCTTCTAGACTGAAATCTGATAAAAAGTACATAAAAATGTGATGGGACTTAATGTGCGGGTGTGGTGTGTTTTGTCTTCCTTGATTCCTTGGTTCCTACTTGTCCCTGTGTCCCTAGATCAGTATCATCATCTACCTTATCTGGAGACTCAAAGCATCTCCTTGATGATTTAGAAGACTCCCCATTCTCCATAAAGCCTAAGCCTGAACGTAGAGCAGCCTGGACCAGAAGAATAGGACACAGGTGAAATCCTCCCAGGAAAAGCAGAGGAATGCCAGTTCAGGCGATGGTGGGAGGAAGGAGAGCCAAGGTCATGTAGAAGTCCGCCAGAGGCCCCAGGAGCCTCCATACTAGGGCAGGGGCCACTTCCCAAGTGTAGCCTGGGGACAGAGAGGGAAAACAGCAGCTGAATGGCCAAGCTGAGGCAATTCTCCTGCAGAAACTTCCAAAGATGTCCTACCTATCAACGGCTCCTGTTGAGGCCTGAATCAGGAGGCAGAACTGACCCAGGTGGGGATTTCATAGCTGGAGGCCAATGCCTGGAACCAAGGACTCCAGTGACAGCCAGAGGCCCAAAGGGCCAAAGAGGGTTGGTAAGCCCAGTACGGAGGCCTGCCTGTCTAGACACCAGCCCTGTCAGACCCTGCACTGGCAAGGATCTAGGGAGATCAGATTTCATAGGCATTTCACCTCAGTAAACTGAGGAAAGAACTATTTCTCAACTTCACAGCACTAGGAACCCTCTCTCTTAAGGGACTCATTGACTATTTTTCTTATTTAAAAACGGGGTCGTGGGGTGCCTGAGTGGCTCAAATGGCTACGCATCTGTCTTTGGTTCAGGTCATGATCTCCAGGTCCAGGGATCGAGCCCCATGTGGGGCTCCCAGCTCAGCAGGGACTCTGCTTCTTCCTCTGCCTCTCCCTCTACTTGTGCTCTCTCTCTCTGACTCTATATCTGTATCTCTCTCAAATGAATAAATAAAATCTTTAAAAAAGGCGGGGGGCCTAAAGATACAAACTTCGTGATCCGAAGGGGCACATGCACCTGAATGTTTATAGCAGCAATGTCCACAATAGCCAAACTATGGAAAGACCCTAGATGCTCATCAACAGATGAATGGATAAAGAAGATGTGGTATATATATACAATGGAATACTATGCAGCCATCAAGAGAAACGAAATCTGGCCATTTGCGAC
>CM053609.1:14261244-14288101 GCA_028646535.1 Procyon lotor | reverse complement strand
TGAAGACTCCTCATGGCATACACCCCACTTGAGATGGGGGCCAGGGCTGGGTCAAGTACAGAGTGCGGGTTCCAGTCTTCCTTCTACACGAGGAAGTCCCATCGGGACAATCTGTGTCCCCACTCAGGGTCTCAGTGTTCTGATGTCCCAATGGATCTTCCCATGGATCCTGTTTTAAAAGTACCTTTTCAGTGATTCTCAACTGATATTTAGAAATTTGCTCAAAATATGCTACATTATCTAACTTCCTGTCTGCTTTCATGCAGTGTGATGTCTCTATGATATGTAATTAAAATTCATCTCCACCTACGTTCCTGAACACTTTCTCACAAATTGCAACTCTGTCCCCACATGCGTTACATTTTTTTCTGTTGCTAATACATTGAACGCCTGTAACAGGTATAACATTTCATATAATTTGGAGCAATTTCTTGGAAACCCTTGGTAAATACCCCAATTGTCTGTTGGCAGCAAGCCTTGAGCAACTGACAGAGTTCCCTGTAAGGGCTTCTTTAAAGACACAGCCCCTGGACTCCTGCCGCAGACGAGGGGGCCCTGCAAAAAGTGGTAATCATTTTTTAAAACCTTTAGAAATACCTCCTTTGAGAAACAGCAAATGCAAAGTTGTAATAATCCGTCTTTTCAGAAGGTTGTGTTCATTGCCTGCAAAGAAGAAAATCTATAATGACCATTTTACTAAGATTGCCACTTAACCTCTATTAACCCAATAAAACTTTGCTTTATTATTAATGCCACTATTAAACGGGCATTTAAGGTCCTCATTAGCTAATTACTTTTGCTCAATATTTCCTTCTGTTTGCAGCATTTCCAGGCAGACGCAGGAAAGGGCAAGCAACTGTGGCTTATGTTCTGGCTTCCAGATGGGAGTGGATCTGACACTGGTCATGCTAGAATGTTCTTCATGCTCCCTTGGTCTGCTTATCAGCTTTGTCCATTCTTTCTGTCAGATACTGAGTCATTATGTGTGTGTTTGAGAAACAGAAGAAATTCAGCACGGCTCTGGGTGCTGGCCGGATGGGATGTAATCTTACTAACTAGAAAACATTGGCTGAAGCCGGCACAGGCCACTATTGAGAAACCGCCCGAATGTTCTCTGGGAGATAACCTCCCCACAGAGGCTGGGGACAGTTTGCTTCTAGGCTAAGACTTAATCCCTGAATAGCAGAGAAGTTTGCTTTTCCCATCCATTGCCAAGAAATGCCATTTATCTTTAGAGCGGTGCCAGAGTTTCCGCAGCTGGAAAGTTTGCACAAAGACAACACTTCCGTTCCACTAGAGGGAGGGAATGCCCCCCCAGCCCCACCATCAGACCCCAATCACTGGTCAGCTAGCCAGCAGCATCACCACCTGGGGGCCACAGACAGTGGTCAGGCCTGCGCACCTCACGGAAATGTTCCATCAATGTGCAGCTTGGACTCTCTCTGTTTTACTCATGGCCTAATGAAGCATAAAATTGCTTGCGGGGAAAAATATTCAAGTTGCAGAAGAAGGTTTAAGCTCTGAATCGAGGTAGCAGAAATTCAGATCCACAAACACATGAAGGGCAAAACAAGAATAGGAAAACATCAACTTGCTCAAATGACCCCATGTCATTGACCTGTGGTCATGCTAGGATGCCCACACCAGGGTCATAAACACTCCCATCACCCATCTGATGAGTTAGAAGGATGATTATCCAGACCTAGTATTAAGGTCTCTACAGGAGTTCAAATTAAAAAAGGTATGTGATGCGCTCTGTTGGAGAGTCTGGAGCAAGAGGCTTTCTGACAGTCTGGGAGCAAAGTCATACCCATTTGAGGGTGATTTGGCCAAAACAGCAAGTTATTGGTGCATTGCATTTTGACCCAGCAATGCCACTTCTGGGAATTTATCCTCCCGCCATACCAGTACAAAATGATCCTTGTACATGGTTATTTTCTGCCACAGTATTTGTGGCACTAAAAGATGAGACCCAAGTGTCCATTTCATTTCGTGGGGAAACAGACAAATAAACAACAGTGCAGAGAATGAAATTGTCTGCAGATGTAGAGCAGAGCAAGGAAGTGCTCCCTTCCCAGTGAGATGGATGGGGGACAGAACAAAGAACAGATGGAAGAAGAATTTTGATAGTGTTTTCATAACAAAACACCAGAAGGATGCACAAGAAATGAGAGAATAAAATCTCCAGGTTTGGGGGGCACTTGGGTGGCTCAGTCCATTGAACATCCAACTCTCGATTTTGGCTCAGGTCACACTCTCTGGGTCGTGAGATCAGGCCCTGCATTGGCAGAGAGTCAGCTTGAGTTTCTCTCCCTCTATGTTCCCCCCCACCACCCCACTCACGTGCTCTCTTGCTCTCTAAAATAAATAAATCTTTAAAAAAATAAAAAACAGGGGCGCCTGGGTGGCTCAGTCGTTGGGCGTCTGCCTTCGGCTCGGGTCATGGTCCCAGGGTCCTGGGATCGAGCCCCACGTCGGGCTCCTTGCTCAGCGGGAAGCCTGCTTCTCCCACTACCATTCCCTCTGCCTGTGTTCCCTCTCTCACTGTGTTTCTCTCTGTCAAATAAATAAAATCTTTAAAAAAAAATAATAAAAACAAATAAAAACAAAATAAAAACAAAAACAACCTCCAGGTGTGGGGCTTGGTCGTTGAAAGGAAAAATGTGAGTGAGATTTCCCAGAGGAAAGTTAAATATTCATCTGGTTTTTTGTTATGTGATGTACGATTTATCAAACCCTCCAAGAAAAGGTACCAATTTCCCACCTGTTGAAGCCTGAAGATGTGAGCAGAGCATTGATGACTAAAGGCCGTGGGTTCTCTCTGACACCTTATTTGGTGCAAGCGCCCTTGTTTAATGCAAGTGGGGCCAGGCACCCAGAGAGATGAAGCCATTTTAGCCACGTGGGCGCCACCACCAACCAATTAGCCAATACCCCCAGCCCAGAATGCCTCAGATTCAGGGCAAGAATCCCCCAAGTCTTGTCTCTCACCCCTTAGCACTCAGTTAAAATGGAAATTTCAGAGATCTAATCAAAATTTTCCTGGGTAGTTTTCCTAACATCATTACAAGTGTTCTACCTGCATGGAAAAGTCATTAAGAGCCTTCTCAAACCATCAAAATGCCTATACTTCTTTCAGAATTTATTTCTCCCCCACCCCTTTTTTTACCCCGGTTCCTCCTTGTACTTTATTCCTGGTTCTTCCATAATCTTAGGGCCTCGTGCCTTGTCTTTTTTTGTGGATGTGCCTTTAAGCATACCAAAGAAAGAATCAATCTTTCAAAATTGACTTAGATTAACACAGTCTTAAACACAACAAAGGGGGGTCAAGGGCAGTACCCCCAACATTGTGACAATGGCGCCCTCTTGTGGTATATGGCTATTCCCGTTAAGTGCAGATCTATAATCTTGGAGAGAATAACGGTCAGATTTTTTATTTTATGGTTACTAATATCCTGTTTCTAATGACCCACCTTAACCAGAATTTTCCAAGGTGATACCTTGGTCCTGCATTTGTGGCTA
Source organism: Procyon lotor (assembly GCA_028646535.1). NCBI lineage: Eukaryota > Metazoa > Chordata > Mammalia > Carnivora > Procyonidae > Procyon > Procyon lotor. The sequence continues at coordinate 14,284,579 of CM053609.1, read as the reverse complement.
ACCCGTTGGCGAAACTGTAACATGAGAGGAGTTGAGCTAAAGGGCCGGTTAGAATCGACCCCTTGCATCCTGAAGCTAAATCAGAAACTCCGGAAGTGTGACTGGTGTCTTTGTTTTAACAGGCTCCCCCACAAGATTCTGTTACTCAGAGAGTTTTGAGAGCCAGGGATCTCTGCTTTCATATGGGAAATGGGTCGATTTCCCCCACCCATGAAAACAACCAGCCAGTGTAAACTGATTGCACATGCTAAATGCTAAGGGAGAAGCTTTATCTTCCTGCATCTGCCTGGGATCACAGCTGCAGAGGAGTTCTGCCGGCCCTCGAAGCAGATGTTTGAGATCCAAACCTCGTCTTCGCGATGCTCCCCCAAAAGCCACCTTTAACACGTTTGCACTCGTATGAACTGTGGCACATAATGTTTGCCTTTGTTGTGTCCCCGCCAAGAAAGGCCCCCCACCCACACCTGAACTCAGAGGGCAGTCTGAAAATGCGCCCCCCTGCCCGGCAAGTGGAGGAGGAGACTGAAAGATAGCGTGCTTTATTATCACAAGCTAGAAGTGGTCTTTTAAAAAATCATTTGTTTCCATCATGACAAGCGTACCCTTAATTCCCCATTTCCTATTTTCCTCATCCCTCCACCCACCTCCCCTCTGGGAACCAGCAGTTTGTTCTCAAGTGACGAATCTGTTTCTTGGTTTGTCTCTCTTATTTTTCCTTTGCTCATTCGTTCTGTTTCTTAAATTCCACATGAGTGAGATCATATGGTATTTGTCTTTCTCTAACTGGCTTATTTCACTTAGCATTGGACTCTCTAGCTCCATCCACATGGTTGCAAATGGCAAGATTTCATTCTTTTTTATGGCCGAATAATATTCTATCATATATATAATCACATCTTGTTTTATCCACTCGTCTATTGGTGGACACTTGGGCTGCTTCCATATCTTGGCTATTGTAAATAATGCTGCTCTAAGTATTGGGGTGCATGTATCCCTTTGAATGAGTGTTTTTGTATTCTTTGGTTAATAGTAGTGCAGTTGCTGGATTGTAGGCTCATTCTATTTTTAATTTTTTGAGAAATCTCCATACTGTTTTCCAGAATAGCTACACCAATTTGCACTCCCACCAACATTGCAAAAGGGTGCCTATTTCTCCACATCCTCTCTATCACTTGTTTTTTGTGTTTGTTTTTTTTGGGGGGGGGCATTCTGACAAGGGTGAGGTGATATCTCATCGTAGTTTTGATTCTTATTTCCCTGATGATGAGTGTTGTTGAGCGTCTTTTCATGTCTTCTGCCCCGTTTTTTATTGGATTATTTGGTTTTTAGGTATTGATATGTATAAATTCTTTATATATTTTGAATACTAACCCTTTATCAGATATGTCATTTGCAAATATCTTCTCCCATTCTGTAAGTTGCCTTTTAGTTTTGTTGATGGTTTCCTTCACTGTGCAGAAATTTTTTATTTTGATGTAGTCCCAATAGTTTATTTTTGCTTTGTTTCCCTTGCCTCAGGAGACATATCTAGAAAAATGTAGCTACAGCCAAGGTCAGAAAGTTTACTGCCTGTGCACTCTTCTAGGATTTTTATGGTTTCAGTCTCACATTTAGGTCTTTAGCCCATTTTGAGTTCACTTTTGTGTATGTTGTGAGAAAGTGGTCCAGTTTCATCCCTTTGCATGTAACTGATCAGTTTTCCCAACACCATTTGTTGAAGGGACTGTCTTTTTCCCATTAGCTATTCCTCCCTTTGTTGAAGATTAACTGGTCATATAATTATGTATTTATTTCTGGGTTCTCTATCCTATTTTATAGATCCATGTGTCTATTTTTATGCCAGTACCATACTGTTTGAATTACTAGCACTCTGTAATATAACTTGAAATCTGGAGTTGTGATACCTCCTGTTTTGTTTTTCCTTTTCAAGATTGCTTTGGCTGTTCAACCTGCATGGAAAAGTCGTTAACCATACGATCATGTTCATAGTTACAGAAAAAGCATTTAATAAAGTACGACATCATTCATGATAAAAACTCTCAACAAAGTAGGTTTGTCTTCTGTGGTTCCATACAGATTTTAGGATTGTTCATTCTAGTTCTCTGAAAAATGCTGCTGGTATTTTGATAGAGATTGCTTTAAACTTGTAGATTGCTTTGGGTTGTATGGACATTTTAACAATATTTCTTCTCCCTATCCATGAGCCTGGAATGTCTTTACATATTTTATGTCATCTTGAGTTTCTTTTATCAGTGTTTTATAGTTTTCAGAGTGTAAGTCTTTCACCTCTTTGGTTAAATTTATTCCTAGATACTTTATTGGTTCTGGTGCAACTGTAAATGGGATTGTTTTCTTTTTTTTTTTTTTTAAGATTTTATTTATTTGACAGAGAGAAACACAGTGAGAGAGGGAACACAAGCAGAGGGAATGGTAGTGGGAGAAGCAGGCTTCCCGCTGAGCAGGGAGCCCGATGTGGGGCTCGATCCCAGGACCCTGGGATCTGACCTGGGCCGAAGGCAGACGCTTAACGACTGAGCCACCCAGGGGCCCCTGGGATTGTTTTCTTAGTTTCACTTTCTGCTGCTTCGTTATTAGTATATAGGAATGCAACAGATTTTGTATCATACAACTTTGTTGAATTCATTTATTAGTTTTAATAGTGCTTTGGTAGAGACTTTAGGGTTTTCTATATATATTATTATGTCATCTGCGAATAGTGAGTGTTTTGCTTCTTCTTTACCAATTTGGATGCTTTCTTTATGTTGTCTGTTGTGGCTAGGACTTCTAGTACTACGTTGAGTAAAAGTGGTGAGAGTGGACATCGCTGTCTCATTCCTGTATTAGGGGAAAGGCTCTCAGTTTTTCATCATTGACTATGATATTAGGTGTGGGTTTATCATATATGGGCTTTATTATGTTTCCTCTAAATCTACTTTGTTGAGGGTTTTTATCATGAATGATATCGTACTTTATCAAATGCTTTTTCTGTAACTATGGACAGTATCATATGGTTGTTTTGTTTTTTTAAGATTTTATTTATTTATTTGACAGAGAGAGAGAGACAACAAGAGATGGAACACAAGCAAGAGGAAGCAAGAGAGGGAGAAGCAGGCCTCTGGCTGAGGAAGGAGCCCAACGCAGGGCTTGATCCCAGGACCCTGGGATCATGACCTGAGCCCAAGGCAGACACTTAATGACTGAGCCGCCCAGGCGCCCCTAATCATGTGGTTTTTATCCTTTCTCTTACTGTTGTGATGTATCACACTGATTATTTTGTGAATGTTAAACCACCCTTGCATTCTGGGAATAAATCCCACTCGACCATGGTGTGTGATTTTTTTCATATATTATTGGATTTGGTTTCCTAATATTTTGCTGAGGATTTTTGAATCTTTATTCTTGAGAGATATTGGTCTGTAGTTTTCTTTCTTTGTGTGTCCTTATCTGGTTTTGGAATCAGGGTGATACTGGCCTTATAGAATAAATTTGGAAGTTTTCCTTCCTCTCGTATTCTTTGGAATAGTTTGAGAAGAATGGGTATTAACTCTTCTTTAAATATTCTATAGAATTTGCCTGTGAAGCCACCTGGTCCTTGACTTTTGTTTGTTGGGAGTTTTTTGATTACTGACTCAATTTCTTTGCTGGTGATTGCTCTGTTCTAATTACCTATTTCTACCTGTTCCGACAGTTTATATATTTCTAGGAACTTATCCATTTCTTCTAAGTTGCCCAATTAGTTGGAGGTAGGTTTTCCTAATACTCTGTTATGATTGTTTTTATTTCTGTGGTGTTGGTTGTTATTCTCTTCTTTCATTAGTAATTTTATTTGTGTCCTCTCTCATTTTTTAAAATGATTCTTGCTAGAGGTTTATCAATTTTGTTTATTTTTTTTCAAAGAACCAACTCCTGGCTTCATTGATCTAGTCTATTGTTTTTTAGTTTCCATATCATTTGTTTCTGCTCTCATCTCTATTATTTCCTTCCTTTTCCTGGGTTCGGATTTTGTTTGTTCTTCTTTTTTCTAGCTCCTTTAGGTGTAAGGTCAGGTTGTTCATTTGAGATCTTTCTTCTTTTTTGAGGTAAGCCTGTCTTCCTGTAAACTTCCCTCTTAGAACTCCTTTTGCTGCATCCCAAAGATTCTGGAACATTTTATTTTCATTTTCATTTGTTTCTATGTAAGTTTTTATTTCTTCTTTGATTTCCTGGCAAACCTGTTGATTCGTTATGTAGTAGCATGTTATTTAACCTCCATGTATTTGTGGTCTTTCTAGATTTTTTCCTTGTAGCTGACTTCTAGTTTCATTGTGTTGTAGTCAGAAATGATGCATGACATGACTTCGATGTTTTTTAATTTGTTGGGGCCTAATTTTTAATTTGTTGTTCTGTGGCCTAAAGTGTGATCTATTCTGGAAAACGTTCAATGTCCACTTGAAAAGAATGTGTACTCTTGTTTTAGGATGGAATGTTCTGAATATGTCCATTAAATCTCTGGTCCAGGGTGTCATTCAAAGCCACTGTTTCCTTGTTTTCTGTTTGGATGATCTGTCCATCAATATAAGGGGGGGTGTCAATGTCCCCTACTATTGCTATATTACTACCAATTATTTCCTTTATGTTTGTCATTAATTGTTTTATGTATTTGGGTGCTCCCATGTTAGGTGCATAAGTATGTACAATTGTTAGATCTTACTGGATTGTCCCCTTTACTATTTTATATAATGTCCTTCTTTGTTTCTTGTTATAGTCTTTGTTTTGAACTCTATTTTATCCAATACAAGGATTGCTACCCTGACTTCCTTATGGCATCCATTTGCATAGTCAGTGTTTTTCCATCCCCTCACTTTCAATCCATAGGTGTCTTTTGGCCTGAAATGAGTCTCTTGTAGGCTAGAAATGGTCTGGAGTTTCAACTAGCCCTGCTGCCAGAAAGACTAGTTCAATCATTTCAGTGAAGCTGGAAGTAATGGAGAGGGGCGCCGGGGTGGCTCAGTCAGTTAGGCGTCTGCCTTTTTCTCACGTCATAATCCCAGGGTTCTGGGATTGAGCCCTACATTGGGCTCTCTGCTCAGCCAGGAGCCTGATTCTCCCTCCTCCTCTGCCTCTCCCCCTGCTTGTGCTCACTTTCTCTCTCTCTCTCTCTCTCAAATAAATAAATAAATAAAGTCTTAAAAAAAAGAAAGAAAATAATGGGGAAATGCTACTGACCTAGTATAATTAGTTTTCTTTTCTACAATGTTCTGGGTTTCCTGCCATTTTCCAATAAATGTTATTTCATTAAATAAGAAAAAAAATCTATGCCATCGCAAAATCCGTTTTATTTCTGAATTTTATTTCTTAGTAATAGAGCCAAGCGCTTGGGTTAAAAAAGGGCAAATATCAGAGGCCAGGGTGAGAAACTGTGACACTTGCCTTGAACACACGCAGGCTCAAACCACCTCTGTCTGACCCCTTTGTGAAATCTTGTGGTGTCAAGAGAGCAAGCTGACAGAAACTCAAAGATCCCACAGAGAGCTCTGATCCTGCCCTGGGACCACCTGTGCCATCAGAGGCCAGTCAGGGGCCAGAAAACTTGTCTGTTGTTTGAACAAAAAGAATTTTTGAAAACAGTTTTGTTGAGGTCTATCGATACACTATAAAGTGCGCATGTTCTAAATGTACAGTTTGATACTTTTTGCTGTACATATCATATCATATCATATATCGGTGCTATGGTCTGAATCTTTGTGTCCCTGCCAACACCAAATCTGTACGTTGAAATCCTAATCTCCAAGATGATGGTGTTAGGAGGTGGGGCCTTTGGGAGGTGATTTGATCATGAGGGTGGGGGGGGCCTCTTGAGTGGTACATCTCGGCCAGCCTTGCTGGCATCCTGATCTCAAACTTCCAGCCTCCAGAACTGGGAGAAATTAATGTCTGTTGTTTATAAGCCACCCATTCTGCGATATTTTGTTATAGCAGCTCAAATGGACTAAACTACAATCAAGACTATAAGTCAAGACTTACCTATCAGCCTCGAAAGTCACTCCCTCCCTGCCCCCAACCTCCTTCGCAGGCAACTGCTGACCTGCCCTTCTCCGCCCCTATAGGTCAGTGTGTATTTCCCAGAGTTTTGTATAAATGGAATCATACAGTATGTACTTTTCTCATCTGACTTCTATCACACTCACTCTAGTTATTTTAAGATCTATCCTTGTTGCTGCACATGCTAGTAGTTCATTCCACTTTATTGCCGGGGAGCATTCCACTCCATGAACATACAACTGCTTATCCATCCAACTGTTGATGGACATTTGCACTGATTGAGATTTGGAATACTACACCTAAAGGGGTTATGAACATTCACATGCAAGTCTTTGTACGGACGTAGGCTCTCATTATCCTTGGGCAAGTACCTAGGAGTGGAATGGCTGGATTATATGAGAGGTGTGAGTTGAGTTTTTAAGGAACTTCCAAACCATGTCCATTTTACATTCCTACCAACACTGTGTGAGAATTCCAGTTCTTCCATATCCTTGCCAATACTGGGGATATGAGTCATTCTAGCCGTTCCAATAAATGTGTAGTAGAATCTCCTGGTGGTTTTAATTTGCATTTTCCTCAAGACTAATGATGGCGAGCATCTTTTCATGTGCTTATTGGCCATCTATAGGCCTTGGTAAACTGTTTAAGGCTTATGCCTACTTAAAATATTGGGTTGTTTGTTTTTCCCCTTCCTTCCATCCTTCCTTCCTTCTTCCTTCCTTCCTTCCTTCCTTCCTCCCTCCCTCCCTCCCTCCTTTCTTTCCTCCCTCCCTCCCTTCTTTCCTTCCTTCTTTCCTTCCTTCCTCCCTCCCTCCCTCCCTTCTTTCCTTCCTTCCTTCCTCCCTCCCTCCCTCCCTCCTTTCCTTCCTTCCTTCCTTCCTTCCTTCCTTCCTTCCTTCCTTCCTTCCTTCCTTCCTTCTTCACCTCCCTGGTTAAGTTTATTCCTAAGTATCTTATTCTTATTGATGTAACTATAAATGGGATTATTTTAATTTCTCTTTTTGCCACTTCATTATTAGTGTATAGAAATGCAGCTGATCTCTGTACAGTAATTTTGTATCCTGCAACCTTACTGAATCATTTATCAGTTCTAGTAGTTTTTTGGTGGAGTCTAAGGTTTTCTATATATGGTATCATGTCATCTGCAAATAGTGAAGGTTTTATTTCTCTTACCAGTTTGGACGGATTTTATTTCTTTTTCCGTCTGATTGCTGAAGGTAGTATTCCAGTACTATGTTGAATAAAAGAGGTGACCGTGGACATCCTTGTCTTGTTCCTGACCTAAGAGGAAAAGCTCTGGGGTTTTCCCCATTAAGGATGATATTAGCTGTGGGTTTTTCATATATCACCTTTATTACGCTCAGGTATGTTCCTTCTAAACCTACTTTGTTGAGAGTTTTTATCGTGAATGGATGCTGTACTTTGTCAATGTTTTTTCTGCATTCATTGAGATGATCGTACGGTTTTTTATCCTTTTTCTTATTAATGTGATGTATCATGTCAATTGATTTGTGAATATTCAACAACTTGTCGGAGGGCTGACAACGCTGACTCCATCTTTGGCCCTCCATCTTGCTCATGCCCACACAATGACCTCCACTGGGGCTATGTCATCCAGGTCCCTTAGAGATTAATGTATGCCCTGACCAGAATGAGGGAAGGCTTGTTCTGATCTTCCCTAAAGTGGCACACAGAAGGTGCCACTTTAGATAACTACCCTTTGGCTTCACCACCATGATCCCCTCACTCTGTAAAATGGGTGGATAGGGGTCCAGATGGGGGTGGAGAATAGCTCTGTAGCATCTGGAACATCATCCACCTGATCATCCCCTGTCAGTAGGTTACTGTGAATAAAACTCCGTGTGAACAGTAGGGAGAGATATGCTTCGTTTTGTTTCTCAGAGGGCTCCCAGTCTGGAGGATCCTTTACTGTCCCTTCTCTACCTTCTAATAATTAGCAAGCTGGCAGACCAAACACGAAACAAGCATGGGTAAAGGGACTAGGCGAGGGGGAAGCCAGATGTCCGTGGAAGAAAGTCCGGGGTGGCCAACCATCTCTATGTAGGGAGCCAGGTTTCCTGAGCATTTTGGATCAGTGCGTGAGTACAGGGATACCTCCAAAACTCCCATGGAATTGTTTGATGTCCTACCCAAGGTGGTGGGAAGGAAACAGAGAAGGGAAAGTGAAGAGGCAATTGCAGCCACAGTCTGGCCATTGATCCATACAATAGGGGGCATTACAAAAGGAATTCCCAGTAAGGAGAGAATTGAAACATACCAGAGAAGCATAGCATATTCCCCTAATATGGTCATTATAGTGGAGGACAGTCAGAAGAAAGGAAGGCAAGGGTCCCCATCCTAAGAGGAAACTACCCATAAAAGGAAAAAGACCCCATCCTGCTCTTCTATACCACCCTGGACAGAGGCCTCGGACCTTTCCCATGTGAATAACCACCTGAGAGGTAGATGAGGGCATGGACAAAACCCGATTGGGTGACAGGCTCATGGAGGATTAATCAGATTAAAACAACCTGCCAGCAGTCTTATAAAAACCGTAGATCTATGGAACAGAGTCCTCTGCTGGTTCCTCCGCCTCATTTTATCTGACTCTCTGTGTGTGTTTCTACGTATTAGAAAGGTCAGCTGTGTCTCCTGATGTTGAAAGTAGTTGCCCATGAAGAAGTTCTGTCTGGGGCTGTCACGGGCTTGTAGTCAGTCAGACCAGGTGCCTGCCCTCCGCCCATCTCTTAGGGCTATAGTCATACCAACCTGCAGGGCACTCTTCCTGGGCTGCCTACTGAGGTCCTCAGTGGTGGGCGGAGCCAGCAGTCAGACCAGATGCCTACACCCCCACACCAGTCTGTCTATTTGGAACTGCAGTCACCCAGATCAGGGTGCTCCCCCTGTGCTGTCCTCCGACAGGCATTTGTTGTAGTCGGTGTTGGCAGTCAGACCAGATGTCTTCCCCCGTCCGTCTACCAGGGCTGCAGTCACTGATGGGCAGGGCACCCCCTCTGTGCTGGCAGTACCTTATGGACTCGTAGGGTCCATGAGGACTTGTTGCTTGTAGGGTGTTTTGGGGCAAGAACTGCTTTGGAGGGATGCTCGTCAAGTGGGGCAGAATGTATGGGATGGATCCACCAGGGAATATCGGAGTGGAGTGCACAGTGCTAACAAGATAGGTGCAGTTTTCTGCGTGGTTCCTGCAACTGTCCTGCTGTCTAGGCCTGGGAAGTTTGGAGGGAGAGAAATGGCACCCACCCTAGCACTTTTGTTCTTGAAGAAGTCTCCTGCCACTTGACTGTACATTCTGAGATGAGTAAATAAATCTCCTTTATGTGTACTGTGAGTACTTTTCAAACTGCTGCTTCCATGCTGTCTCAACTGGGTTATTTAGTATACTGGCTCTTTAGAAGTGGGGACTCAGTTTCCTATTGCCCTCCAGCACTCTCTGAGCTAGACCTGCTGGTTTTTCAAGTGTCCAGAGTTAAGCACCACTGATTGAAGATGAGCTCGGGCTCCTCCTACTCCACTATCTTCCCAGCTGCTCGTTAGTTTTCCTTTTCTTGATTTTTGAGAGTTCTTTATATATTCTGAAGAAGAGTCCTTTGTCATATACGTGATTTGCAAATATAGTCTCCCAATCTGCGGATTATCTTTTTGTTCCCTTAACAATCTTTCAAAGTGCAGACATTCATAGATTGTGTTTTTCCTGTTGTAGCTGAGAAAAATTTGCATGGCTCAAGATTACAAAGGTTTTTCTTGTATTTTTTTTTCAGAACTTTTATAGTTTCAGGGTTTATATTTAGGTCTATGAACTATTTTGATTTAATTTTTGTAGAAGATTTCGATCAAAGCTCATTTTTTTCCCTAAATAACTTCAAGTGTTTTCAGCACCCTTTATTGAAAAAGACCATCTTTTCTCCACCAAATTGCATAGGCAACTTCACTAAAATCAGTTTTTCATATATATGTGTGTTTATGTCTAGATTTTCTAATCTGTTCCATTGATCTATTTATTCATCTCCATACTAACACTACTCTATCTTGGTTATTATGACTTTATAGTAAGTCTTGAAATCAGGTAACCTTAGACCTCCAAGTTAGTTCTTTTTTTTTTTTTAAGTTGTCTTGGCTATTCTAGATAACTTTACATTCTATATAAATATTAGAATCACTTTGTCAATTTTTACAAAGATGCCTGCTGGAATTTTGATTGATATTGCCTGGTACCTTTAGCTCAGTTGGGATAGAAAAGTCATCTTAACAATATGAAAACTTCTGACCTATGAAAATAGTATATCTCTTTATTTAGGTCTTCTTTGATTTCCCTCAACAATGGTTAATAGTTTTCAAAATACAGATGTTTTATGTCTTGTCAGATTTAAGTATTTCTTATTTTTGATGAGAATATAATTTTTAAATTCCAGTTTCCTACTATTTATGGATAGTATATAAAAATACAGTTGACATCTGCATATTTATTTCAGATTCTGCAAGCATGCTAAATTTATTTAGTAGTTCTAGTAATTGTAGTTCTTTCTAATTTTCTACATAGGCGATCATGTCATCTGCACATAATGATAGTTTACTTCTTTCTTTCCAATCTGGATAGCACTGGTTTTCTATACTTGTTTTGTTACACTAACTACAACCTCCAATACAATGTTGACGACGTATCTGATTTTGGAAGGAAAGAAATCAGTCTTTTACCTTTAAGTGTTTTGTTAGTTGTAGGTTTTTGGTTGATGTCCTTTATCAAGTTAAGGGAAGTTTCTTTCTATTCCTAGTTTGCTGAGTTTTATTAGGAATTGATGTTAGATTTTGTTAAGAGCTTTTTCAGTGCCTATTGAGATGATCATATTTTTCTTTCTTAGTTTTTCAATATAGTGAGTTATACTGATTTTTAAATGTTAAACAACCCCACTTGATTATGACACCATGAACACTCTACTTTTTTAAGTTATAGCATTTTATAAAACTCAGCTTCATAAAATTTTGTTCAGATTTCTACACCTATGTCCATGGGGGGCTGTCTTAAGGATATGGGTCTGTAGTTTTTCTTTTTATGTTTTTGTGATTTTCATATCAGGATAATGCTATCCTCAGAGTGAGTTAAAAAATATTCCCTCTTCTTCAATTTTCTGGAGGAATGTGTGTAAAATTTGTATTATTCTTCTTTAAATGTTTGGTAAAATTCACCAGTTAAGCCATCTGAGCCTGGGTTTGGTTTTGTTTTGTTTTGTTTTGCTTTGTTTTGTAGGGAAGTTTTAAACTATGGATTCAATTACCTTAATAGATACAGAGCAATTCAGATTATCTGTTTCTTCTGGAGTGAGCTTTGGTAGTTTGTGTCTTTCAAGGAATTTGTCCATTTCCTTAAATTGTCAAATTTATTGGCATAAGGTTCATAATATTTCTTTTGTCCTTATTTTTTAAAGATTTTATTTATTTATTTGACAGAGAGAAAGAGAGAGAGAGAGAGATCACAAGTAGGCAGAGAAACAGGCAGAGAGAGAGGAGGAAGAAGGCTCCTCGCTGAGCAGAGAACCCAATGCGGGGCTGGATCCCAGGACCCTGAGATCAGGACCTGAGCCAAAGGCAGAGGCGTTAACCCACTGAGCCACCCAGGAGCCCCTCTTTAATATCTGTAGAATCTGAAGAGTTACTATCTTCCTCACTCTTCATATTTGTAATTTTTGTCTTCTCTTTTTCCTCCCTGATTAGTCTGGTTAGATATTTTTCAATTTTAATTTTTTTTTTTTTAAGAACCAACTTTTTGTTACATTGATTTTTTTCTATTTTTTGTTTCATTTTCTATTGATTTGAGTTTTCATTGCTCTAGTATTATTTCCTTTGTTCTATTTCCTTTGGTTTGATGTTATTTAATCTTTTTTTATTTTAAGATTTTATTTATTTATTTGACAGAGAGAGAAAGACAGTGAAGAGAGGGAATACAAGCACGGGGAGTAGGAGAGGGAGAAGCAGGCTGCCCATCGAGCAGGGAGCCCGACACAGGGCTCAGTCCCAGAACCCTGAGATCACGATCTGAGCTGAAGGCAAATGTTTAATGACTAAGCCACCCAAGTGCCCCGAATGTTATTTAATCTTAATCTAGTTTTTTTAAGCTAGGAGAAGTAACCAAGTTAAGATATTTTTTTCTTTTCTAATATAGGTGTTTAATACTATAAATTTTTCTAGTAGTTTTTTCAAGTCTTTTTCAAGTACTATTACCTTAGCAGCATCCTACAAATTTTGAAGTTGTGCTTTTGTCTTTATTTAGTTAGAAATATTGTCTAATTTCCCTCTTTGACTTATTTTTTGATCATTGATTATTTAGATGTGTTATTTAGTTTCCAAATATTTTGGGGTGGAGTCCAAGTATTTTTTTTGTAATCAATTTTTAATTTAGTTCTATCACTATCAAGAAGATCTATTGTATGATTTGAATCTTGAAACATTTTTGAGATTTATTTTATGGCCAGAACACTGTCTATTTTGGTAAATATTCTGTGTATGCTTGACAAAAAATAATGTATGTCCTGCTAATTTGGGGTGGAATGTTCTATAAATGTCAGGTGAATTGGGATGTGACAGTGTTGTCTAAAATATCATTTATTGATTTTACTAGCTCAATCAATTATTGACAAAATATTGGCAGTTCTGACTACAATTATGGATTTGTCTATTTATTTTTGCAGTTCTATCAGGTTTTTTTTTGCAAAACTTTTTACTAGATGCATAATTATGTCTTTTGATGAACTGATCTCTTTACACTTGAATTGTTTCTGACAATAAATCTATTGCCCCCATCTCTGTTCTTCTGCATGTATTATGTCTTTTTTTTTACTTTTTTTCATTTTTACTTTTCATGTTCATTACCTGTGTTTATCAACTTATTTATGATGTGTGCTGGTATAGCTTTCTTCATGTTTTTTGCTGACTCCTGGCTTTATACTTTCCACAAAATTTAGAAAATTTTAGCCATTGCAACTATTTTTCTGTCCTCCCCCAGCCCCAGGACTCCCATTATGCATATTAACATGGCTGTTTGAATTTGCCCCTAAGCTCTATGTTCTTTTCATTTTTCCAAAAGGAATTTTTTTTTTCTTTTTGGGTCTTATTTTGGATTATTATTATTATGGCCTGGCCTTCAAGTCTATTTTGTTTTCTGCAATGTCTAGTTCCATCCAGTTTAATGCCATCCCATCTCTTTTCTCAGACATTGTAGTTTTCATCTCTAGAAGTTTTATTTGAATCATATATACATATAGATAGATAAATATGTCTATATATCTATATATAAGATACATATGTGTAAAAGCTTCCATGTCTCTACTTAACTTTTTGAATATATAAAATACAGTTATAACTGTTTTAATGTTCTTTTCCTGTTAATCCTAATATCTCTGTCAATTATGGGTCATTTTCAACTATTTTTTCCTCATTGTGGGTCATATTTCCCTGAGTCTTTGCATGCCTGGTAATCTTTGGATTCCGGAGATTATGGAATTTGTCTCATTGGGTCCTGAATATTTTTTTAATCCTATAAATCTTGAGTTTTGGCCTGGGAAGCAGTTAAGTGCCTTGGAAGCAATTTGATACTTTTGGGTCTTGCTTTTATGGTTTGTTAGGCAGGTCTAGTCCAGACTAATTATTCTCTGCCACTGAGGCAAGACTTTCCTGAATACTTTATCCAATGTCCTATTAATTGTTACATTTTCCACTCTAGCTGGTAGCAACAGGCCTTCTGCTAATAGTTGAGGAAGATCTTTTGCAGATTTCAAGAGTTCTGTCCATAGTTACCTTTTTTCCTAGTACTCCATCTTGCAAACTCCAGCCACTTGGGTCTCCCCCAATTTTCAGTTGAGTCTATTCACCTCTGGGTCAGCTAGGTGCCACTTGGCTCACTCTTCTTTTTTTCTTTTAAAGATTCTATTTTAAGTAACCTCTACATCCAGTGTGAAGCTCAAACTTACAACCTTGAGATCAAAAGTTGCATGCTCTACTGACTGAGCCAGCCAGGCACCTCTTGGGCTCACTCTTCTTTCTATACTGTATCTTGAAACTCTCTGAAAGCAGTAACTGGAGCAGCCATAAGACCATCTCGCATGTTCTAATTTATCTAGGATCACTATCTTTCATTACCTGATGACTAGTATGTTGAAATTATTATTTATTTGATTTGGTTGTTTCAGGCGGGTGGGTAAAAGCAGACATTGCTATCCCATCTTGGCTGGAGGTGGAAATCCAAAAAGAGAGAACTTAATATAAAGACTTGTTAACCGGGCACAAAGTTGTTAACTTGTTAACCAAAGGGTGAGGGGAAACACCAAGATATCATGGAAGTGGCAGCTATGGAAGCACTTACTATTCCTAGGACTGAGGGAGCAATGAGGGAAGAGGTTAGAATTCTTAAGACTTGGAATCTTAGAGGTGGGGCCCCACGGAGCTGAAACTCAGACATGCAAGGACGGGACCCTGGACAGGAAGTGTCGGTCTCTCCTGTGTCACAGGGAAAACTGAATCACACGAGCTGCTGCTATAGGAAGGAACTGCCTCTGCTGGGATAAGGAAGCACGGCTGGGGTAATGCTCATAGGAAAAAGAGGCAGACAGGAAAGAAATGTCCCTTCACCACCCCCAGCCCCCTCAGCCTTGCATCCTCCCTCTAGCAGCCCCACCACTGGCAGTGACTGACAAGGAGCTGCCGGGTAAGCAGAGATGTGTTTTGCCAGGTCCCGACCAACACATCACAACCACCACCCACAGGGACTAAAGCTAAGAGAGAATTAATAACCAGCATGCCAACCAAGGGAATGGTGACCAGACCTCTCTACTAGGTGGAGAATGCCAACCCTTCTGCATACTTGTTTAGTTTCCAGAGCATGAATCAGCGCTTAATGTTAACATACTGCACTGCAGGCATTATCAGAATATGTCATGCAATTATCCACAAGCTGTGGCTGGCAAAAGCTTGGCTAGATTTACTGCAGAGATATATCATGGCCTGATTATAACTGCAAGAAGTTGGAAACAACCTAGATATCCAATAATAGGGAAATGGTTAAATTATGGTACAAACAATGGGATACTATAATATTTTGTAATGTATATTATGTTGTGATGTGTTTTTTTTACAGTCATGAATTTGCTCACATTTTATCTCTTTTGTTGTTCTTCATTCCATCCTGCTTCTCCAACTTCCAACCAGGATCATTTTCCTTTGTACTGAAGAACAGCTTTCAGAATTTCCTTTGGTACAGTTCTGCTGATTATAAACTTCCCCAGTTTTTGTCTAAAAATGTTTTTATTTTGCCTTAATCATTGAAAAATAGTTTTCTTGGGTAGAGAATTCTAGGGTGGCAATTATTTCCTTTCAAGTACCTGTAGATATCATCTCAATGCCTCCTGCCTTCCAGTAGTTGTTCTGATAGAAGCCAGCTATCAGTATAACTGATCATCAAGGATAAAAGCTCCTATAAAGATATCCTTTTCCTATGGCTGATTTTTAAGTTCTTTCTTTGCCTTTGGTTTTCAATAGTTTTACTATATTATGTCTAAATGTCTTCTTTGTATTGATTCTGATTGGGAGCTATTGGGCTTTTGAGTCTGTAGATTGATGTCTTTCATCAGGTCCAGAAAAAAATGTCTACCATTATTCCTTCAAATAACACTTCTGTCTGATTTTCTTTCTCCTCTTCTACTGTGATGACAATTCCAAATATTTTAGATCTTCTCTCTATATTTATTATGTATCAACTACAATCTTTACCTTGTTTTCTCTATTATCCAACAATCTTATTTCTTTTTGCTTTATTCCAGATTGTTTATTTTGACCTATCGTTCAACTAATTCTGTCTTTATTATTCATTTATTTGACAGAGAGAGAGAGAGAGAGAGATCACAAGTAGGCAGAGAGGCAGGCAGAGGGTGGAGAACAGGCTCCCTGCTGAGCAGAGAGCCCCATGTGGGGCTTGATCTCAGGACCCTGAGATCACAACCTGAGCCGAGGGCAGAGGCTTTAACCCACCCAGGTGCCCCTAATTCTGTCTTTAGTGTTGACTAATCAGCTATTAAACCTGTCCATGAACTATTATTTTCTGCTACAACTTGTTTTCAACCCTAAAATTTACTTTAAAAAAAAATCCTATGTCATTTTTTAATGTTTTTTACTTCCTTGCCAAACATTTCCATCTTGCTTTTTTTATCTCCTTGTACAAGATAAACTTCTCTGTTTATGGAATGTTTTATGGATGTTATACTGGGAGTTTTAATGTCTTGGATCCCTGGGAGCCCAACACCCGTTGTTTTTCCAGTTCTCCCTTACATGGTCTTGTCCTCTTTTGTGTCTAATTATCTTTGATTGTGTGCTGGAAAGTACTTAAAAAATTATGTGTGGAAATAATTTGTAGGACGGGCTTACGCTCCTTCAAAGATGGTGATTGCTTCTACTAGGCATCTGGGAACAGTTACAGTCCACAACTATCTTTATTCTGGTACCAGGCTGAGATTTCTCTGAGCCACCGAGATGACAGGAAGCCAGCCTACAAACTCTGCACACACCTTTCAGTCAGGGTGAGGGATTTCCAAGGTTCTCACTCTTGGCAGGCCCCAGATTCAGACAATGTTTTCTCATCTTGAGAGGCCAGAAAAGAATACAGCTCAGCCCCTCAGGTATCTCTTATACACTCCCAAATGTCCCAGGACAAAAATGAGTATTAGTACTTTTTGTACACCTTTCTGTATTACTGCACCTATTCCCGAATGTTGGCCTAATAATAGTATGATTAAAAAAAAAAAAAAGTAGGGTCACCTGGATGGCTCAGTGGGTTAAAGCCTCTGCCTTTGGCTCTGGTTATGATCCCAGGGTCCTGGGATCGAGCCCCGCATTGGGCTCTCTGCTCAGCAAGAAGCCTGCTTCCTCCTCTCTCTCTGCTTGCCTCTCTGCTTACTTGTGTTCTCTCTCTGTCAAATAAATAAATAAATAAAATCTTTAAAAAAAAATTAAACCAATCTTCTTTCTTTTAGAAAGAAACGTGGCTGGAATTGCCCAGTCTACCATTGCAGGAATACATTCAAGAAAAGGGAGAGGGTGCTATTGTAAGGGTCTAGTCTATTCTCCACTTGAGGGTCACAGTAACCAATGCCTATTCTGAGGCATGTACAATGTAATTTTTTTTTTAAATTCAAGTGGCTCTGCCAATTATTAGCAAGTCACTTTGCTTTTCTGAGTCTCAGTTTCTTCATAGATCTCAAATGACAGGAATAATCTATTTCACAGGTTTAGAGCAGATGATGGATGTGAAATTGCTTTGTGACAAAGGCAAAAAAAAATATATTATCATTATTATTCTGGTATTTCCCAAATGTAATTTTTCTTTTTACAAGTAAGAGTCAAGCTCTAGAAGTTTGTGAGTGGCTGAAATATATTTTTCAAATAAATAAAATATTTACTAATAATAGTCTAGCTCTTGAAGTTTGTGAATGGGTTATATCTATATTTAAAATAGTTTGGGATTATTGGTTACTTGGATATGATCAGCTTCTAAAAACTTATTGAGCTGTATATCCACAGTGTGTGCATTTTTAGGTATATGATTTTATTTTTCTTTCCTTTTTTAAGAGATTTTATTTATTTATTTGACAGAGAGAGAGATCACAAGTAGGCAGAGTCGCAGGCAGAGGGAGAGGGGGAAGCAGGCTCCCTGCTGAGCAGAGAGCCCAATGTAGGGTTTGATCCCAGGACCCTGAGATTACGACCTGAGCCAAAGGCAGAGGATTAACCCACTGAGCCACCCAGACACCCCATGATTTTATTTTTCAATAAAATGTTTAAAAACCAAAAATTTATATCTTATTTGAATGGGTAATGTATGTGTATGGGATAAAATTTAAAAGGTAGAAAGGGGTAAAACTAATTTTTCTTTTTATCCTGATCTTCAACCTTTCAGTTTCACTCCTCAGCAACCACCACTGTTGGTTTCTTTTGTACTGCTCCAGGGATTACATAATGCATATCAAAGCACACAGGTATGTATAAAGATACACGTGTGTATACATACATGATCCCCCTTTTTAAACTCAATGTCAGCATCCTATATATGTTCTGCAACCCACTTTTTTCACTTAACATAAATCATTCTGTAGTCCTACTTATAGACTCACAGTTACAGTTACTTAGTGTTCTGTTGTATAGATATTCCATAATTTGTGTACTAATATTAGATATACCACTCTTCTGTACTATGTACCCAAGAATATTATTTACACATCGTTGTGTGCATGTATTTTAGGACAGCTTTCTAGAAGAGGAAATGCTGATTTAAAGAGTGTGTCCAGGGATGCCTGGGTGGCTCAGTTGCTTGAGTCCGACTCCTGATTTTAGCTCAAGTCATGATCTCATGGGTCATCAGATCATCTTTATAAGAGATTGATCCCTGTGTGGGGCTCCATGCTCATCAGGGAGTCTGCTTGAGATTCTCTCCCTCTGCCCCTCGCTCCACTTGTGCTCTCTCACTCTTTCTCTCTAAAATAAATAAATAAATCTTTATAGTGTGTTTATTTAAAATTCTGATATATCCAGATTGCTTTCGAAAGAGGTTGTACTAAAATACACTCCCATCAAAAATGTATGAGACTTGAGATCATCTGGTTCCCCATACGCTTGCCAATATATTAAGCTTCTTTAAGTTATTAAGTTCCTTTCCATTTTCCAGTCTGATAGGAGGAAAAAAAGGGAAACCTCCTTGCATTCTTTTTATATGAGTGAGGTTGAACATCTTTTCATATGTTTAGAAACAATTTTAATGTTCTATGAAGCTTACCATTTGTGTTCTTAGTGCATTCTTCTATTGATCTGTTAGCCTTCTTTTTACTGGTCTGTGGTTTGCAAACATTCTTTGCTAATTTGTTCTTTCGCTTTGTGGTTGTTCTAGCCACAGAAAGTTTTATTCTTATGTGGCCATATTTGTTAATCTTGCCCTTAGACATAAAGATTTCATAGTATAAAGATGTCGATTTTTACAAAATTACTTTAAAAAGATGAATATAAACCAAATAAAAATACCAATGAGCCTTCCTGCCTGCCTTCCCGCCTTCCTGCCTTCCTTCCTATTCTGAAGTACTGGGGGTTATAACTCTAACATATCTTTTGGCAGAGTGGAAGGGAATGGATACAATTCAACCTATCATTTGAATGCATAAAGAGATGTCCACAGAACAGAATGGAGACCAAAATAAACCTGAATATATTTGGAGATTTGGTCTCTTATAAAAAAGAAGGAAAGATGGAACAATTGTATAGCAATCTGGGAAAAAAAAAAAAAAAGTTGGATCACATTCTTCCTTTTTACCCCCAGGTAAATTCCAAATAACAAACCTTTGATCAAAGGTTTAAAAGAAGTGCTGGTAGAATGAGGGAATCTTAAGAGTAGAAAAAACCTTTCTAAACATTACCTAAAACCCAGAATCTGCAGACTTACTTGTGAAAATGGAACTTAAAATAGATATGACATTCTCCCTACTGTGACAGTACTCACTTCTGGTTTCTGGGGTGAGTACAGAAGGCATATAGTTACAGTTTCTCTGTTGGGGCCTCCGGGTGATCCTGGGCATGCTCATGGGCACTGCAGGCAAGTAATGCTGAGGCGAGGGCAGTGGGAGACTGAAAATCTCTGGTATGAAAGTATAAGCTATCCACCACTCTGCTGGATATTGTAGATTCTAAGACCAAATGTGACCAGTGGTCCATATCCACTTAGGCCAAGGTTGGCAGATTTCCTCTACTCATACCTCCATTCCCTGCTCCCCTGCCTCTGGTAGTATCTAATCCATCACAGCCCTCGAGCCTGGTGATTCTCAACACATAAAACTCCAGGGAGCTACTACCTACTAGTAACTGATGACGCCTACTGGCCCTCCTGGGCTGGACCCATTACGAATACTGTCTCCCCTGAATTATGCGTGAATGTGATACCCTTAACTTTCCTGTTTGTCTTTATAAGAAAGGCCAGCATTCCTGGTTTGTTTTTGAAAACCACATTTGAATTTACTGTAAACCTGTTCTTAGGCACATTTATGATGTCTTCTAGCATTTATTTCTCTTCTGTTGAAGTCTGATGTCTGAAATTTTTTTTTTAAAGATTTTATTTATTTGACAGAGAGAAACACAGCAAGAGAGGGAACACAAGCAGAGGGAATGGTAGCGGGAGAAGCAGGCTTCCTGCCGACCAGGGAGCCTGATGTGGGGCTCGATCCCAGGACCCTGGGATCATGACCTGAGCCGAAGGCAGACGCTTAACGACTGAGCCACCCAGGCGCCCCGATGTCTGAAATTTGTCTTACACTTTAGTGCCAAGATCAACTCTCTCCCCACAAAATGCCCAGCATCTTTCTTTTTTCTAGTAGTGAGAAGCAAACAACTTGTGATTCCCTGTTGGCCTTGGCTGCTGAGAAGCTCAGAACAAAATGAAATGCTCGATATCACGAACTATATGGGGTCTTTTTCCTCCTTTCTTTGTGCTCATTTTATATGGCTTTTTTATTAACCTCACTGTTCACACACGCTTTACTGTAAACCACCTCCGAGCCAGAAAGCATTTGCAACACATGGTACAGGTCTCATTCTCTGGGCCCCCTACCTTTGTGGAAGGCTCTAAGTCTGTACTCTCCTTGCTGCCTCAGGCCTGGTGGTGACAATGACCTCTGAAGTGTTGCCAGCCCTGGGCCCCCAAACTCTCCCTTCTTCATCTCCCTAAACCCTGCCCATGCTTCTGTATGCAGTCTCTTTATTAGGCTCTTTTTGGTTGCCCAGTTCATGCAGGCCAGCTCTTTGTAGCCAAGACACTGTCTGCTACCTACTGTGAATGTCCTGGGAGTGGGTCTGGGAAGCAGACCCTCAAAATGGGACTGGGGACAATGCTGCATTGCCCATATATTTAAGGAGTAAGCAATGGGACACTGGTAGGCCATGGCATATAGTGCCACCTCAAGCATTCAGGGTGTCGCTGTTGATGTCCTAGAGGAAAGCAAAGCAATAGGAGATCCAAGGGCTGAGAAACAGTCCCTGTAGCAAAAAAAGGGACTGGAAAGACAGGTCACTTGGCCTCTTCTGATGGCCCCCAAGTGTATAGGGAGGACAGGGAGAAAGTAGTTATTTATGGTCAATGCCAAACCCAAGTGGGATATCAGAAAGCCCTGATGGAATTCCTGAATTGTCTGTGGGTACAGCAGAGAAACAGCTGTCCAGGGCCTGACTGCAAGGGTTGTAGAGTTGCGTCGCTAATTAAATGCTCAGCCCTGTCTGGTCTCTCATGCTAAGGGCGTGGATGGGAAACAGTGGGATACTTTGACCTCTAAATCCCTTTGCCTCCGCCCCCGCCAGCCTCCCCCTGCAGGAACATCTTTCCATGAACACACCTGGGGCAGCTGCCTCTCCTGCTGCCGCCCATTACAGCCTCAGGCCTCACCCCTACGCCTCTTCAAGACCTGTAGGCCACAGAAAGAGTTTGATCCCAACATAGGCCAGATGGAAGTTACCAGGCCTTCGGTGGGAGGGCAGAGCTATACACTGAAAATGTGTGACAGGATCTCATCTCTCCGTGCTGGCCGGAGTCTGGGAAGAATCCTAGTAATGGACTCCAAGGGTGTCAGGAGGACTATGAATTATAAAAGGATCGCAGGAGCCAGACTTCTTAAAATGGAACCCAGGGTTTAACACGCTGGCTGGAGCCCGGGAGGATGGTGTTCAAATTGGCTAGACTCCTTATCTCAAGTCTGTGGTCAAAGTGGCCTAGAGTCGGCACCCCCAGATGCTGGCCTGAATGGACTGCTGTTGATGGCTCCCAGGAGCTCATATAGGTCAGGCTCTTGGGGCAAGAATGGGGTGGAGAGCGGGTATGGAGGGGTAAGCAGAAATTACCCAGGAATTCCATGATCTCTGTCCTGGATAGAGATAAACACGGACGCCTCCTCGTGAGCACTGTTTTTAATGTGTTGATGAAGGCTGTCCTCAGGGCCACGTCTGGAGGCCGTCATTAAGGGGTGTGCAGTAGGTCACTGTGTTAGCATCCTGTGGCTGCCCTAACAAATTGCCAAGAACTGGGTTTTATTCTCTTACAGCTCTAAAGGGTAGAATCAAAACTGAAGGGTGGGCATGGCCATGCTCTCTCCAATGCCCCTAGGGGAAGATCCTTCCTCATCTTTCTCAGTCCTGGGAGCCCCAGGCATTCCTTGGCTTGGGCCTGTTTCACTCCAGTCTCTGCCTCTGTCTCCACATGGTGGTCTTCTGTGTGTCTTCTCTTCTTAGAAGGACATCAGTTGTCACGAGCCGAATTATGTTCCCCAGAAGTTATCTGCTGGAGCCTTAACCACCAGTGACCTCAGAATGTGACTGCATTTGTAGAGAAGGTCTTTAAAGATGTAATTACATTAAATGAGGCCTTAAGGTAGGCCCTAATCCACCCCTTGACTGGTCTCTTTAAAAGAGGAGATTGGGACGCACAAAGGATGCTCATCCATAGAGAGAAGACTGTGTGAAGAGGGAAGAGGGTGGCCATCTCTGAGACAGGAGGAAAGCAAGCCTCCAGAATCGTGAGAGAAGTTTCTGTGAAGCTACCCAGTCTGTGGGGCTTTGATAGGGCAGCCCCAGGAGCTGGTACACAATCATATTGGATTAGGGCCCACCCTCATTCAGTAGGACCTTGAATGAGCTCATTTTCACTTTTTTTTTTTTAAGATTTATATGAGAGAGGGCAAGAGAGAGAGAGAGAGAGCAAGAGAGAGCATGAGCGGGGGAAGAGGCAGGAGAAGGGGGAGAGGCAGACTCCCCGCTGAGCAGGGAGCCCGATAAGGGGCTCCATGATAAGGGGTTCCATGCCGGGACTCTAGGATGGTGACCTGAGCCGGAGGCAGATGCTTAACTAAGCCACCCATGTGCCTAGACCTCATTTTAACTCGATCGCATCTGCAAATACCCTATTTCCAAATGAGGTCACATTCATAGGTCCTGGGGGCTGGGATTTCCAACGTATCTTTTGGGGGACGTATTTCAACCGGCAACAACCACCAGGGGATCAGTTGACCTTAAAAGCTAAAGTTGACTATGTTGTCCCCAGGGGCTCCAGCTTTCAGCCCAGTTCAGCCAGTGAAAGGCACTGGCAGAGAACAGTGGGTGGGAAAGGGGCAGTCAGAGGACTTATTCTGGTTCCTTCTCACTGGGAGGTGACAGTTGGCTCGCTCTACTGCAGGCCTCTGCCCAGCGGCTTTCTCCACGCAGGCTCTCTCTCTCTAAGGGTTCTGGTAGCTGTTCTTTT
>CM053609.1:14237993-14261144 GCA_028646535.1 Procyon lotor | reverse complement strand
GAGGACTTATTCTGGTTCCTTCTCACTGGGAGGTGACAGTTGGCTCGCTCTACTGCAGGCCTCTGCCCAGCGGCTTTCTCCACGCAGGCTCTCTCTCTCTAAGGGTTCTGGTAGCTGTTCTTTCTGTGCCTCTTCAGGCTTGTAGGGTGGGGACAGGGCATCAACGGCTCCCCAATGTTGCCAGCAGCCCCCAGTCCTATACTCCCCCCACCCCCAATGGTTTCCGTAAAGCCCATCTACACCTTTGCAGTTGGCTCCTTTACTGACTCCTCCTCCATCGACCTGAGTGAGCCACGTTTCCTGCTGGGCCCTGCCGATTATTAGGCCGTTTTCCAGGCTCCTTCTGGGATTGGGGAGTGGTGGATTTATCAGAGCTGGATTCTTCCCCTTTGCAAGGCAATTCTCTTGGTTATAAATGTAGGGGATGGTCCTCAAGGATAAGTGAGGGCAGCCTTGATCCAGACTGGGCATTTCACAGGCCGAAAGATGGATATGACAAGGTCCAAGAGGACTTACAGTATTTCCACGGCAGATAGCCAAATTCTTTCCCTTCTCTGCATCTTGTGCGTGGCTTTTGCTTCCTCCATTGAGAAGCAGTCTTCCTCTCTACTTTGCATTGGGCCTGGACTTAGGAATTGCTTTGGCTGATGGGATGGTAGCAAATGTA
Source organism: Procyon lotor (assembly GCA_028646535.1). Taxonomy (NCBI): domain Eukaryota; kingdom Metazoa; phylum Chordata; class Mammalia; order Carnivora; family Procyonidae; genus Procyon; species Procyon lotor. The sequence continues at coordinate 14,260,477 of CM053609.1, read as the reverse complement.
AAGCAAACAGATTGGGAAAGGTTAACACACTATTCCAAGAACTGAATCAGCGTGGGAACAAGCCCAGCTGGGCTGCCGGGGATGGAGAAACACGGGGCCCAGCCACCTGCAGCCCCGCTGACAGCCAGTCGACCAGTGAGTGAGGTGTCTGTACCTGCGTGGTTTCCACAGCACCACTGGCACTGGTTACCTTCTTGCCTTCCCAACCTCCTCTAACTCAGCATTCAGCGGTCAGAAGGTGAGGGAAAAAAGGCACTGAGGAGTGGCCAGAAAGGTAGGAGAAAACCAGTCACGTGTGGAGTCCTAGAACAGTATTTTTCAGGGAGTGCTCAGTTATCACAGATGACGCTTGCTTAAGGGGAGTATCGAGAATGATCCGTCAGATTGAATACCACAGGCGGCCTTAAGGAGAGCTTTGGTGAGCAGGAGGAACAGGAGAGAGAATACAGAACACCTTCTTGGGGAGGCAACTGGTGAAGGGAGAGGTGCAGGCCGTTGGGGGAGTAAAACCCAGAGGGCGGGCAGCCGGGACGGGGGAGCGCTGCCAGGCCAGATGAGCTGTGACCAAGACTTCCACCAGTTTGAAATCCGATGACCCAGCGAGAGCCCGGTGGGTGGCAGGGGACAGGGGGAGACAACTCGAAGCTTGCGCTGCGGGGAAGGGCACCAGAGGGAGCCGGGGCTTGGTTTATTCGATGATGTGGCCTTGCTCCGGTCTGAAGGCACAGCACGTGAACATGGGGTGAGGAGCCAGCAGAGATGGCCGAGGGGAAGGGAGAGGCAGGAGAGGCAGGAGTGGAGTCCGTGCGGAGGGGATGGGATCCAAATGACTGACTTTCTCCCCATGTGCAGAGGCAGGTGCGTTGGCCAAGGACAGAACTCCAGATCCGAGTTTCAGCTGATGATTCACGTGTGCTTTGCCCAAGAATCTTACGTAGCTCCGTGATCAGGAAGGACTGGGGCACACAGTCATCACTGAACACTTGTGTCTCCCGTGTCTAGCACACTGGTTCTAAGCCGCCATCCCGGCTGTAGCCCTTTGCTGAGGCACAGGCAGCGTCCTACCCAGATCGACATGGCTCCTCTGTAGCCCACTCCCTTCTTCCCCACCAGCCTCGGGTTCTGGCCCTACTTCCTCATCCTCTTCGAGAGGAGAGCAAGACCCACCACCCCTGGCCACCTCCGTCTGCCCTTTTGGAATGCTTTCTGCCCTAGGCTTGCAGCACCCAATTTTCACCCATTAATAATATTAATTAACAACCAAATATTAATTATTAATATAATTATTAATACTACTATCCCACGTAACTGTTTCCTTAGCCAGAAGGCTCCCCACCCTGGTTATCCATAGCCCTTGGCTGTTAGGAACACAGGGGCGAAGTCTGCCGTGGTGATCAAGGCTCAGAATTCAAGCATCGTTTCTTCCCATGTGCTCATGACTAATTTCTATATTTATGGAAAAAATGAGGTTTGAGGGAAATGAGTCACATCTCAGAGTATACCAAAAAATGCCCTTCTACTTCTAAAATGAATCACGGAGAGTAACTTAACACACCTTTTCAGCTACAGAAAATATATGAAGGAAAGAATTATTAAAAAGTTCCTTTAGAGTCCACTAGGGAACCTCTCGATGTAAACAACGACTCTGGATGAAATACTTCAATCCAAGCCTGGAACTTCCCCTGCTGTCAACCTTCTGTGTTGGTTAAAAGTCAATCTAGTTAAAAACTGGAAACTGGGATCTCCTAAACCTCACAAGCCCCACCTCTGTATTCACTGGCCCCCTTCTGTCTGGAACCCCTGCTGTCCCCACCCCACTCAAACGTGTCTGCTCAAATTGTTAGTCCGGACTATTCCAATCTATCCGTAAATACTCTGTTCTTCAAGTGTCCTGTTTCTGTTCTCCCCAACCCTCCGCAAGAGACTCTAAGTTCCACGGGACCAGACTGTATTTTTTCCTTTATGTATCTCAAGAACACAGCCTCAGAATACTTCACACATACGAGATACTCAACAAATGTTGACTGATTTATATATGAGACCACTCTAGAATACTTTTCGGGCTAATTACCACTGTTCTGCAGGTTAATTTTGTTCCTTTTTACGATCTCGACTTGACAGCAGGATCAATAAACTACAGCACATGGGCCAAATCCAGCCCATGAGCTAAAAATCTTTTGTTTTCAATATTCCTTTAAGAAAAGTGTGCAAACCCTGAGTGATGGACATTAAAGAGGGCACATGATACAGAGAGCATCACTTACCTCTACCCCTGAAATAATATATTTTGTTAATTAATTGAATTTAAATTAAAAAAAAAATTTTTTTAAGTACACAAACCCAACACTATTATCCTGCCCAGCCTGAAATATTTACGCTCTGTCCCTGTATAGTGTCTTCCTGACAGCCTCTTGACAAGAATGTAACAAATGGGTCATGACGTGAGGGGAATGACCAACAGGGCCCTTAGAAACCCAGTTGGCCCCTGGACAAGATGTTAGTTTATCCTATTAACTTAGCAACTCAAATTCTGTGGACAAACCCCCAGGGATCTGCCAAGTCTGGGGATGGCTGTGGGTGACTGTCATACACTTGCTCGCCACAGGTGAGAAACTGGGAGTAGGGAAAATAAGTAGTGACGGGGGTTGTGGTGGAATGATAAAAAGCTGTTTAACATTTGGTAGACAAAGTTGAGTTCATAGAGAAATTTCCTTGAACTTAATAAAGACACGAAAAATGTCTTTTGCATTTTTTTTTAATATTTACAGTTTCTTTTTTACAAAGTTCTGTACATAAAAATAAATATACAGAAACAACCCCGTCAACTGTCTGCATCAGTAATCCTCGCTGGTGGGCTCACCATTTACAAGGAAGACATCATTCAACGCAACCTGTCACAGAGACTGTCCTACCAGCAAGGACTTCTAGCGCAAAGAACCATCACTAGGTCTCTTTTGTCAAGACTGTTAATCACCTGGAGGGGCTTTATCTACCAACTAGCAATTACCCATGAAATCAATGAATGCGGTCACTGGCTTTAGTGAGGTGTGACCGACTGTCACTACCACTAGTGGTGACGTCTATATCCATCCTATGCTGACCTCAATCGTTAAAGATGCGGTGTAGTTAAGAACAGAAATAAACCCCACTCCCTTTGGCTAGTCACTGTGAAAAGTGTGCGTAAGGCAATTGAATTGAGGGTTACGGATTCATCTTGCTAATGTCAAAAGCGACACTAACAAGATTCTTAGCCTCATCCACCAGATGACGGGCCTCTGCGTCCGGGTCTCCAAGAGCATGCTCCACCTCCTTCACCGGACAAGGGGTTGTAACCTGGGATGAGAGAAAGGAAGCAAAAACAGTACTGGTAACATTCTGTATGAAACATAAAATCGTGAGCCTGACACGCAAAGCACTACGAAGACATGGACTCTATTCTCATAGATCTTTTCATAAAACTTGTAGCTACCATGTGAAAAAAACACTTTATTCTGTGATGCACCTTGAATTGACTTTCTGGTGGGAATAAAAGAAGCCATCTAGCTTCTTGATCTTAACTCCTCAGCAACATAAAAACTCCCCAAAACACACAAGAAATTTGCCCCAAAAAACCTCTCGAGATGGCTGGATTTAAGTATATGAAGGCCTCTGCTACAGTGCTTAATAAAATGTGTACATTCAAATAAAGACTGTACAAGCTACAGAAAATAAATGTAAAAAAAACAATCAAAACAGAATGGAACCCTTCTATCAGTGAGACCTGAGTCACACATGGGCCCTCACCCTCACCCCTAACCCCGTCTGCTCCTTAGCTTCCCAAAGTGAACGGACATTTGGTGACAGCTGAGTGCTCAGGCTTTAGGCCAGCGAGACCTTAACTGAGGTGGTTTTGCTGTGGGATCTTTGGGCAGTAACTCCCGGGGCCTCAGTTCCTTTATTTGTAAAACCAAGCTAGCCAGACAACATCTAGCCCAGGATCGTTGGACACACTGACAGAGACCATGCACAGAAGCAAGTCACGTGTTACATTTCCTACAACGTCCACACCTCTTCTAAACATCACTACTATTTGCTCCAGAAAATATCCTTCTGGTCAATTTTTTTTTAAAAAGATTTATTTTAGAGAGCGAGTGAGAGAGAACACACATGTACGGAGGAGGGGTGCGAGGTAGAGGGAGATGGTGAGAGAATCTCAAGCAGATTCCCCATTGAGCGAGGAGGCGGATGCGGGGCTCGATCCCACGACCCTGAGATCATGACCTGAGCCGAAACCAAGGGTCGGACGCCAAAACCAACTATGCCACCTAGGCACCCTGACAAAAAGTTTTAAAACAGCATTTTCTTCTCAGACACATCGCTCCTCCAGCAAGCCAGCTCTGGGTTCCTGACACAAAGGGGATGGGGCTCAGCCAGTAAGGGCGGCCAAGCTCATGCCCGCGCTGCCTCAGAGCCTGCGTGCCAGTCTCCCCGTGGTCCCCCTGTGATGCCAGCCAGGCCTCCGAGGCACCTCTACAGACAGCCCCTCCTCCCCTGGGGAATACAAGCATTCAGCCTAGAAGCGGTTCCTCCACAAAGTGTTCTGGCGCCTTTGCCTCCTCCTCCCTCAGGCTCCCCGTGGAACTGCTGGCAGATCACAAATATGACTTATTTTCATTTGTGTGTGAGTCACGTCTTCCCAAAAAGATTCGAAAGCCCTCAAGAATGGGATGGAGACGGAGAACAACCGCATCACCTAGAGTGCAGGGGGGCGGGGGCCACGCACAGAAAAGAGCTCTGAATGAGCATCTGTCTGGGTCTCCTTGAGAAATTTATTTGCAAGAAAGAAGCTGGCCCTGGCTGGGAGGATGGAAACCATGGTGTTCTAGCCCCGTGACACTCCTCTGCAGGAGAGGCAAATTAGCCCTCGCCCTGCTCACCTCTCCCATGCCAGGACCTCATGGGATGAGCATGAGATGCTTACATCCGAGGGCCACTGTGCCAGTTACTCACTGGGGCTGTGACTGACCACCCTTTTCAATTTCTTATTCAATGTTTACTTCTTTCCTTTTTTTTTAATGACTGGACACTGAGGCCAAGGAGGTTACGGGCCCACATCCTTGCCCCGGGACACTGGGCAATGGGGGCACTGGGCTCACCAGGCTGGTGACCGCCAGCCATTAAGAGGTGCTTTGCATGCATTTTTTTATTTATCTTCATAATCCCAAACTTAGGAGTTAGCTTCAATTTACAGATAATAAAAGAAGGAAACAGAATCTTGTTTTTCCAAGGTAAACCTAACCTATAATTGCTCGGAAGCCTTTAGCGTCTGGTACTCACCGCCTCCCCGCAGTGGCTTCCTGTCAGCTTTCCGTTTCGGCAGGACTGATGAAGTAGAAGGCCCAGGACTATCTTCTTCTGGAGGCTTTCGTGCATTTCCTTTGTAACTTTTCCCTTCTTGCATGCTGTCCCACATTTCAATCTTCTGTCTCCTTTTTTGTTCTTCAAGCTGAGAAAGAATTGCACATGTAACAGTATGAATTCATAAACTGCCATCTTTCTCAAAGAAAACACTAATTTTGGTGATTTTTTTCATTTTAAAGTCCTTTAAACCGAACCTTCACCTACATTTTCTTTAGTTAATAACACTGCTGTCATCTAGAGGTATGAGTTTAACTCACAGAAACTTTAAGATTTTATTTATTTGAGAGGGAGAGTGAGAGCATGAGCGAGCATGAGTGGGGGGGAGAGGGAGAAGCAGACTCCTCAGTAAGCAGGGAGCCAGACTTGGGCCTCAGTCACATTCTAGGTTAGTGACTAGGATCATGACCTATGCCGAAGACAGAGGCAGAAAGCAGAGGCTTAACCAAATGAGCCACCCAGGCACCCATGTTTTTATAAACTATTAAAGAAAGCAAGAAATGTCATGAAAAAAGAATACGAATTCAGTTCTTCTGAAACTTCCCCATAGAAGGACATTCTTGTATCACGGAAGAACTCTGACTTGGAATGGGTGAGTGTGGCTGGCAGGCCAGCTCTGCTGCCCCCTGGCTGAGGCACCCAAGGAAAGCCGCTTACTCCCTCTCAATCCAATGAGAGCAGATGTGAAGTGCTCTGAAAGTCAAGTACTTTGAAAGGGAAATTAATTTCAGCAGAAAACTGTGCCCAACAATCAGCACTTGAAAAAGCCTGTCAGTATACAGGGAGCAGGCTCCCCAGGCAGGAGGGAAACCCAGTGCCCTGGACCTTCACCTTTGCTTCCTCCTCTTTGTAAAGCAACATGCGTGCCAACAACCCGGCACAGGACCACATCTTGTGTGTGCACAGACCTCTGTGCCCTACATTCCTCATTCCCCATGGAAGCCAGACCTGAACTTCTGTCCGCTCTGTTCAACTGTGATGTCACAGGGACATGTGAGGAGATGCCTTAGGAAGCACATTTCCAGAAAATCTCTCCAGAGTCTTCAGGGTCTGCTGCTGCTAACCCCCAGTACCTGTACCTCATGCTTCCACTGTCTGCAAGGACACAAGGCTGAGGAGGAAACCATCTCTTGACCTGAAGGCTAGTCTACACTCCCAGCTGACATGCAGAACCCCGGGATGGAACACAGCAAGCAGGAGAGCTGATTCAGCTGTGGGTCAGGCAGACTCAATCAGTTTGTTATTGCTATTCTGCCAGTGAGTACAGGAGACAGAACCCCATGTGCTAGAACAATCTTAAAACTGAACACAGGCTTTTGTCCCTTTTCCGATTTTGGGGTGAAGCACACTACAATTTTAAAAAAGTGATCTTTTAAAAAGATTATTTTCAGCTACATCAGCAAACTACCTAAGTGATCAAGCTATTTTACTAACACACACAAAAAACTCAGACGCTGAAGTCATCAGTTCTGATTTGGAGCTCAACTTATTCTATAGCTCTTGGAACAAAACAATAATAATTAAATGGCTAGAGATCAGCAAAGAAAAAAAAGACTAAAATAGAATGGCTCAAAAATGGCATCTATGTATACTATGTGACCATTTCAAAGAAAAATTTCTATGGGTGTTTATATTATAAATATTTCTAGAAAAAAACTAAAAATCAAACACGGAATGCTTAGGCAGCAGCAGGTAGAGAAAGAAGGAGATCAGAAACTTAATTTTCATGGTGCAGATTATTATAGCAAACAATGATTTTTTTTTTTTACTTTGTATGATTTAAAAAATTAAATCAGAGTAATGTGCTAGTACATTCTAGGTTAGTGACTGCACTTAAGTTGAAAGAACCGAACAGTGAAGAAGGCTGCCAAGACAGAGTGACCCAGGAGAATGAATGTGTGGAGGAGGTGTGGTCTTGTTCTGTCCTTTCCTCCTGGACTCCGGCCAAGCTGGGGAGACTGGCCACATACTGGGTGACCTGCAGAAACCACAAGAGCCACTAGCAGTGGCAGGCACAGGACCCTGAAAGCATCAGACACACGGGCAAAACCAACAGCAAGGCCAACTTCTCTGCTGCCTTAGAGCACACAGACACTTTCTTCCGGAAAGGTGAAGAAGGGCCAGAAACATCTGGATGGAAACTTCTTAGAAAGCAGAGTCTACAACTTGGTTGTTTCAGTTACACAGACTGGGACAAATCTGGTGAGTAGTCTTGCTCCTGTGAAGGGTGGCACAACCCAGGTCACTTCCAACGGTTGTCCTTGGTTCTTCCTTCCCCCTCCCCACCCACTGCTCCCCAACCAAACCACATGCCTTTTTAAAAAAATCTTTCAAAACTCCGTCTCCTGCTCCTCATCTCACCCCTGGGTTGAGCCCACTGCCGCCCTCGCCCCGGCTCGCCTTCAGTCCACTGAAGAATGGCCCCACCAAGCTAGATCGTGTGAGATACGGGGCCTGAACAGACAATGGAGCAAGAAGCTGAATGTGTCCTCTGAGTGTCCAGTGCTACGGCACTGGGACACATGGTTTTGGGTGAGAATACTGTGAAGAAACCATTGAAAAGTAAAAAGGTAAATAAAAGAACACCTTTTTTAAAGAGTATTTACTTCATAAACAGTTAAGGTATTGTGCAAGGAAAGCATGCTGACTGATACTGAGTTAAGTGGAATCGATTCTGCCGTAATTAGTTTCCAGTAATTACGGTGGCGGTGGGAAGGACATGCAGGCAAGCGTGTTTATACACACTCACTCACACTCACACTCACACACACACACACACACACACACACACACTTATCCACAAAGCAGCAAAATATTTCTTAAGACCACATACTGAAACTAAAACCAGCTCATACCTGTCTTAGTTTTTCCTTATGCTTTTCAACTTGTGCGTTTAATTCTTCTTGCATTTTCAAACGAGCAGCTGCTAAAGCCTCCTGTCGTTTAACAACAACATCAGGTTCTAAAATGTCAGGGAAAAATTTGAGAAAAAAAGAAACTCTTGAGGTCTGTATTATTAGAAGGATACAGAAGTACCGATGCCAAGCAATGCAAAAACGTGTACTTTACATGAAGTCTCCCGCTGTGCATAAGTTCTACTGCTTATGGGGGCAGAAAACTGTCCTACTGCCATAGTTTTTAGCCCCCATTAAAGACCCAGGGTACCAGATATCCTTGTTAGAGATGTGTATTTCTTTTCTTTTCTTTTTTATTTTAAAGATTTTATTTATTTGACAGAGAGAGACGGCGAGAGAGGGAAAAGCAGGCTTCCTGCCAAGCAGGGAGCCCAATGCGGGGCTAGAACCCTGGGATCATCTGAGCTGAAGGTAGACGCTTAACAACTGAGCCACTCAGGCGCCCCTAGGGACATGTATTTCTGGGCTCCCTCAGCAATTCTCACTCAGAGAGTCTGGCATAGCCCCGTGACTGAAATGTAAGTGGTCTGAGTGGCACCTCGAGATTCCATTCCACAACCTCGGCTTCTAACATCCAATCTCCAAGCTGACTAGAATTCGAGAAGACAACAAGGGAAGATGGAATTTTCTGACCATTAGCCATCACTTATTTAGCCCAGATCCATACCACAAAGCGGTAAAGATCCTTAGGCATTTTATGCTTACTTCTACACAAAAGGATACTTCCAGTTAGTATTAATGGAAATGAGTTCCCCAGTTTTATCAATGTTTTCTCTGCTTTGTATTATAGAAATATACTCTCAAGCTCTCTATCTGCTCACCTATTCAGACCACCAATGTTAAGAACCACCACAGGGCAACTACACGGTGGTGTGGCTAATTTTTAAAGAAGAAAACTGGGGCGCCTGGGTGGCTCAGTCGTTAAGCGTCTGCCTTCAGCCCAGGTCAGATCCCAGCGTCCTGGGATCGAGCCCCGCATCAGGCTCCCTGATCGACGGGAAGCCTGCTTCTCCCGCTACCGTTCCCTCTGCCTGTGTTCCCTCTCTCGCTGTTTCTCTCTATCAAATAAAAAAAATAAAAAAAAAAAAAAAAAAGGAGGAAACTTAATTTAAAAAATAAATAAATAAATAAATAAATAAAGAAGAAAACTAAGTAGAACGATACATCCACATCAGCACTCTCCAAAAGTATAAGCAACCATTGCTACCTACAGAGTGGTGGAAAAAGAGCACTTAACTGAATCCACATAAAACGGGCCAAAGTGCCACAGTCCAGGTAGCCACGGCTGTGTGTGTCTGTGTGTGTGTAGTGGGAGAAATGACTGGAACTCTATCTTTAGAAACAAAACAAAAGGGGCGCCTGGGTGGCTCAGTGGGTTAAGGCCTCTGCCTTCAGCTCAGGTCATGATCTCAGCCCCTCATCTGGCTCTCGGCTCAGCAGGGAGCCTACTTTCCCCTCTCTCTCTGTCTGCCTCTCTGCCTACCTGTGATCTCTCTCTCTGTCAAATAAATAAAATAAAAACAGAAACAAAACAAAATTATACTTCCACTTCACAGAAATGTGAATTTTTGTAACATTTGTAATTATTGGGTCATTCTTAGAATAAAATCAAGTGTGTATTTTTTAACCAAATGTTCCCTACAAAATTGTACACCACCACAACATAACACTACGCTTACTTTTTTGCAGTGCCTCACAGAAATAAGCCTTTTTAAAAATACCCAGCCTATCATCATCGTATAAACCTACTTTTCAGTTGTAAGAGGTCTCACCCTTGAGCACTTCACTCGTAGAGATGGCTTCACCAGGTGACCAACACTGTTTCCTAATACCCCTGCCACCCACTTGAAATTCTATATCTTATGCAAGATGGCCAACTGTAATTTGTAGTTTGTTGTCAGATGTACAGCCAAGAGCCAAAAAGACAGAGAATGGCAGGACCACAGAGTTTCATGGGAGGGGAGAAGAGGTATGTTTGAGAGAAGGACATTCCTAATAAGTCTTTGTGCCAGTGACTCCTTTTGGGTTACGACATTTGCTTTTCTCCCCGAACTCACTAATTGTGCTGAGTCAGAAGAATGATTTGTATTTAATTGAGCTGCTATTCAAAATGCTTGGCATTTCTTTTAGATATGTCCTCAGAAACTAGCTTCTGCCTAGCGAAAAAGGCTGCTGTTTCAGAGGGAATATGTTTTCGAAACAACCAAGCGTAATTTGGAATCAGATCTGATGAGGAAGTTGTGAAAATCAAGATATGGTGGATATAAAGAACCAAGGCTGAGTTTCTTGTCACTCGCAATGGTTCTAGAGGTTCAACAGGCAGACCCACAAGTATGGAGAAGCTGGGAAGTTTTCATTTCAATCTATCCTATTAATGAAAAACCATTTAATAAGATATGCAGTGAGTGCTTTACCCATCATCAAGGAGGTGATTAAAATCTTTAAAATTAGGGGTGCCTGGGTGGCTCAGTCCTTAAGCATCTGCCTTCAGCTCAGGTCATGATCCCAGGGTCCTGGGATGGAGCCCTGCATGGGCTCCTTGCTCAATGGGGAGCCTGCTTCTCCCTCACCACTCCCCCTGCTTGTGTTCCCTCTCTCGCTGTCTCTGTCAAATAAATAAATAAAATCTTTAAAAAAAACACAATACTCCGAAATTAAAAAAAAAAGCTATTGCACATTTCCCAAAATCAATTACAGACGCATAAAATGGCCTTCCCTTCATACAAATTAGAATCATGAACTTCTTAATCTTCCTAATAGACTAACTTCTAAATACTAAAAGAAATAGGTGTAAAGCCACTGCCTTCCGTTCTGTTATCAGGCACTTACCCACAGCAGCCGCAGCTCGGTCCAGCTGCCTTTGTCTCAAGGCCCTCAGCCGGCTGGAAAGCTTCTGAAACACCACATAGAGAAGGATGCAGCTGAAGACGATGTACCAGCCATAGGTGGCTAGCAGGGAGCCCACTGAAAGGAAAATAGTTTTCAAGAAACTGAAAGTCATAGCATTATCCATAAAAGTCAACGAAGACAAAGGAAGCGTAGCTCCTGCCCTCAAAACCCTCTGGGTCTAGCCGAGGAAATGGCCTCCTAAGGAGGCAGTTAAAATAGAAGCGAACTCTATTCAGGGGTCACCGAGAGGGGACTTCTCAACCATCTGGGGGAGTCAAAGGGCAAGTCCGGAGGATTGAGGGCACCTCAGAGCGGTTTTGATGGGTCAAGGGAAGTTTACCCGACTCAGGAGGACAAAGGCCTTTCAGAGCTCAGGAACTTAGAGAAAGAGGTGGCCGTGGGGGCTGACACGGCGCCGGGCACGGGGTGGCGGGGGTGACGCGAGACCTGGAGGAAAATGCCCAGGGCCGAATGGCCCCAGTCACCGCAAGCAGAGGGCTTGCTTCGCATAAAGTGAAGGATTCGCGCAAAAATGAGCCCGACTGCACCGCCCAGACAAGTGTGGCTCCGGGAGGGCCTCCGCGCGCGTTCCAGGCCCTCCTCCCAGACCTGCGTGCGGCGCCACCCGGCTGCCGGCCAGGCCTCCCCAGGCCTCCCCAGGCCCGGCCGGGCGCGCAGCAGAGGACGACCCACCGAACATGGCGGCGCCCGGGGGAGCCGGCGGTACGAGCCTGTGGCCCGCGGCAACTCACCGGTGACGTGTAGGTAACGCAACCCCTCTGTCTCCAGGGCCGGCCGCGCGGACAGCTGCTGCCCGTCCCGCTCCATGGCCGCCACCCAGCCGCGCGACCCCGCCGCGTCAGCTGGAGTCTTCGGTTTCCGGCCCGCCCCTACGTACACGTGGCGCGCGCCCGAGCATAGCGTCCGGGAGTTCCGGCCAATCGTGGCGCGACCCGACCCCGAGGCTCGGCCAATCACAGCGAGGGCGTGGCCAGCCGGGCGGGGCCGGGAGAGCCGGGCGGGGCGGGGCGGTGGCAGAAGGCCGCGGTGTAGCGGGGCCGCTTCCCTGCTCGCGGGAGTGAAGCCGCGTGACGGGTCTCCGGGCAGACTCCGTCTGACAGGCTTACGTTTGTACTAATTGCTCACCGAGGTCACGGGGTTAGAGGCCTCCTGGAAGCAGGATTTGCGCCCACATCCTTGCCCCGGGCCCATCGGGTTACGCAACTCGGCCGGCGGAACCCGGCCGGTGAGGGTTGCAGCCAGGATCCGCCCCCAAGGCGTGCAGTTGAAACCCTGGCAGACTCCTCCTCCAGCTGCCCCGGTTACTTTTCAGGCTAAGGAAGGCCGGTCGACCCTCAGGGTTCTCCTCCCCTCCAGAGCCAAAACCTCTTGGGAAAGAATTAAAGCAGTGGCTCCAACACGTATGGAATCCAACACTACTAGGTGTCACAAGGCAGTACGAGTTGTTCAGAATGGTTTCCAGGCTGTTTTCCCTCCCCTGCAAAGCCCTCCTCCACCGCCTGCCACTCTTCTCCCGTCACTAGGGATCCGAAGCCCACCTTCACCGCCGTATTTGAAATTTGAGCTTGACTGTTTTTGGAGAAGTTTTGGAAGTGAATACGCCTAGCTGTGTCTCGAAAGGAGGGTGGAGAATCAGGAATACAGTCGTGAAAAGACAGCGAAGAGGGGATGACGTCAAAGCTCTTCTTGGCCTTGAGAACGGGCTCTTGAAATGGGGAAATTGAGGACTCTGGGTTTTGTCAGTTACGGCTGTGAAGACAGCCATTGATTTGATGAGTTTAGGAGAAATTTAATTCCCTCCTTGATGTTTTCCTCTCACTTGTAAAAGGTGATGAACCATCACTGTTTTGAAGTGGTTTCTCACTCAGTCTGGTATTTTGCAGGAACCCGATGTGCTAAAACTGAACTATTTCTCGGGATTATGACTGCAATATTTGATTTGGGATCAGTCTTAAATATACCTTGTGTATAAATAATCATAAACTAATCAGGAGATGGGGGTGCCCAGCTTGTTTGGTTATGCTCTGGACATTAGGTACACTATACTGTAGGAGTCACTGTTCAAGGAAGCAGTTGGTAAGGACCTCTCTTTTTTCTCAGAGCATTAATATCCTGAAAAGGCATGGGGCACAAATTTTGATTAATGCTTGGAAAGTTCATTTTCTTATAGTAACTTAGTGGTTAAGATTGCTGGTGGCATGGGTTGGCTAAGAAGGCTTTTAACAGATACTTCCCTACCTTGACAGGTGTCAGATTAAGATGTAAAAGTTTCAAGAATGTTGTGGTTAACGTCATTTCAGAGCTCACAGTGTAGCTCAGGAATTACGATATTTGGGGTAGCTATGGAGGAAAATCCTACCTCAGAGATCCTACCTTACTGTTGCCAGCTTTCAAACCAAGTCAATGAAGTAAGTCAACCTGCATATCATCAAAATACCAAAATATTGCATCTGGTTAAATGGAAGAGAAGAGTTTGCTTTATATGCCTTGTTTACCGACACTGCCCTGCAGTGTTTGCAGGCATAAAGATGGAATAAATTTAACATTTAATCTCTATAATTTGAACAAAAACAGTGAATAATTCCTGTCACTCAGGACTTTGTGATATAAAATAGAAACCAGCACAACAATGAAAATAATGTACATTTTTAAACACCAAGCAAGAATAAAGTACCTTTGCATACTATTATAAACTAGTGTGTTTACATATGTATTTAAGGTATTATGAATAGTACATTCAACTAAAATCTAATAGATTTTGAATTATTAGGATGCAGGGATAAAGGGGTTTTGCTTCAGTTCCTAGCACAACGCTGTTGTTAAGTTCCCATTGATAGAAGTTATTCTTCCTAGCCAGGCTTATGCATTACCTTTGTCCCTTTAATCAGGGTGTATCATCTCATCTAGCTTATCTAGAACCTTAAAGTTATCTCAGCACACACTGTTCAGTTTAACTGCTCAGGGGTTATTTGCAAAACCAGGACAAAGATCTCCCAACCAGTCAGACCGTGGTAGACTAAATGGCAATTCATCATTCCTTCCTGCAAGGATATCCTTCTAATAGCCTCAGGGTGGAAGTAGTAGTATTTGCCCATCCTTTGACTTTGGACTTGGCCAGATGGCTTGCTTAGGTTAATGACGAGTAGGCAGACATAACAGAGTCTGTTTTGAGTGTAGGTCTTAAGAAGCCTCTAGTGTTTCCTCCTTGTGCCATTGCCCAGTTAGCTCACTTGCCCAAGGAGAATGAGATATGCAAAGCTGCGCCACCCTAGTTAACCCATAGACCTGCAATGAAAAGCAAAGCCAGCTATGAGAATAAATGGTGGTTGTCACTTAAAACCCTGAGTTTTGGTGTGGTTTTTTAGGCAGCATTACTGTGGCAATAGCTAACTGATAAATTGTCTAACCTCACCTATTCACAAAAGTATATGAAACAAGACAGGATTAAAGGTGTTGGTAGCTGAGGGAGATTACAGAGATGGCAATCAAACAATAATATTTCTCAAACTTGAATGACCCTTTCAATGACACTCTTGTAGATTCCTACTGTGGTATTTAAAGATTTTATTTGAGACAGAGAGTGGGAGAGCGGGTGGGGGACATAGGGCTTGATCCCAAGACCCTGAGCTAAGGTCAGATGCTTGACCTACTGAGCCACCCAGGCGCCCCTTACTGTGACACTTAAATTGTTAAATATCTACATATATAAAACTATATATATAACTACATGCATTTCCTAAATTTATAGTTCTTAGAACCTCAAAACCTAATTACAAATGCTGTTACAGGATTTCCTTCTCCTTCGGTGCCCCGGTTCTTGGTCATGCCACTCCAAAGAATGAAGAGGTAGACAAGATGAAGAGTGCTGGACAACAAAGCAGTCTATTGAGTGACAGTAAAGTGATAGTACAAAGCTCCCGAAGAGGGAGGGGATCCAGAGGGTTGCCGTTCGGGTTTCTAAGTCTAGGGATTTTTATGGGCTTTGACGAAAGGCTATTTTAATCTGATTATCCCTCCTGCATCTGGCATCCAATCCGGGTTTTGTCATCTATTAGGTGGGAAAGGGTGGAGGGTTCCTTTCAGGGTGGTGTAAAATCCTTCTTAGGGTGGTTTCCTCTTGTGGGAGGGCGCCTTGCCCCAGCCTGCCTTTCTTCCTACTACCCCTCACTAATACTACAAATCTAATAATATTCAAATCAACATCTTAATGTAGTTGCACAGAAATAATTCTTTTGAGTGTTGCCATGACTATGCCACTGGTAAAAGTTTCTACTATAACACGATAGAAGTTATTGTCTTTGACTGAACTTCATGTTCTGCAAAATTGCACATTGAAGCCATAGGGCTTCTGGGAAAAACTGGGTTGAGGCAATCCCCATTTTTCTGGTCCTGAGACGCAGATATTGGTGGAGCTCTGAGCAAAAGAGCCCTCACATTCATCTTGTCAATTTCTGCAAAATCCTCACTTGGGGTAACAGCATAAATACCATGACAAGACCTCCTTTTCTTTTCTCTCAGCAGCCCACAGATCATTAACTGTGGGTCACTAAACTATTTGGTGCCAAAGCAATCCTGTTTAGTGTAGATCCACTCAGGCGACAGCACCAGAATCCACAGTCAAAGCTGGGACCCTAAGTAAGCTAGAGGTAAGGAAGGTGACTGGAGGGAAATGAACGGCAACCAGTTGGTTATTATGGAGGGTAGTGACCAGAGGCTCATTCAGAGTCCCCTTAATAGGTGGTTAATAAATGGTGGGAGCAGGGAGCCTCCTGACTAGGATGGCCAACAGCTTCCCTGGATCTTAAGCATGGAGGAAAAAGAACTGGACTCATTTTAGTTGTCCTGTCAGAAGCAGAAAAGGCAGCCTCATGGCTTCTGTCATGAAAGATGTCGTAGCTCAATTGTAAGCCAGGCCAGGAAGATCTCTAAGACCGCCTCCCCACCCCTGAGGCCTTCTCTTCTGATCCCATGTATATTTAGTAATGTTCTAATCCCAGAGATTAATCTAATCCTGGGTGAGGCAGAGCACCAATTCCAGAGTTATCTTCCTTTCAAATTATATTAACTTCTAGCTTATAAATCCACCTATTGTCTATTTGGGTTAGCTCCTGGGTGCCTAAATGCCCCAGGAGATCATTGAAAAACATCAACCTTCCAACCTGTCAAGGTGAGGGTATAAGAGTACAGCAACGCACTCTGGTTTGGGCCATCAGTAAATGGGTCATAGGGGACTGTTCTAGAAGAATGGTGCAGGTAGATGTTAAGGAAGTGGTGAGAGAGGAGGCTAGAAATCGTTTGGGGAGCGTTGTCCTCTGATGACAACACCTGGGAACCTACTGGAAGTGCAGCCCCACCCCCAGGATCTTGCATTTGAACAAGGTGCCCTAAAGTTCATAGCCATAGCTTTGGGGATGGAAAGCACTGGGTTAGGGCCATACTGAGGAAATCCGCAGGCCAAGTTCCCCGGATACCCAAGTTCCATCTCCTTTCTGAATGCTCTGCCCTCTTTTTCTACCACATGGAGGTTTAGTCCCACTGTTGCCCACAGTTCTGTCTTCCCAGCTAGGCTGTCGGCTCCTTGAAGGTTGAGTTCCTTCATGGCTTATGCATCCTGGGAGCACTTTAGAAAAACAACAAATTGGCCTGGCAGCAATCACCCACAATTGTTCAGGGGTCTCCTGACGAGAGTGTTTCTCACATTCCTCATCCAAAGTAACACCAGCAGACGGAAAGATGGATGGTGAAAGTGCTCACCTCCACCACCTTGTTTTTATGATTAGCCGAAATTGGCCAAAATAGGGTGGGAAAAATGGAACAAAGCATCCAGAAGCTGTGAGGAAATTGCCGTAGCCTGCTCCCTGGGCCAAGACTTCCCCCCAACCCCCAACCATGTTCCAAACGCTGGAACGTGCTGCCCCTCTGCTCGGATTCCAACAAGCAGAAGTTGCATTCCTCTATAATTTTTCAAATCAGTAGTTGAAGCCTAGCTGCCTTCAATGAAGCTGTTGTTATTCTCTGTGTGGGGAAAAACTGCACCGGAGATCGCAGTCTTACTAATAACCACTGGCAGCACACAGATAATCTTGAGTTTTATTAAGAATTTAAAAATCTAAACATTTTATAGAAGCCTGCGAAGCGTACCCAGAAACACCACCCTCCAGCATTTCCAACATCCACACGTCCCTTATACCTCAGCACGCTGCACATCCCATGACAGGCAACTGGGCAGCACAGTGAATGTCGCTGTGTTTTTACTATTTGTAGAAAACTGGCATTTAGATTTCAAAATTAATAATATTACAAAATTACCAGCAGCAGTCTTAAGCATTTCAACAATGCTTATGAACTCCACTTTGCTGACCCAAACAAGGCTATTATTCCAAGTTCAACAAGCAGGACTTGTCCCAAGGAGGCGTATTACACATCCTGCAGATACTCAGGCCACATTGCTCAGGACCCATTTGTGACCGTGTCTTCTTCCATCTCCTCCTCTCCGTCATCTGTGGGGCCTGAAGAAGAACACAAAGCCAGAGGTCATATTGATTTCAGAGCATGTGCTCGCTCTGGATGCGAGTGGCCGCTCTGTAAAGCTACTTTGTGCTAGTTACCGGATTAGGTACAAAAACCCCAACCCCAGCACCTGCCCTCAAGGAGCTTATTAGTGCCCAGAGACTACCTGTCTTTGGAGGTATGAGAAGGGGTGGTCAATCCTAGGGAAAGGGTTACAGAGGTGTTTTATAAAAGTTAAACTCATGGGGCGCCTGGGTGGATCAGTCGTCAGGCATCTGCCTTCGGCTCAGGTATGATCCCAGGGTCCTGTGATCGAACCTCACACCAGGTTCCCTGCTCAGCAGGAAGCCTGCTTTCCCTCTTCCACTCCTCCTCGTGTTCCTGCTCTCACTGTCTCTCTCGCTGTCAAATAAATAAAATCTTAAAAAAAAAAAAAAAATCAAACTCATTGTCTGACATTCTAACAACCCATTTTGGTTGAGCTGATAATTCGTTTTTTGTGACAGTAAAAAGCTTATACTTTGTGTTTTGTTCTTACCACTATCACAGGCAAAAAAAAAAATGGGAATCCTCAAAAAACATCTGGATACCTAATATATGTCCGTTAATGGGGAACTCAGTGACTCTACTATCTCTAAGTTACAGAAAGTATGGCAACAACCCAAAGTCTTACTTTTCTTCATCAATTTACAGCAGATATTTGGGTCAATGTATTCTGAAAAAGGAAGTGTTTTTAACTCTATCAGTGTTTGGGAAAATTACTCTTGTTTAAGCCTACTGCTTCCACAGTTAGCCCCAACTTCAGAGTGACAGATACAAAACTACCAAGACAAGAAGGTCAGTCAAGTTTTCATGTATGCAGAAGTCTAGGCCCGCTGAAATCTATGGAGTACGCTGAAGCACGTCTCTCCTCCTCTTCCCAGTGAACCTCCAGACCACAGTGAAAATCCTGAGATTGTAAGCCCCAAAAAACATTCTGGGGGAAACAAATAAGCTCAGTAATTCTGTCATATGACAGTCACAATAAGCCACTGTGAACTGCCTCTTCCCCCACATGTCACCACTGAGCCCTGAAAACCTTTAACGAACTTCTAATGTTCTCAGCCTTAAGACCACATCCATCACAGTCTGCATGCTTCCTCTGTTGGCTTCACCCCACCACATTCTCCCTGTGCCTTGAACTTCACTCCCATTGGCCTCTTCCAGTTCAAGTGGGCGAGACTCCTGTTTGCCACAGGTGCTTTGCCTGTGTAGTCCTCCCTTCCTCCTCTTTGCCCATAGAATGTCACTCTGCCTATGTTTAGTTCAGCAATTCACCAGCGCTTTAGTTTTTGGACCGAAAGAGCTTTTGTTTATGTACACTTATAAATACTGTATTAGATTCATCAACACTGTATCAGAAATTAAGAACAAGTATTTTAAAAAATTGTAATTCATTATAAAATGTCTTCATTAGAGTGCCTGGGTGGCTCCGTCGGTCAAGCGTTTGCCTTCAGTGCAGGTCACAATCCCAGGGTCTTGGGATCGAGTCCCATATGGGGCTCCCTGCTCAGTGGAGAGCCTACTTCTCCCTCTCTGCCTCTCTCTGTGCCTCTCAACAATAAATAAAATCTTTTTTAAAAAAAAAGCCTTCATTACATGTTAACGTTTATGTTTTTACATATAAAAAAAAAAATAACACTTCCCAAAACAAAAATATTTAATGAGAAGCCTGGCATTATTTTCTACTTTTGCCTCTCTCTGTCATGTCTGATGAAGAGCCGTCAGCTGGACCCCAGGACTGGTTTCACCAGTCCACCTGATGCAACACGTTGCTTTCATTGAAGGAGATGAAGAAAATCAGCCCCATAGAGATGTGCAGCTAGGAAAGGAAGGTGTATTCTAACAGTGTAACAGTGTATTCAGACAGTTGTGGGTTTTCCTGTTTGATGCTAATCTAAAACTTGACAAAAGCAGTAGTTTCTTAAGGGTTAGTTTGCAATGTGGAGTCTGAAACCTTATCAATGAACCTCTCATACCCTCTTACTTGAAAATCCATAGATCTACCTCGTTTTCCTGGAAGTGACAAGTTCACTTCATATTCAAGAAGATGCCTGCCTCTCAACGGAAACAACTGCTCGAGTGCGTGGAGACAAGCATCCAACTTAGGCATGCCGTCGTGTGTACCCCCATCCCGTCACCCAGGTATCAGAAGACGTGCACCTAAAAGGTGATATTTAGTAACATTCATCTCTTTGCTTCGTGAACGATGTTCTGAAGTTAAATCGGTATACATTTTACTAAGAGAGTGCACAGCAGTTTAGATTGAGGACTTTAGGCCATGACCTTGACCTGTGCCGAGGCCCCAGCAGTTTTAACTGCCATTACTGCCGCACCATCAGTGCGAATGTTAATAATGGTGGAAAAAGCAACACCTTAGTGTTATTACATAAACTTATTATACAAAGTTTTAACCTCAGATGCCCACGGGCTCAAGGGCTACACAGTGAGAGCCACTGGTCTAGTTAATGTCTTACTCATTTTTGGCTTCCATTCAAACATGATTTGCCCAAGGGAACTTTCTTTGAGCTGCCAGTCTAGGTAGAAGGCCCCAGTTACATTCATATCAAAACCTGTAATATGCATTATTTTGAATAGTTTTTACTTTACACCTCCAGTGCCTAACATAAAGTTGGCATTCAAATATGACAACAACCAACACTTACCAAAAATGTATGCTCATGTCAGACCCTATGCTAAGTGCTATCTAGGAACTCTTACTTATCCTCTCAAAAACCTTTTGAGGTTGGTACTATATATTATCTCAAATTTAAAGATGAGGAAACAAACTTGAGGCTAAGTGAGGATGAAGAAATTCACCCAAAGACAGAGCTGGTGAGGCTAAGATCTGGGCTTCATGTTGTTTGGCTCTGGGGTTCGTGTTTCCAACCAACTACTAAGGTATCTATCCTATACACACACACACACACACACACACACACACACACAAATACACACAGGAGTGAAAGTCCGCATGGTTCCCTCTAGTGTTTGGTTTCATTGCATGTTAGGGAATAATGTATGCTTAAGTTTTACATAAAAAACCCTCAGAGTCCTATGCCAGAATATTCTACATCAAATAACTTGAGCATATAAAGGGATTTTGCATACATTAGATGCTAACGTTCTTGGGTCACGGCATCTGAACTGTTCTGGAATCACTTCAAGTATAACATGAATTGGGAAGTCCGCAGACAGACCGCGGTGTCCTCACCTGATCTGCGTTCCCTGCCAGGTATCTGACCGGACTGCAGCAAGCCCTTCAGCCGCTCCACTTCAGCCAGGGTGGATGCATTTGCTATAGCATTCTGGAGGACAGAAAACAATGGAGACGGACCATTAATTGCATCTAAGGATCAATCACCCAGAAAACCCTACAGAAGTCCACGGCAACTCTGTGAGTTAGAATATTAAACAGTTGTGTTGGGGCAAGAATTTTATTGTCACACTGAAATCAACCCAAAACCAAATTTAAATTCCCAAAATTGGTAAAGGGATGTGGATCCGCTTTTAAGAGAACAAATAATCAATGCACACGTCCTAAAATTTTAGTGAATTAAAGCACCTATTTGGAACTATATTTACTGGATAATTTAGGAAGCGATATGAAATTAGGATTTCCCACTGATCATCAAGCAGACCTTTCAGGGAGCAAATCTTTGAAAATAAAAACTAAGACAAACACTGAGATAGCATATTAAGGTAACTGTTCAAAACAAACACATCCTGGGAAAATTAGAAAGAACTAGAGCTGCCTCTTTGGCTCATGTAAGTAATTTAAGTCCAAGTCAAATAACTTTATACTAGTTCCTTCCTTATACAGAATACAGCAGGAATCTACCTTGGGGGTGGTGGAACGGGACTACACTGTTCAGAACTCGGTCTATTACTTATGTCCTAAACCCTAGGCAACTCTTTCCGATCCAAGAGTCCTAACACCTTATTACCTTGATTGCTTCTACATCCCCTGGAGACGGCCCACCTTTCTTCTTGTCAGTTGGCAAACCAGCACCTGGGTTGAAACTTGGGAGGGGGAGGGAAGAACACAACTGTTAAATCCGGACCAATGGAAGTTGCTTCTCTTTTACTTTCAAAAAAGCTTTTGAAAGTAATTCAACCAGTGTAGTATCTTATCTTTGTTAACAAACTGATACAAGAAACTCTCTCCTTCAGAAACACCACCCAGTTCTCATCTTCCTCTAGAGAAAAAGCAGGAAGTATACAATGTTGCATTAAGACTGAACACAGAAGGATTTGCTAACCTGGTAGAAATCTCATGTGATGTGTGGACCATTGATGGTCACGGGCTATCATCACACAAATTCAATACTGTATTAGGCACAGGTGTTTTGTTTAATTCTGTAGGAGGCAAAAAGCCGACAGATAGTGTTTCTGAAGGTGAAGTGCAGTGAAGTTGGATATCCGTATCTTACGTTTTGCTTCTCCTGGCAATATCCTTTGCAAGTTGTGCACCCCGTTTGCCCTTGAACATTTTCTCTGCTTCCTGACGCTCCTACAGCAACACCACACACAGAGTTAATGGAAATAGGAATACCACATGCATTTAGATGCATTCCTCAGAAAACACGGAAGAAAACTCTCCTGAAATACTCTGGGCTGGTAAAAATACCAGAAAGCCAATTTCAAATTAAAAGGAGACAAATGGCCTTGCCTTCTCTGGTGAGGCTCCCTGAAGAAAGTTCCCCTCCTAGT
>CM053609.1:14009058-14237493 GCA_028646535.1 Procyon lotor | reverse complement strand
TCTAACCTAAACCTTGTGCATGACAACTCCAATTATTGTAAACTTCTGCTGTGCCCTTACCCGAACAGAATGGTCACTGTAGTGAGGTGACTAAAACAGCGACCTCAGCAGGAGAACTTCCCTTCATAGGCTCTTTTCCAGGGGCCCCTCTGTTAGATGGAATTCTTAAGAGAAGGTTCTGGAAAAAGACCTCGTATCAATATTATCTCCCATGATGGCTGTCATTTGCAGGCAAGACTGGATTTAGTCTAGGGTAAAGAGATTGTGTGTGTGTGTGTGTGTGTGTGTGTGTGTGTGTGTGTGTATAATCCTGTAAGACTCTAAACTCTGGGACTTTCCATCCATTCTGATGGCAGGCCACTGGGAATGGGTCCCTCTCTCAGTGCTGTCACTTTCTCTTCCATCGTTGCTTCTGCTCCACATCTGTCAGTGGTCTCAATCCTTCCCCTCTTGCAGAACATTGCCCAAAGTAGCCAATAATGGCCCCATTCTGGATTTTTCCTCACAATTTCCCAATTCTATAGCCGCCATTGGTATATATGCAACAAGTGATGGTGGGCCAGATGTTTGCCACTGCATAGCAGAGGTCCCCAACATTCCATCCTGTGACGTTGGGGTTCTCAATCTCTGCCCCTTCCACCCCCCTCAGCCCATTTCCGCAGCCCTCTACTGCCAGCTTCCAGATTTGGGCTTCGTTGGGAGGGCGTTGGGCTATAAGAAAACATGAATAATGGGGAGGGATTTATTGGGTCTCACGCAACACAAAGTCTGGGGCAGTCCAGGGCTGGCCTAGCATGGACTGGGGGGGGGGGGGCTAGTGACAGGCACTCAGGCTCTTCCTTGCTTTCTATTCTGCTCTTCCCATTCTTTCCAGCCTTCTAAATTGGGCATAATTCTCAGTTTGTGAGACAGAAGTTTGGTTAAGATAATTCCACAAAACAGTTTATTTTTAGTTTTATTTTTTAAAAGATTGCATTTATTTGAGAGAGAGAGAGAGCTATGCAGAGAGAGATTATGACCTGGGGGAGGAGCAGAGGGAGAGGGACAAGCCCAGACTCTACACCCAGCACAGAGCCTGACGTGGGGCTTGATCTCAGGACCCTGAGATCCTGACCTGAGCCAAAATGAAGAGTCCCACACTTAACAGACTGAGCCACCCAGGCGGCCCAAGATAGGAGTTTATTAAAAGGAATTTGGGGGAAAGTTGGAGTAACAGGCTGGAAACTAAGCCCCAAGCATCAACAACCCACATTCTGACACCAGGGAGAAGCTAAAGAGGAAACTACAGCCACCGTGCCATGGAGCACCAGATGCAACCTTAACGCAGTTCGCACTGCGGCCACCACCAGCATCCTTTCGTCGCTGGGAGCTCAACCACTGCTATCCTCTGGGGCTTCTGTCTGGACTGATGCCATATGAACTTGAATCTGATTGGTAGAGCTCAGGTCACATGCCTGTGCCCTGCAGAGGAGGTTGGAAGGGAGGGGCTTGTCTCGTGAGCTTGAATCTGATTGGTGGAGCATAATGGCGTCCTGGGTGCAAAGAAGACCGGGAAGAGAATTTTCTCCATGCTCACAGGGATCCAAGACTCTTAAGGTGAGGAAGTCTCCCAAGTAGAGCCCGAGTGTTCTCAAAGAATGAGGCAGCCAGTAAATGCGACCTTTGTCACTCCATGGGCCATGTCCCCGCCTTCCCCTCCTCTCCGTCACTCTTCTCTCCACCCACATCTGCCTCCTGTCCCGCAGCCATGAGGGAGCTGCTCTGGCCAGTCACCCATGGGCCCCTGTGACTATCCCCAGGCAGGTTTCTGTTCTCATCTAACTTCTCAGCTGAAGGTGACATGTTGTCCTCCCCCTTAGAACGCCAGTCTCTTGCCTTCCACAGCACCCTATCTCCTGGTTCCCGCTTCCTCCTCTGGCCATTTCTCTTGCTCTGCAGCTGCCTCTTTCTCCTCCTCCTCGCTTCTATCCCTGAGGGGTCCTGTTCCACCTGTGAGTGTATGGCCCCGCATTTCTATCTGGAGGCCAGACCCCTCCCCTGAGATCCTGATACCTGGATCCCTTGTGTTTGCTTGTTCCCCAGGCCTCTCTAAACGTTGTGTCCACCGCAGAACTCCCGATTTCCCTTTTTCGTCTCTCTACCCTCAGTCGGTGTACCCCATCTCAACCACTGGAACCAGCAAGTTAAAGCCCACAAAGTAGGAGATAGCCCCGACTCTCCTTCTTTCTTTCCAATCTCAGATGCACCCCAGCTGCAAGTTGCCTTGGGCTCTGTATTCAAAAATAGCCCCATTCTCTCCACTTCCCTCTATCCTGCTACCATCACTGTCATCGAGGTAGGCCTCAGTTTTCACTAATAGGTCTCTCTGCACCACTTGTGTCTTTTCTAGTCCATTCTCCAGACAGCAACAGAAGAGTGGCATTCCTCAAGCCCACGCGAGAGCACATGGCTCTTCTGTCTCAGAGCTTCCAACAGCTTCCTACTCTTTTCCTGCTCCAGCTGCCTTAATCCTTCAGGACATTGGGCATGGCAACTTCTTCTCTGCCCCAGGGCATTTGCACATGCTAGTCATTGTCTGTCATGTTTTCCCTTGCATTCTTCCCACTCCTGGCTCACTCCCCATCCTCCCTATCTTGGTTGAAAGGGCATGCTGTCAGAGAGAACTCTGATTGCTTAGTGTTACTGTCGCCTCAGCCTGCTTGTTTGTTTGTTTGTTCGTTTATTTATTTATTTATTTATTTATTTATTTATGGCAATATTTGAACACTTACTGGTCTGTAATTGTCTTATTTATTTGACTGTCTCCTTATGTGCTCCTCAAATTGAATACCAGGCCCATGAGGGGAAGACCGGCCTTGTCTTACTCACTAACTGGCAGAGTCCCTGGGAGAGTAGGCACTCCATAAATTCATCTGGTTTGAATATTACCTGTCTGTCTCAAACCTAGCCTCGTCCTCGGTGCTCCAGAAATCTTTCTCGACTCCTCTGGTCAGATTTCTTGGGCAGATGTTGCCGGTAGGAGGTATTCCCGTGGGGGAGAGAGGGTTTGGCCAACTCTGTGACCCAGTCAGCTCTCAAACAGCGTTTAGAAGGAATGGATCTAATCTTGAACCTTTTGGAAACCAGCAGTGAAATGGGGCCAGTCAGCTGGCCCTCAGGTGGGCACAGGCCCCGTCTCCCACCCACCACGAGTCAAGGCTCTGTGGCTGTTCACAGGCTTGTAAAAGGCAGCTCCCTGGAGGCCTCAGACCTCCTGATTGTTTGGCACGTTGACGTGAGTGATGAAAGTTCTCCAAAGACTCTGGTGAAGTGTGTGGTGGAGCAGCTCTCCCTGGCAGGTCAAAGGTGTTTTGATTTCTGACCTTTTCCGTTGAGTGCAGGCCAGAGACTGTGTATAGGATGGTTTTGTTCAGGCTTGTGAAGTTATAGGAGGAATCCTGTGGGCCTCAAATCGCTAGTTGATAGCAGTGGAGTATGTGAGAGTGGAAAGGAGACCCTTCTCGAATGGTAACCATGTGTAGCACTTGCTAAGCGCCAGCTGTATGCCAGTCCCCAGAGAGCCCTTTGTCCACATTGTGTGCAGTCTTCGCACAGTTCTGTGAGGCCAGTGGGTCTGCGTTTTGTAGTTGGAGCCTCCGGAGCTCTGAGCAGCCCCCCAGCTCAAGAGTGGGAGAGCTGGGACTGTGGCCAGGCCCACCTTTTCCAGACCTTCTGCAGGGAAGCTGAAGCCAAAAAGGCAGCCTTGGCCAGTCTCCTCTGCAGGTGAGGTCACCTCTTGGGGGTTCCTGGATTGGTTCTTCTTGTGGGAGTGGAGACTTGGCAGCCTGGGAGCGGGAGCCACAGGGCAGGCAGGTGGCGGGCTGGCTGGGGCCCAGCTTTGGCTGAGTGGCCTGGCCAAAACAGGTCCTGGGAGGTCACTCAGCCTCCCACAAGCTTCCCTTAGGGTTGGGCCCAGTCCCAGCATGTGGATCGACAGTGTTGGCCCACCCTGGGGAGCACCACCCTCTCCTAAGGGAGGAAGGGCCTGGGTGGGCTCCTTGGTGCTCATCAGTTTTTACCATTTACTGTATCTCCATGTGTCCTTCATTCCACATCTGTTAGAGCACTTGTCCCACCACTGACAGCTGCTGTGCCATTGTTGTTATTATTATTATTTTGCTAGTTGTTTTCATATTGAGGTGGGAGACTGACTCATTTGTTTTTGTACCCACAATGTTCAGAAGGCAAAAGTATGGACCAGATGGATAGAAGGATACATGGATGGATGAATAGATGGGTGAATGAGTGGGCAGGTGAATGGGTTAAATGATGGGTGGATGGGTGGGTGGATAGATGGGAAGGGTGAATGGATAAGTGGATGGGTGGTTGGATGAATGGATGGTGGGTAGATAGGTGGTTGGATGGGTCTGTGGATAGTGGATGAATGGATGAACAGATGAGTGGGTGGGGGGATAGGTTAACAGATGGTTACATGGGTGGATGGATGGGTAGATAGGGGGTGGGTGGGTGGATATTTTGGTGGCTGGATGAGTGGGGTGGGTAGAGGAGGAAGTTGAGAGCAGATGGGATTTTCTTCCACTTGCCCAGTCAGCCATCACAGAGGCCAACAGCATCCCAATCCTCCTTGACTATCTTCCTTCTGTCCCTGTTGGTCTCTCCTCCCTTTGAGCCCCCACGCCATCCCATTGGTTGGTGTGATGGGACCAGGGTGTGGCTCTGGTCACCAGAACCGGGCGTTGTGGTGAGTTGAGAAGCAAGGGGGTGGGTGAATGGGGCCACTGCTATAGTTTCCTAAGTGGGAACTTGAGGACTCTGAACCTCATCGCTCTGGGGCAGTAGTGACAATAGAACTTTCTTCAGTGATGGACTGATCTGTGTCTGTGCTGTCCAATATGGTAACCACTAGCCCCATGCGGCTATTGAACCCTTAAAATGTTGAAATATTAGTGTGATAGAGGAGCTGACTTTTTAAGTTTATTTAATTTTCTTGTTTATTTTTTACTAAGATATAATTACACATAACATTATGTTAGTTTCAGGTGTACAACATAATAATTCAATAATTGTCTGTACTGTGAAATGATCACCACAGTGCGTCTAATTAATATCCATCACCACACGTACTTACAAATACTGTTTTTTTTGTGATGAAAAGTTTTAAGATTGACTGTCATGGCAACTTTAAAAAATGTGACGTAATATTATTAATTATAGTGCCCATGCTGTGAATTACATCTCCAGGACTTGGAAGTCTGTCTCTTTCTACCACCTTCCCCCTTTTCACCCACCCCCCCAATCCTGTATCCCAGCAATCACCAATCTGTTCTGTTTATCTGAATTTAGCTTTTTGTTTGTTTTGTTTTTTAGATTCCACACATAGGTGAGATCATATGGTATTTGTCTTTCTCTGACTGCTTTCACTTAGCAGAATGCCCTCAAGGTCTATCCAGGTTGTTAAAAATGGCAAGAGTCCCTTCTGTTTCACGGCTGAGTGATATTCTGGTGTGTGTGTGTGTGTGTGTGTGTGTGTGTGTGTGTGTGTACGCGCACACATGTATGTCTGCCATATTTTCTTTACCCATTCATCCCTTGATGGACACTTAGGTTGTTCCCATGTCTTAGTTCTTGTAAATAAGGCTGCAGTAAATATGGGGGTCCAGATATCTTTTGGAGTTAATGATTTCCCTGCCTTCAGGTAAATACCCAGAAGAAGGATCACTGGGTCATATGGTAATTCCATGTTTAATTGTTCAAGGAGCCTCCCACTGCTTTCCATATTGGAGGTGCCAATTTGCATTCCCACCAAGAGTGCATAAGGATTTCCTTTTCTCCACCTTCTTGTCAACACTGGTTATCTCCTCTCATTTTGACGACAGCCATTCTCATACCTCAGAGGTGACATCTCATTATGGTTTGGGTTTGCATTTTCCTGATGATTCGTGATGTTGAGCACCAAAACTTATTCATTTTAATTAATTTTAAATTTCTGTGTCAACAGCCAAAGACAACGAGTGGCTGACCATTTGAGGGAGCATGGCTCTGGTGGGCTGGATCGACTCTTATTAGTAAAATGGCCTCATCCAAAGAAGAGCCCTAGGCCAGAGAGAGTCCCTGCCTCCTAAGCCTGAGAACCCAGGATGGAGCAGGGGGAGAGATGTCACTATGACAGAGACATTGGCAGGCACAGGCTTGGGTCTCAGGTGCCCTTCACTGTGCGGCAGAGGCTGGAGTCTTACAGGGAGGGCTCAGAGCATCTCCTGCTGGCTCATGGCTTCCTGAAATGAAACCCCACTTGGGCTCGGCCTCTCTGACACTCGGTGGGTATCTTTTTTCTCGTGGAAAGGGTAAAAGCATAAGTGCTGTTGGGCAGGGATTGCTGAATATCCTGAAGACACGTCTGTGGGGTGGCCTTTGCTCTCCTTCCCCTTTTCTCCCTCTGCTGCTTGAAGCATGAATGTGATGGCTAGAACCCCCACCACCTGTAATGGGAACCAGGGGTCCCCCCTTCGCCCCCCTCCCCAGCCAGGGAAGATGGAGGAGAAAGCCCAAGGTGGCCTTGGCCCCATGTTTAAGCATACTGGCTTACCCCCTATGGTGGGCAATCCTGGCAGGACACGGCTTACTGGGCCTGACTCTCTTCTGTATTCTCCGAACTCTACGAAGCTCTGGCCATGCATCTCCATCACGAATGTGCACCATCTTGACCTGGGCTGAGGGGCTCAGAGTGGCCACCGCTCCTGCTTCCCACCATCCCTCCTCTTGACCTCCTGTACCAGCTTCTTCTAGGTGGCAGCACTGGCTTTGAACGCATTCTTTCTTTGCTATGGTCTAACCCTTGTCCTCTGGGTCTTTTTGGACCAAAGCCAAAACACAAAACCAAAACTTTCTGTCTCAAAAGAGCTGGGCCCACACAACGTTAAGCTTCCTGTTCCTCTTCCCTGAGTCTCAGAGCCTGCAGTGGACGCCAAAACCTCCCCGTGCATGCTCTGTTCTCTGCTGCGTGGCCCTATCCCTGAGGACCTCCAGTCTAAAATAACCCTCCGTCTGAATGGGCTGAGTGATGGAGCAGCATAAAGTACCAAAACCCCCAAACAGAAGACAAAGCCCTTTGATGAATATGTCAAAGTAGTATCTTGTCACAAACAGAAATAGCTTCATGTGAATTGAAAACAACCCTTTCCCTCATTCTGTTAATGAGGAGGAAGCTTCTTGGCCTGAAATGTGTTTGGATCCCACAGGGAACAGATGAGAAGGGCAGAGTGGAGGGGTGCAGTGAGAGGCTAACTCCTCAAAACAGTTGCAGCCTGAGTCAGGCCCCCAACATACCCCCCTACACACACATGTGTGCACGCACACACACACACACCACACGCACACACTCCGCCAACCACCACTCTTGGCTGGCTTGATGTTTTCACTCCCTGCCTCCCAATTCTGTCAAAGATTTACATTTCTATTTTTTTGGTAGGCTCTGGAGACTGAGGGGTAACTAGGGAAAAGGAAACACATGGATTTCTTCATTGACCATGGTGAGTTCAAAGTATTGGAGCCATAAAGGGCGTCTGTGCCCCAACAGAAGCTCGGGGTTTCAGCGGCTAGCCCCAGGAGCCCTGGGGGGGTCTTGGAGGTTGCCAGGGGGTGATGTATTTTTTTCCTAGAGCAGTAGGGGGGTGGGGGGCTGGGGCCGCCAGATTGTGACACATGTCTGTGAAGTGGGGCCCAGACCTAGATGGTACCCAAAGTCTGTATAAGTCCCCAGGCTCCTCCCCAATGCAGGGGTGGCCCCTCTTTCCAACCTCAGGGCCCAGGCACCTCAGGGTTGTCAGTCCCATCGGTGACGTCTGCTCTTGGGAACACCAGAACCCTTAAAGTGAGGTCCTCAGGGAGGTTGTGCATAAGCAGGGATCTACTCCACATTTAAGAATGAATGGTGGGGTTTTAGGCATCAGCTCGATTTCAGTGTCTAGCCTTTTCCATTACCCTTGAAATTACTCATTGCCTGATGGCAGGGCTGAGACCAAGTATATGAAGAGGACCCTCATGAGGTCTCTCTGGGGACGACCATGAACTCCAGGCTGTATGCCTAGAAATGATCAACCTAGCAAATTCTCCCTACCCCAGAGAGTCTATGGAAAGTTGGAAGGCTGGAAATTTAGTCCTCACTCTTCCCCAGCTGTCTATGGGACCTGGCGGGCCCCAGCCCCTCTCTACTGTCAGATCTTTCTTCTGTAAAGGGAAGTGGGTCACCTTCGCAGCAATGAGCACATGGAGAGGAGGATCCTGGGTTCTAAATCTTGCTCCCATGCTGGGGACCTGAGGCTCTTTGGGAGACCAGCTGGTTCTCGGCCTGGGGCAGGAGCAGCATGAGGCAGGCCTGGGACATTGTGTATCAGAAAGCAGGCAAGTGCCGGGAGATTTCTGGGATAATTGGGACATCGAAAAGCATAATGACCGTAATTGAGCACAAAGAACAATACATAAATCATAGGCCCATTGTGATCATTAAAAAAAAAAAAAAAAGATGAGGAAGGAAGGGAGGGAGGGAAGGAAGAGAAGCCCATTTCCCACCATTGGGAGTGAGCATGACACCTTTTTCAGAGAAACACTTGTCCCTCCCAGGGAGTAAGGAAAGTTCTGCACAAGAGAATGTCCGATAATGTAAGAAGAAAGAATCAGAAAGTCACTGATCTGCAACCCTCAGAGTGTAATAATAGATTCAGGCCAGGGCCATCGGTGGAGGCTGAAACCACTTAGTAAGAGGTTGCTGGGCACTGGGGTATTTACAGGGCACCAAAGTAGCACCCTTTGGAAAAGGCAAAACTCTGGGGATGGAAAAGAGATCAGCCATTACCAGGTTTGGGGATGGGGGAAGGAGATTGACCACAATGGGACAAGGTGATGGAGATATTCCTTATTTACATTGTGGTGGTGGTTACACGACTCTGCACTTGTCCAAAGTGTAGATTATACACCTAAAAAGCCAAATTTTATTGTATGTAAAGTACACCTCAATAAGTTTGATTTAAAAATAGTTCACCCTGGGGGTGCCTGGCTGGCTCAATTGGTTGAGTATCTGACTCTTGGTTTTGGCTCAGATCATGATCTCAGGGTGGTGAGACTGAGCCCTGTGCTAGGCTCCACGCTCAGCGAAGAGTCTGCTTGGGATTCTCTCTCCCTCTCCCTCCGCCCTCCCCCTGCTCACGTTTTCTCTCTCTCTCTCTCTCTCAAATAAATAATTAAATAAACTCTTAAAAAAAAAGCTCAACTTGAAGGGCCACTCCTTCCCAACCAATCAGGCCATGCCAGTCCATAAACAGCTCCCCTGCAGATTCCAAAATTAAGGAGGTCACAGCAGAGAGCCAGGAAGGAGAGTCACATTCACAGAGGAGACTCAGCTCTACCTCCCGGGCTCTGGAGAAATGGCTTGGTCATCTTGCTTCCTTTAAAGGAACACTGGGCAGGCCCATCTCTGGGGAGGAATTGTGTCAGAACCTTTCAAAGCCAGATTCTAGAAACATCCGGCCTGGGAAAGACCACTTCCAGCCCCAGCCCTACTGGCCACTCCTTGCTTCCCTGGTGGCTCTGGGCACCCTGGCAGGAGCTCCCTGGGGGCAGGCCAGGCCTGAGTGGGTAGCCCCTCCTTGTTCCCAACCCCTACCCCCTGCCACTGGTGGCCTGGGAGCCCGTGGGCATGAGCTTTCCCTTCCCACCTCATGGCCTGTGTGTCAGAGAATTAGAAACATGTGGCTGAGAGGCCCTGGTAGAGGGGGACATGTCGGAGGAGCCTGGCAGCTGTGTCCTGGCCAGACCCAGACCTTGGGATCCTGGGGACCTGTCAAGCAGGAGCATGAGACTGGGGTGCAGGAGGGCAGAGGGGAAAGGTTAGGGAGCATAAGGACATTGCAAAGAGCAAATGGAGACTATTTCATAAATAAAGGAGTAGTTGCTCCTGGTCGAGCAGGGCCTCCATGGTGCTGGGTGGGGCCTAGGATGGGCCGGCCAGTCTGACTGCTTTCTGGTGGGGCTAGCCAGAGCCTCCTTCTAGGACATAGTGACCAGGTTTGGGCTGCTGAGATGTAGAGAGTCAACGCCTTGTAAGCCCCAGGTGTGGGGATCTCTGCCCCCCCCCCCCCCGCCCCGTCACTTGGAGCCATTGTGTCCTTACCCTTGACCTCAGGGCTGCTGTGAAGACCAAGCCAGGCAAGGTGGTGGGAGGTAAAGGACAGTGAGGGTGGGGGTCTGGGATCAGCCCAGACCCTAGAAGCCACGACCTGTCACTTTGCTCCCGTCTCGGTGGGGGAGTACTTAGGTGAGAGAGGCTCGGTGGCCTTTCCTTGATGGACAAGGCACAGTCACTACACCTTCCACAAGGGGCTGTCATGGAATGACATGGCCCAATGAGGGGGAAAGGGTTTGGAACTGGAGCCGATGGGCCTCCTGGAATAGGCCAGATGAGGACACTTCATTTCTTCCATCCCTGCCGGCTGGCGGCACTCATTTCCCTTCACCCTCCAGGCAGCTACAGAAGCTCAGGATCAAGGGGAGCTTTTGCCTGGGCATGGAGTGAAGTCCACAAGGGAAGGATCCTGGACAGGCTCTGAGTGGGGAAAGATGGGAAGAAGGGAAGAGGGGCCATCGTGGGAGCTGCAGCTGAGTCAGGCCTCCTTAACCGGGCTCAGCAAGGCCAGCCAAGGGCATCTCCATACACATTTCAGAGAGACTTGCCCCCTCCTGAGGCTAAAACATCTGTTCCTTTGAACGAGCCTTTATGTTTGTACTATGTTTTAGTCACAAGAGTGCCACCAAGCAGCTGTGGTGGCCTCTCCTGGCCAGAGCTGAGGCTGAGGCATAGCAGTGATCAGCATTTATGAGTCCCTTTCTCTCCTTAAAAGGTCACCAATCCTACTGGCTGAGGACCTCACCCTTATGATCTCAGTTAACCCTAATTGCCTCTTTAAAGGTCCCATCTCCAAATGCAGTCACATTTGGAGATTAAGGCTTTAATATATGAATTTTGGGGGGAACGCAATTCAGTCCATATAGCTTATTTCTGTATTTGGTTATGATCAAAAAGAAGACATAACCAAGGATTAGGCAACCTGCATGTTCTGCATCTTGGAACCAGAAGGTCGTGTTGGCCACGGAGATAAAGCAGGACCCAATTGCTAGGCGCTCTGGTCTGACCTCTGCTTGACATGCTTGCTGCCTTCTTGGGGCTGACTGGCCCTCATCCAGCTCTGCTGGGCAACAGAACTGTGTAACTGTGTGTGTCTAATTAATAGCCACACCCAGATGGAGGGTGTCTTGGATGTGTCTCTTATTATTTTTGATGAACAGCTGGTCTCTCCAGAAATGGCCTCTAGGATTATCGGGCCTGGAATTTCATTGGTTACGGCTGATACGCTGATACAGAAGTGTCGATGATCGTGGTAAAAGAAACCGTAATCTTGCCCTTATTCGCCACCTCTTTTCCTAATAAGCTGCTTAGGCAAGCCTTCTTTCCCCACTGGAGATCCACTTAACAATTTCCAAACCCTCTCCAAACCAACAGACTGATTTGTCCCCTTGCCAATTCCCTGGCTGGGAGGTTAGTAAACTTTGACATAGGCTCAGGAGCCATTTGTGCTAGGAAATTTGGCTTCAACACCATTGCGAACATCCCTGCAACACCATCGGTCATACGTCATTTCGCACGTGTGTGAGTTTACTGCGGGGTGCATTCCCGGAAATGTGGGTGATGGGTGGTGGCTTGGCAGCAAGCGTCCTTTCCACCTTCCCTTTAGTGTTCTTTCAAAGGCTGGAAAGTGAACAGTGGCATTTCCTGCTTCCCTTGCAGCTAGACCAGTATGCTGCCAGCTCTCCAATAAATAAATAAACAAATAAAATAAAATAAAATAAAATAAAATGTACATTCTGGCTTGTTGTTCTTGCTAATTTCCATGGTGTAAATGCTCCCAGCATGGACGATTTCAATTAAGCTATTCGTATGATGCCACCAAACGTGAACTTGGGATGCTGTGTACCACTGACCCTTGCTGGAGGAAGCTGGGTCCAGCACATATGGTTCAAGGCCAAGAGCATCCCCCTGCTGCTTTTGGCTATTCCTGCTGGCAAGCAGAGTTGTGGTGGATGTTTCTGCAGCAGCAGCAGCCCTGGGCCCACCTAGTCCTTTTGTGGGGTCCGGAGGCAGGTGCAGTCACAAGCAGTGGTGACCTCCTGACCCTCACCTGGCTGGCAGGGCTGAGGCAGCAGCACCAGGCCGGCTGGTCCCCAGGCATCGTTCTGGGCTTCTCTCCAATAGGCCTGCTCCTCCAGCCTTTTCAATAAAATTGTAAGCCCATAATTTCCTGTCTAAACCCCCTTTTGCTTCAAAGTGTTTGAGTGGTTTCTATTTCCTGCAAGTAAACCCTGAATGATATCAAGTGGAACCTGAAACCTTTTTTTTTTTTTAAACAGATACTCATTTTTCTCAAGCCCATTCTCTCATCTGTCTGTGCAGAAGGATTGTGATGAGTCATGAGGTCTTGGAGGATGATGATTAAAAAAAAAAATTGGCATGTGTTAAGCTTGGCAAATCTGGCCAGGCTGGAGGGAAGCATCTGAGGGCACTGAGAAGGATGGGACCCTTTTCTAGAGTGTGTAAGGCTCTGACCTCCCCCAGCCTCTTCTCCAGGCCCTGCTGAGGCCCTTCATCCACTCCGTTGGATGCTGGTACCAGTTGGGGGAAAGGCTGGATTTTCTTGGCTCCACATAACCAGACACATGAGACTGTGTCACATAATTGTTCCTCTAAATGAACTTTCAGGCTGAGTGGATTCTGGGGTCTCTCTCTTAACTTATTCTCCAGTGGAATTCATGTTGGGGGGGTCCAATTACTCCTGAGGTAATGTGGAGGAAGAGGTAATGTGTATATAGATTATTCTGGAAGCCTAGCAGAGGCATTCTTTCTGCTAACTAGGAAGTACTCCCTTTGTTAAAGGCAAATACCTCCTGAGAAAGGGGCCTGTCATTCAGGTCTCATGTGAAGGAATTTCCAGATTCCATCCAGGCCCAATAGCAGACGCAGAGCTGAGGACAGTTTCCTGGGAGCATGGCCCAGCTGGGGGGAATCTGACAGCAGAGATGTGGTGAGTAGGCTGATCAGAGGCAGCAATGAGAGAGGCCAGTCTGGGTGTGGTGCCATAGGTGGGGAGCTAGGCCCTGAACAAAAGTGGCTGAGAACTGGGGTCTAGGCTTCAGGCTCTGATCCCTCCCAGCCCCTGCATGAACCACTCACCTCTCTGGGCCCGTCTTTCCTCATTTGTATCATGGGGATGCTGATGTCTAACTCGTGAGTTTCTCCTGAGGGTTGAGTAAAATAAGAACTACAAGGTACGAGGGAACAGAGACTATAGGTGGTGAACCAAGGGCAGAGGGATGGAAATGATCTGCATCTGCCTGGGTTTAGTCGATAAAGCGGAGTTGGGGAGGGCATCTGTAGAACACGGGACAATAATGAAATCCACTAAGTCAACTGCTGTTTTTGTAACCTGGTGTGATAAAATATTCTTCCCAGGGAAAATATTTTATTGGTTGAATTCTAAGCAATTGCTTGCTACTGTGAGTATATATATGCTACATATTAGCATGTTTTTATTTCTTATCTTTTCATATGTTTTGTATTCTACATGACAGTTCATTTGGAAAACTCCTATGTATGTAGTTGGCCCAGAAACGTGCTTTATAAAATAAGTCATGAGAGGGAAAAAGCCATTGTGGGCACACCTCTTGTCTCTAACCCTGGTGTACTATGAATTCCTTCATTAACAGCAGATTTGACAAAATAATGATAGTATAGGGGCACCTGGGTGGCTCAATTGTTAAGCGTCTGCCTTCAGCTCAGGTCATGATCCCAGGGTCTTGGGATCAAGCCCCATATAGGGCTCCCTGCTCAGCGGGGAGCCTTCTTCTCTCTCTCCCACTCCCCGTGCTTGTGTTCCCTCTCTCAATGTCTCTCTCTTTGTGTCAAATAAATACAATCTTGAATAAAATAAAATTACATTAAATTTAAAACAGTATACCAAAGCACGAACTGCAAATTTGCAAGGTGGGTGCAAATTTTAGTTCACCTAGGAACTATGTTGCTAAATCAGAATATCTTTTTTTTTTTTTTTTAAGATTTTCTTTATTTGACAGAGAGAAAGAGATCACAAGTGGGCAGAGAGGCAGGCAGAGGGAGAGGGGGAAGCAGGCTCCCTGCTGAACAGAGAGTCCGATGTGGGGCTTGATCCCAGAACCCCACGATCATGACCTGAGCTGAAGGCAGAGGCTTAACCCACTGAGCCACCCAGGTGCCCCAGAATAATATCTTTAAAATTCAAACATCTTTTTAAATTCTTAATTTAAAACGAATTAACAGGGTTCTGTTACAGGTAAGGAGTTTGGAAATCACCACTCTGTCCTCACAAGTAAAAAGTTGAACAAAGGGAAAAAACAACTCTTCTTGGATCCACAGGAGAGGGGAGGGCATACGGTAAATCACTGCCTCCAAGATTGGAGAGATAGAGGTGAATACATGGAGTCAGGGCTTCCTGGAGTAGAGGCTTGTCACTGGAAACCACAGCGGGAATCTGGGCTGGGATGGGAAAATGTAATTGACAAACAGCTGGGGGCCCAGTGTGGACAAATCTGAGAATTAAAAGCTCCAAGGGCCACAGTCACAGAGCGTCCCCCCACAGTATAGATCTCAGATTGACTTCCGGGAGCTTGACTAGGTTCCCACAGAAAGTATCAGAGTACAAATCCCCTTGTAACTCTGGCAGGGGAGGGGAAAAGGAACCATTTTGAAAAATGCCAGAACACTCTATCTCCTTAACGAGGCCTGTTTTCAGGGAAAACTAGTTAACCAGAGCCTGTGCTGTTGGGGTATTATCAGAGTCTAACTGCTCTGGGGAAAGGGAAGTAATTAACTCCAGGAAACTATAGCCATCCTGTCCCACCTTAGGGGGAGGAAAAACCTGAGACACTCTTGTGAGGTTCACAATCCAGAGAGACAGGCCCATAAAGGACTGAGACATAATTCTAGGACTGTAGAATGCTTCCCCTCCCCACACTTCTCACCACATTACTAAGGTTTTTTTATGGCAGTTCCTTTTACCTGGTACATCATACCCAACTACCAAGAAAAATGACAAGGCATACCATCAAAGACATTACAAGAGAAGGAGACTACAGACCAATATTTCTCATGAACAGAGCTGCAAAATTCATCAATAAACTATTAGGAAATTAAACCCAACAATATATAAAAGGAATTATGCGACATGACCAACTGGGATTTATCCCAGGGAAACAAGCCTGGTTCAAGACTTGCAAATTAATGCAATCCATCAAACCAATAGGTTAAAAAAAGAAAATCATTTGATCATATGAAGAAAAAGCATTTGACAAAACCCAACAATTATTCAAGACAAAAATGTAGTAAACTATGAATAGAAGGGAACGTCCTCAACCCGAGTAAAAAATATTTACAAAAACCTATAGCTAACATCATACTTAATGGTGAGAAACTAGAAGCTTTCTCACTAAGATCAGGAACAAGACAAAGAAATCCCTTCTTGCTAGTCCTTTTCAACATCATATTGGAAGTATTAGCTCATGCAATAAGACAAGAAAAGAAAATAAAAGTATATAGATTGGGAAGGAAGAGATAAAACTAAAGAAAAAATCAAGAAAATTATATTACCGAAAATATAGTAGTTGCCCAAGTTTTATCTTGTTTAGATGTTTTGGGGTTTTCTGCTAGATGTAATTTATACACCATAAAACTCACCATTTTAAAGTCTACAATTCAGTGGTTTTCAATATTATTCACAAGGTTGTATAGTCATCACCATTATTTAATTCTAGGACATTTTTTAAAAGATTTTATTTATTTATTTTGAGAGAGAGAGAGTGAATGAGCAGGGGAAGGGCAGAGGCAGAGAGAGAGAGAATCTCAGACTTTATGCTGACTGGGAGCCCACCGCAGGTCTCAATCTCATGATCATGAGATCATGACCTGAGCTGAAATCAAGAGTTGGAAGCTTAACTGAGCCACCTAGGCACCCCTAGAACATTTTCATTACCTGAAAAAATAAAACCCATTTATTTAGTAATTGGGTTAATAATAATAATAATAAATATTTATTAATAATAACATTATTGTATATTATATTATATAATAATAACATTATTATTAATAAAATATAATCATATTTTATATAATAAAATATTATTAATAATTTAATAATAATAAACCTATTTTATTTAATAAAACCCATAGTCACTCCTCATTCCTCCTCTTCCAAGTCCCTGACAACTACTAATCTGGGTCTCTAAGGATTTGCTTATTCTGAGCATTTAATACAGATGGAATAATGTGATATGTGACTTTTTGTGTCTGGCTTTTTCACTTAGCATATTCTCAAGATCATAACTATGTTGTAGCATGTAATTACACTTCCTTCCTTTTTTATGGCTGAGTGATTTTCCACTTACGGATATACCATATTTGTTTATACGTTTATTAGGTGATGAATATTTGAATTGTTTCTATCTTTTGGCTATTATGAATAATGTTGCTATGAAGATCCATGTACAAAGTTTTGTGGGACATGTTTTCATTTCTCTTGGGCATATACCTAGGAGTGGAATTGCTGGCTCCTATAGTAACTCTGTGCTTAACTTTTTGAGGAATCACCAAACAGCTGCTCAAGGTAGCTGCATCATTTCCCATTCGCATTAGCAGTGTAAGTATTCCACTTTCTCAACATCCTTGCAAACACTTATGATTTGCCTTTTACATTTATTTATTTATTTAAGATTTTATTTTTAAGTAATCTCTATACCCAATATGGGACTTTAACCGATGACCCCAAGATCGAGAGTCTCATGCTCCACCAACTGAGCCAGCCAGGAGCCCCTGCCTTTTTTAAATTATAGTAATTCCAATGTATTTGAAGTGGAATCTCATGTGGTTTTGATTGCATTTCCCTAATAATTAATCATGTCAACTATAATTTTGTACATGTTTTTGTACAAATACTCATTAGCCAGTTGTATGTCTTCTTTGGAAAAATGTCTTTTCAAATTCTTGGCCATTTAAAAATCAGATTACTGAGTTTTTAGAGTTCTTTGTGTAGTCTAGAAACAAGCCCCATCAGGCACATAATTTGCAAGTATTTTTTCCCTTTCTTTGGGTCTTTTCACTTCCTTGATGGTGTGCTGTAAAACACAAAATAATTTAATTTTGATGATGTCCAATTGATTTATTTTTTTTTATTTTGTTGCTATTATTATCATATCTAAGAAACTGTTGCCTAGTAGAAGATCAAGATTTATGTCAGTCTTTGCTTCCAAGAGTATTTCAGTTTTAGCTCTCACATTTGGGTTTTTGATCCATATTCAACTAATTTTTTTTATATGAGCTGAGTTGGGGGTCCAATTTCATTTCTTTGCTGGTGCATATAGGGTTGTTCCAAAATTATTTTTTGATGACTTTTCCTACCCCATTGACTTGTGTTGGCACCCTTAGTGAAGAATCCATTGACCGTAGGTGTAGCTATCTGATGCCTTATTTCTGTTGGTCGCCCTCTTCTCTTCTTGAAAAATGTAAGTTGCAGATCTCAACTCTTCCTTCTTGTTTCAGTTAAAAAGTCTTCCTAAACGGGTCAACACGTGGTCCCATTCACAACCCTGGTAGTTGGTTAGGCTGTTGGCTTGGTGCCTCTCTTCTCCACATGCCCTCTTCTGCAGGCTGGCTTGGTTTTCCTCACAGAGAGTTCCAAAGGAATGAGAGTGGAAGCTGCAAGGTTCCTTGAGTTCTTGCTTGGAATCACATGGCTTCACTTGTGCCATACTCTACTGCTCAAAGCAAGTTTACAAGTTGGCATCTATTAGAAGGGTGTGGAAATAGACTGTGCCTTTTGGTGGAAGCTGCAAAGAACCTCTGAAGAATCTGTGGCCATTTTTAATTCACAACAATCTCTAACACACCAGTGTGTATCTTTTAAAAACAAGGAAATTGTGGATTACATACGGATTACACATGGTTGTAGAGTCAGCCTTTTCAGGGGAAGGGACATTTAATAGAGGCCTGAACAAAGGGAATGCAGCATGGGAAAGAGTATTAAAAGCAGGAGAAAGAGCGTGTACAAAGGTCCTGGGGCAGGAAAGCATTTGGTGTGTTCAAGAACCAGCACAGAGACCAGTGTGACAGGAGAGAAATGGGGCTATTGTGAACATCAAATGGGATAAAATACGTAATCATGTTATATCATGGGATGAGGGAGGGGTACCATTGCCTATCACTGTAATTCTCTCCAGATGTTTCCAGAGGGTGAGAGAAGACGGGAAAAAAAAATTTCTTTAGTAATACTATCCAACTAGATCAGGGCCAGGGACAAACATCAAGAATGCCACATTCAGGGTGCCTGGGTGGTTCAGTTGGTTAAGCGTCTGCCTTTGGCTCAGATCATGATCGTGGGGTCCTGGGATGGAGTCCCACATCAGTCTCCCTGCTCAGTGGGGAGCCTGTTTCTCCCTCTGCCGCAGCTTCTCCTTGTGCTTGCTCTCTATTACTCTCTCTGACAACTAAAGAAATAAAATCTTAAAAAAAAAAAAAAAGAATGCTGGATTTCCCTTAGCGTCCAACTGCTGCTGCCCAAAGCGGGCTCTGCATCAGGAACCTGGGCCAGTCCACTCTGATGGGCTTGAACACCTGCTTTGGATCCCTTTTCTTCCTGGCTTCTCAGCCCCAGCTAGGTGGACCTCTTATGTGCCAGCTGGCTCCCCAAGCTCCCTGCCTTTCAGGGTCTCTGATTCCAGTGACTTCTAAGGGGCAAGAGCGTTCAAAGATCTTAGCATTTCTCGGTACAGGACTTTCCCCGGGGCTGCTCTAGGGCCTGGAGCCTGTGATGGAATCCACAGGAAGCCTGTCATGCTCTTAGCCAGGGCACTTCCAGAGAGACTAGCCCTCCAGATGATCTCAGGTGGAGGCAAGTCCTGGCCGCTCTTGCTTTTGGAGCCTTTCGATATATTAAAAAAAGAGAAGGGAGGAAGGGGGGAAGGGAAGAAGGAAGGAAGAAAAAGAAGGAAGAAAGGGAGGGAGGGAAGGAGGGAGGGAGGAAGGAAGGAAGGAAGGAAAAGAAGGAAGGAAGGCCAGCCAAGGGGAGGGGAGCCCGGCCTTGGAAGCAGGGACCTCTGCTCTTGTGCTGGTGGGGGAGTCCGTCCAGCGGGAGGGCGGCTCAGGAACCCGGGGTGGGGGGGTTCAGGCGGGAGCCGCCCCACCTCACTGTGCTCTCTGGCTGCCCTATCCTGAGAGTTAGAAGGTCTCTCTCTCCTCTCTGTCTCTCTGTCTCTTTCCTTTGTGTGTCTTTGCTCTGTTTCTCTCTCTCTCTCTCTCTCTTTCTCATTCCAGCTGCTGACGCAGGGGCCTTCCCGCCCCCACCGCCAGGCCTCCGAACAGTAAAGCTGCCTTTGGACATCCAGGCCTTGGAAATCAGCAGAAAGTTGCTGGCAGGGTTGGGACTTTCTTCTCTCCAGGCTGGCCTTTGCCCAGCGGGGAGGGCCCAGCCCGGCCCTGCCCCCAAGACCCCCTGCCGTGTGTGGTTACTGGCCTGGGCTGTGGCCAGGGCCGTGGTGTCTGGTGTCTCAGTGGGGCCTGCACGGCTGGAGCAGACCAAGGATGCGGTGGACTGTGAGGGCGTTTCTCGAAGGCCCACCCCGCCCACACTCCAGTGTGGAGAAGAATGTTCTGGAGAGGCATTTCTCTCTTGGTCTCCTTCTGACCTTCTTTCCTCACCCGTCACTGTTTTTCCCAGATGCCGGGATGTGTGTGGCCATCACAGAGTTTGTCCCCTTTCTCAGCCCGGCCTGGCCCCTCTGGTGCTGGGGACACGAGAGTGTCATTGTCCCAGCCGGCCGAGGGTGACAGTGTGCCTCTGAGGCCCCGTGCGGCCTGGCTCAGCTACACAAATGTGTTCCAGTATTTATTTTTAGTGGCCACTGGTTAAATAGAGCCTTCCCTTTGATGGGGCAACCCTAAAAAGTAAAAATAAATGAGATCTTCGCCTTGTCAGGAAGTTCTACCGGTCCCCCCTGGGTGGACCCTGAGCCCAGTCCCCAAATGTCCAGGGCAACCACCAAGGCTTGTGATTGGAGGGCTCCTCAGGGAGCCAGGCTGGTGACGACCACAGCCCCTCACCGGGAAACCCGAGGCCCCTCTCCCCAGGCTCCTGGCCTGCTCTGGGCCCCTTAGAACCCGGTGGGCTGTCGACCAGGACTGGGGGCCTGGGTCTCCCATGGGCACTCGCTTACCTCTCTGACCTCAGCTCAGGTCAGGAGGTCCTACATGCCCGGAGAGACGCATGAGAGGCTATTGGCTTAGATGTTCTGGAAATCTCTATGAACCAACAGCACCTGGGGCTATAGCAGCCAGAGACCTTCTGCTTGTTCCAGCTGAAGCTGGCTTTGGAGGTCAAGGGCGATGGTAGCTTCTCTTGTGCTAAAGCATTGGAGGGCGCAGGTGGGGCTCAGTTTACCCTTTGGTTTGGATTTGAGAGCGTGGAGTGGTGGGATCCTTGGCCTACAGCAGAAAGGGCGGCTGGCCCTGGTGGGTCTCGGGGGGTCACTGCCCCAGAGCCCCCTGCTGAGCCATCTCCTATCCTGTTTGTCAGGGGCCTGACATCCCCACCAGAGAAGGGCTTTTCTTGGTTCAAGGTGTTTCTCCAAGAGAGTCTGGGTGCACCTGGTCGACCTTGGATAGAGTGATGCCCAGAGGTCAGGGACCATCTGATCTTTACCCACGTTCTGGTTTTCAGCTGTGAAAATTGGCTCAGAGGCACCAAGTCCCTTTTCCCAGAGCTCAAATGGGAATGTAGGTTCAAACCCAAAGCTGTCTCTGGGTTTTTGACCTTTTCCAGGGTACCTCCTCATTGGCTTATTATCCCTTGTCCCTTATTGGCTATGGACACTTCAGATGGGATTGATTATTCTATCATATTGTTTCTTAAACCCAAATAATGTAGGACCACCCCCCCCCCCCCGCCACCCACCTTTTAGAGGAAAAACATTATCTTGATTCCCTAGTACTGATCTAAATTATTTTCATTACAATGTTACTTAAATACTTAGAAACACAAAAACAGGCATAACCCTTATCCTTGTTAAGGATCCAGGCCCCCAAGACCATTCAACAATTACAGACAGAATGAAAAAAGAAAGAAACTCCCACGACTGCCATCAACCTCATGAGCTAGGGTGACACCATTTTGCAGAAACGTGTCCCTGCTTGCTGACATGGTGACCCCTTCGGAGCCGGCCTGTGGCCTCTCCCCCCAATACCTGTACTTGAGCTGGGAAGCCCGTTGGAGCATGTCACAGGGTGG
Organism: Procyon lotor; assembly: GCA_028646535.1. Lineage (NCBI taxonomy): Eukaryota > Metazoa > Chordata > Mammalia > Carnivora > Procyonidae > Procyon > Procyon lotor. The sequence goes on along the minus strand of CM053609.1, from coordinate 14,216,086 downwards.
TGTCACTTCATCCTCTGCATGTTAACGACAGGAGCTTCCTCACCCTCCTGGGCCTCGTCCGCGGGATGGAACACCTTGCGGGTGAAGCTAGGGTCTGCGCCCTGGTTGCTGAGCAAAGCCCCAGCAACACATGGTGCTGGTCAGGGAGGTACTGGGCAGGATCAGAGCGAGAGACCTCAGTGCCCAGGGTGGACGGGGGAGTCCTGGGCTTGGAGCAGAGGACAGGAGGGGACATCTTTCTGGCCAGAGGGAAATCAGCAGGAAAATCTCAAGGCTTCCAACGTAGGTCCATATGAGTGGGGGAAATCAGAATGAACTTCCTGTCCATTAGCAGTTCTAGAACCCTCCTCAGCAGGTCCCCCCTGTGGCTGTTGTCTGGCCTGGGCCCCCGGGTATGGGCCACTTGGGCCACTGGCTGCTACTGTCCTGTTGGGCCCTCATGCCTCTGACCAGTCCCTGTGTGTCTCCGAGAAGGTAGGGTCAACGCAGCATAGAACCAGGCCCCAGGAAAGGACCACCAGACAGGGTAGGGAATCCCTAGTCCCAACCTGAGAATGGCAGGGCACGAGTGGCTGGCTCGCAGATCTGACCCCCACGCTGAGGGACAGTTTGTTCTGCATCTGTTCTTGGTTACCCTCTTCAGCCCCCTCTCAGACAGAATGGGGCTGCCAACAGGTGTGAGACCCCTTGTCTCTCGGGCCTTCTGTTTAAAGCCTCTCAACTTACTAGCCGAGGGCCTTTGGGTTTTTCAATTGCTCTTTCTGGGCAGTAGTTCCTCAATCTATGAAATGGGCCCATGTGTGAGTTCCATGAGGTGATAGGGATCTTCTGTATTAGATTCTAGCTCACCCTGTAATATATATATGTGTGAGTGCAATTACGCATATGTGAATAGACATGGATATTCTTTTATAAGCAAGCTAAAAACAGCAGCAACAAAATAACCACGCGCTTCTCTCCAGGGGCCTGGGGCACCAGGCTTTGCCTTCCAAGAAGACTGGAAGCTGCATGATCCCGGGAGGAAGGAGCTGGAGCAAAATGGCAGCTTCAGTAGCAACACAGCAATACTTTCATCGTGTCTGTTCCTGGTTTCATTGGGGAGCAGGGGAATAAAAGCAACTCAACTTTAGTTGACCTTGGTTGGGACACAGGGCACCTCAGGCAAGGGTTCCTGCTCACTGGGGGCCCTCACTTTTCTTGGCTTCCATTGCTCACCATGGGGACCCAATGGAAGCCCTTTGCACGGATTGCAAACAAGCCAGAGCTACATGGTGGCCTTGGATCTCTTTTGGAAGTAGATGACGTGTAAATTATTAAGGAGATGCAAAATATTGTATCTAGAATTTTCATGCCCAGAACTGTCCTGGGGAGCACAGAGTATAGTCTTCCACATCTCTAGAATCTGCCCTTCGAGCTCTGCTTTATCAGAGCTCCCAGAGCTTTTACTTTCCCAGGAAAGAACCTATTTTCAGACCCCTCAAACTGGATGGGGATGGAGCACTGACTTTCCCCAACCATGAGGACTGAGGGGCTGTCCTTCCATGGGGTTGCTAAGATGGAAGGGTATATATTTCTAGCTCCCTATCTTATAAGGGGGAGGCCTGCCGGGGATAAGGCCGAGATGGAAAGATGAAGAGGGAGATCCTGGATCAAGCCATGCCTGACACCATCTACTCAGGTATCTATTATATGAACCTCCCTTCCACTCCCAACCCCATCCCCGCCGTCTCGTCTTTTCTTACAGCAGGTGGTTTTTAGCCAAAAGCATCCTGACCATCATAAGTACCCTTATGGAGTAAGAAGTATGTGGACCTGCTTATCTATCCACTCATTGGCTACCATTGTGCCAGGCCCTGGGATAGGGGCCAGCCACACAAAGACAAAATTACATCTTCAGTTAGTACCTTGGTCGGCTGTGGGGGCAGATGTGAGATGAATCCACACTGCCCCATGCTGAGTGTTAGAGGAAGGGAGGAGCAAGGACAGGAAGCGAATCCAAGAGGACTTCCATGGGGAGGCGACATGTGCCTCAAACTTGAGGGAGAGATGGGGTTTTGCTAGACAGAGAAGAGGACCTGTGAGCACAGACCAAGCAGCTGAGAGAATACAGAGTGTGTGAAGAAAACCCAAGCCAGGAGCTGGCAGCCGGCATTCCCTGAGCCGGGAAGGGTGGGAAGGCAGCTGCAGCCTCCGCCTGGCTCCTGTGAGGGCCCCCAGGCCAGCCCTCCGACTCCGTCCCTGCCTGCAGTGTTGGCAGGAAGACACTGCGGAAAGCTTGGGGACACATGCATGGCTGGGAGAGGGAGGGATGTAGCCACTTTCTTTCCAGCTCCTCATGGTAAAGAAATGACTTCCCTCCTGCACAACTGTGACATCTTCTGCAGCTGGAAAATAGATATTAATGCGGTGTTTGACGATGGGTCGCCTGTCAGGACGGGGCCCCCCAGCAGCTGGGTGTGCTCATGGCCAGCCCCTCCGCCCTCCATAGAGCCCCGCGACTGTCCCGCTGGCCCGGGGGGCCCTGCGTCCAGGCAGGGAGAAACTTGGCTCTGCCACGACTCTCAGAATAAGTGGTTTTTATTTCGTGTTCACCAGGGAGGTTACAAAATAGAATTGGGGTTGCTGCTCTACATATTATTTATGCCATGTTCCCCCATCTCCCTTCCCAAAAGCCACTCACAAAGGGGTCTTTGTTCTCCATGAGTTCAAAGTCAGCTTCTTCAACGGGAAACGGATTGGCGATTACAAGGAGGAGACTGAGTTTTACTGGCTGTCCGACCAGAAATATGGGACGCCGGGGCGAGTGTGGTTTGCCGGCCACAGAAGCTGGTGTGAATGGATTTCCAGTGTGAGCCGAAGGCGGGCTGCGGGGGGCATCCCACAGCCGCTCTCCCCCGGTCCACACTTTGCCTCCACTGCCTGGCTTTCCCCACCTAGAGCGTGGGGGTCCTCATACCCCGGACTAGAAGTAAATCAGAGGGTTTCATTCAGTTCCCAGGACTTCCGGGCTTTTCAGAGGATCTCATAAGAGGGTGGGCAGGGCTCGGGGCACCCACGCCGGCTACAACCCTTCTGAAGCTTGGACTGATTAAATGAATATCCAGGTCAGGTTTTAAAGAAGAGGCCTTTATCAAAGAAAGTTTGCCAAGGGCTGACCTGGGTGCCCTTGTAGGCCTAGGAGATGTTGGGTGTCCGGAGATCGTAGGGGTAGGAGGCTCAGAGCCCGGGATCCTGTGCAGCCTTGAGCAGGGTAGCTAACCTTTCTGGGCCTTGTCTGTCAGTCTGGACAGTGGAGTCACAGAGGCCTAATGGGAGTAGAGCCCAGGGCTGGGGACTGCTGGCTCAGAGGTGCAGAGGTGGGGTCCCACTGCTTGGCTGGGCCAGCCTTTCGAAAATTGGAGAGCCTTTCCGGAGCACCTGCACCTTGCCTAGCGAAGGCCATCACCACGGTGTGGCCCTCACTGAGAGCAGGAAGGGCAGGGGCTCAGCACTGTGGGCCTGTCCCCGGTGGCGCCTCCCCTCCCTGCCATCCCCTGCTGGCCTGGCCTGCAGACCTGGGCTCACAACACCCCAGCTTTTGTTCCAGGAACAACAGCCTAGGAATTTGGGGGTAGGGTAGGGGCACGGGGGCGTGTCCCAGCTTCCTGTCCTGGCCATGAGGCTCTTCTCCATCCCAGGGTGGGGCTGCTGGAAGTGAGGTGAGGACCACCTCTCCGCCCCTCTGCCGGGAGCCAGAGCTTTGTTAGGGAGGTCACCGATGGGTTTCGATGGGTTTCTGCGGCTCCAGGGTCTCGCTGGGACAGAGCAGGGAACTGCCGGTGGGAGCGGGAGGGGCTTTAGGAAAACAAAACCTCCCTCTGGGCCCCTTGAAAGAGACCCTGAGTTCCCTGTGGGAGAAGGGAGAGGAGGCCCCCGTGGGAGCTTTACAAAGCTAGGAGAAGGAGAGTCTCTCAGAGCTCCCCCCTGCCGGCTCCAAGATTCCAGATCTTTCCAGAGCCCTCCTCTTAGGGCATTTCAGAGCAGAAGCCAGGCCCAGATGGAGGCTGACACAGAGGCCCCTTCCAAGGCTGGGCAGGGGCTTTGCAGAAATGGCCTTCCTGAGGCTCCCGGCCTCCCTAGGTGGCCCCACTGTCACCGCTGCTGCCAGCCAGGCGTTACAATCCCTGATAAACACTGGCTCTGGCCATCGAGCTGTGGGGGGCCCCTGGTGACCTTCTGGGCAGGCTAGGGGCACTCTGCGGAAACCACATCTCGGAGGAGGCCCTTCTGCTCACTCCATCAGGCAGGAAAGTGGGGTTTTGCAGTAACGGCTTCCACGTCGATGGAGAGGCCAGCCGCGGGGGTGCAGAGAATTCTCCGCAATCGTGGGACCCTCGCCACCCCAGACACAACTCCCCGTGGGAGGCAGGATGCTTAGGCTGGCTTGTCCTGGGAGCTGTTATCATCTAACCAGAGGACGAACCGGGATTCTCCCTATTTTATACCCAGGGAAAACCAAGATTCACCAAGTCAGGAGGGCTTAGGATTGGGGTGTGCGTGCTCCAATCCCAGCGTGCTCACAGTTCATACTGCCTCATGGGGAGCAGCATCTATGCTGTGTTTCCTCATTCATACTCTCACCACACCTGGACTGTGGATATTGACCCATTTGACAGATCTGAAACTGAGGATCTGAGCGGTCAAGTGAGTTGTGCTAAGCGAGCTAGGATTGAAACTCAGGCCTACTTGACCCTAAAGGTCTCACCCTCCCTACCCTTGCGGGACTTTGCTACCTCCCTGGGCTGCTCCCCTAAAGCTCTCCCTAACTGTCCCCTAGGGAGCTCACCAAAAAGGCCATGTCTGTACTTCAACACCCGAGATTCAGTCTACTGTCTGGGTGTCAGGGGTTCTTAGAGGTCCCAGGGCCTTCTGAGATATGAAGACCCTTGGTGACCAAGCCAGTCCTAGGCAACTCTTGGCCCAGGGGGCTGAATAGGAAAGCACCAGAGGGCAAACCCCTCATCTCCCCCAAGAGAGCAGTGCCTGCTCCTTCCACCCCAGGCCCTCTCCCCACCTCCGATGACCCTGGAACCAGCCTGGACAATGGGCCAGACCCTCTGAGAGGCTGAGGTCCTGTCCAGGACAAAGGGGTTGGCAGACTCCAGACTAGCCCCAAGTCAGCCTATGCGGGGCCCCGGGGATCCAGGATGCCTCGCTCACGCTAATACCCTTAAACTGCCCTGAGGTGGGTCCCCTGAGAGGCCCAGGAAGGGGTCTGATGCACACATCCCTTGGTGAAATGAAAACAGCTCAATCTGAACGTCAAAGCCTTTGCTCTTCAAATCGTGCCTCCACAGCTGTGTGGGAGGGTGTCCCAGATGTCCTTATCTATCTCCCAGCACAGCTGTGTTTGCAGTGGGCAGCCCAGGTCCCCAAATGGGGAAGCTGCATGCCAACCATAGGTAACCAGGGCTCTCTTGACTGTGGCGTGGGGCAGGGGGCTCACCCAGGCCTAAGCTAATGCCCTTTCCCACCTCATTCTCCCCCAGTGGGTGCAGGGCTGGCTGGGGACAGGGCTCAGTCCCTAGGCCTCAGCTCCTGATGCTCCCTGAACCTCAGCATTAGACTGCTGTGAGCTCTTCAAAAGCCCAGTACCCACAGCTCCACCAGGGAAGTCAGTCACGACAGATGGCACCTGGCTTCTGGGCTTCACTGAGAGGCTCTTGTTTCTGCTCTTGGACTATTTTCATTCTACTCTTATGCGTGTGATTCACTCCATCTGTTAGCAGTTAGGTTAGCAAAGCCCTGCAATTTCTAGGACACTTGGATGACACATGGGGACACTGGGATACAGTTGGTGATATTCAGATTATCTCAGGAAAGTTGGGGTGTCTGGTGATCCCCTGATAGATGGAAATGACGTGAGTGAGGGGAAGGGAGGGGGGACCCCAAGGATGGATGAGAGGGGTTTGGGGAGGCCGTGATGGGGGATTGGAGATTGAGCCCAGATGGAAGGTATTTAGGTTCTGGAAGGGAGCAGGCTGCATTCTAGGCAAGTGCAAAGGGCCAGTAGAATAGAAGTGTAGAAATCAGAGGCAGGTGGTTCATCCCGGGAGAACCCCCAGGGGAGGCAGGGCACGTTAAGGAGCTGGAATTTTAGTTCTCAGGTAGAAGAGAGCAGGAACATCTCCTCCTTGCCCCCTCCCCCATCGTTAGGAACCAGCGAATGACCTGAGTACCACCCAAATGTTAGAAAAAGTCAGTTTTTGTGGAGTCCTCTCCTTCAGCATCCTTTGGGGTGAGTTGGACCCAGCTTCCTGTTACCCACTAATAACTTTTTTCTTGGACTACAACAACTAGTGCCTTGGCTCCTGACCTCCCTGGGCTGTAAGCAACGCAGTGGTGTTTGAACATTACATAAACAAGGGGCGCCTGGGTGGCTCTGCCTTCAGCTCAGGTCATGATCTCTGGGTTCCTGGGATGGAGCTCCTCATCGGGCTCCCTGCTCAGCGTAGAGTCTGCTTCTCCCTCTGCCTCTGCCCCTCCCCCTGCTTGTTCTCTATCTCTCTCAAATAAATGAAATCTTTTTTTAAAAATTATATAAATGATGTCACAGCACATCATGAAGACAGTGAGTACCTCAAATATTTCTGTTATTGTTGTCATGATGTCCTTTGTGTGGTAAAGGTCACCCGCACCTTCCCACAAGTCGCAGCCACAACACCAGCATCCATTGTGTGCCTTTCCTCCTTGTGATCTCAAGCAGACACATCATAAACATATAGGTGAAGAAAGTTTATATTTTCAGGATAAATACATGACATCTTTATCTGATATATATATATGTATATATATATATTTCAGATTTGTAAATTGGGTCTAAAGATTGCAAAATCATTTTTTACAAATTTATGATTTGCAAAAAAAATAGGCATAAAATTAAAGTATGGTTTGTTACCCAGTCAACAAAACCACACCAGGAATGACATAACACGAGCAAAAATTGGGACCATTGCCAAGAATGAGTCTGTGAAGGGGACATTTGAAAGTTTGAGACGGAAACTTTCCCCCCATCTCTCACAGCTTAGATAGGCTGAAATTCTCTTTTCTTCAGATTAACCTGAGGGTCACAGGGCCATGGGTGGACACCGTAGGGGCAGCCAGAAGTTGGAGTTGGTGAAGGGCAGGCTCCAGGGCTAAGGATGGGTGCAGACCTCTTCCCTTTGTACCTCCATCCATCCTTCTGAGACTCTGCACCAGACCACAAGCCCGCTGTTGCCTGGCGGCATTCCTTGCTCTGCAGGGAAAATGCCCCAGGGAGATCACCCAAGGTGGGAGCATGCTACATTCCTCCCCTAGTGGCCTCAGCTTCCCTTGGCTTGCCCGGAATAGGAATATTTCCAGGCTCCGAGGCTAGGGCGAAAAGACACACCCACATACAATATGTAAAACCATTGACAAGTTATAACTTCTGTTATTTTTTTGGAGGAAATATTTTCTCCCCTCCTATCTGGGCAGATACATTTTTGTAATGACATGAAAGGCCTGGTTCTCATTAGGGATTGTAGTGCTTTATAAATTTTGCTCCATGAGAATGGGATAGAGAGGAGAGCCCTAGAGCCCAGCCCCCTTCTCACCCGAGGCTCTGTCTGTGAGGGGACAGGAGCCCACAGGTTCGAGCTTTATGCAACCCTCTGTGGTGTGCAGCCTAAGTGTGCACAGTTAGTGGTGTGGTCTCCCTAGAGTGGACAGAACTGGCAAGAGGCCCAGGCAGGCCTGTGATGGTAGGGAGGGGGCTCTAGGCTCTGGGGCATGGGCTTTGAGTGGGCTCATCCCTTGCACCCCCTCACTCCTGGCCTCGCTGGGAGAGGGCCTGAGCAGGCCCCATGGATAGTGCAGAGTGGGCTCCTCTCCATGGCAGGTCCTGGGGTCCCCACACTGCTTTTGCTGCCTCCTGCTATTGTTCACGGATTGCCAGCTGGATGAATAAACAGCCCAGAGGCCTCTTGCGAATTGGCTCAGTTCCCTGGAACCCACAGGGCAGGACAGCCATGTCCATCCAGGTGGAGCTGGTGCTGCCTCACAGGTTGGGGGGGATGGGCGGTGAGGAAGCTGGCAATCAAAGGAGGACCACAGCCTGGAACAGGTCTCAAGGTTGGGGCCTGGCTAGGGGGCCTCCTTCCTGGCAGCACGTGGGGCCCTCAGCTTGGTCTCTGCTCCTTTCTCCCTCTTGGTTAGATCTGAGGGGCTTCCTCTGTGTTCTGAGCCTCCCAGGATGACTGGTGAGGGGCAGGATCCCGGGCTAGGAGGATGAAAGGTGGGCAGGGCCTCCTGGGCGGGGGTGGGGCGGGGGTGGGTGGGGGTGAGCCTTCTGTGTAGGAGGAGGGGGGGAGGGGTCATCCACACTGTAGCAGGTGGCAGAATCTCCTCCCTTTTTATGACTGAGTGATGTTTCATTGGATGGACCAGCCACGTTTAGTTTATGCCTTCATCCATCAGGGGACACGAGTTTGGGCCACTTCCCAGTTATTGTGAATAATGCTGCTGCGAACACGGGTGTGCTGCTTTTGGGGGAAAAATTGTATCATGAATATTTTCCTTCCTGGTGTCTGGCTGCAGCGGGCATTCAGGAAGCGGAGCTGAGAGGGCCAGGGAGGGAGTGCATGCTTGCTAAGCAGCATTTCCGAAGGGGCGTCAAGTCAGGAAAGACGGTGCGATGAGCTTGTGGCTTTAGAGTCCCGTCCTGGCACGAGCGTGTCAAGTGTGTCGAGGGGAGGGGAGCTCTGCTGTCGAGGTGTTTGATCCACTGTCTGCAAATGGATAATGACAGTATCACTTGGCTGGTGTTGGTAGTAAGCAAATTAGCCAGTTGGCAATTGACATTAAACAATGAGACGGGTTTTGAAAAACAACCCCGTGTGAAAGTGTAGTCATCCAAACAGAGAACGAGTGACTAACTTCCTGAGGAGGTTTCGGTCTCTGTGGAAGGGATGAACGGGAAGGGGTTGATGTGACCCTGAGAACGTGGGAGGTGGGGGGGAGGTGTAAGACCCGCCATCTTTGAGCCAACACTGAGCGCCAGGAATTGTGGGATTGCTTCTCAGACATATGGTAATGAGGGGGAGACATTTTGGCCCCCACACTAGGTTGAGTGGTGACTCCCCAAAGCATCTGTCTCCATCCAGATCCCTCGAAACCTGTGAATACGGCCTTGTTTGGAAAAAGGGTCTTTGCAGATGTAATTCCATTAAGGATCTTAAGATGAGATCATTCTGGGTGACCTGGGTGGACCCTCATCCAGCGACAGGTGCCTTATAAGAGACAGAGGAGACACAGGTCATGTGATCATGGAGGCCGAGACTAGGGCGACTGAGTGATCAGGTCATCCCTAGAGTCTCTGGAGGGGAGCACAGCTCTGGGACCCTTTAACTTGGGATTTCCAGCTCCAAAACTGTGAGAGAAGAAATCTCTGTGGTGTTAAGCCACCATGTCTGTGGGGATTATCATGGCAGCCACAGGAAACCAATTGAGGCCTTGAAAACAGAATCATTAAAATCTGCTGGCAAGGGGGTAGTGGCTAAATTAAAGTGAATTCTGGGATTGTCTATTGGTTTGACATCAGCCAGCACTTGGGCTGGGTGAGGGGGGACAGAAGCAGGATGGGGGAGTAGCAGGAGGTTTTCGGAAGAGAGTGGCGTAGGCCTGCACGAGGTGGGTTATAGATCCCAAGATTCTGTGGGGGACGGCCCAAATGTTGGATTTGAATTTCATTTATCCGATATTTGTAACTACAGCTGACCCTTGAACAGTGGGGGTTTGAACCATGTGGGCCCACTCATATGGGAATTTTTTAAAAGTACTGTCCTGTAAATGTATTTTCTCTCCTTTATGATTTTTTAAAAAATTATTTCTATTATTTTTATGTTTTAAAAGATTGTATTTATTTGAGAGAGAGAGTGAAAGAGCACAAGCAGGGGGAGGGACAGAGGTAGAGGGAGAACCTGGCTCCCCACTGAGCAGGGAGCCCGATGTGGGGCTCGATCCCAGGACCTCGAGATCACGACCTGAACTAAAGACAGGTGCTTAAAGGACTGAGCCACCCAGGCGCTGCTCTCCCTTATGATTTTCTTAATAGCATTTTCTTTTCTCCAGCTGATTTTATTGTAAGACTACAGTATATAATACCTATAACACACAAAATGTGTGTTAATCTGTTGTTTTCTGTTATTGGGAAGGCTTCCAATCAACAGTAGGCTATTAGTAACTAAGTTTTAGGGGAGTCAAAAATTTTATGTGGATTTTTGACTGTGGGGTGAGGCAATTGGTGTCTTTAACCTTTGTTATTCAAGGGTTAACCCTTGTATTTGTAAATTGTCTTGAAAACCTCTCCCTCTCTCCCTCCCTGCCTCCCTCCCTCCTTCTCTCCCTCCCCACTTCACTTTCTCACACACACGCTCATACACACTCATTCAGTGTGACCAACTATTTACATACCAGTGCCCACCAACACATTAACCTGTACTGCTGGGTTCACTTGATTTGGTGTAAGCCTTAAATTAAGCTTTTGCCATCTCTCTGACAAACTTGTTAACCACGGTTACCATTTGAGACTAATTGTCTTTGTGAATCAGAATTTCCTTAAAATTCTATAGCCAGGAAAAAAAAAATTGGAAAACAAGGCTGATACGGAGCCATCAACCAAAACCTTCGATTTTTAATTGCATCCAGACCTGAAGCTGTGTCTTGCTTGTACTGAAAGAAACACAACCCAGATAGCAATTTCCAATTTGATTCACATCTTCCAAAACATTGAAGAATTTGGTCCATAGCGATTTTTACTAAAACCTCCACATGCATTCTTTTTTTTCTTTTTAAAGATTTTTTTATCTTATCTTATTAAGATTATTTATTTGAGAGATTGGGAGAGAGCAGAGAGGCAGACCGGGAAGGAGAGGGACAAGCAGACTCCCTGCTGTGTGCAGAGCCCGACGTGGGGCTCCTACTCACAACCCTGAGATCATGACCTGAGCCGAAAACTGAGAGTCGGATGCTCAACTGACTGAGACACCCGGGTGCCCCATTGTGTATTTAAAGGGGTCGTGGTCACTATTAAACACACTTTGGAAAAAGAAAGCCAGAGGAATGAGTGCTTGTTTGGATTTATCTTTCAAGTCTGGGGGGTTGATGCTGGATTGGGCCCCAACTTTCACAAGGCGCCCCCTTGGTCTGGAGGCAGGATCCTCCACAACTCATCCCTGCATGCACTGAGCACATGCTCACAGGCAATGCCGTTCCTACAACGTGACTTTCTAGAAATTCCAGCCAGAAATCCTTCTGGGCTATCAATTAATGTCAACCCCCTGAAAAGAGCATCTCATCAATGTGAAAAATCATTTGGCCATTCTGTTTCATCAAGAGTTGGCTTCCCCGAGTTGTCTAGTTGCAACACATGGACAAGACCCTGGGCCAGCCAAGAAGCATGGGCCATTTGGCTGTGGAAGGCCACTCTGGGGTTTCCTGGTAAAAACCCAGTTCGTCACCAGCCCTTGTCAATTTTTGTCAAAGGGGAATCAGATGATAAACAACAGAGGCATCAGCATTAGTCAGTTAAGAGAGGGACACTTTGGTGCAAGACACTCAACTTCAGGCAAAGCACCACTGGGCAGGGATTTGTGGGGCATGGGACACTCTTGAGAGACTGTCCCAATAGGGAGCTGTCCCCCATGATCCCAACCTGAATGTCATGGTTCTTCTTCATGGATGCTTGGCGGCCACTCAGGTTCTCTGTCTGATCTGAGGCAAGGGCCTTGAGGGAGGCTTTCTAGTGTGTCTAGAGCCTTGGATGAGCCTCTGTGTCCAGGTGTCTGAGAACAAGTAGCTGAGTCCCCTCAGAGGAGGGTTTTTGGTTGAAGCTTGGACGTCTGCTAGTCTCATCCCAAACTCTCTATCAGGGAGCTGCGTTCCACTCCATCTGGGGGCGGGCATGGTCCTGGGCGTCAAGGAGAGAGTCCTGTGCTTGTCCACGAGGCTCCTGTGTAGGCACAGAGTCTAAATGAAGTCATACTGAGGATGGGTAATGACCCTGGGCTATCCAACTTCTGGACCATGACAAAAAAGCAAGCAAATGAACAAAAACTGTGCATTTTAAAAAGGCTGGGCTATCTGCACATTCTCTTCCACCTTTCTGGCAATGACAACGTTTTCTGCCTAACACCTGGAAAGGGAGCCACCCCATGAGTACACTCAGAGCTCAGAAGGCTGGGGCTGGGGCTGGGGTGTCCTGCTGCAGCTTGTGCATTTGGCTTTGAGATTGGTTGGCAACTCCAAAGTAGGTCTGAAAGTGAAGCTGCCTTTAATTTGGAATTGACGAAGCATGCCTCCTCAGTTCCTATTAGCAATGTGGGGCTTTGAAAGGAGCTTAATAAATCCCCTAATGTTGGCGAGAAATCAATGTTCTAATTAGCATTCAGAGCAGACAGCCATTTCCAAGAAAAACCTCCCGTCCCAGCAAAATCAGTGTGGATTTCCTATTTCAAACCCCTTTGGGAGAGTAATAACAACGCACACTTTAAATTTATCAGGGCACCTTTCAAACAGGTGAATGCAATTTGTGGGGCTGGGGAATATCCCCCTGAAGCCTGGTTCCTCTGTGTCCCAATGTGGAGAATGTTCTGGGCTTTTTGGTTTGAAGACGGTGGCTCCAGGAGGACTCTAGGGGCAGACATCTGGGCCACCTCCTCCCAACTCCATGCCCTGGGCAGACATCACCAATTGATCACAGCTCCTCTGCCTGGCTCACACACCCCTCCCGACATGGTAGTTCAGGTAGCACATGCCATGAAGCAGGAGAGATAAAGTCCTAACTCTAGTACAGTTTACAGCCTAAGAAGGGACTGGTGGGGCAGGGGGCCCCCAGGAAAACATGCACAATGACACCAGCGGTACAGGGAGAGAGGAGTAGTTCTAGAACATCTTATCCTGGGGACGCTGAAGAGGGACCATTGAGTTATGGAGGATCAGTAGATAGTAGCTGGAGGAGGAAGGCTTGTCCAGGGCACAGAAAGACCATAGCAGACAGGCTAAGTTGCCATAGCAGACAGGCTATGACTCTGGAGAGCCTGGAGGGCTAGACCGCATGGCCTTGAAGGCCACATTGAGAACCGTTGTATTCACGGAGAAAGAGAAAAGCAGCCCCTGGTGTCCAGGAGCTGGTCTGGCCTTGGTGGGGCCTGGCCTGGCTCTCCCAGCCCAACCCTGCTGTCTCGTGGGTACAAACAGCCTCAGGGAGCACCCACGCCAGGCAAGGCCCCGCAAGGCCATGAAGGAGTCCAGCAGAACAAGGCCACTTCCTAACCGTGTCTAAGCGCAGATGCTAACAGGGTCGCTGTGCACGTTGTGACACAGCAAATGTCTTCTCTCAATTAAAATGAGTGACCGCTGCTCCCTGGCCTTGCTCAGGGCTACCCTCCCAGCAAACAACATTAATTTACTGGGACTCTCCATCCCCATGCCGCACCTGCTGCCCGACCACATCCAATCTAGAGCCAAGTCCGGCTTCTTTGGGCCGGTCCCGGAGCCACCACACAAGCCAGGCCTTCTGCCCTTTCTGACACACTCTGCCCAGACGGCCCTTGGTAGCCCTGGGTGTCCAGTCTGGTTTAGTGAGGGGCTCGTTTCTGGCGTCTTCCTCCCGCTCCTCATCTAGCTCAGGTTCTCATGTCCTCCTGCTCAGAGGGCAGAGAGGAGATGAGGGGAGGGCAGTCAGGAAGCGATGGCTCAGCTGGTACTGTCATTGTGATCTCACATGGGGTCCCCCGGACCAGCCGATTTTTTTTTTTTTTTAAAGAACTCTCTTTTTCCAAGCACTGAGTTCTCCAGGGAACCCTACCCTCGCACTCCCTGGGGTAGGCTCTGCTGAGTGCACTTGGCCTCAGTGAGCACGTTTCCTCGAGGACCGGCATGCCCAGCCTCTCTCTAGCTGGACCCTCTCAGCGGCTCTCCATCACATGTAGCCCGCAGGACTTACCCTTTGGACTGACCTCGGGGATGGGGTAGCCCTCACTCTCACTCTGCCATCCAAGCGGTGGGCCGGCCCACTGTGTGTTTCAGATTGTCCAGGAGGTGTTGACCCATTGTGTGTCCTATGCTGCAGGGGACAATATGAAGATTTGGTGGGCTCCTCTCGGGGCCCTGCTTATGAGATTTAACACCCTCGACTCTTCTTCCCTTTTGGGGGGGTGTAGAGAAGGGACTCGCAGGACATCGGTGGCTCTTTCCAAAACTCTGCTCCCCATCCTCTGCAATCCCTGGGGCTTTTGACCCTCAGTGTGGGTGAGGAGTTTAGGTACCTTCAGGCTCTCCGCTGGAATGTGAAATCGATTGTCCTGCTGTGTCAGAGGAAACTTCTACAACATTCAGATGGCCCCCCTGTCCCCGCTTTCTGCCCTCACCCCTCAGAGGAACCCTGGCCTGGAATGAATAACTTCTCTCACACGTTCTCATCCTTGAGCGGCTGCTGATTCTGGCTGCACTCCGGAGGACTCTGCCTCTGTCCCGTGTCCTGTGGTACCAGGGCCTGTGGCCATCAGGGTGGAGAGGCACTCCACAGCCAGTGTTGGTGGTGGGAGCTGGCCGACAGAGGAGCCGAGGGGCCCATGCCAGACGGCCTCCCCTCACAAGGAGAGGCTGTGACAACCACCAGGCGTGTGACAACCACGCCTTAGAGTCTGTGTCAGAACCAGTGTGAGTTGAGTGGGCCCTGGCTGTCCTCTTAAAAAGCGTGACCATTTAGTTTGAGGGGACAGTGGTGCCCCGACCCCCAACAGTGGCTAGGAAGGCTTCCAGCTGCTCATCGATCCTCTTTGCTCTGCAAGGGAAGCCGTGCCAAGGCCCAGCTGCGGGACAGTCTGCAGTTCCTCATGCCATCCACTCAGAAAGGCTCTTGGCACAGCCAGGGACCTGCCTGACCAGGAGAAAGAGCCCAGTTTTCTTTTCGGAAGCTGCAGCCAAATCGGGCTTGTTGAAGCACTTCACTGAATCCCGACAGAAAGACTCTTTTGCATCCAGCTCTGAATGTAGGATTCCCATTCTCGTGCGGATTCTCTTCCAGTGGAATTTGGAGAGAGGCCTGGGCTTGGAGGCTGCCGCTCATTGCATGATCACAGGCAAGCCACCAAAACCAAGCCACCAAACTCTGTGAGTTTGGGTTTTCTTGTTTGCATGATAGGCAATAGGAAGCCCCTGTATGGTGAGCAGTTTCTTGACACTGGGCACCGGATAACCTCTGTCACTGGTCACGAGCATCATGGCTGCCTCATAGGTGATGACTGTGCTTGGGGGCCCCTGGCTGGCCCCATGGGTGACTTACTCTTCTGGTGCAAGGTCCCCAGCCCCTCAACTGCAGAGACTGTGCCTTCCATTCCTGGCACTCAACCCTGTGACTACCACACAGAAGGTTCTTGATTAGATGTTGCAAGGATGAGTGTTAGTTGGGAGGGAGTTGACTTCTGGCTTTCACACATAAAATGAAATTAGCATGAACTCATAAGTCAACAAGAGAAAATAAGTAGCATTTTACCGAACACCTACTATGCCCAGTGATTTACGTACATTTTCTCATGTGACCTTCACAATAGCCTGTGAGGTACTATTTCCCATTTTACTGGTGAAAAAATTGAGGAAGCTCAGGCTTGGTCAAGATTGGTCAATACATAAGAAGGAAGGATAGGATTTGTAGGGATTCTGACCCCTCAGACTGTGTTCTTTGCATTCCTCTAGGCTGCCCACAGATAGACATCTGGTAGACCATGCTTGCTACAAAGTAGAATCATGGTCTAACAGGGAAATAATGAACTCCAGGCCCCAGTTTGAAGGAGGTGCCAGCAGAAAGCTCATGTCTCCCATGGGTTGTGGGAATGAAGGACTGGCATCCAGGCCTTCTCAGAGAGTGCAGGGAGACTCCTCTGCCCTGAATGACTCGGCCCCAACCTCAGGCCCACCCCAGGAAGGAGCGAAGGGTGGCTGGACCTTGGTCTGCCACCTCTTAGCCCCTTAACCCTATAGATGCTGCATTTTGCGAAAACCACACTATTTTGTTTTGCCTTCCTCTTAGGTTCCCAGAAACTTTATTCACAGAGGTGAGGTTGCCTCATAACTTAATTTTTGTTTATTATGGTAAAATATATGTAACACAAAACTTACCTTTTTAACCATTTAACTTAAAAAGGGTACAATCCCATGGCAATAATTCGCAATTACGCATGCATTCCCAATGTCGAAAACCATCCGCACCATCTGTCCCCAGGAATTGTAAACTATTAAACACTAATCTCCCATTGACCCCTCTCCCCAGGCCCTGGTGATCTTAAGCCCATGTTCATTCTTTTCTTTTCTTTTCTTTTCTTTTCTTTTCTTTTCTTTTCTTTTCTCTTCTTTTCTTTTCTTTTCTTTTCTTTTCTTTTCTTTTCTTTTTTCTTTCTTTCTTTCTTTCTTTCTTTCTTTCTTTCTTTCTTTCTTTCTTTCTTTCTTTCTTTCTTTCTTTCTGATTTTATTTATTTATTTCACACAGAGAGAGAGAGAGAGAGAGAATGAGTACAGGCAGGGGGAGCGGCAGAGAGAGAGAAAGAGAGAGAAGCAGACTCCCCACTGAGCAAGGAGCCCGATGTAGGGCTCGATCCCAGGACCCTGGGATCATGACCTGAGCTGAAGGCAGATGCTTAACCAACTGAGCTACCCAGTCGCCTCCCCCCCCGCCCCCCCGCCATGTTCTTTCTTTATGAATCTACCTACACGAGGTGCCTCATAGAGGAGGAATCATACAGTATTTGTCCTTTTGTGACTGGCTTATTTCACTGAGCATAAGGTCCCACAGGTTCATCCGTGAGGCAGCCTCAGAATTTCTCCACTTTTTATCACATTGTGTGTCTATTCACCTGTTGATGGACACTTGGGTTGTTCCCACCTTTTAACTATTGTGAATAATGCTGCTATGAACAAAGTTGTACAGACATCTGTTCGAGTTCCTACTTTCAGATCTCCGGGCATATCCCTGGGAGCGGAATTGCTGGATCACGTGGTAATTCTACATGTAATGTTTTGGGGAACCACTATATTGTTTTTCATAGTGGCTGCGCCATTTCCTACCCACAGCGCCTAAGGGTTCTCTTCTCTCCACATCCTTGCCAAAACTTGTTATTTTCAGGTTGTTTTGTTTGTTTTTTATCATAGCTGTCCTAAAGGTGTGTTTTTGTGCCTCTTAACTCTCTGGAACCCTCATGTCCAATTAAAAAAATTTTGTCCTGTTTTACCTTACTCATTATTATTTTCTTTTATTACGTATGCAGTGCTTAAACATATTCTTTAGGAAAAAAAAACATATGAAGGGGCGCTAGGATGGCATAGTCAGTTAGGCATCCAACTCTTGATTCCAGCTCAGGTCATGGTCTTGGGGTCATCTGATTGAGCCCCGTGTCAGGTTCTGTGCTGGATGTGGAGTCTGCTTGGGATTCTCTCTTTCCCTCTGCCCCCTTCCCACTCACATGATCTCTCTCTAAAATAAAATAAAATAACAAATCTTTAAAAAAAAAAAGGAAAAAAATCTATGAGGAAATAGAACAGTTGTGTCCAAGTGTACATGGATTTGAATGTTTAAAGGTTACTCTCAAATTGCTCTTCAAGGTGGCTGTTCTTACTTAACCTTTCTGCTGACAGTATCAGAAGTGTAAAATGTCCTCACAGCCTCACTGATATTTGATATTATTCATCTTTTAAAAACTTGACCATCAACAAGGGAAAATGTGGCAGGTAACGAGATTTCCAAGGTCTTGTCATTAGATGTCTCTTGGGTCCCTGTGGTCTGCCCTTGGCAAGGACAAGACACAGCACGGTCAGGTTGCACCAGCCCCCTTCCCCTCTGCGTGGCTGCCCCATCTCCCCTCACTAAGCCCTGCAGAAGGGTACCCAGGAGCTGCCCTACGATCTTCCTTCAGACCTGAGGTCCTCAGTGGTATTTGGAGAATGAGGCGAGGAGGAGGGCAAGGAAGCCTTGGGAGAGGGAATGGAGGTCTGGGGCGATGGCTGGGAGTCAAGAGAAGGTGGTCAGCCCCGGGCAGTCTGGCTGGCTTCCAGATTTGTCCCAGCAAAACGCTCAGGATGTAATGAGTGCAAGGAACCTCCAGCCGGGTGATGCTGACTTGATTTCTTTTGAAATGAGGGAACCTGGAATTCTGCCATTAATTATCTCCATGACTCACAAAGAAATCTGGAGTCATGTCCCACGCAGCTGGATTAGTGCTGCTCTTTGGTCTGACGTGACAATTAATCGAATGTGTGTGACAACATGAAATCATGACAAATGGCTCTTCCACTTGGGGGATTTCTTCCTTGTTCAGAGGAGAGAAAATAGGGCAACCGCATCAGATCATGAGCAAAGAACTCAATCTTTTAACTTCCTTCGTGCATAAAAGTTGCTGGTGGGAACGAAAGGGACACATACGTGGAGGAAGCTTTGGTCTTGGGCAAGAGCCTCACACGGGTGTCTGGGAATCTGCAAGGGTTTCTGTTGGAATGCGTCCGCGCTCTGAGCTCTGCCTGGATCAGCCCCTTCGGGCCGTCTGCAAGTGGAACTGGGTCCCGGAGCAGAATTTTAAAAAGCTGATTTGGTTCAGGCTTTTAACAGATCAGATCAAAACAAAACAAATACCCGCCCCCACTGGGCCAGGACAGCAACTTTTCCCAGGCTGGGGAGCAAGCAAGCCCCTGGGCCAGGTTGCCCCTGGTGACGACACATTTTGGGTTGGCTGCTCCTCTGGGTCTTTGTTTCTCCTTTGCACAATGCGGGTGGGAGAAGGTCAAGGTCGTTTCCTGTCGCACATTCTGGGAAGTCAAACCCATACCTTGGGGGCCTCTCCTCTACCCCCTGGCTCCCTGGTGGGCATCAGAGCAGGCGGAATAAAGGCATCTGTGTTGCTGGTTTCCCAGAGGCCTGGGGGGGGGGAGCAGATCTTCTGTGGCTAATGAAGGCAGCCATCTTGAGGCTCTGAGTGCTGAGCCCTTGGGTCCCCGGGACTGGGAGCACTCGTCCAGGAGACCCAGCCTCCTGCCCAGCCCCACCTCTACAGCCCCAGGGACCTGACATCTTTTTTCCCTTTCCTGGAAACCTCCACTCATCTGTCCACTCCCAAACAGTGAGAGTAGCTGAGGGAGAGAAGGGAGGAGCCCAGGCCGACATTAAGGGGCAGAGGAAAGGCCTGTTCCCTCTCTAAGTTCACCAGACGGTGTTGACAGGGGTTTGCTCGCCACTTGTGAGGACCTGGGTGCTGCATTCATCTGTCAGGCTCAGAAAAACTGAGCACAGCCTGGTAAATCCAGCCCTGGAACTCAGCCAGCGTTTATGGCCAGTTCTTGGCTACCAGTGCCTTCCTGGGGCCTGGAGGACACAGGCCAGCTCTGCCTGATGGGACCTGCCAACTCTGGTTCCCTGAGCCTGGGGCTTCAGGAACTTGTGGGTAAGCTGTGTCATAGGAGGCAGCTTCCATGGCCCAGAGCTTGGGTCTTTGGCTGCTAGAGGGGGCGAGGGGCAGCTCTCCAAGGGACCCATTCACAAAAAGGAAAAAGGACAGGAAGGTGGATTGGCCCAGCTTTCAGAATGCCTTCCTTGGCCACCTGTTTCAGGTTCTGTCAGAAAATAACCAGCTACCCCCAAACATTGTAGTGTACAAAGATCTTCCGATGCTCACGGTTCCGTGGGTCTGGAATTTGGACAGGGCGCAGGAGGCTGGCTTGCCTCAACACTGTGATGTCTGAAGCCTCAGGCGACAACTGAGGGCCACTAAACAGCTGGCAATCCTCTGCAGGCACCTTCCCTCATGTTTCCCCCACACGGTGCTGGCTGCTGGCTGGGGCTGGGGGTCAGGGCACCTCCGGGTGGCATCTCTGTGTGGCTTGAGCTTCCTCACAGCATGGTGGCCTGGTCACAGTCACACTTCTCACCTGGTGGCTCAGGGCTCCAGAGGCGAGCGACCCGCTTACTGCCTCTTCTGATTGAGCTTTGGCAGTCTCTTGGCCTCATGTCCACTGTGTTCTTTCACAGGAGGGATGTCAAGGCCAGTTGTAGTTAAAGCACATGGGGTGGGAGACTGTCATGGCCATCTTTGGAAAGCACTCATTGGCTTTCCTCTCACTGTGCCCCAGCCATGGTCCAGCTGCACAGGTGGCCTTAAGCAGGCCTCTCCCATGCCTTCTTCCCTTCCTGACCAGTGGTGGGGCAGGTCCTCACTCCATTAGTGAGCCGGGCCTCACAGGACGGGGGAGGTCTCAGCACCTCTCAGCCTTTCCCACCATGGCTGCGCTGGAGATGCACATTCAGGGTTCACTGGAGCTGAGAGGGCCACTTGGTCTAGCAAAGGATCCCAGGCTGCCTGGGCAGTATCTGTGGCCATTCGTGTGGCTTTGGGTCTTATGTTTCTTGGCTCTTAACCCGAGGCTCTGGAATGAAGGGAGCCAGGCAAAGGCTGACCCTGAAGCCAAGCGACCTGAGGCCCCCCCAATGTGGGTCTCTGTGGATGGCCGCCCCTCTGTGGCTGTGGTTCAGGGGTCTTGGGACAGAGCCCTTGACATGCCCTTTCCTATTTGTATAGAGGTTGTTTTCTGTGGAATGCAGTGTCTGTGGGGCTGAGGCGGAGTCAGCTGCTGAGGTGCCTCCTGCTGCCTTTGGGGCAGAAGCAACAGACCGGGAGAGGAGAGTAAGTCCTCGCTATGAGAATTGTGGCAGCTTTGTACTTCCAGAAGTTACTTTTTCCGAAGACTCTCACACTCAGGCCTGCCCCTGGCTGTGGGCAACATGCCAGGGATGGAGGCCTGTGTGGCTGCACACACACACACACACACACACACACACACACACACACACCCTCTGCACACACGCACACGCACCCCATATAGCCAGAGAAAAGACTCCTCACAAGCCTGTGGCACATGCAGGAAAGCCAAGTTACTTTCTTAAAAATTTCTATTACACGGAGAACGCAAGCTGTCGGTCAGAATGTTCTGGGCCCCCCAGACCCCCAGGTCCACCAGGCCTCTCCTGGGCCTCTTCTCGCCCCAGCAGCTTGGGCGGCTCTATTTACACGCGTCCACACACAGCCACAGAGTTCTTTCTTCCCCATATGGAATCATACTTGGGAATACTTGGTAAAGTAAACTCATCAAGCCCACAAACTCTCCTCAGAGGGCCAGGAGCCCGGAGACATCCATTTCTCAGCAGGCCCCAACTGTCGAGTTGGGGAGGGCAGGGGCTGGGCCTCCGGGAGCAGGGCGCCCCCTGGCTGTGGGTAGGGGAACCACTGCGGGGAGTCTGGAACTTGCAGGAAGGAATGGGGCTGGAGAGGCCGCATCCACTCCTTTCCTCCGCTGGGCTCCAGGGAGGGAGAAGAGCTCTTATGTTTTGGGAAACAGCATATCCGTTGGCTGAGCACCCGGCAGCTGGCCGCCATGGTCTGCTGAGTTCACTCTGTGCTGTGCGAGGGGCAGGGCCCAGCCCCTGGCCTTGCCCAAGGTGTTACTGGCACCTTCTAGAGGCTTCTCATAACCCAGGCCAACTGGTTTTCTGAGAGGGCCCAGGTCGGGCTGTGGCACACTTGCTGGGGTGCGGAGGAAGCGTCTGCACGCCATCCTCTCCACTGCCTGGTCCGGGTCCGCCTGCCTGTCTCCTGTTAGCTTATAGGTCCCTGGGCCTCCATGTGATCCCTCCTGGTCCTGAAGGGAATGTTCGGGAAGGTCAGCCTACGAACATACCCTCACAACTTGTTGTGCCAGGCCTCTGCGAACCCTCCAAAACTGGCTACTGCCCCGGGGACACACACACACACACACACACACACACACACACACACACACACAGAGCTGGGTACGCTGCTGGGTCAGAGACATTCACTCTAACTGATTCTACCATATGACTAGAGTGGTCCCCAAGTCGCCCTTGTATTTGCCCTTGTATTCTGTGAATGAGGAAACAGGAGCCTCAGAGCTGAGACACTCTCCTGGGCCTTTCAGGGCTGTCAGCAGAGGCAGGTCTCTCTGTCTCCAGACCCCTCTCTCGCCACCTCTTTGGGGAAGAAGCTACTCCTTCAGTCCGCAGCAACCCTGAGACGGAAGTTTGGGGGTCATTTGGCTTTGGGGGTTTAGAGAGGCTGACTACAGGACCGGGCAGAGACCTCAGGCCACCCCCTCCATGAGCTTCTCTGTTCTGAGGACGCCCCCACCCCCATGCTGGGGCTGAGTGGCGTACTGAGCACTCACTACGGGGTTCCCCGTCACTGCCCAGGAGGCGGGTGGGACAGGAGCTGGAGGTCACGGTAGAGGGGTGAGGCCAGGCAGGGGTAGATGGAAGGAGGCCGAAGTTTCCTGACTCTCCCCCTGCTGCTGTTCATCACACGGTATAATTCAGTGCCACTCTCTGTGCTCTCTCAATTCCGACCTCTGAACATAGCCGTGAATTCAAGGGAAACAGCTAGTGGGCAGCATCAAGGTCAGGAGTTTGGGGGATGGGCAGCCCCAGGGGCTGGAAGGGGTCCAGAGGTCCGCAGAGGCCCTGGAAGGAGACCCCCGTGGAAGGATGTCTCCCTCACTGATGCGCAGCCTGAGCTCCAGCCCATATTCTGCTCCCCAGACAGCGACAAACACCTAGCGTGCTTTAGAGCCAAGTTAAACCATTTTAATAAACGAAAGGGAGATAAAATGTGAATTCACTTTCATTTCTCGAGCTGGGTTTGGTTCAAGGCCTCCGTGTCCTGTCCCAGCTATCACAGAGGTGGAAGAAACTTAAAACTCCCAGGTTTAGACTGTATCTTCTGTGGAAGCTTCCACTGCACCTGCCCTGCCTCTCCCCTCCTCCTTTCCCTCACTCCCTATCCCCCTCATCTCTGCCATACCTGGGGAGAAGCTACACAGCTCCGAGAGCAGGCTTGACACAGGCTGACCTTGGCTAACCTTGAAGACAGAGGATCTATTTGGGGCCGGTGGGAAAGATGTCACCTCGCCCCGCGCAGCGCACAGCACATCTGGGAGGCCACCTGAGGAGGAAGTGAAGACACTGGCTCCGTGTCCGGCCGCAGCGGAAGTCCGGCCATCAAGCAGAGCTGTCTAGAATCCTCCCGAGGGACTAGTATGTACTTGGCGGGGAGGGCAGGACAGGCTCTCTGGGGCCCTCCTGGAGCTTCAGAACGTGCCCCGCCCCCCACTCTGATGTTATGTTTTTTCCAGCTTTACTGAAGTATCATTGGCAAATAAGAATTGTGCGTATTTAAAGTGTACAAAGTAACTTTTAAAAAGATTTTATTTATTTATTTGAGAGAGAGAGAGAGAGAGCATGAACAGGGGCAGAAGTAGAGGGAGAGGGAGAAGCAGACTCCCTGCCGAGCAGAGAGCCCGATGCAGGACTCGATTCCAGGACCCCGGGATAATGACCTGAGCCAAAAACAGACACTGCACTGACAGAGCCACCCAGGTGCCCCATGTGACATTTTGATACAGGTGTCCATCGTGAAATGAATACTGTAATCCAGCTAATCACCATCCATCACTCAGACTTACCACTTTTTCTGTGTGATGAAAACTCTTAGGATTTTCTCTTTTAGCAGATTTGAAGCATGCAGTATATTACTATTAAGTACAGTTGTGATGCTGTACAGGAGGAGGTCTCCACAACTTGTTACTGAAAGCTTGTCCCAGGGCCCCCGACTCTGTTGGTCGGACGAGCGTGCGACTCTTGATCTTGGGCTTGTGAGTTCGGGCCCCATGTTGGGTGTTGAGATTCCTTAAAAATAAAATCTGAAAAAGAAAGAAAGAATGAAAGAAAGAAAGAAAGAAAGAAAGAAAGAAAGAAAGAAAGAAAGAAAGAAAGAAAGAAAGAAAGAAAAGTTTGTACCATGTGATCAACATCTCCCCTTTCCATCTATCCCCCAGCCCATGATAACTACCACGTCTACTCTGTTACTGACTTTGACCTTTTCAGATTCCGCATGTGATGGTACCACGCAGTTGGTCTTCCCACATCTGGTTTATTTCACTTAGCCTAATGTCCTCCAGGTTCATCCATAGTGTGGCAAATGCCAGGATTGGTTTCTTTTTAGAGGCCGACTAATTTTCTGTATATATGTATCCACGCCACATCTTCTTTATTCATTCATCTGACAGACACGCTCTTTCCATATCTAGGTGGCTGTGAGTAGTGCTGCAATCAACGTGGGAGTACCAATATCTCTTTGAGACAGAGAGTTTGTTTCCTTTAGATACATAACCTGGAGGTGGGGTTGCTGTATAAGACTTATAAGATATAAGTTCTATTTTTAATTTTTTGAGGAACCTCCATACTGTTTTCCACAATGGCTATACCAATCGAAATTTCCACCAGAAGTGTGTATAAGACTTCCTTCTTCTCCACATTCTCATCAGTATTTGATATCTTTGACTTTTTCTATAATGACCATCCTAATGGTTGTGGGGTGATATCTCATTATCGTTTTGATTTGAACTTCCTAATGATTAATGACATTGAGAATCTTTTCATATATCTGTGGCCATTTGTATGTCTTCTTTATAAAACTGTCTGTTAGGGTTTTTTGACCATTTATGAATCAGGTTGTTTGGAGGATTGGTTTTTTTGTTTGTTTTTTGTTTTTTGCTATTGAGTGGTATGATTTCCTTATGTATATTTCATATATTAACCCTTTGTTGGATATATGGTCTGCAAATATTTTCTCCCATTTCATAGCTTGTTTTTTCACTTTCTTATTGCTTCCTTTCCTGTGAGGAAACTTTTTACTTTGATGTAGTCTCACTTGTTTGTGTTTGCTTTTGTTGCCTTTGAAGTCAAGTCCAAGAAACCATTGCCAAGACCAATGTCAAAGAGCTTTTTCCTTTTGTTTTCTTCTAGGAGTTTCATTGTGTCAGGTCTAATAGTTAAGTCTAAATCCATTTTGAATTGATTTTCATGTATTGTATAAGACAAAGGTCCAATTTCATTCTTTGTGTGTGGATATTCAATTTTCCCAACACTATTTACTGAGAGAATGATATTTTCCCAATGGCATCTTCTTGGTGCCTTTTTTGAAGACTAGTTGACCATATAGGGAGGGGTGGGTTTATTTCTAGGATTTTGATTGTATCCCATTGGTCCATCTGTCTGTTTTTAAGCCAGTACCATACTGTTTCAATTATTATAGCTTGGTAATATCAAGAAGTTTGATATCAGGAAGATGAATCCAGCTTCGTTCTTCTTGCTCAAAAGTGCTTTGGCTATTTGGGATCTTTTGTGGTTCCATACAAATTTAGGATTGCTTTTTCTATTTCTGTGAAAAATACAGTTTGAATTTTGATAGGAATTGCATTTATATAGATCACTTTGTATAGTACTTATAATATTAATTCTTCTAATCTATGATGGGGTATCTTTCCATTTATTCATGTCTTCTTCAACTTCTTCCACCTATGTTTATGGTTTTCAGTGTACAGATATTTCACCTCCTGGCTTAAATTTACTCCTAAAGTATTTTTTTTTTAATGCTATTGTAAATAAGATTGTTTTCTTAATTCCTTCTTGGGGTAGCTCATTTTCAGTGTGTAGAAACACAACTGATATTTGCATGTTGATTTTGTATCCTAAAATCTTACTGAATTTGTTATTTTTAACAGTTTTTGTTTATATATGGAGTCTCTAGGATTTTCTATATATAACATCAAGTTATCTGCAAAGACAATTTGACTACTTTCTTTTCTATTTGGATCTCTCTATTTATTTATTTTTTTTGCCTAATTGTTTTGGCTAGGATTTCCTATACTATGTTGGATAGAAGTGGTTAGAGTGGGATCCTTGTTTTGATTGTAGTCTTTGAGAAAAAGTTTTTAGCTTTTCACTACTGAGTATGATGTTAGTTGTGGGCTTATCATACCTGACCTTTATTATGTTAAAGTATATTCCTTATATGTCTAATTTGTTGACAATATCTTTTTATCATGAAAGAATGCTCAATTTTGTCAAATGCTTCTATTGAGATGATCATATGATACTTGTTCTTTTTTCTGTTAAATGTGATCTATTGACATTGCATATGTTGAAACATCCTTGCATCCCAGGAAAAAACCCCACTAGACTGTGGTGTACAATCCCTTTAATGTGTTTTTAAATTAGGGTTGTTGTTTTGTTGGGGATTTTTGCAGCTCTGTTCACCAGAGATACTGATCTATAATGTTATTTTCTTGTAGTGTACTTCTCTGGCTTTGGCATAAGGATCGTTGCTGGCTTCATAAAGTGAGTTTGGAAGTGCTCTCTTCTCCTGAATGTTTTGGGAGAATTTGAAAAGGATTGGTATTAATTCTTCTTTAAATGTTTGGTAGAATTCACTAGTGAATGACTTTTTTTTTGTTGGAAGATTTTTGATTACTGATTCAATCTCTACCCATTATTGATCTGTTCAGATTTTCTTATTCTTCATGATTCATCTTGGTAGATTGTATGTTACTAGGGATTTATGCATTTTTTCAAGGTTATCCTATTTGTTGGGTATAATTGTTCATTATAGGTTCTCACAATCCTCTGTATTTCTGTGATATCAGTTGTAATCTGTACCTACCCTTTTGTTTCTAATTTTATATATTTGAGTATTTTTTTCTTAGTCTAGATAAACGTTTGCCAATTTTGTTTATTTTTTCAAAAAGCAAGTTCACTTTTATTGATGTTTTCTACTGTTTTTCTAGTCTCTGTTTCATTTACTTCTGCTCTGATCTTTATTTCCTTTTTTATGCTCACTTTATTTTTTAGTTTATTCTTTTTCTAGTTCTTTGAGGTGTAAATTTACATTGTTTATTTAAAATCTTTTTTTCCCTTCTTATTGTCAGCACTATCTCTGTAAACTTGCCCCTTAGTATTGCTTTTGCTGTGACCTGTAAGTTTTGGCATGTAGTATTTCCATTTTTGTTTGTTTCAAGATACCCTTTGATTTCTTTTTCAATTTCCTTTTTTTTAAGATTTTATTTATTTATTTGACACAGAGAGAGATCACAAGTAAGCAGAGAGGCAGGCAGAGAGAGAGGGTGAAGCAGGCTCCCTGTTGAGGAGCTGAGAGCCTTATGTGGGGCTCGATCCCAGAACCCTGAGATCATGATCTGAGCTGAAGGCAGAAGCTTTAACTCACTGAGCCACCCAGGTGCCCCTCGATTTCTTTTTTGATCCAGTGGTTGTTCAGGTGTGTTTTGCTTAATTTCCTCATATTTGTGATTTTTCCCATTTTCTTCCTGATATTAACGTTAGTTTCTTACTATTGTGGTCAGAAAAGATACTGATATGACTTCAATCTTCTTAAATTTCTTATAACTTATTTTGTGACCTAACATACGATCTATCCTGGAGAATGTTCTGTATGCGCTTGAGAAGAATGTGTATTCTGATGGTGGTGGATGAAATATTCTGTGTATGTCTGTTAGATCCATTTATTCCAAAGTGTAGTTCAAGACCATGTTTCCTTAGTGACTTTCTGTCTGGGTGATCTGTCCATTGTTGAAAAGGGGGTATTGAAATCCCCTACTGTTAGTGTATATTTATCTATTTCTCCTTTTAGAAATGTTTATATTTATTTACTTTGGTGCTCTGATATTGGGTGCATGTATTTTTGTAATTGTTATGCCCTTTTCATGATTTGACCTCTTTTTCACTATATAATGACTTTCTTTGCTTCTTGTTACAGTTTTTGACTCAAAGCCTATTGTGTCTAAGTTTAGCTACCTCTACCCTCTTTGGGTTTCCATTTGCATGGAAATCCATTTTCTATCCCTTCACTTTCAGCCAACACATGTCCTTAAAGTTGAAGTAAAGTCTCTTGTATCTTGATAAAGTCCCAAAAGTTCATTTTTGCTTTTGTTTCCTTTGCCTTTGGAGACATGTCCTGAAAGAAGTTGCTGTGGCTGATGTCAAAGAGGTTACTGCCTATGTTCTTCTCTAGGGTTTTGATAAACTCCTACCTCATGTCTTTTATCTATCTTGAGTTTATCTTCATGTAGCTTCTGCACAGCAAAGAAACAATCAACAAAACAAACAGGCAACCCACAGAATGGGAGGAGATATTCGCAAATGACACTATAGACAAAGGTCTGATATCTAAGATCTATAAAGAACTCCTCAAACTCAACACTCACAAAACCAATAATTACATCAAAACATGGGCAGAAGACATGAACAGACATTTCTCCAAAGAAGACATACAAATGGCTAACAGACACATGAAAAAATGTTCATCATCTTTAGCCATCAGGGAGATTCAAATCAAAACCACACTGAGATACCACCTTACACCAGTTAGAATGGCCAAAATCAACAAGACAGTAAACAACAAACGTTGGAGAGGGTGTGGAGAAAGGGGAACCCTCTTCCACTGTTGGTGGGATTGCAAGTTGGTATAGCCACTTTGGAAAACAGTATGGAGATTCCTCAAGAAATTAAAAATAGAGCTATCCTATGACCCCACAATTGCACTACTGGCTATTTACCCCAAAGAAGCAGATGCAGTAGGGCCACAAGCAGAAGGGCCACATGTACCCCAATGTTCATAGCAGCAATGGCCACAATCGCCAAACTGGAAAGAACCAAAATGCCCTTCAACAGATGAATGGATAAAGAAGATATGGTCCATATATACCATGGAATATTATGCCTCAATCAGAAGGGATGAATATCCGACTTTTGTATCAACATGGATGGGACTGGAAGAGATTATGCAGAGTGAAATAAGTCAAGCCGAGAGACTCAATTATCTTATGATCTCACTTACGTGTGGAGCACAAGGAAAAACATGGAGGGCATTGTGAGAAGGAAGGGAAGGGTGAATGGGGGGAAATCAGAGGGGGCGATGAACCATGAGAGACTGTAGACTCTGAGTAACAAACTGAGGGTTTTGGAGGGGCGGGGATAGGGGGGTTGGGTGAGCCTGGTGCTGGGTATTGAGAAGGGTACGTATTACATGCAGCACTGGGTGTGGTGCATGAACAATTAATCTTGTAACACTGAAAAAATAAAATAAATGTATTTGGGGAAAAATAGTCTCTTGTAGACGGCACATAGTTGGGTCTTGTTTTTTATCTACTCACTCATTCATTGTCTTTTGATTGGAGAATTTAATCTATTTATATTTAAAGTAATTATTGATAAGGACTTACCTGTGCCAACTCATTAACTGTTTTGTGCCTATTTTGTAATTTCTTTGTTCCTTTCTTCTTCTCTTGCTAGCTGCTGTAATTGAAGTCTAAAATATTAGATTACTTTCAGTGCTTTAAACATCTTAAGAATCAGATAAAACATACATAAAATGCTACATCTGTTACAAAACTGAGTACTCACTATAAAACAGACCCAACACCTACTGCCTTAGGTTCACACTTCCTTGTTCCACATGAGCCCCCTTCTTACTCATAGCCATAGTTCTTCTAAGCGTTTCTGAGCCTTCCCAGGTTGTAATGACAGGGGAGAGGGTGGTTATGACCGAGAGGCAGGGGAGGGCATCTTGGCCCTGGGTAGTGGGCTAGGCTGGGGCCATCATGTATACTGCCTCTCCTGATTCCGTCAGGGTGAGAATTGTCATGCCATTTCACAAAGAAGAAACCAGGGCCACAGAGGTGGGGTAACTGTCTCAGAGTCAAGGGTTTGAACTTGCAGGCCCCCCCACCTCCCTGCCCCTATTTCCTTCAAGGCTGCTCCATTCTGCCCAGGATGGGAAATACTGCTGGGCACTCAGGGAGACAGAGGGTTTGAAACTGTCAGAAACTGTGGCTTCTTCTGGGGCATTGGTCTGCTGGCTTCTTTCTAGAGGGGGGTTCATGCTACCGTCTTTCTGTAGCCTTGGTGGGGGCGGGCTCTGTGTCCCCATGCCTCTTTGGGGAGTCAGCAGATACTTTCTGCAAGAGGCACAGCAGGGAAAGCAGGACCCATTCCCATTGTCTGAGGCGCTGTGCCGGGAGGTGGGGTGTAGGGCACCCCCAGGTAGGGTCATTGCAGAGAAGACTCCGAGTGATCAGTGGCCCTGGAAGGTGGTGACCAGCTGATGACCAGTTGTCAGAAAGGCTACTGCTTTCCCTGGTGCAGGGTGGTGGGAGGAGGTGGGGGGAGGCTGGGTGCTCATCTGTTGGGTGCTGATCCTGCAGCTGGGCTGCATATGTCCACAACACCAGGGCAAAGGCAGACCAGGGGCAGAGTCCATCGGCCTTTGTCAACTGACCCCAGTCCCTCCCACCTGTCCTCCTTAGCCTGGAACTCTCTGCCTACATCCCAAAGACAGCCAGGCGAGGGGGTGTGGTTTCTGCTTGATCCAAGCTGCCAAGCCATGAGGTCAGATGGATGTGACAGATTATTGGCCCCTCCCCTGGGACCTGATACCCTCCGTGGGGACTTCCCATGACCTCTGGACACCAAGGCCGAGGAGTGTCCTTCCTGGGGCCCGGGGGGGGGGGGAATCCCTCCCAGCCAGGCTTACCGTCACAGAAAGGCTTATCTATAATTTAAACAGTGCAGTGAGGAAAGTATAAAGCAGAAGCTGAGGACCTCCTGCCTGATGCCAGCCCTCAACTCCCCTCCCCAGGGGTAGCCAATGTCTGCCAGACTCTTGGGCACCCTTTGGGGTATTTCCCTTGTGCATGCCCGTGGAGCTGTACAACATTTTTCACTCAAATTGTAACTCTATACACACCACACCATGAGTTGCTTTTTAGGAAAACAATGCATTGATTATACCCCAGAGAACATGGTGGAGCAGGGTCATTGGCACCGCCCCCTCCCCTGACCCGCTGCAGAGGATGGCCGAGTTGGAGGGTCAGGCATTTTCGACTTTCTTCTTGCTAGAGGTTTAGGTTGTCTCCTGTTTGGGGCCACTACAGACGATGCTGCAGTGATACTCTTGTTCTGGAGCATTGGGCCCTTTCATGGAAAGTTCGGGATCAAATGCTGAAGTGGGACTGCTTGGTCAAAGGGTACGTGCATTTGAAATTTTGATGGGTATGGCCAAAACGCCCAACTGTCGATTAGCTCCCCTTTAGCCCACTTTCCACTTGGCAAAGTGTTAAAGACAATTAGGTCACCAGACATCCCTAACTACCAGTAGTTTTGATGGAGATCCGTGCCTACAAAGCCATGCCTAGTGGGCCTCTGAGCTCCCCTTTCTTCCAAACATGCCAGCCCCACCAGCTCTTCATCTGTCCTTCCAGCACAGCAGCTCATTCCTGCCACAGGGCCTTTGCACGTGTCGACCTCCTAACATGGCACCCTTGGATCCCCACAGGAATGCCAACATGATGATAGTAAATGACATTTTGTTGTTGTTCTCATGACTACTTCTTAACTGTTGGGGGTGGTTGAGTGCTATTTTTGTCCTCTACCTGTTTTCCTTTTGTGTTTTCTCTTTCTTATTGATAAGGACGAACTTCCGTGTATAAGATAAATAAGCTATTTATCTCTCATTTGTTACCAACATTTTTTTCCCCTCAGTTGACTGTCTTTGACTCTGTGGTAGTTTTTCTGTTTAAGTTTCTGATTTTTATGTAGCAAAACCATTTCCTGCACGATTTCGAACTTTTGTGCAGAGGTGCCCAAGGCTGTCTCCATGAGGCCATGGGCTAAACGCCTGGCCTCTCCTTGCAGGAGCCTGGGCCTTGGGCTGCAAGGAGGTCCGGTCAGAGGGTGGGTTAGGACTGGATCATGGGGGCCCTGAGAGTCGGCCTAGCAGTCTGGCTGCAGGGGGTAGAGCACGGGATGGGGACAGGGAAAAGAGGGGACCCGGTTTGCGTTTGGGGGGCAGCTGGGCAGCTGTGGGGTGCCAGGACGGCAAGGGAAGGAGAGCGGTGAGCACCAAGGCCCAGCTGAGGGTCCACAGCAGGATGTGGCAGGTATGTGGGCGGGAGGTGCAAACCCGCAGTCCCTCTTGGACTCGATGCCCAGGCCAGCGAAAGGAAGTGGGGAGGCTGAGGCTGATGCAGTGGCTGTCTCTGCTCACGGAAGCTGCTATAGGGCTGCTTGCATGGGGGACAGCCGTGGGCGGGGGTGGGGGTGCGGGTGGGGGCAGGGGGGGCCCGGCTGCCCATTCCACCCCAGCAGCGAGCGGGCCTGGGTCCTTCCTACACACTCTACAGACAGAGGCTGTGACATCATTCTCAAGAGAACCAGTTTATTTTCAGATAAAAGGAACCACCTTTGCCCGCATATCCCAGCCGATCTTAGGTTTGATCGGTATAACTTAATTTTTAGAAAAGGTCAACAACTTGAACTGGAGGATGCTCTCACGTTCACACCGCCGTTCCCGGTTCAGCGGCCTCAGACGATTACCCTCGGAAGCCACATGGTCCGTGTGCATGTGTGTGTGCATTAATTTATACAAACGATGGCTCTCAGACCCATAAATCCCCCATTAACAATTTCGCTCCTTAGACTTTGCCGTCCAGGTGTGCCGTCGATGCTGAGCCAATAACGCATACTTCGGTAGAAGCCCTGTACGAGGTGATTTCACAATCGGGGCCTAACCACTGAGCTATTACTTAATTTGTTAAAGTGATAAACAAGATTATTATGTGCAAACAAACAGGGCTTGTGCTCGAGCTGTGTCCAAGTTTACTTTACGAAGCTATAAACACATGGCCCTTTCTTAAGTCCCGCTGATCGAGTTTCCCCTGCCTTTTGTCGGCAGGAGAAGAATGTAGGGGCCAAGTGGGTGCTCTGGGCCCTGCGTGAGCTCTTGGCTTTCCGGCTGTGTCACTTAAAGGAGCTCATTCATTCCCCCAGATTGGGCTGTGCTCCTCCCGAGGGTCCTTCTGAGGGCTTCTCACACAGACTTTCCTGAGCGGGAGACATCTGATCTCAGCTTGGCCAAGCGGGGCCCCGGGGGCTTGTGAAATGGGCTGAGAGCCTGGAGGCCACTGGGGGAAGGGGCAGAGGTCATGGCCCCCTCCTGCCCCTGCCCCGAACTGCTCCCCAGCAGAGAGCCTCTAGTGTAATTTCATCCCAGACCTGGGGAAGGGAAATGGGAAGACCTAGCTAGCCCTGCTTTGTGTGACCCAGGCTGGAGTGGTATCCCCCTTCCTAGCTCCTGGACGTCAACGGAGGAGGCAGGGGAAGTTGTTCCCAACCGGGTCCCACGATCTTCTCTTGGGTTGTAAAACTGGTAATGGGAGAATGGAGGTAGGCAGCTAACTGCCCTGGGGAGCAGCGGAGCCCCCCAGACCACCACCAGGGTGGTAACTTCTCAACCCTTCTAGCAGCAAATGGTTCAGGGGCAAACCCAGTTGGTCTTCTGGGTCTTCAGGGGGCAGTGGGCGGCAGGTGGAGGGGTCAAGCCGCTGGCCCTGGGACAGCCTGGTCTCCGCGACTGTCATTCCATAGGAATCACCTTCTCTTCCGCGTGCAAGCCTCCAGCCTGCCTAGCTCCTCGTAGGACTGGTAGAAAATGTCAAATTCCCTGGTGCCCCAGCCCCTCCAAACAGCCAGGCACCACTCTGTGTTTTCGTTCTCAAAGCCGCACACAACTGTGTCCTTTGCCACCACGGCCGCGTCCACAAGCACCCTACGGAGAAAGGAGGTGTCTGAGAAAACCTACAGGGGTCCCCACTTGGTTGGGGCCAAGACCCTCAGTGTGCATCTTCTTGGAAGCCCGGCTGGGGAGGGGGCATTGGGACATCCCAGCCCGGCAGCAGGCATGTGCTCTGCTGCACCTGCTTCCCCCGGGGGGCTGGCCGGTGGGCAGAGGCTTCCTAACTGAAGAAGAGCCTATGGCATCCCTTTGTGTGCATGGGGACCGCCTGTAAGGGACTCACTCCATGGAAGGCCACAGAGAGCAGGTAGCCTCTGTCACTGGGCCCGGACCCCCAAGTGTCCAGAAAGCACCGTCAACTCTAGTTGCCTGCTGCTTGTCAACAGACCCTAACGGATTTGAAGCACTGACTTGGTTCCCCTTGCTGTCAGTTCAGGCTCGGCTTTTCCTCCCACGCTAAGTTCCCAGCACTCAGGAAATAAATGCAGGGCGGTATAAGTGATGGAAACCCGAGCCAACATGCCCTAACTCTAAGCATTTGTTTTTGCAGGCTGTGGATTGTTTTGCCGATCTGTGCACACACCACAGGTTTCCTGCTGAGCCTCGGCCGGACCGGGCAGCCCACATCCCAGCGCTCACCGCCCCTTGCCCCGTGGCCAGCGTGCAAACCTGTACAATGCGCGGGGCCTCTGGCCTTCCCAAGGTCTTGCACACTGTGGGCACTCACTCGCTATTTGCCGAGGGAATCAATGTCTCAGATGCGTGGCAAAAAGCTGGTGGCCTCGGGCTCCAGCCCTCGTGTCAGCTGGCTGCCTGGGCTGCTTTCTCTCTACAGAGAGTGTGCCTGGCTCCTAGCAAACCTGCCTTTGCGGGCTGCATAGGAAAAACACCACCAGCGGAAAACTTAGACACTGAGGATGGGCGAGCTGAGGTCCACAGGCCTGGGCTCTACAGATTTGCCTGCTTCCCCAGAAGCCCCTCCACCCCCCTGACCAGTGATCTGGTAACTACTTCAGCCCACAAACTCAGCTGGGCTGAGCAAAACTCAGCAAAAAACAAAACAAAACAAAAAACCCCACAACACACCCCAGATCTTGTTTCTGGAATCACTGGCAGGTTGGGGTGAATGGATCCGGTGACTCCTTGAGAATGCTCGGTGCTTTCGGGCAAGGGAGGGGACCTGCCATAGATATTTCCCCTTTCACCGTTGAGGACAACGGTGCAAATAGTCTGGGGCAAATAGGCTGAATGGGATTTCTCCATAAAGGAGATTTGCAGGTTGGGGCTTAGTGAGGCATGGATACTGCTCGCTGGCAGGGGACTCTGGGGACAGCATCCAGGGCCAGCCTCCCACACCCACAGCCATGCACACTGCATCTGGACAGGCTGTCTTGTCCCAGAATGACCCTCACAGTGGAGTCTGGCCTGCCTCCTGGTAGGGCCCCCCGACAGATGGGTATGGACCCCCGGCAGAGCCCAGGCTTAGGCACGGGGAGGGGTGGTGCGTGCCAGGTCTGTGGCTCCCCCAGGGGCTCTCTGGGCAGGTGGAGACCCGAGGAAGGGCACCCCTGCACAGCGAGAAGGACGGTGAATCACCCGGCTTCCCGTTTCAATGGTAGCTGAACTCTGGCCATGGAGACATAGACCCCAGGCAGGACTCCTGGTCTGCAATGCACTGGGAACCCCGGAAACAGCCAGCCATGACCCAGGGCTGATGCCTGGTTCAGTTGGTATTTGCTGAGCTCCGAGGAGCTGCCTGGAGGACCTCATCTTGTTCCTTCTCTGCCTTCTGGCCACCATGGCATTTACTGGTGGAGGACAGGAGGGTGAGAAGCCACTGTGTGTGTATGGGGGGCTGGCGGAGGGGTTCGATTAACCACACAACAGCTTGGGGGCCTAAAGGAGGCGCCCTCAGGCTTACCCATGCGGAGTCAGCTCCCGGGCTTTTAAGACGGCGATGACGCGGCCCCTCTGGCAGCCGCCGGCATCCTTCTCCAGGCCGATGACAATAACATCGCCGCCGCGCCTGCAAAATGAAACCCCAGAAGGGGAAGCGTTTTGTCCAGGGCCGTGCTCTGGGGGTGAAACGGAGCCAGCGTGCACAGAGGCAACAAATGCACGGTCTCTGCGAGAACGGGTTGGGTTTCCGAGAGGGCGCCACAGCCAGGCCCCAGAGGCCTTTCCCAGTGGGAAACCGAATCGCCTCTGACTGGGGCTCTGCCTTGCAGTCGGGGGGGGGCGGGGAGAGCAGATGAGCACCCGTGGGGGCACCTCTCGGGTTTGCTAAAGAGACCCCTCCGGGCTCCAGAACAGGAGGAGAGCAGTGGGCCCAGCAGCCTCCCGTGGGCAGCACGGGAGCGTGCCCCCCTCGAGGGGAAACGTACCTGGGGATCCAGATGACATCTTTCACGGCTAGGATCCTCACGGCCTGCAGGTGCTGGCTGAAGGCCTCCCCGTCCACGGGCGTCAGGTCGTGCTCAGACCTGTCGGAGCCCACGGCGGGCTCGTGCAGCCGGTCAGAGTCCTCGCAGTCGGTGGAGAAAGGCACGCTGGAAGAGCTGGCCGGGGAGCAGGGCAAGCTGGAGGAGGACGCAGGGGCCCGATGGGGAGAGGATGAGGAGTAGGAGGACATGGAGCAGTAGTCGGTCAGTGAGTCCTGGTGCGTCAGGATCTGCGTGCCCAGCTCCTCGCTGTACATGATACTCACGTCCGCAATGGAGTCCCCCTCCGGCTCTTTGGAGCCGGCTGCGTGGCTGCCTGGGGACTCCGGACCCAGGGGGCGCACAGGAAACATGTCTCTGAGAGGGCTGGGGTCCCCGCAGAAGTACCGGGCGCACAGCTGGTAGGTGGCCGCGTGGTACATCACCAGCGAGTTGGCCCTGTCGTCCAGGCACCAGACGACCTCCTCCCCGCGGCACTCGGAGCTGCACACGACCGAGGTGACCACCGAAGGGGCCGAGTAGGGCTCCAGCCTCCTGCTGATGTCCAGGGCCGCACAGTCGATGACCAGCAGGCCCGGCCCGTTGCTGTACCAGACCTCGGACCCGCTGTTGACCACCTCCATAGCCTTCACGGGGTAGGGGTTCTGGCGCGTGTCTTCATCCGGGATGCTGAACTTGGACCTGTTGGCCGTGTGTGAGCACAGGTAGGAGCAGCTGTTGTCCGGGACACCCCGCACCACAGGAAACACTGCCACAAGCCCGTCATTCAGGCCTGCCAGCACCAGGTAGGAATTCTGCGAGGAGAAGACAGGACTGCCTGTGAATCTCCTGCAGGCCGGGAGAGAAGCGGAGTGGGCACAAGACTCCTCTCCGCACCGACCCCAGCACACCCAGAGCAGCGATGTTCCCAGAAAGGCAGGGGCCGCCAGCAAGACCGTCTGGGCATGCTCCCAAAGCAGGTGCAACTCAGGCCCAAAAGAGCCACACTCACCCTTCCCGCCGTGAGCAGGAGCAGGAGAGGAGCGGGCTGGGGAAGAGTGTGACCCCCAGCACCTGGGGAAGGGGCGCATGTGTCCTGAACCCCGTGGCCCGCCTGCACTCAGGCGGGTTTTCAGCAGTGTGAGCGGGAGGGGGCTGCCTTCTCCCTCGGGTCACAGGGGCCCCCTTTAGAGGCAGGACGTGGTTCCCTCCTTCCCGTGGGCTCTGCTTGCTAAGGACTTGACAACAGTTGTGGGCAGCATGTGCCAGCTGCCCCCACTGGACGGGGGCTCCATGACAGCAGACTCCGTGTGCCCGCCACTGCCTCCTGACTGCGGGTCTGCCACACAGAAGGGCTGAGTCTCGACCACCTCTGTGACTCCACCTGGAATGCTGCACCAGCAGATGATGTGTGCTTGCTGAACCTCTTCTTGAAGAAATCGATTCCAGCTCAGCCCTCTCATGGAGGCGCTTCTTGAACCCTGTGTCTGCACTCCCCACTTCCTACACCTATTCTGAAAATGCCTAGACAGCCGTGCTAAGGTCCTGAGGTTGCCCTGTGCCCCCACAGTGAAGCGTGCCATCTTCTATAGGCGAAGGTGCAAAGGAGAGTGCTGGATGCTGGGCCCACCCCAGGCCTCCCTGGAGCATCTCTGCAGAGCCAGGTACAGAGGGCAGCTGCGAAGTCCGGATGCCTGGCGAGGGCTGAGGTGGGATGGGAGGAGTTCAGGAGAACTGAGCTGAAGCCACCACAGAGAGGGGACCCGGGCTTCGTGCCAGTGTAGGTGGGGGGCAGAAAGTCCCCTTTCTGGGACCTGGAGTTACTTGGGAACTGGAGAAGCCAGGCTGTCCAAGGTAACGAGAGCTCAATGGCAAGGTCAATGAGCCCTAAGAACATTTATCAAAATCCATCCTCAGAATTTTAGGGAAGAAGGCAGCCAAAGCAAACAGAAGCAGCGTCTCTATCTGAACCCCGGCTCGGGGCCCCAGTCAGGGCAGTGAGCTCCACGGCCCGGCTGGGTGTGAACGTGCGCGTGCAAGAATGCAGGGGCCTGTGTCGCGGCCACGGGGCAGCACGGCCTCCGAGGGGCAGGCACGCTCCGCACAGAGCCGGCTTTATTCCCCCTGGTCGTGCGGGTGGTGGTGCCCTGGCTCAGGGGCTCTGGCCAGCGGTGGCCTTAAATAACGCTTTGTGTCATGTTCTCCTGGGCTCTGGGGCAGACTGGGTCCCGAGCTGCCCAGCCTCGCCCATGGGGCACGGTCATAAATGACTCTAGGGTTGATTTCAGACTTTTTTTTTTAAAGAAATAAACAGTAGTAGGGCGAAGAGCGAATGTATTTCACGACTGTCAGGAAGTAATAATCACGTTCTCGCATTTACCCAAGTGTGGGGGTCCAGAGCTTTGGGGATGTTACGCTCAGGGAACCCTCTTCAACCTCTTCTTATCCTCGTTTTCCAGATGGGAAAACTGAATTGGATGATGACAGCCAACATGTTTTAACTAAACACCACCGACAATGACACCAATAATGACTCCCTGAGCATCGAGGAGGAGCGGGGAGGACAAGGGGAGGAAGGGATGGGGCAAAGGCAGAAGAGCAGTGCCCAGATTCGGAGGCCAGAGAAGCTAGGGGCACCACCGAAGGGCTGGGGCTGGGCTGGGGGAGCTTCTCAGAGCAGGCTTGGTGGTGGCTGACCTTGAGAACTGAATAAAAGGTGGCATGGCAGAGGTGCATGGGGTAGGGCCGTTCCTCGCAGGAAGGGTGCCCCCACAGGGCAGTGCTGGATGGGGTGGGGAGTGAGCAGCCAGCTGGGGGAGGCTCGCCCGCCCCGCAGAGGTGCCGGAACACCTGGGGCTCCATTTCACAGAGGTGGGGGCTGGAAGGTCGAGGACGTGGACAAAGAGGGACCCAAGGTCTAGGGCTGACCGTGGGCACTGCAGAGGTGGGTGGAGCCGGCTACTCCCCAGGAGTGGGGGCAGGGCTGCTGGCACCTGTTGAGTGGCTCTGGGGAGCCACTGCTACTGGAAGAGGAAAGGCACACGGTCAGTGGCTCTTTATACCATTCGTACCCCAAAAGCGCCTCACCTGAATCTTGGACCGGATTCCACCAAAGCCACTCACCCCTCCCGCTGCAGGTGGAAGGCAAGCTTTGCCCTCAGGCCTGAGTTCTGCTTTGTGAATTCCACGGGCTCCTGGAAAGGCACTAAGGATGGCTTGTCTCTCTGAGGCTGGGGACTGGCTTTGCTGCCGTTCCTCACACCCCCTCCCCCAAGACAAAGGGGGGCACCCCAATGGAAAGGCATCCACCTCCGCCGCCCAACCTCACCTTTTTAATAACAGGCACTGCCAACAAGCAGGTGACGACTGCCGGGGTGTCCAAAGCCCGTTGGGGTGTGTTTAAGGGGCACATGCCCTTGAGGCTATAGATGTAGATCTTCTGGTCCTGCAGAGGCAGACGAGCCAACGTGAGACCCCGGTCTGAACATGCCTGCCATTTTCTCTCAGGGTCCCTTCTGCCCTGGGAATCCCTTTGTGCCTTAGGAAGCAACTCGGGTTGGGCCTTTCTGGTTGGTTGGTTGCACATCCCTATGCTTTGTAGAGATGTTGAAAATGACAAAAGCGTTTGAAGAAGAAACATAAAATCGCCCCTACTTCATTACTTGGAGAAAACCACCTTGGGGACTTGGGGCCCAGACTCCGTTTCCCCTGGGTGTTTGTGTGTGTGTCTCCGTGTTCCTGGTCAGAGTGGGACGCCTGACTGCTCTATTTCCTCACCTTTCCCGTGACGACGCGGGGCAGGTGGAGGGAAGCGTGTGTGAGTCCGCGAGGGAAACGTGTTCGAGCGCCTCCGCGCTGCCCATCGCCCAGGGGGAGCCACAGCCTAACCTGCTGTCAGAGCTCAGTCTGTCCCCAAGTTTTCACTACTGGGAGTTACAGGGAGATGAGCATTCTCACTGACATGTCTGTCTGCCCTCCTCTGAGCCTCTGGGCGGGAGGCGCCAATGCCCCGCCCCTAGCCCCGCCCCTAACCTTGCCCCTAACCCCGCCCCCACCGCTCAGGAGCTTCAGAGCATTCACTGGGGCATGCCTCTTTGGATTTCTGCTGACTTCCCTCGTGTGAAAGCAAAATGCCCTTCCCGGGCTGAGTGGATTCGCTGGGGAGAGCTGGAAGTGATATGAGAAACCCAGTGGTTTCACCAGCCTAATGGGGTTCTCCTTCGGCAGGGATCCTGCACCAAAGACTTCTCTCTGCCGAGCCCCAGTCTCTTGCCAGGGACAAGGCAGGTCGTTGCCCTTGGTGACACGCTGCTGCTTCTTCCCAGGGCTGCTGGCACTGCTCTGGGGGTCTCACACGTGCAGGCTGGAGTTATCTGGTAATCCCGCATACCTGGGCATCTTGTATTCCTGTTTGTTAAATTGCTCCCCAAAGCGGCATGGACTGTGCCCTTTGTTGCCCAGCTGGATGAGAGCCCTGCGTGGGGGCACTTACCTCGGTGGCTGTCCACAGAGAGTTCTGGACCTTGAGCTGGCAGCTTAGCTTCATTCCCGCACAGCTCATCCGCTGCACTTCCATAAGGCCCTTCTCCGTGTTCACCACCGTGTAGTTCCTAGAGCCGGTGACAATAGTGAGGTCAGTGCACGGTGGTGGGGGGCTGCCTCCCTTCCCTCGGCTTGGTCTGAGCATCCTTGGGGGAGGTCATCAGCTGCCTCATCCAGCCTCTCAAACCCAGGGTTGAATTTGGCCACATTCTGAGAGAATGAAGGACCGTTCACAGCACCAGGTGCAGGTGGATTCTGCCTCCCTTGCTTGAACGTGGCATGAGAGGACATTCCCAATGGGAAGAAAGACTCTCTTCTGTCTGTGGTATTGGAGGGTCTAAGAAGTTGCCCTCCCCCCCCCAGTGTGAAGAAGGGGCACAGGTGGCCATATCTCCACCAAAGCCACTCACCCCTCCCGCTGTCCATACCTGTCTCACCCCAGGAACAGGGGAGCCCCTCAATATCAGAGTAAACAAAGTCAAAGCTAAAGACAGATGGGTGCATTTCAGAGTAAGCTGGGGGTCCTCAAAACACGTCCCCCAACACGAGCGCTTTTATGAGTCATTTATGAGGGCTGCTGTTTGCCTGCTTCTGACCTGCCCCTAGCATTTCTGTCTCCCCACTGTCCCCTGTGGGTGTCCAGTGTCCTCACTGTCTGAAGTGGAGACTGAAGTTATTTACCCAGGTCACACTCATCTTTTGCCCACTTATGTCTCTCAGTCTGTAGATGGGCTTCCCCCTCCCCTTTCTCTTTGTTCTCTGGCAGGTTATGTCCTGAGGATTCACCGGTGTCCCGTGCAGTTCCCACATCCCTGGGGTGTCATCTGTCTCTCCCTGGCCCCCAAATCTCGAGCCTTGATCAGATTCTGTTTGCTTGTTTTTTTTTGTTTTTTTTTTAGGCAAGAACATTTCCTCCTTGGGAGTGTGGGTTTCTATTGGGAATGTCCTATTTTCACTCCTTTTGTGATCTTGAATGATCACTGCCTTATCCATTATTTCAACAGAGATTGCAAAAGGCTGACATTCTATTTCTGGCATTCCTTCTTTATCTATTAGCTTCATTTATTCTAAAAAAAGAAACTTCCTCCTTGTCTCTCTTTTGCTTCCTTGGGGTAGAGTTCACATAGGAAAGGGAGAATAAAACCTTGATTCTTTCTGAATATACTAGTTCTCAATATAATGGGTTGGAGCCTCCAATGGTCATCAATGAGGGGTTTTTGTTTGTTTTTAAGACTTTATTTAGAGAGCATGAGCAGGGAGAGGGACAGAGGGAGAGGGAGAGAGAGAGAGGTCCAGGCAGGCTTC
This sequence comes from Procyon lotor, assembly GCA_028646535.1. NCBI lineage: Eukaryota > Metazoa > Chordata > Mammalia > Carnivora > Procyonidae > Procyon > Procyon lotor. Next base: position 14,174,289 of record CM053609.1, on the reverse strand, counting down.
CTGTTGACCATGAAGCCTGATGTGGGGCTTGATCTCAAGACCCGGAAGTCATGACCTGAGTTGAAATCAAGAGCTGGACACTTAACTGACTGAGCCACCCAGGTGCCCCAGTTTGTTTTTTATTAAGTGGCATTAGAAATGCATGAATTAAAAAATTTGTTGTGTCTCAATCCACTGCAATTCTTCTTACTAATGGCCAACTGCCCTGTCCTTGGCCAGGAGGAACCTCTCTGGGTTGACTCCTAAATCCCTTTAATTGACCCTAACAAGTATGTGATGGCATCCTTGATTTTGGTGTGTCAGATGTTCCAGCCATCTTCCTGTCCCAGACCTGGAGTCAGTCACCTCTCAAATAAGCCCTGGTTCCCTATGGTACTAAGAGTACTAAGTAAGTACTAGGGTGCTTAGACCCACCATCTGGGTCCTGGGGGTCATCATCGGTAGGTAGTCATTACTGTTAGGACTTTTCAATGGGCAGGGCTAGGAAACATGACTTTATTTTTCTTAACGATAAAATCTCATGAATCCAAAAATTTAATTTCAGAAGTACTGTTCTTTTTTTTAACTTAACCTATCTTTCATACTTTGCATGCCGAATATCACAGTGTGTAATACCCAGTGATGTAATTACTGAAAAAAAATATTTACACATATAAATATTAGTAAAAATAAATAAATATACATATGAACCAATATACATATTTCTTTAGGGCATAGTTTCTTAAAACATGTCTTATGTCAGAGCACTCAGTCCCTGTGGCATTGAACGTGGCACAAACGTCAGCTGGACCGGCCTTGGGAAAATGGCAAAGTTCCTTCCATTTATCTCATTGTGTTTCAAGCTCCACTTTATTTAAACCTTATTTGACTGTAGCACCTGCCAATGCTTGCCATGAGGCTTAGAGGACCATTCAGGCCATGAAATGCTCTCGTGACTCTAAAGTTCTCCAACCAGGGGGTGGGAGAGACCTCATACCCTGGCTAGGACTGAAGGATCTCACACCAGATGGTGGGTTTTTGGGACTGCAAAGTCGATCTTTCCAATACCCTTGCATCCTGGTCCCATGACCTCCTGTTCGTTTCCCAATGGTCTTATTCTCACTTTACCCCAGCCACCCTCTCCCAAAGGTACATGCTGGATCCCATCTTTCTAATATTTGCACCCTGCCCACCCACTCAGTGTCAAGGATCTATGTCCTGACTTCTACCTCTGAGTTTTCCAGAATGTTCCACTTACTACCATAACTCATAGCAGGGTTTTTGGTTTTGTTTACATTCTGCTAAGATCTAGGACTCTCTGGTACTTTCCATTGTTCCTTATCCATTTTATGGCCTCATCATTTTATGGTCCATCTCTATCATGACCCTCTTGAAAATACCCCCACTGTCTATGCCTTTCTCTCCCTCCTGCCAAAACCCCAACTCTGCTTAAAACCAACTGTTGCCTAGCTTGCAATCTGGGAGCAGCAAAGCATGTTGGGAGCACATAACCCTGTGGATGAGCCTCATTGCCAACACATGATTTCCAACCTCCAGCGGGCCTTGGGGTTGCCCTGTAACCATCCCGGCCCCATGCACCGGTGCTCTTGTCACACATCATCTTCTCGAATACTCAAAACCTCTCCCGATGCTTTTGTGCTTCCTGCCACTTCACTGAGAAAAAGATGCAACTAGAAGGGAAGGCCTACAAATTCTTCTGTAAAGGGCACCAATCCTGCTTGGCGCCGGGTCCCCCACCCCTCTCACTACTCAGTAGCTCCACCCCAGTCACCGTCCTCTCTCCCTGACCCCCATCATCATTTACTCCATCTGCCAGCAAGCTGCAAATAGCACCCATCTTAAAATAAAGTTCTCTCAGGATGGGAGAATTATTACAACTAATAGATGATCTCGGTAAAGTTGCAGGGTACAAAATTAATATACTGGAATCTGTCATGTTTCTACACACTAGCAGAAAGACACATTAAGAATATGATTCCATTTATAGTTGCACCAAAAAGAATAAAATACCTAGGAATACAGTTAATCCCAGAGGTGAAAGACCTGTACTCTGAAAACTTGAGACATTGATAAAACAAATGGAAGAGGACACAAATAAAGGGACACATATTTATGGACTGTTTGCGTCAATATTGTTCAAATGCCTACACTACCCAAAGCCATCTACAGAGTCAATGCAATCCCTATCAAAAGAGCATCAGCATTTTTCATAGAATCAGAACAAATTATCTTAACATTTGTACGGAGCCACAAAAGACTAGAAAAAGCTAAAGAGATCTTGAGACAGAAGACTAAAGCTGGAAATATCATAGTCCCTGATTTTGAACTACACGACAAAGCCATAGTGATCGAAACAGGATAGTAAGGGCACAAAAAGACACTGAGATAAACAGAACAGAATAGAGATAAACCTACACTTATGTGGTCAATTCACCTACAACAAAGGAGGCAAGAACACACAATGCGCGCAAAGACGGTTTCTTCAATCAATAGTATTGGGAAAACTTGACAGACACGTGCAAAAGAATGAAACTGGGCCACTTTCTTTCACAATCCACAAAATAAACTCAAAGACCTAAACGTGAGACCTGAAACCATAAAACTTCTAAAAGAAAACAGAGGCGGTAAACCATGGGACATGAATCTTAGCAACATTTTTTGGACCTGTCTCCTGAGGCCAGGGCAACAAAAACAAAAATAAACAACTGGGACCACATTGAACTTTGGCGCAGTGAAGGAAACCATCAGCAAAACGAAAGGGCAAGCTCCTGAATGGGAGATATTTGCAAATGATAAATCTGATAAGGGGTTAACATCCAAAATATATAAAGAGCTTATACAACTCAGCACCAAGAAAACAATCAGAATAAAAAATGACCAGAGGACCTCAATAGAGATTTTTTTTTCAAAGAAGACATCCAGAGGGCCAACAGACACATGAAAAGATGCTCAATATCACTGATCATCAGGGGAATGTGAATCAAACCCATGAGGAGATATCACCTCATGCCTATCAGAAGGGCCAGTATCACAAGGACAAGAACCAACAAGTGTCGGAGAGGCTGCAGAGAAAAGGGAACCCTCATGCGCTGTTGGTGGGGATATGAACTGGTGCAGCCACTCTGGAAAAACAGTAGGAGGTTCCTCAAAATATTAAAAATAGAAATGGCATATGATCCAGTAGCTCCACTTCTGGGTATCTACTTGAAGAAAATGGAAACACTAATTTGAAAAGATAAATGCTTCACAGGGAGCCTCGGTGGCTCAGTTGGTTAAGCATCTGCCTTTGGCTCAGCCCGAATCAGGCTCCCTGCTCAGCGGAGGGTCTGCTTTCTCCCTCTGCCTTTTCCTCTGCCCCCCGTCACAGCCCTGTTGGTGCACGCACTCTCTCTCAAATAAGTTAAAAGAAAAAAAGAAAGAAAAGATACATACATCCCTATGTTTATTGCAACATTATTTACAGTAGCCAAATATGGAAGCAAACTAAGCATCCATCCAGATGCATGGATAAAGATGTGGTACACACACACACACACACACACACACACACACACACACACACACACGGAATATTACTCAGCCAGAAAAAAGAACGACATCTTGGCCTTTACAACAACACGGCTGGACCTAGGGGTAGTATGCTAAGTGAAATAAGTCCGAGAAATACAAACACCATATGATTTCAATTACATGTGGAATCTAAAAAACAAAAGAAAAAAATAAAACAGAAACAGACTCCTCAACACAGAGAACAAACTGGTGGTTGGTTGGTCACCACAGGGGAGGGGCGCTGGGGCGATGCGTGAAATAAAGGATGGGGATGAAGAAGAAAAAAACAAGTACAAAGAGCAAAGCCCTCTGTTGACCCCACACACCCTGGCAGACCCCACCTTCTCTTTGCTTCTCGTAGCCACAAACGCCTCCCTGCCTATTTATTCCCGTGGACTCAGTTTTCACTCTGGAGCGAACTCCACCAGGCTTTCAACCTGCTGCCCGCTAGACTTCTCTCACCAGGGTCATTGCTGACTGCTCCCTAATTCCACAGTCGCCTCCCCCCCCGATACTAGCCGGGTGCGGCCAGCCTCGGGACATTACCTGGACTCCTCTTTTCCGTCCCAGAACACCACCATGTACTCCTGGCCTTGCGAGGAGAAGAAGGCGGTCTGCTTCCCACAGGGTAGTTGGTACATGAATGTGGCAAAGGTCGGGTCCTTCATCTGGCTCACCACCGACAGGGCCAGCGGTCGCTGAGGGAGAAAGGCCACCGGAGCCATGAGCAAGGGTCATGGCCCATGACGCTGACCCTCCCCATGAAACCGATGGTCTTGAACAAGGGAGGAAGGACTAGAAACCGCTCAGAGCAAGAGGCCAAGACAACTGCACGTGCCAGAGTGTCTGGCGGCCTGGGTCTTCTCTCCACAGCAACTTGAACTCAGGTGGTCCCATCAGCTTAAGCTCCGATACTCCAACCCCCATGCCCATGGACATACAATCTTGTGGAGAATTTTTCTCAGATCTTATTTGACTCCCAATATATTAAATCTGTGCCGTCTAATCTGTCAAATGCATTTTAACCTTGAAACCACTGGCCCCTTGCCCCAAAAAGCTAAGATTTAAAATACTGTGACTTCTGCTCTCATGAGCAAACCTGCTCCCCGATACCCTACAAAGAGATGGGTACATTCACTCTGCTCTTGTGTGGGGCATGTACTGCCAGAAAGGGGTTGTGACGTTCTGCGTGCCTGCTGGTGCGGGGAAGGAAAGGAAAGCTCATTTTTCCTGAGAGTGACATGCACACAGAGAAAATAAGCAGGATGTATGAGGAACGGTGCATATCTCTTTCTAGAAGAGGGGAGCGGACAAGGGTTGCCCCATTTGATCTAGACCCTTAGTGAAGGATGGGCAAGTACACATACATGTGGGCTGTGGAGATCCAGAGCCTCCACGGGGGGTCCCCCAGGCCCTGGGCCGTTCAGGTACCTTCTCAGGCTTCGTGTCCCAGCACTCCATCATGAGTGCCTGCAGCCGATGGAACTGCACTTCCTCGGGCTGCCCTAGGATAGGGCGGATGCCCTTCGACAGCTTCTTGGCAATCTGAAGCTGGTGGTGGCCCAGCGCTGGCCGCTGTCCCGACAGCAACTCGTAGAGCACCATTCCATAGGAGAACATGTCTACCTGGGCAAAGAGGCAAGCCAGGTCAGGTCCCCAGCCCGGGCTCGGCAGCTTTCATAAGCTGGCCCCGAGACGGAGGGAGCAGAAGACACAATGGGACCAGGGATCCTGCCCAAAGGGACACAGTTCAATCCATCCATCAATGCATCCATCACTCTCCACCTATCCAAACCTCCAACTGACCATCTGACCATCCATCATTCTGTCCCTTTAGCCATCCATCTTCCAATCCTTCCGTCCCTCCTTCCTTTTCTTCTTTTCATCCATCATCCATCCATCCATCCATCCATCCATCCATCCATCCATCCATCCATCCGTCTACTTGATTGCCTATCCTTCTGCATATTTATCTACCTATACTCCTGGCTACCCATTCATCCATCCATCCAATGATCTGTTTTTCTGTCCACATTCTTATCCATCTTCCTGTTCTTCCTTCCTTCCACCCAACCATCCACCCATCCACTCATCCATCCACTCACCCATCTACCCATCCATCCAATAAACACACTGAGACCTTGCTAGTCATCAGGCACTGGTTAAGAGCTCCAAGGATGCCATGTTCCTCATCCTTGAGAATCAAGAAAAGGCAAGAGAATACGGACCCTCAGCTAAATGTGCCTGGCACCAGAAGAACAGTGTATGCAAATCATAAAGGGGGAGTGTCTCCTAAGTCACAACATGTGGCCTCCTCTAAGTTTAATGTCCTCAAAAGGCCCAAAAAGAAGTTAGTTTAGGCTTCTGTGATGGCCGAGAGGTAGAAAACGTTTTGGCAGGAGGATTGCTGAGACAGACCTGATAGTTTTCAATGTGAAGGTTCCTGTTATAATCTTAGTTTCAAGGTGCCTGGTCTGTGTCACCTGCTACTTAAGAAGCTCTTATTTTTGTCACTCTGATTTGCCTTTTCTATTTTGGTTAATAGCCACAGGTGATGAGTTAACCCACACATGCTAAGGTCATTCCTTTTTTTAGAGGGATGGAGGAGGGGCAGAGGGAGAGGGAGAAAGAGTATCTCAAGCTCAATGGAGCTTAATCTCATGACCCTGAGATCATGACCTGAGCCGAAATCAAGAGTTGGACGGTTAGCTGACTTAGCCACCCAGGTGCCCCACTTTTTCCTTTTTTTAAAATTGAAGGTGGCCAAAAGGTACAAACTTCTGGTTATAAAATATCATGGGGACATAACGTACAGCATGGGGACTATAGGCCTGTTTAGGTCATTCTTGAAGCAATCAGGCAATGATCATTGACTCATGTCCAAATCACCAAATAATGAAAACTCATACACCAGGGGAGTTTCAGTGCTGGGTGACTGAAGAACCAGGCCTGGCACCAGTTGGAACACGGTTCTAAGTTGTCTCTGGGCCTGCCTCTACTATGCGGCTTTCAGGGAGGAAGGTAAACCTTCAGCTAATATCGTGGCCGAGGCTGGCCAGGCAGTGGCTCGGGGAGTCCACACTTGTCCTGTTAGAATTCACTGTCTTCTCCTGACTTTGGCGATGCTGGCTCAGCCAGCTCTGCCGTTCACTTCGGGCAATGCCTCGTGGAAGCATCCACGGGCCAGGAGCCTTTGCCGTCCTTACTCTGACGGCTTCACATGTGCCCCTGTGAGGCTGGTCCACTGTCCCCGTTGTACATGTCTAAATGGCACGGCTGGGAGCCAAATCCAGACCCATTTCTGTCCTGGACTCACTTTGTCTATGTCTCTGAGTCAAGGTTAGACACTTCAGAGGCGAGAGACTTCACTGTTCCTGAAGCTAAGGAGAAGTTAACCTTGACATTCCTAGTGGGCACAGACCCCTGTGCATTTCTGGTCCAAGCCAGAGAGCCCTGGTCGAGCACGGGAGAGGGAGAGGAAGGTCTCGGGGGAAACAGAGCTCAGAAGCTGCTATGAGGACTGCTGGCTGACCTCCCAGGAGCTGGGGGGCCGGCAGCGGGCCGGGATGTGGGTACCTTCTCATCATACACGATGCGAGGCCTGATCTCCGGGGCCTGGTAGCCGGGGGTGCCCTCCACGCCGAGGGCACCCTCGTGGAATGACTGCCGTGAGATCCCATAGTCCGACAGCTTGATGTTGATGTGGTCCTTGACATCCAGAGACCAGACTAGAATGTTGTCCGACTTCAGGTCACAGAAGATGATATTTTTCTTGTGCAGGTAGGCCAGGCCAGATGCAATCTGGTAGGCTATTTTCTGGGTAAGCATGTGTCCCAGGGGCATAAAGGAAGAATCTTCGCAAAGAAAAAAAAAATACCAAACTATCATTATGACAACAGTCTCTTCTCACCTTCTCTCTCTCCAGATACCATAATTCTACGGACATTACTCCTCTTTCTCCGTGCTGGATGCCCACGGAGACAGAGAAGGACCTTCTGGAATAAAACGGTATTTAGGAGAGAGATGTTTATTGCTAGAGCTTCATTCATGGCACTTCGTGCCTGAAACTGTTGGTATTTTTTAACTAAAAGGGCAAGGATTCAAAATTCCTAAACTAGATCATAGGCCAAGCTCACTCTACTGTCGGGGCAGGTTGTGGGAGGAAGAGCTTCATTTAACAAAAGTTCCCCTCCGTTGAGGGAGAAACTATTTGAGTTTAATTGTGTTTCTTCTGCCTGAGTCACGAGACCACAGCCTCTCTCCTTCTGTCATTTCCTGAGGAAAATTATTGTAAAATTTCATTAAGAAATAAAACTGACCTCAGTTTTTTTTGTTTTTGTTTTAGAACGATGATGGACACACGTTATGCATTCCGGGGAAAGGAGCGCTTTACATGGCTGGTGGGCTGGTGGGCCCCAGGCTGCTGCTCAGTCCACCCTGGGCTGCCTCATTTGAGACCCCCAACTGTCCCCACACTTAGTGGGACTATTATCATCCTCCTTTTACAGGCCAGCAAACGAGGCACTCACTTGTGGGATTATGGCAGAAAACCAGGACTTGGAATGTGGTTCCCTTTGACTCTAAACCATATGCTTCTCCGGCCTCACTCACACCACCACCGCTCAGGGTGTAGACCTGGGCAAGTGCCTTTCTTCACTCACAGGGAGTTGGCCACGCAAGCCGTGGGGCAGGCGTGCTCTGCCCCTGATAGCCAGGCCAGGCGGGAGGAGAGATTCCCCAGGGATCCAGCTTCCCTGGGGCCCGTACTGCCGGCCGTGGGCTTGCCCGCTTCCTGGGGGGGCTGTACCTGGCCCTGGCTGGGCCCCAGGCAATCCCCCCGGGAACGTTCTGGGGCACGACTGGTACCTTTGGCGTTCTCCGACAGCACGGTGTTGAGGCTGCCGAGTGGGGCGAGCTCCAGGGCGAAGCAGAGCGGGTGGATGCTGATGCCGATGAGTGACACGATGCAGGGGTGCTGCAGGGCGTGCAGCATGCTGGCCTCCTGCCGGAACTCCGAGAAGTTCTTCATGGCATCCGTGGCCCGCAGGTGCCGCAGCATGGTGTCTACGAGGGAGGGCGCGGCCATCAGGGCTGTCGGGGAAGCCCCTGTACGGCCACTCAGAGCTGCCCCACAGGGACCAGGGACCGGAGGGACTGAAGGGGCAGCGCTAACATTTTAAGGCACCAAACACATCAGGAGTTGTGATACTGTCCCCCAGAATTTGGCCCCAGACGGTGGTGCTCCTGAGGCATTCCAGGCTGATACAGGCCCTTTCTTCCTCAGCTGCTAAACTCGGCCCAACGCAGTGGGCGGTGCCTGCCCCTTCCTGCACGTGTCCCTGCCGTCCTGTCACTCTCAGAGCCCTCACCCTACCCCCCTGCCGGCCCCTGGAGGGTCACAGCGGCAGCTTATTCCAGTTTTGCCTCCCTGAGTGTCACCCAGAGCCTGGCCCAAGCCCTAGGACTAGAAGGTAACCGGGCCCCTGGCTGCTCACCCACAGGGATGCTGAGGGCGAGAGGGCCCACTTGACTCCCCGCCAGTGGCCTGGACCTCTGAAGGCAAGAAAGAACCAGCTGTCTCTCCTCAGCCAGAGAGAAACCCGGGAACGCCGTGGGCCCGTGGAGCAAGGTGTATCGGCAGGAGTGGGCACTTTCCAGTCTTTGCTGTAACCCCTGGGAGGTTGGGGTTACAACCCAAGGGGTCCACCTTCCCCCCAGAGGGCCTCGCCTGCCAAGTGGGGGGGGCAGGACACCACCTGCCAGTCTGTGGCTGGCCCTGAGGTCACCAGGCGGGCTCCACTAGGCCTTGCTTGTCGTCCTGCGTCCCAATCTGTTCCTCCCCTACATTCAGTCTCGAAATCAGGGATCCTGCTGGGCAGGCCTCCTTCCTTTGTCTCCCTTTGTAGGACTCTCAGTCATTCTGGGGATTTTGCCATTTTATATGCATTTAGACTCAGTGAGTGACATCTCCCTCTCTCTCTCTCTCTCTCTCTTGCACACACAGAGGCACACACATCCTGGCTAGGATTTAAATGAGAACTGAATGGTATATATTATCCCTCCACACTTGATGGTTTAATTGCTGCCTTCGCCGTCCGTGGGAACGCTGCTGAATTCTGAGGTTGAGCTCACGTCTTGGCAACTCTGGGAAACTCTTACTGACTCTCATATTTGCCAGTAGACTCTCTGGGATTTTTCTGGGCAGGAAGTCGTTCTCTTCCTATAGTAACGATTGGTCTCTTGCTTTCTGATCTGTTTTCTTTACATTGCTCTCTGATTCTGATTTTGCTACCAAGTGTGTAAGGACGTGAATGATCATAGGGATGAACAGGCAAAGCCAAGGGGAGGGAGACTCGTGATATTCAGCTGGCTGGGAGTGAGGTGGGAGCGCCCACTTTGCTCAGCCTGACCTTTAGGCCTAGCCCACATTCTGCCAGGAACAAGGCAGGTCGGCTGCCGCGGGGCCTCTGCTGGCCTCTTCCACCCTCCTCCTGCAATCTCCTCGAGGTGGCAGCAAGTTTGGACCGAGGGAGCACGGGTCTGTAAAGAAACGACCAGGGGCCCTGTTTACCCGCTGGGGCGTTGGCCAAGTTCTTGAACTTCTTGATCTGGAACCGTTTCACCGCCACGGGCTGGCCTTGGTACCGGGCCCGGTAGATGATGGTGCCGCTCCCGCCCTGCCCCAGGACACTGCTGTCGTCCTCGCTGTGTTCCAGCTTGCTGTTCTCTAGGAAGAGCCTGCCAGAAGCACAGTATGCGGGTCAGACCGCACCTCCCCAGCCAGTCCCTTACCGCCCCCCACCCCAGAGGGTCCTGCTGAGGCTGGGGCAGCCCTGGGATGGGTGGATGCGAGGACACCCTTGGTCATTTCTCCCTCCGCAAGGAGTCATAGTTCAAAGCGGGCCACAGGGTCAGACAGAGCCTGGATAAACTGTGGCTGTGGGCAGGTTATGTAGCCTCAGCAAGCCTAGGTCTCCTCCGTAAAGTGGGCTCGGAATGGAAACTGCCTCGTAGGCATGCACGGCGGCTAGCACAGGGGGTTTTGGGCGGGGGGGCTTGCAGAGTGGCCCACATAGAAAATTCTTTTGGATGTTTCCCTCCCAAACAGTCTGTGCTTTGAGGGCTCGTATCCGTCAGACAAGCTACATTTATTTACTGCGGGGTTGGTTGTTTCCCTATTTCTTCTTTTTATTAAGTGGGGAATGATGTAAGTGGCCGCGGAGGGCTTCTGACGGGCATGAGCTCGTGTGCACAGTCGTTGGCTAGGGTTTCACTTGAGGGCAGGGAGTTCAGACCTCCCCCCCCCCGACCCCGTCAGTGTGTTCTAATCCTAGATAAAGGGGAGACTCCTTCTGGGCTTTTGGGAAGCCTGTGAGTCACTCCTGGAAGGGAGGGAGAGAGAGAGGGATGATGGGAGGCAGGGAGGGACAGCAAGGCAGCCCAGAGGACGGCAAGGCAGCCCATGGGGCCTCCCCCTGCTCTGCCGAAGTCTGTCTGGGTCCCTCACTGGCTGCCTAGGCCAGGTGTCTCCCCTGGAGCCGTCCCGGCTGCACAGGCTGAGCCCACCAGGCGGTTCCGGGGTCCCGCAGAGAAGCCCGGCTCTTCTCCAAGTGCCCTCCCCTAAAACCGCCTGTGTGGGCAGCGTGCGCCCTTGGGGAGCAGCAGGAATGCTGGCGAGTCCCTTGGGGCATTCTGTTAGGATTCCTGTAAACTCGGGGCCACCGGACAGGGCTCCCTGGATACCTGGTAACCCCTCCCCCAACTCCGACCCGCCCAAACTCCTAGTGCGGGGGGGTGCCCAATGCTTCAGTGCCCGGGCTGGGCCACAGCTCAAGTTTCCAGGGAGCCTCTACTGGGCTGGAAATCCCATCCACATTGTTGGGCTTTTCAACCAGCAGCCAAGTACCTTCAGCGAAGAACCAGGCTACATCCTACCATTTGATCCAAACCCATCTGGCTTTCCTAATCTCATACAGTAGATGCCCCAGCCGTGATTCAGCTGGGGCATGAAACCCAACGAAGTTCAGCAAATAAATTAAAATCTTAATGTTTGGGGCTGCCCCATGGGGCCCCCCACCCCGAAATCTGATCCATGCATCAATACAACTCTGCACACGGTCTCCGAGAAACGATAACCCTCGCGTTAGAGTTCTAGGAATTAAGGGAGCTCATTGCAGAAGAGTGGTGTTTAATTACCATTTCGACCAGCGAGGTAACTGGGGAGACCGAAAGGTTTATGGGAAGACATCATCCAATGTAAGAGGCAATATCTTAATTCGATAGACTGACCCCAATCCTGCAGTATCTCAGAGCACTCTGCATGGATTCTCCGGGATGGGGAGCCATTTGGAAAAATGAGAATCTAAATATTCTTACTCCCCCACCCCCGCAAAAGTCTACTTTTCTTTAAAGAAGCCAGGTAGAGCCATCCTTTGACTAAGACAATAATGGGACTTTGTAACTCCAAAATAGTTGGTAACTGCCCCTTTCAAATTATCTCCAGGGAGACCGAGTCACAGCTTCCGGTTTCCATGACTACAGAATAGCCCCTCTTTGACCCCACACTTGGCTCCTGTGACTGCTTCCTGTTAGGTGGGGCCATAACTCCGTCTCTATTTCTCCAGCCTTCTCCCCCAGTCATTATCAGAGGTTATAGGTCGACTGAATTGCAGGAACAGGGAGGTAGGGGACCCAAATGTTTGCCCAGCCTTGGAGCGGCCAGTAGGAGTCAGCATTTGCCAAGAAAAGAAAAATGAGGCTGTAGGTCTGGGAGCACCCCTTTCTCGAAGGCCAAAGCCCGAGGAGAATTTGCTTTCTACTCCTCGAGCCGGCAGGAGAGTAGGAATCAGGGGAGCGGCACTGTGGCCCTACCTGGCCGGGAAGTCGGTCATGAACAGCTCGGGGACCAGCTCCTGGAGAGGCACGGGCAGGTCGGGGTGTCTGGGGCACGAGATGAAGTCCTGCTCAATGGCCGCAAGCACGCAGTCTTCCATGTCGAAGTACTGCACGCCCTCCGCCTTCTCACTCGGGTCCGTGTGCTGGGCCCAGGAGGTCTCGCACACCGGGCAGGGGACATACTGTTCCATGAGTGGGGTCCCATCGCTCTCCGTGGCCGTCAGCGCTAAGTGCGGACAGAGCAGGAGATGGTTTACGTGCAGGTGGCCGTGGGTGGGTCCCTGAGCAGTGCCCGGGTTGGGTGGGCTTTTCTTTTTTTTTTTTTTTTTTTTTTCTGGGTGGGCTTTTCATAGGAGAGGGTTTGAGTCCCCTGCCTGGACCCTAGGGAGAGGCTGAACCATGACTGCGTCCTTCGGCTCTTTTCTGGAGAGCGAGATCCTGAAAGCTCAGCACGGGGAAAGGTCAGGGATGCACTGGACAGACCACGGGTGGTCTAGACCCTCAGCAGGCTGGCTGGCGGTGGGGGCGTGGGGGGAGGTCAGTGATCCCTCCTGCACAGCTGGGCCCCAACAGGATGCCGCGGGCTGCATCTGAGCTATTCCACGCTCCAGCAACCGGACCACAACCAATAAGGAGCCATTCTTAAAATTAGAAACATAAGGCTTGCAATTACTACGATCCCTCCTAGAAGAGTAATGCAGGGGGAGAAATGAGTACAAATTACAACAGACAGAACCCAGTCATTTTACCTGGGCTCCCCGGGGCAGGAGACACAGAGCTTTTCCGCACGCCTCTAAAAAGAGGTGCAAAGAAGTAGCCTCCAAGGTGCCTCAGGGTCAGCTAATGGCTTGCCTTGTGCAGGGTAGGAGGGGGGACTTCTAGAACCTTCTAGAACCTTCTACATAGCGCATCTGCTATCTGCAGGCCCGGATGTAACACATCTTGCTGGCTGGCAAGTGGTACTGTCTCCTAAGCAGCCATGTCACAGGCGATAAGCTAATGCCCCCACCGCCATCAGCTGTCAAATCTCCCCCCAGAACCTGCTGTGGGGCTCACTGGTTGGCGAGGCATTGTGAAAGCCCAGGGAGGCTCATATGGGTCTAGAGGCTTCCTCGGATGACCAAGGATAACCAAACTAGTACAAGTCACACACCAAACTGCCTTGTCTTGGGCTCCTTTCTTTTTTTCTTTCCTTCTCTTCTCTCTCTTTCTCTCTCTTTTTCTTTCTTTGACTTATTTATATGTTTTAGAGAGCAAGAGAGAAATGGGAAAGAGGAGAGAAAATTGCAAGCTGACTCCCCGCGGAACACGGAGCCCAACATGGGGCTTGATCCCAGGACCCCGAGATCATGACCCCAGTCAAAACCAAGAGTCAGATGCTTAACCGACTGAGCCACCACGTGTCCCTTGTGGGCCCCATTCTAAGCTTTTTTCCTTACAGGTCAGCTTTCCCATCAGCCCTGGAGGGCCCCTAGGTCTGGGGTCCAGACCATGTGTCTGAAGCATGGCCTGCCAGACTCCTTAAGCACCTCTCCTGAGGCTGGCCTGGGACACAGCGGTGGCTGCAGGCGACACGTTGGCTCAGGGAGGCGAGGGTGCTGGCCGGGCAGGTCTTGGCATCCAGACCCGTTTTCGGCTCTCTCGGCCACGAGCCTGCAACACCCCGCAGGTTTGTCTCTACTCTGGTAGCCAAACAAACAGAGGGCCTCAGAAGCTTCACTTCAAAATGTATTTTCTTTGGGTGGGTTGTTAATGAAGAAGCTGATCAAAGGGCCATGTGCGTGGCTGGTCACCTCTGGGATTTGGGGGTGGGGGCAGGCAGGACAGGAAAATGGGGGTCCTTGACAGGTGTGGCTCCCCTGCCTTCCCACCCCGTCTATGGTGGGATTTCGGCACCGTCCTCACTGTGTAAACAGAACCAGTGGGAAGCGTCCCTCGAGGGTCTCCTTGGGCCACGCAGGGCACCCAGGGCTGTCTGTCCTTCCCACACACTGTGGGCAGCCAGGAGGCCAAGGCTTGCACACGCCCCATGGGGTCTAGGCCCATGTCTTCCCTTTAGCACGCAAACCCATGTCACAGCTGGACTCCCCCAGGGATGAGGATTCTGCCAAAGGGCTGTTAGGACCTCTCCGGTTTCCATGGGCTGAATCCCAGTGAGACTTCTGCTCCCCAGAACGAGCCCCACCCTGATTCATAAAGAAATATTAAGACGCGCAGGGACTTGGTTCCAGAACATTCTCTTACCGGGAAACCACTGATCGATCAGGGAGTTGACATGGTCTGTGATAAACGCCATGGCAGAGAAGTCCCTCATTTCTGACTGGCAAATGATTTTTATTCCTCCACTTTTCTTCTTTTTCCAGTTCACATCTGAGGATTCCACACTGCAACCCAGAAAGGAAGAGCCCACTGTGATCTGGCCGTGGGGGCCCTGGGATGATCTCCTTGGCTCCAGGCTGACAGCCAAGCCCCAGGGACCACCCCACCCCCACCCTGACCCCAGGACCCTGAACCCAGGCAGGACGGTCAGGGGGACCCCTGTGTTTGTGTACCTGTGTGTGACCCTGCCTTGTCCCTCCACCACTTCCAGCCCTGTGATGCAGGCATCACAGGGACTTTGCAGTAAGGGATGCTCAGGCAGGGATCGACCCCTAGGGGTGACCTTGGGGAAGGTTCTCGCCTTTTGGGAACTACAGGATTCTCATTTGCCAGGTGGCAGCTGTGAGCTTTAAGTGGGAACATCTATTTTTTAATTTTTTTAAAGGTTTTATTTATTTACTTGACAGAGACAGAGACAGAGACAGCGAGAGAGGGAACACAAGCAGGGGGAATGGGAGATGGAGAGGCAGGCTTCCTGCAGAGCAGAGAGCCTGATGCGGGGCTTGATCCCAGGACCCTGGGATCATGACCTGAGCCGAAGGCAGACGCTTAACAACTGAGCCACCTGGCGCCCCTGGGAACATCTATATGAAAGCACCAGCCACCGAGAATGGCTCAAGTCAGGCCCTCAGAAGAGGATTCTTTGTCCCTCTCTTCTCATGGAGCTCAAGAATATTTAGGAAAATTCAGCATAAATACGAAACCCTCTTGTGTGTTTATTAACGCTGATTAAAAGTCATTTATCAAACCTCTCGAGCTTTCTTTCTCTCAAAAAAGGAAAAAAAAACAGTAAAAAGGGAGCTAAGTTAGGTATCTTGTTACGTCGCATAGAGGATGCATGGTGTCCCCTGGGCCATCATCACTTAGGACCAGGGGACAGGGCCAGATGGCAGCGAGACCCCCACAGGGGTGCCCTAAGTAACCAGGGGTGGCCGGAATCTCTCACTCCAGAGCTCAGTGGCTGCCCATTTCCTTCAAGTCCATACCTTCCCTCATGTTTCCTGTCCTGCCGGGGAGAGGGGGAGGGGAGTTGGGGGAGCTCTGGACATCTGCCGGGGAGGGTGTCCTATCTCTAGCAGGCTGCCTGTGATAAGCCGCTCTTGGGAGAAGTCCGGACACCAAGAAGACGGTCCCCCCGAGGAGAGGCCGCCACAGGGGCTGTTCTCACGGGGACCCAGTCAGGTACGTCCCCCCGACCATTCCTACCTGAGGTAGCCCCCATCAAAAGTGACCAGGAGCCCTTCCTGCCAATAGATGGTCTGATTCCTTTTCACTCGGAATGTGCTGCAGCGATTCCTTTGGCTTCCTGTAAAACTGTAAATGGTGACTTTCCTGTGTCTGCTTTTAGTATTCTTCCTGTTTTCGAAGAGCTGAAAGACAGAGAGAAAAGACGCTGCTTAAGCATTCCAGCCTCCTCGCCTGTCCCGGGGAGAGCTCTGTAGAGGCTGGCCTGGCCCCACCATCATGATAAATGACCCGTCCTCCCCACCCCCTCCTCCCGCACCACGCATCTTGATGCCAAATTAAACACTGAGCGATCTGGAGGGGTCCCCACGACACTCTGGGAGCACATTTTCCCCAAAGGACTGATAACAGGCTCTTCATTTCCAAACCCTCCCTGATTTGACAAGCAAAAATTCATGTTAGAAAAAGGCAGAAAAAAAAACAGGAAAACATACAAAAACAAAAACAAAAACCACCCAAAACAACTTAACACTAAGCAGAGAGATTTTGGCATCTTTTATTCCAGGATTTTTTTTTTTTTTTTTCTGTCTACGTATACGTTTGGAAAACAGCTGAAGCCGTATTTTCTAATTTCGTATTTCTCATTTTCTAAATCTCTCCTTTTGGATGCTTTCAAAAACTTCACTTCTCCTACGCCACTAAAAACTCCTAGAACAGTCATTTTTCTAAAGCTCGGTATTTCGTGAAGTATAGTGACTTCCCGATCATTCATTTCTTGCAACCTTTGGGTTGTTCCAATCCTTCGCTCCCTCCAACGCGCCGATGAACCATGAAAAGTCACAAAGCGTTTTCTAATTTCAAATGATTTCCTTCGCTCACGTTTTTAGCAGTAGGGTTATTGCGCCCAAGGGTCTGAATGTTTTTACGCTCTGGATATGGATGAGGAGCCGCTTTTGAAGAATTAGACCGTATATATGCCGACCACGGGACCACGGCACGCAGACGTGTCCTATTTCTGGGGCTGCCTACTGTGGCTTCAGTTTGCTGATTTGAGAGGTGCAAAGTGGTCAGCATCTCATCAGTTGCACGAATTTGTATGCCTCTGACTACTTTTGAGGCAGAACTCCTTCTCCTCATCTGAATTTTAATGGGACTTTTCCTCTGCCTGGAAGGGTGCCCGCCCCCACACCCAGCTGGGCCCCCCAACCCCCCCATGGAGCCCACTTGGGAGCTCAGGCCTCACACGATGACAGCAACTCTGTGTTCTGTGACCTCCCACTTAGAACGCAGCAGGAGGATAGTTCAAAGGGAGGGCAGAGTGACCAAATCAGAGCTGTAGACTAGCCAGCTCCTGGACTCACTCTTCCCATCATCCGTGGGCACCCCCCCCAAAAGCCTTGCAAACAAGCCCCCTCCCCCCCACTCCCAAAACGGGCCACAGCAGTTACGATTTTCAGGCTCTCGTACTGATTGTTTAACATTTCAGTAAAATGAGAAGATCAAAGGATATCTTTAGTCAGCCACGGGAGGGTTGTTAATTCCATAAGGGCCTTTTTCATTAGAATGGGGCAAAAAGAAACTCGTAGTGAATTTAACATCAATTATTCAACAGTCCAGGTTTATGCCAGGGGTGCTCATACTGGGTCAGAATCCTCTGGAAGGCTTGCGGAAATCAGAGCGTTGGGCTCCATCCTGGAGTTTCTGGCATAGTGAGTGGGGTGTGTACTTTGGGGGGGGGGCGGGCACAGATTTGCATGTCTGACAAGTTCCCAGGTGAGGCTGCTTCCGATGGTCCAGGAATCGCACGTTGAGAAACACCATGCTAGATAAACACTACTTTCATGTTTCTGTTTTGCATGAAATTAAGGATGACGGGCAGCCAGGATTCCTTTAGACCCCCTGCCCGGTGAAGCCCCGGGAAGGAACTCCTTGGGTCAGGTCTTCATTGCTTCCAGCCCAAGTTGAAGATCCATACCAGTGGTTCTCGAACTTGACAGTGAAATCACCTGGCCAGTTCTAAAAACTCCCAGTGCCTGGGTGCCGCCCCCAGGGAGTCTAATTTAGGGAGCCTGCAGTCTGCCCGTGTCTGTTCGAAGCTTCCCAGGTCGGTCCAGTGCACCGCCTGAGCAGCAAAGCCACGGTTCTCCAAGTGTGGTCTCCAAACCCGTGGTATCATGGGGGACAGAGGATAGAGATGTAAAATGCCAGTTCCCGGTCCACACTCGTGGCATCGGAGCCTCTGGGGGACCTGGCCATTTCTGTTCCAACAAGGAGATTTCTGATGTGGATTGGCTTACAACCACAGCTCCTAAAAGGTGGATTCTGAGCCAGTGAGGGGTTGGTTTGATATTCACAGAAGAGCGCAAAGCGGTCTGCCTCCCGGGCCTAAGGCAGCAGCTTTGCCGCAGGAAAGTGGGTTTTGGTCAAGTCCTACCAGCAAAGGACCCCTCCTTCCCGTGAGGGCTCAGCTCTGGGTGCCCTCTGTGCCTCCCCCCACCCCCCGTTCCTCCCTCATCCCCTGCAGAAACGGCGGGTACCTGTAGGTCCATCTCCGCCAGGCTGATCAGCATCCGTGCTATAAACCGTTGCCAGAAACCGACAGGAACAAAACTCATCTTGAACACTCTCTGAATGGTGTTGGCCTTGGGGTGCCGCATGCCGTGAGTGTCCAGGCCCGGTTTGGATGGGAGGAGGTGTGGCAGGAGGTAGCTGGAACACATCAGTGGGGGACAGGGGAATTGTGTGGCCTGGTCTGGGCCCACTGCCCCAGTGCCCTTCCCCCCCCCAACCCCCCTGCGGGGACTTTGGAATTCTACTTTTATTTATTTTCCTTTGTTTTAAAGATTTTATTTATGTATTTGACAGAGAAAGAGGGATCACAAGGAGGCAGAGAGGCAGACAGAGGGAGACAGAGAAGTAGGCTTCCCTGATGAGCAGGGAGCCCGATGCGGGACTTGATCCCAGGACCCTGGGATCATGACCTGAGCTGAAGGCAGACACTTAACTGACCGAGTCCCCCAGGCGCCCCTGGAATTCTACTTTTAGAAAGACAGAGTAGTTTCTGTGTTTGAGAATAAATGCTCCAAGAGGAAATGAAGATGGGGACAGCAAAGGCCTGTAGGACAGCGACTAGAATATGCTAAGGGAAGACATGAAAATGTCTGTAATCATAGACATATCAGACATACTAAGTCTCGGTTTGCTCTCTGTAAATGGGGCTGTGACCGGGGAATTGCTTAAAATTAACTTTGGACGGCAGAGGAAACACAAATACAGCCGCACGGTTCCAAGGGCCATGGAGACATTGGGGTCAGAGTCACATTTCTGGCCTTCGAAGCGATTTATTGTTCTTGGACGGCTGAGACCACACCATCGCCTTACAAGTTAGAATGAGGCTGTTTGTGCACAGAGGGATATTTTATGAGAGCCCTCTTGCTCATCATAAAAGTGCTGAGTCACCGAGTCAGCTCACAACAGCTAAAGGCCCCTCCAAGAGCGCTTCTGAAACCCAGAATTTTCTCTGTGTGTGGAGTTGCGGGGGCAGGCACAGGGCGGCCCTCCAGTGGGTCCTTTTCTGAACAAAGGCCGTGCCTTTGGCTCCCCTGAGGCTTTTAAATACATCAGTTCAGCTCCAATAAAGTGTCTTTAGAATGTTCTGGAAGAGGGGCACCTGCGTGGCTCAGTGGGTTAAAGCCTCTGCCTTCGACTCAGGTCGTGATCTCAGGGTTCTGGGATCGAGCCCCAAATTGGGCTCTCTGGTCAGCAGGGAGCCTGCTTCCCCCTCCCTCTCTGCCTGCCTCTCTGCCTACTTGTAATCTCTCTCTCTCTCTGTCAAATTAAAAAAAAAAAAAAAAAAAGAATGTTCTGGAAGAGACGCCTGAAAATATCGTAGAAGCATCCATCCCGGCTCTGTGTCTTCAGCACACGGTGCAACCTTGTGCAGCTTCTCCTTTCCTGACATGGGAAAAGAAAGGACACCCGTCCCACAGACTTGGTTGGGGGAGGCCCTGAAGGAGCAGGCCAGTGAGGTCTTAGGTCCTTTTCAGCCACTTCAGGTCTGGGGTAAGAGGACCTTCTCAATCACCCCAGCTAGAGCGTCTCTCCCTCCACCCCCGGCCTTTATCCAAGCCCGATTCATTCCTCTTTGTTCTGAAAAGTCCTTGTTTATCTGTTCCTCATCCCTCCCCAATCCGGAGGTCCTTATCAGTGCCTTGCCGTGATTTACACTGCTTCCTCCGCCCACACCACACTTGGCCTGGAGCTCACACTGGCTGCGTCCTGCAGCTTCCCTCTCTCCTGGTCGGTGCTGAGTGAGGGGAGGGAGTGAGCTCTGCGCCCACGGGCCCCAGCAGGCAGCACAGCCCACACAGAGCAGCTGCACCACGGTGCCAAAGGCAGAGACCACTCCGAAGCCCTCATGGGAGAAGAAGAGATTCCAACCGACTGGCCACTGCGGCTCCTCTCCAGACCACTGACACCGGCTCCCCTGCTGGAAAACCATCGCTCGTGGCGAAGGGCTGAACCTGGGGATGACCAGGTGGTCAGCAAGATGGGGATGAAAGAGGTGAATTCTTCCGTGTCTGATGAACAAGACCTGGGGTGGGGGGTCACTGCCTGGGTCTCTACGAGGAGCAGGTTCACGCCACACTGCCGTGACTGCCTCAGTGGGGCAGGAGCCCTCAGAGATGCTGAGCAGTGCTGTTAACCAAATACAAGTTCATGGGCAAGGAGAGGGTACCTGCCTAGGGCACAAGAGAACCATTACACCTGTGCTAAAATGGAAAGTGCCTGGACATTCGCGACTCTCTACGGAACCAGATGCCACTGGCTTTCTGTCCTTAACACCGAGGAAGGGTAATGATAATAATGCTTGTAATATCTGATGGCTTTGGAGCTTTTTTCTTTTAAGAGAGAGAGAGAATATGCGTGCAGGCAGGAGGAGGGGGAGAGGGAGCGAGAGAATCTCAAGCAGACCCTGTGCTGAGCAAGGAGCCCGATTCGGGGCTTGATCTCAAGACCCCGAGATTGTGATCCGAGCTGCAATCAAGAGTCAGATACTTAACCGACTGAGCCACCCAGGCGGCCCGTCTTTGGAGCTTTTAAGGGCAAGAGACACTTTTCATATTTTACAGGTATTATCTGATTTAATCCTCACAATAATTATAACACTAGTCGATAATAGTCTTATTCCTATGGTACGGATGAGACAAGAAATGCAGTTGGGATTCATACATGGGCATTCTGGCTCTGTGGTCTCACCCACTGTACTATAAGCCTTCCGGAAGACTCGGCCACGACCTGCTTTTGTGGTCCAACCGATCATATATGTGTGCATAACCGACTGGCTTTTGTTCAGTCCTGGGAACCCCTCATTCCTCTAACCTGTTGATAAAATAACCGGAAAATTGTCTGATTTTGGCAATACTGTAAACTCAGAGCCTGCCCCACTTTGCACGGACCAAAGTCAAAGGCACCCCTTGTTCACAGTATGAGGGATCATGTTGGCTTTCAATTCCTCTTTGGGGTTTCTCCTTTTAGGCTCCCAGAGGGCTGGAGCGATAAGAGGCCCTCTCCCACAGTTACAAGACTGAGCAGAAATCTGGGGGTGCCTCGGACACAGTGGCTCCTACGGGGGGGGGGCAGCCTATGCAGGTGGAGTCTCTGGGCTGGCCACACAGGGTCCAGGCCAGTTTCCCAGGAGTGTCCAGTGGGCATGCGCCTGGGGCTCTAGGAATTGGGGGGGGGGGGCAGGTGGCGACACAGTCTACAACAGGTGCGTGGAAAAGGTCTGCGGGTTTGGGGTCCTGGTTACTACCTCGTGGGCAACATAAGCATCAGACTCAGGAAGTGGCTGAAACTGAAATTGGGACACGGAGGCCCCGTGTGCCTAGCCAGGTTTCGAGGTAGCATCATTGGATGGGACTTACGTGCACCCACCCCCACCCTTGCCCCGCCCCCCTGCATTTGAATAATTAGCATGTGCCTCCCTGTCACATACCCCATTTGCATTCAGCGAATAACCAAACAATCTATTCTCTAAAACAGGAATCACCACCCCGCAAGGTACTTGTTTTCCTGCCTTTTTTTTTTTTTTTTCAGAGAATGTGTTTCTTTGAATCCCCTGAAAAGAGATCCCCAGGGCCCAGGAAGGAGCCGCCAGCCCCACACGGGCAGGCCGTCCCTGTGGCCCAAGCCCGGAGCTCTTGGTCCAGCCCCCAGTGACCCCAGTCTCCACTCCTTCCCCCAAGGGGCCCAGCGTGAGCGGCCCGGCCGTGGTCTCACCTGTCGTTGGCCACAGGCAGGGCGATCTCAAACTTGGCCAGGAACTGGAAATACTGCTCCTCCGTCTGCTGTGTGAAGCCGGTCCCCACCAGCAGCATCCTGAGGTCCTCTGCCCGGATCACCCCGTTCTTGGCCACCGACCGGGAGCCCTTGATGTTGAAGATCCTCTGCAGGCATTCGGACAACCAGATGGGGTCAAGAAAGTAGAGGTTCCTCAGGCCGTGGCTGGTGTCCGGGAAGTGGAGCAGGGTGCCGGTTTCTATGAGGAAGCTGATGGCTGCCCAGGGAAGGGGAGGACGGAAGCAGCGTCAGAGGGTGACAGGGACTCTGGGGTGACCTAGTCCCCAGGGGGCCGGGTCACAGGTTCTTCTTGGGAAGCAAGTAATGCCCCCAGCACACGTGGCCCTTTAGACGACTCTGCCGCCCCGTCCCGGGTTCCCTAGCTGCACCCTGGTGCTGACTGCCCGCGGGGGAGCTCCGGTACGCCCACCTCCAGCGTCGTCCGCAGATCCCATCTTTGCAGAGGTCCTTACTCTTTAAAACGTTTCTGGGACCCTCCCCCACCCCCCACCCTCGCATCACAGCCAAGCAAAGCGCTCTGACGTCACTTGCAGACAGGCCCAGAGCCTAGCAGGAGCGATGAAAAACCGGACTCCGCCTTCCCGGGCTCCGCCTTCCCGGGCTCCGCCCCCTCCGCCCTCTGGGGGCCCCCAGCTCACCCGACTGCAGGTCCTCGTAGTCCTTAATGTCGTTGTCGGGCATCTGCTCCACCAGCTGCTCCAGCTGCCTGTCCGTCAGGTACTGCACGTCGTCGCTCAGGCTGCGGCGCTGCTGCTCAGCCAGCACGGCCTCCTGGAGGCTCAGGTAGCTCCTGGGGATCTGGGGGACAGGCAGGCTGGCTGGGCCCCCAGCAGCTCCAGAGCCCTGCCGCGCCCACCCGGCCCTGCCTGCTGCCCTCCACTCCCCGGAGGCCTTGAGTGGGTGAACTTCTCCTCTCACCCCCTCATCCTTGCGCCGCCTCCCCAAACCTGCTCGCACAGGGACCAGCGAGCCTAAGCACGCAGCATATGTGCTCGGATTCCCGATGGAAAGGGAGCGGGCCCCTCCGGTTGCAGCCAGAGGCTAGAGGACGCACCAGCCTCCCCGCGAGTCTCTGGCATCCGATCGTGCTGCCCACATCCTTCATGTTGCACGTGACATGGAAAATCAGCTGCCGCAGCCCCTCCTGGCCTTCCAAAGTCTTACAGGAGAGCTCGCTGCAAGTGCAAAACAGAACGTGATCCTCACCACATGGCTCCTCTCCGCCAAGCTGGCCGGGCAGCATCTCTGTGTCCCCAGGTTTTGTCCCTCATGCTGGCACGTTAAAAGGACCCATGAAATATGAACACAGAGACACGTATTAAGGGCAAAGATCTGCACCAGAAGCAACGCATAGAGTGATGCAATGTGTCCTGGGCGTGCCCATTTTACAGAGGAGGAACATGAGGCCTGAAGGTGAAGGTGACCCCCAAGGACACAAGTTGGAAAGGCAGACATGGGTTGACCCAGATCTGGCCCAGATCTGACCCAGCGCCCCTCTTATCGCAGGCCTCGGGGGTGTTCTCAAGGGCACATGAAGGAGTCCTGAAGTTCTGCATCAGGATCAGTGTGATCCTGTGTTCTGAGGCAGGCAGAAGTGTCCCCAGGCTCAAGGGGACACCAAGGTGTCCTGCACCAAGACCTGCACCAAGGTCTGTGGCACTCCACCCAGAGGGAGGGAAGCCGAGAACCCCCAGCAATGCATAGCCACCCACGCTTGCTTCCTACGAGGGAAGGATTGCTTAACTAGCTGAGCTCCCTGCATCATCTGTGAAGTGGGCACAATGATCCCCATAACCCACGGGGCTGTTGTGAGTCCAAGGACAGGAGGGGAGAGAAGCAACAAGCCCAGGGCCCCGGTCCCACTGGCACTGGCCCTGGCCCGGACCACTCAGACCCAACGTGAGGACCAGGACCCCACTGGGGGTCTGCAATTGGTCCAAGATCAGCAAATGTGACAGGTGGTACACCACTTTCTACCTCCGGGTCCCACGGGGGCCATGCAGGCTCAGCACTGGCCACAGGGGAGGAGGGGGTGCTCTGGGGGAGGGGGGACCCCACACACCTGGAGAGGGTGTGTCCAGACCCTGCCCTGCCAGCTCCCTAGCAGTGTCCTACCCCCAGCTGGGTCTGCTCCAGGGAGGGGAAGATGGAGGAGTGAGGGCACCGTAGCCCCAGCGACAGCCGGGCACCGGGTGTGAGAGATCAGGACACTCACTGCAAGTGTTTGAAGGTGATGTCAGGGAAGCCTGTGGCCCGGGACCCAGAAGGTGAGCGGCAGAGTGCCAGCACGTAGGCGCGCAGCGTTGCGATTCTCTCCACTCGGAATTTGGTTTCGATCAAGTCCAGGTGCGTCCCGACCACCAGCACCACGGCGTTTGGGGCCTTGGCCTGCCGGAGAGAACCCCACAGTTGAGGCATAGAAGGGACTGGGAAACAGCTCCCGGGAAACCTCTGTAAACCTCCAGGGCGTGCTGTGCATGGGGGGGTTCCGGGAGGCACCCCAGAAGGGCTGGATTTCCAGTCCCTTCAGCCCCTGTGTTCACCACCTATGACCTGGCCTGCATCCAGCCTCTTACCACCTTTGCTTGTGAAAGGGGGGCTCTGTCTTCCTTTTGGGTCCAAGAGTGGGGGGGCGAAGGGGCTCTTAAATTTAAGGTAGGAGGAAATTACAAGAACACGGACCACTCTCTGGCTGAGAAGGGTTTTAAGGGCTCCACAGTGACCTATGACTCGGGGGTCCTCCGAACGCCCGCCAAGATGCCCAGCATTCCTCCCTGATCATTTCCTTTTCTTTTTTTTTTCCTCAATAAAGGGGGAAGCTTTGGAGAAGTGGCGGGCCCCCCGTGAGGCTCCGAGGCCTGGGACCTGCAGAGCTGGCGTCTCCTCACCTCGATATTAAGCAGCCAGAACTGGAGGTTGGCCACGGCCTCTTCGCCCAGTGCCAGGTTCCAGACCACCACATACAGGGCCTTGTCTGTGAAGAAGCACTGGTTGACGGTGGCCATGCTTGCGGGGCCGCCGATGTCCCAGACGGTGAATTCCACAGACTCCACCTGCTTGAGCAACAAGGGCGGTGACAGGAGACATTTAGGGACCACAGCTGTAGTCACAGTCCAACTGAGATCACCGATGGCTTCCAGGGCTGCGCGTGGGGCCTAAAAAAGGCACGGCGGTGGAAGGGCTTGGTCCGTCCTGCCATCTGTCTGGGGAATCGAGGAACCCAAGCGAGGGAAAGGGGCCCAGCAGTGCAGAGGTGGGACTTGTGGAAACCCCTATCTACTGCTCACAGAGCAGGGGGCCGGGCCCTGGACGGCGGGCACCCGTGGGCTGGGGCGTTTGCGTCCACCCGTGTCTGCCTTCTGTCTCTGCAGCAGACGGTTAGACCTTCCGATGGAGGGAGCCCCTGGGGCTGATGTCGGCGCTCACGCCAAGGCTTAACCTCCATCGGTGCGAGGGCGCGGCCGAGGAGACGGGCGCCCAAACCAAGGGTGATGGGAAGCCGCCCCGACAGGGGAATCAAACAAAAAATTAGCTGTTGTGCTGCCGGGAAAGGCTGTGTAAACGGTGGTTTCTCTATCGTCCTATGAGCTCAGAGTCTGGCTCGAGCAGCCAAAACAGCAGCTTTCTGCAGCAAAGGATCGTTTCCACGATGTCGCGCGTCGGCCGCCGGGACAAGCCGTGCTGACCTGCTTTTGCAAAGAAATGAAAACGGACAGCTGTTCTAAACTGGCTAAGGGCCCGGACACAGGGGCAGGGACGGGCCTCCGCGTCCGAAGACCAGGTGCTGGTTGTCCCTTGATAGAGGAGGGGAAATTATAACGCTGGCCGAAGGGAAGTGGGGGCCGCGGGACAGGAAAGATGGAAATGGCAATTCACCCCTCGGACCTCGGACAATCATTTGCTAAAGACCGGCTGGAAGAAAGTGAGATTGAGTCATTGCTTAAAAAAAAAAAAAAAAACACCAACAAAACAGGAGGGAATTCAGAGATCCTGGGTGACTTTAAAGAGCCTCTGGACACAAGTTAGTGAGATTCGCTCCTGGGGAGATCTGGGGGTGGGGATGGGTGGTTCTGCCCATATTAGGTATTTGTTCTGGTACTACGAGGTGGCACTCTGCTCTTTAGGGGACCAGTGTCTGAGTCTGTTAAAATATACAGCTTAAATGCTTAATGACCCAAACTTAGAATGCCTGACTTGGCAAGTGACTTCGTGTAGAAGACTCTGCAAGGAAAGCTGTCTCCAGTCAGCCCTGTGCTGGGGGCCATGGGGGGCCATCGTGCAGCCTCTGGCCCCAAGGCCCCTCGGTTTTGCCCCAAACAGCCTCCTTGCACCCAGATCCCGGTGTGGTTCTGTGTGACCACAAATACCACGACAGGTAAGGGAGGTGTCATGGGTGTTCATTCCTTCCCTGAGCTGGAGAAACAGTTAAGGGATGCTCTAGCGCAGGCTCTGTCCTCTGATTCCAGGGCAAGACAATGTTCCTTCTCCTTTGTCTCATGCTGAACGGAAAACAAGATGATTCATGGGCTCGCCAAAGGATTCGTTTTCAATAGGGCTTAAGAACTCGACTTTTTGGGGCACCTGGGTGGCTCAGTGGATTAAACTGCCTTTGGCTTGGGTCGTGGTCTCAGGGTCCTGGGATCAAGCCCCCCCATCGGGCTCTCTGATCAGCAGGGAGCCTGCTTCCTTCTCTCTCTCTGCCTACTTGTGATCTCTCTCTCTCTCTGTCAAATAAATAAAATAAAATAAAATAAAACTCGACTTTTCAGAACCTGGGATGGAAGACGGTGTCAGGGAGGACAGATTCATTCCAGGGGTGCTCTCTCAGCCTCCCTATCAGGGGCAGGTGTGGCTGTGTCTCACTGCCTACGGTAGCAGTTTGCTCTCGGCCCTTGGGGACACTCACTCCGGACCATTTGGAATGCCATCCTTAGGGCCAGGAGTGGCAAGGCCTGGCCACTGCTGTCTTTAGAAACTCATCAGAGAAATCTAATGGGACAGCCAAGATTAAGAACCACTGGCCCAAAGCCTCAACTTAACTATAACAGAACCACCACGAGATCACGTGAAGAAATTATTAAGAAATTATTCACTGCCCTTGGCAGGAGCCGGTCTGAGACAGCATACAGCGGCCCTTGTAAATATCCGGGGCCTCAGGCACCGGGCTGTGAAAATTCCAGGCTCTCTGGAAAGGAGAGAGAAGGGGCCCCGGGAAGCTCCCTCCCACCCATGGGGACTCTGCACGCCCACCATCCTTGACCTTGGCTCTCGAGCCAGCTGGCCTCTGGAGCTCCCACTTGGTGGTCCTGATGGTGGCCTCGCTGTGCACCACCTGGGGGGCCCTCCCCGTCTGTAAGATCTCCAGGAGGGTGGACTTGCCCTGGCGCGGAGGACCCACGATGATCATTTTCATCAGCTTGCACTTCTCGGCTTTCCGCAGCTGAGCGCGCAGGTAAGACAACATCGCTTTGGGGCCTGGGCGGAATCACAGAGCGGGAAGGTAAGACGCTGCTGAAGTTCAGACGAGAACATTCTCGCAGCTCTTGGGAAACAAAATCCTGTCTTGAAGGAACACTTTTCATGTGTTCTAATGGGGGAAGTGGAGAGGGCAATTGGGTCGGCGGGGTTGGGGGGGGCGGAGTTGCGGTCATAACGACCCCAAAAGTGGAGTCCAAAAGTCCCTTGACCTAAAGACCGTATCCTTCCGCCCACAGAATCATAGAGAGTTTTATCACATTAATTGCAATGCAGTGGTGCTCAGCCACCATCCCTTTCTGGGTAATCTCTCAGCACTTGCCCAACCACAGGAGCCTAAGCTGCTTCCTGCCCAGGTCCTTAAGGACTGGACTCGAGGACTCTTCCCCTGGGGAGTCGGGGGAGGGGGTGCACCTCAGAAGCCCTACCTTCTTTTTTGATCTCCGCTGGCACGTTGCTGATGTTCAGGTCTTCGATGTCCAACTGCCAGAGGTTGCTCAGCTGCCCCAGCTCTGGAGGGAGTTCGCGGAGGCCAGGATTGCTGAGGGCACACACACACACCGCGGGAGGACACAAAGGAATACACGCGCGCGCACGCACTCAGCAGGCTGTCAGCCTCTGCGCCCTGCCCCCCAAGCCCAACATCGCAAGCGTTCCGTTGAGCTAATTAACTCCAAAGCCCTTCTCGCTGGAAAGCCAGCTCTGCCTTCTGCAGAGCCCCGTGGCTTAGAACCAGATTTCTTCCATTACGATGCCATAAAGATTATCGGTGTCTCTTCTCAAAAAGGCAACCTAACCGAATTATTTGATATTTTCATTGCTTCCCAGGCTGCACCCCCCAGTGGTGCCCAGCGGTAGGGATTCAGTGAAGGGAAGGATGAAGGACTGAGCAGTTCTCATTAGGATGGAATGTGCCAGGCATCACAGCCCCTGCCTTCCCCTCTTCCACCTCTTTGGCTAAGCCCGGTTCTCAAAGTCTCTCTGCTGCCTCCCAGTACATAGATGGCTTCTTCCCCCCCTCCCCTTACCCACCCCCAGAGTCTGTGTCCTTGACAGGTGACAGATGGGCACTCTGCCTCCCTGTGCAGGCTGCATACTCACTTTCCCAGGTAGAGCTCTGATAAACTCTTCAGGAGGCAGACTGAGGGAGGGATGGCGTCCAGGTGATTGTCGTTGAGACAAAGGACTTCCAAAGACTCACTTAGGAAGGCCGGAAATTCCAGCACCCCCGCTGCGAAGAAATGGCAAAGCAGGCGAGATGTTTGCAGAGGATTCTGGACCATTCCAGCATGGTGGGTAGCCCAGTACAACTTGCTGGCAGGAACCCACCCCCGAGGAGGCATTTTGGCAAGTCGACCTGAGTAAGGTGCTCATCTTCCTGACCTACGGATTCTAATTCTAGGGCTGGTCCTGCAGACATCCTTGCACATGTGTGGCCAGGATGGGGTGGCAGGACACTCCAGGGCACACTGTTTGTAACAGCAAAGATAGAAGACAGCCTACACGTCCCCCCATCCCACCCCCAAGGAGGTGGCTGATGAGTCACGGGGATAATATATAATTATTGCAAAGCACAGGGTGGGTTCACACGCGTGGGTGTGAAGCGATACTCGAGAGCTATTGGTGAGATGAAAACGGGCGTGTGCGGGCGTGGGAGCAAATACACAGCCTGTGCATCTATGTATGTTTCACGTATGAGTGCCATATGCATACAGATGCTTTGTGATGCTGGCCACAGGCATCCGATGTTACAGGCATGTGCACATGCACCATATGTGTGTGCATGTGACATGCCATTACAGGCATGTGAACACACACAGGCACGTATACACGTACACAGATGTTAGACACAAACATAACGGGAAGGCATTCCACTGCCGTCTCTGGGGAGGGGAATGGCTAGGAAACTGGATATTCATTCCGCTCCGTTTGCTACTGTTCAAAAATTCTGTTTACCGCAGACCCGTCTTCTTCAATTAAAAAAAAAGCCAATCCGTTAGCAAATAATACAATGGGCTCGGTTTTTATGCTTCCTAAGATGCCATTCTCCGGAAAGCCAGCCAACTCTCTAGTGTTTAAGCGACTTTGTGAATGGGGCTAGTTATGGGATTCCCATTAAGATCGTGTACTATGTGTTCCTTCCGCGGGCACCGGAGCGTGGGAGCCGAGAGCGACAGGGAACGGGAGCTTGGACTCGCACACTGATGGGGATCAGAGGCTTAGGTTCCAGCAAAATCTCCAAAGTGCCTTATCCTCCCTGGTAAGGCAGGGAGTGGAGGAGGGGGCAGGACTCCATGCCCGCAAGGGCCCCTTTCAGCTCCAGCTCCTAGAACTCAAGATAAAAGATGGCTCCAAAGCCCTCTCCTTCCGCCCTCTGCCAGACCAGCGAGATAGAGAAGCTGGGATTCTTTTGTTGGGCTGGAGCAACTTTCCTGCCCTTGATCACAACTTCCTCCCTTCGCTCTGGCTCTTCTCCACACATATCGCCTGCGGTATCAATGGTAATGGGGTAACCTGGCATCAGAGAATGTTCCGGAAGAGACGATAACGGAATCCCAAAATCGGCGCCCGGAAAACTAGCCCAGTGGGCCCCCATGGGAAGGGGGCTCAGTGCAGTGCCTCCTGAAGTGTAACGAAGGTGCCACAGACTTTTAAGAAGGCTTTGAACATAAGAAAAATGTTCAAAAGGACCCCCCCCAATGATAAAGAACAATTCACTTTAGCCTGTCCCGACACACGCCGAAAGAACACGCACGGGAAGAAAGAAAGGCTCGCTTTCTTCCCCGAGAACACATTCAGAACACCCGGCCTCTGTGTTTTCTGAGTTTCGAGTCATCCTTCGGTGTTTATGAAGTCTCTCTAAGTAACGGGCGGGTGGAATAAGGAATTACTATTGCAAACAGAGGCGGCACCTGTCACTGGGCCGCTGGACCCGAGCAGCAACGGGCCTGGGAGAGCACAGCACGAGGTATTTATGAACTGTAATCATTCCCAAGTGATTTATGACCCTGCTGCTCTGAATTTTACCGTAAAAACGGCTGTCCAAATTATTTTTGGACGGGGCCGCCGCACAAATAAGGACTACTTGAATGTACATAAATCTCCTTGGAATTTTACTGTGCATCTGCAAACAAGTTCACTTTTATAGATAATTCCTTACCCGAGGATCAGCAGCCCCCAGAGAATAAGCCCCACAGAGGGAGAATTTGCAGCGGGCCTCCTTCTTTTCATCCAGGGGTGGGCCTCAACTTCTGAGATGAAATTAACACACTCAAGAGGCCTTTGTTACCGGCCAAAGCCACCACCCACCTCTGCCAGGGACACTTCCAAGGGGCGCGGCCTCCTCACCTCGCTCCCCAGACGGGCTCCTGTGGGCCACCGGCAAAGCCATTTTCCAGAACATTAGTACATGCTCCTGTTGTGTTTTTTCGTGGCATGCTTTTGGCCTTGCACTCTGGCGGCTTCACAAGGGAGCGTCTGGTCCCACTGAGTGTCGGGCCCTTTCTCCTCTTGCCCTTCTGCATTTCTCACCTGGAGACACCCTTCTAATCCACTCAAATGAGCAAGGCTCAACCCACAGCAATGGAAGCCTGACTGAGGCCCATCCCAGCTACACTTTCCACAGGCCCACCCTTTCGGCATCAAGGAGAAGAAAGTGTTCATCCTTCCTTCCAAGTGAAATCCCTATATCTGGACTCAATTTCCAAAGTCCTAAGGCCCCACGTTTTAAAAAGGATGAGTTAGAAATTCCTGTGTCCCCAGGAGTTTGGTTTGGGGCCTTCTCATTTGTTTCTGGGCCATTTGGATTTCCTTTTCTGCAAACTGTTTATATCCACTGCCCTCCCCGATTTTTTTTTTTTCCAATTGAGTCGTCCTTTTCAAAAAATTAATTTGTTAGCAGTCTTTGTATATTAGGGACTTAAGCCAATTTATGTTGCAACAATTCGTGTTGAAAATATTTCTTCTCAGTCCGTTTGCATCACGGCTTGGTTTATGCTGCCTTTTACGGAACAAAGCTTTTCGATTTTTACAAAGCCCAAGGTTTGGGTCTTTTTCTAGTGACTTCTGGATTTCCCACCTAGATTTTAAAGGACATCTCCATCCACAAATTTGACTTATAGTCTCTTAAATGTTTACAGTTTCTTTTCCTTTTATGTGTAAATCTGAAATCTACAGGGACATTTTTGTAGCAGACATGAGGCAGGGAATCCAGTGTTAAGACAGGCAGGTTCCCCACAGTATTTATTAAAACACTAAGACGTGTTTCCCCCATTAAATTGAAATGCCCCCTTTGTCATATACTAAATTCCTATCATTTATTAGGTCTGTTCCACTGATGACATGTTACTTTTTAAGTCACATGTAAACATACACACTCATACATGATCGATGCATATGGATATCATATGAACATATCAGTTCATCAAGAAGCGTTAACAGGTGGACAGACTATTTAGGTCACCCCCTGCAAATGTGTCCTGGCCTCTGGCACCAAGTCCCTCCAGAATCTGAGGTTGGCCAGGACAGTGGGGCTGTGTTCCCACATGGTCCTCACCAAACGCTATAGTGTGGCTGTGAGGTCCCTCACGAGGAGCCTGATCGCAGACTTCCAGCCTCCAGAACTGTGAGAGTCTACATTTCTAGCGTCTCAGCCGCCCAGTCTGTGCATCTCTGTTATGGGAGCCTGAGCTGAGGGCAACTCCCTGGCTTCAGCTTCCTCATCTGCAAAATGGGGGAACCCCAAGCCATACCGCATGCCACGAGCCTTGCAGAAAGGCACTAACGGATGTACCATCTCTAGGGCGGTGCTCACTCACGACAGAGCCATCCACCCATATAGTCTCATCGGACTGTGAGCGCGAAAGAGGGTTTCAGGATACTTGCAGGCCAAACCTGTATGAGGAGCCACAGGCACAGGGCGCGCCCAGGTTTTTCCGGGAAACCCTCCGTGCAAGGGCGACCCCCGGGGGTGGAGCAGGGAACTGCCCGCCCGGCTGTCTCCTCTGCCTCCACCGACACACACCTGTCTCGGTCCCAGAACGCTGGCGCCCTCTGGTGGTGAAAAAGGAAATACGCTTTGTTTTCAGTCCGTCTTCGCTTCTGTGGGGCAAAAAATATATATTGGATTTTGAGGAGAGCGTGACAGTTTTTGCTGTGACTATATGATGCCGAGCCATGCAGAGACAAGGGAGAACATTCCATCAGGAAGGTGTCTGGGCCCCTGCAGCTACTAAGTAAGCACCCACAGCCCCTGCCTACTAATTGCATTGATTATGCTCAGAAGTCTTTGGGGGAAAACACGTCTAGAGGAGGTGGTCTAATGCTGGCATGACCAATGGTGATTTACATTCTTGAGCTTTTCCATTTCAGGCTGGTGGGAGCATTTTGTGCCTGGCAAGAAAGCCCATTCCAGTGACTGTTCCATATCACACACACCTGGAGTGGGGGTGGGGGTTCTTTCTGGGGTCAAGTCTTGCTAAGAAGTGGGCTTCAGCAAGTGAAATAGGGAGGCTGGTCTCCAGGACCCCAAGGGCAAGCTGTGCTCATCCCCAGATTTTCATCTTTTATTAGAAGGCTCTGGGAGTGACTTTATTCAATGGATGTGCCTTTTTTAGCCAAAATTTTGGAACAGAATGCAGGTTAGGCTGATGTGAGAAGATCTTCCAGGAGCCTTTAAAAATTAGAAATGGAAGGATGCTGTTATGGGTGAATTGTGACTCCCTTTCCAATTTATGTTTTGAAATCCTTTTTTTTTTTTTTTGAGAATTTATTTATTTATTTGTCAAAGAGAGAGAGAGTGCACAAGCAAGGGCAGCAGGAGAGGGAGAAGCAGGCTCCCTGCTGAGCAAGGAGCCAGATGTGGGGCTCAATCCCAGGATCCTGGGATCGTGATCTGAGCCCAAGGCAGACGCTTAACCAACTGAGCCACCCAGGTGCCCCTATATTTTGAAGTCCTAACCCCCAGGACCTCCGAATGTGACTGTAATCGGAGGCAGGGTCTTTAAAGAGATAAACAAGTTAAAATGAGGTCACGTGAGTGGACTTTAAGCCAATCTGACTGATGTCCTTCTAAGAAGAGATTTGGACACAGGCACGCAGAGGGAAGACCATGCAAGACACAGGGAAAAGGGGGTTCTGTACAAGCCCAGGGGAGAGGCCTCAGGGGAAACCATGACGGCCATGCTGTCACCTTAACCTTGGACTTCCCGCCTCTGGAAGTGTGGGGAAAATAAGCGTCTCCTCTTGAAACCCCCCCCACCCCCAGCCTGCGGTACTTTGTTTTTGTAGCCCTGACAAACCAACAGAGACGCCAGCCCACAGGGCTGCTGGACCGGGACGACACACGCATTTTAGAACTTGTCAGAGCCCCCATGCTTACTTGCCAAATTGGTTTCTGGAAAGATCCAGGGTTTTGAGTTGCCTGCAGGTCCACTTCTCTTGAGGTGGCAGTGCCACGAGCTGGTTTCCCTGTAACCTCAGGAACATGAGGGCCTGGAAAGACAGAGAGAGAGAGAGAGAGAGAGAGAGAGAGAGAGATGCAGAGACACCATCAAACGCCACAGGGAGGAGAGGCTGAGGAGAAGGGTCAGCTCCCTGAGAAAATGGAGCAAAATGATGATAACTGATTTGCCTGCATGAAGATTACAATAGGGTCGGGCTCAATAGCCTCTCAGAACTCGTGAGATTATACCCAACGCTGCAAACAGGACCCTCTGTACATGATCCTTCCCTCTGGATCAATGGGAAGCAGTTATTCCCGAATGAAAGGAGGCCAGGTACGTCTCAGTGCTGGGCCTTCTGAAGAGTGACAATTATTCACGGCCTGTCTGGGGAGCAGCGGCCGATGCTGAGGGTCCTGGGGGCCGAGGGGGAGGGGCTGCAGCACATTGTGGGGCACCCTGCCTCCTGTGACCTTCACAGGTGATGCCCTGGGCAGGGGCAGGGGGGCAGGGACACTTGGTGTCCCCTGCTGGCCCGGTGCCCCCTGCTGACTCCCCGGCCGCTGGCCCTCTGTCCGCCCACCAGAAACTGCGGGGGACAAGCTCTGTCCTTGGACTTGTTTTTACTTCAGTGGGAGCACAAGGGCACCTCATAACCTTTCTCAATACCTTCCTTAGGGACACGAACTCTCCTGTCTTCAGTGTCATGGCTCAGGAAGGCCAATGGGCTACCCCACTTTATATTCCTTACTCCATGCCCTCACCCCTCCCATGTCAAAGGGGGTCCAGGCCGCCCCACCATCACAACCAGCTTGTCACCAAATGTCACATAGGGCCATGCACGTACCAGGCCCTGGAACCCTGGGGATCGTGCAGGGCCTCCCAGGACCCCCATCCAGACAAAGTTCTTTCCCTCAGGATCTGCTGCTTCTGGCTTCAGTGGGAACCAGAAAACTCAGCTGGCACACGGCTGGGGTGAAATGAGGAAACCGACCCAGAGCAGGGGACTACACTTAACAGCTGGGGGGTCCCTGAGGGTGCCAGGGACCTATGCCCTCCCCTACCAGGGCCCCACTCAAAGCGTGCACGCCTTGGGGCCCGACACACGACGGCCCTCCTCCCTGAGAATACACAGATGGAAGGTGCCCTTCTGGCCCTGTAGGGGTCCCTGAACACGAGGGGAAGTTGTGTTTCCCTCGTCCCTGGGGGGACCCCTGGGGGGTCCCTGAGGGTGCCAGGGACCTATGCCCTCCCCTACCAGGGCCCCACTCAAAGCGTGCACGAGAACTTGGGGGGGCCCAGGAGACTGGCGTGGCAGGATGGAGGGCCAAGGCCTGTGTGCTCTGCCCCGGGCTGCCCGGGTGCCTTCAGCCAACACTGGTCAGGTCCCGAGCCTGAGCTGGCCCTGGGGGCCAAGAGATGAACACGAGCTATGCTAGCCTTCGGGGGCTCCTATCTGAGTGGGGAAAACAGAGACAGAAAACCACCTAAGGTAGGAAAACAGCCCCAGGTGGACTGCCCCAGGGGGACACGGGGCTCTGGCAGAAGGCACTTTCTTGAGTTCACAGCCAAAGAAGCTTCCGACCCCCAGGAATCCTAGTTCTGCCACTTCTGGGGAGGGAGGTGGGCAAGAAGGCCCCGCCCCGCAGTGCTCCCTCGGCTTTGCACACGGGTCGGCCTCAGGGTGGAGGGGTGGGCACCTAGGGGCCCGGAAGGACAGAGGCCAGAGAAAGCCAGACAGAGGGCTGCTGGGCTGTGCTCAGGCTTTTCAACGTGGAAGAGTCCTGGAGGGTAAAAACCTATGCCCTCCCTTCCCCTCGCAGAGCTGTTTTCCTGCTGCTCGCTTCCTCCCAATCTGTGCTCATAAACATGCACACTTTTGATGGTTGAATCTTTTTTTTTTTTTTTTGTCTCACAAGCTCCAGGAGAAGCCTACAGCTTGTATTGCAACGTGGACTGATTTCCTCACAAAAGCCAAAAATGAGAAGGAGAGGGTGATGAGGCTTACATCAAGCTGGAAAAGCCCCAGGGGAACTTCCTTGAGGGCGTTTTCTGAGAAATCCACATCCCTCAGGTGGTTTTTCCAGAAGATGGCCATCTTGTCCGGTAGAGATTCCAGGGCATTTCTGGATGCTTTGCAACATTTCTAGGAGTTTGACGAGAAAGAGGAGGAGATATTAATTCGCTTTTGAAGGGCGGTGGTGCTTAGGAGAAAGGCCGTTTCCCAATTGGATGTGAAAAAATCAGAACTTGACATAAATTTAGGCTCTGTCCTAAATACAACTCAGTTAAGAGGCTACAAACTGTCACTGTCCCCTGTCCTGGCCTTGCTCCAAGGAAGGGACAGGAATGGTTTCCCGAGGGAGACAAAAGTGGCTCATGCTCCTACCCTTCATTCCAGAACATCTGGCCCTTTGTCCTTGGAACTAAGGGCATCACTCAGGACCAAACCCCAGAGACAAGCTGGTTTCCCACACACATATGTTGGAGCCAGAATACGAAAGTTAGCGATGGAGAGTTTCTTGGTTTGAAACCAACAGCAATAAAACATAAATATTCTTTATGCTAGTCCATCTGTTTTAACAAGCAAACTTCCCCAGAAACAAAAACACCATTTAATTGGCAGCGAGGTGGAGGCGAATTATTTCTGCTTCTTGTCTTTGTTCTTATTTCACAGTTAGTTGAAAGGAACCGCGCCCCCCACCCCCTTTTGGGCAGAACTCCTCCTATGCCAGATGGGCAGGCCGTAATGGTGGAAAGTTCTATGGGTATTACGGCAGGAATCTCAAACCGGGAGCTGGGGCCCCGGTGCGGTGCGGGGAGGACAGAGGTTGGGGCTGGCTTTCAGGTGAGTCGCCTGAGACACTCAGGGGCCGGATGCCCAGTGACACTGCTGAGCAGTAACTGCTCCTGGGACTTCAAGGCACGTCGCCGCCGCTGCCTGAGGAGTGACTGGCCCAGAGGAAGCAATGAAGAGACCTCCTCAGTGCTCCGTAATCGCCTTCGTGATCTCCTGAATACTCCTCAAGGAGAGCCCACCTCCCACCCCGTGGCCCACTAGCTCTCCTGAGGAGCCTCCCCTTCCCTGGACTTCACTGGGGCAATGAGGCCACGATGATGTCACCAATGAAAGCCCCCCCACCTAACCCTCCAACAATCCCAAACTTTCCTGTTTGTTTTTTTAATTAAACTTTGCAAATCACCAAAAAAAAAAAAAAAAAAAAAGCAGCAATGCTGCTCCCCAGCCTGGTCATCCAGGGGAGGAAGTGAGACAGAGCCCTGAACGGAGCTCCGGTTCACGTGAGATGCCAGGTTGACCAGCCTTTCCTGATTTCCGGTACAATACTCACCAAAGGGCAGGCCCAGGCATCTGGAAACGCCTTCAGGTGATTTCTGGAGACGTTCAGAGAATTCAGTGACTTGAAGCAATGAAGGAAAAGCGCAGGGAGTTCCGTCAATTTATTGTCAGAAATATCGAGTTCCTGTAGCTTCCGCAAACCGATCCAGTTAGTGGCTGGGGAAAAAGAAAATAATAATGTGGGAGGAAGACCACTGTCGAGAACACAGTGACAAATGAGGTCAGGGTTCCGATGATACAACATACCACCTTCTTCTTCAAAGAGTTTTTCTAAGTAGTTTTTGGAAGCTGTCAGTTTTTGAAGTTTCGAGAGGTGCAGGAATCCCGGTGGGAGGTGGGGCAATTTATTGCTGGAAATGTCAATCTCGAGGAGCCTGTGGTTGGGGAAGGAGGCAGCCAAGGCATCAGAAGAGAGAGGAAAAGCATCCCTGTTGCATGCTTCTCCCCACCCCCCCTTGCAATGCTGAAAAGCGTGCATTGAAAACGTCGTGGTAGAGTTTCTTTTCATCGCATTAACTGTTACCATGTCCCGTATAGACGAAGAAAATCACACGTCTCTTTGGTGGGTCCTGGTCTCACGGACCAATAGGGAAGCAAACCTTTCTCAGTGTATGATAGGAAAGTCAGCTGGTGCCTTGAGAGCTACTGGAAGGCCACAGGGCCACACTTCGAGCCACCTGGACCCCCAAGTCTGGCCCTGGCTAAGGACCCCCACTCAGAAGGTACTCGTTCTTGAAATGTTTGTGTGGGGCCCATTCTTCCCCGTGGCTTACTTCTAGACCCTACACTCATGCAACATTCTCTCTTAGCTCATTCTAAGTGGAGCCTTAGCTTTTGAGATCGGCTCACATCCTTAAAGAGTGAGGATCACCGCCCGTTAGTGAAGGGAAGGCCCTTCCCCTTCTCATGTAGCTTCGGGGCGGGGGGGGGGGTGCTCAGGCCTCTTCCTAATGCCACCCACCTGCTGCCAGAGCACTTTAGGGGTAACTCTCTGTGGGAGGCCCTTCCTACTTTCCCTGGGAGGTCAAATAAAAACGGGCACCCCTGGGCCTCACGGTTTCCCCCAGCCAGGCAGCACCCAGCTTCCTTGAATTTCTGTCTGCAGGACCAAGACGGGACATCTGGGGTGAATAGCGTGCACAGCTGCCATGCACAGTATAAGGCGGGCCAACCCAAACCGTCCCCCCCAGACTTCTCTGCATTCCCCTCGAAAGGAAGGGGGACCATACATGGTATGTGTAAGGGCACATACACTGTGTAAGGGCAGCAGAATTCTTCTCCTTTTACAGAGAACTGGTTTTCCAAACCACAAGCTCCGATCGAGGACCATACATAGTGTGGGGGCTGGGGGGCACTGGGTACGGAGGTCCCGGTGTGCAGCCCAAGGGACCTGCGGGGGCCAGAACCCACCTGGAGCAGATGATTTCGTCTGATGACTGCACGGCAGGCAGCTCCCCCAGGTGGTTCTTGGAGAGGTTCAGTTTCCGGAGGTTGATGAGTCCCCAGGGGATGACAGAGGGGAGGGAAGCCAGGCAGTTGGTAGAAAGATCCAGCTCCGTGATCTGGCAGGAGATGTCGATGAGCCAGTCGAGATCCACCCAGGGCAACTTGAGGTGGGACCACTTCACACGGAGAGCCTGGGTTCAGAGAAAGGGGAAAAGCCCCCTCGGGCGCAGAGCCCAGGGGCCAGCGTCGACTTGAAATAGAGCAATGATTTACTCAACTGTGAGTCTGTCTGTTTCTGTTCATCTCAGCTGCAGTCCCAGGGCATCAGGACCACGGCCACCTTGTGGCTGGCACTGGGGAGGGGTAGGGTACCTATTTCCCTATGCACCTGTATCTCACAGGTGATCTCTGCAAAACTCCGCCCCCCCACTCTTCAGCCTCTAGGGGGAGCCCGTTTGCAAGGGGGGTTGGTGAATGTCTGCTCTTCCAGGGCCACAATCAGCAGGAATGGCACCTGCTTTGTACAGAGAAGGCCATCCGCGTTTGCAGGAGTCTCCCCGGACTGGGGAAGAAGGGGGAAGACCCAGCTTGGGTCTTTGGAACCCCTTGTTCCCTGAGAGCTGCTGCCGCCTGCAACACAGCGGGCTCCACACTGGGAGCTTTGTGGATGGGCTGCTTCTGAGGTAGGAAAGACCGAATACACAGACAATGGCCAGGCTGTATAAAAAACAGAACTTTGACAAGCCACCTGTGGCGACCTGCATGGGAAACTACCCCCCTTCTCTACAATAACGAGCCCAGGAAACCAGCCCGCTCTGATTCAGACTTGTAGGGGGCTACACCACTGTGGCTACCACCAATCCAGTGACTTCTGTAACAATCAGCCCCAAAGGGCCAGGACTTGATTAATCACGGGCAGCTTCCCCAGTCTTTGTCCCCTCCTCTCACTTAAAGGAAGCCAAAGTGCTCTCCCAACCAATCACGCAGGACACCCCCCTTCTCGTGAGTTGCCTTCAGCTTCCCCATCAACCCCCCCTGGGTTGGGGGGGCCGGCACACCTGAGGCTTCCCTCTTCTCCCATGAGAAGGCATTCCCACCGCTCTGCCAAAATGCAAGGGAGGGTAGCTGACTCCCTTGCTACAGCAAACTCGGGATAAATCGCCTTTGCTTTTCTCATTTGGTTGTCCTTCGTTTATTTCCACAGGAGGGACTCAGCCTTGCTGGGGTGTGGTGGTTAAATACACACGAGCAAGGTTTTTCTCTTTTTCTGGATTCTCAAAGGATTTGGACCTCGATTCGGTTTCTGGGAGGAGAAAATCAGCTTTTTGGCTTATTTCTCCAAGCAACTGGAAGTCCATATGAGAAAATTAGAAAAACAAAAATTCAGTGCTTGGCCAATGGGGAAACTTAACCAACCAAGCCAAGGGCGGAAAGACAAGGGATAAGTTTGTGTTCAAGATTGGCAGCAGCAGACACGCTTCCTTATGTGGCCATTAGATGGCGATGTGTGTCTGGTCTTTATCTCCCTAGCGCTACTGCCTCCTTTGGAAAGGGTAGGTCTGGGACACCGGCTCTAAACTCTGGTCTTTGACCCAGGGGATGAAGGACTCTGTCTTATCTCTCCATTCACCTGGATGGAGGTGGACAGGTGATGCTCTGTTGGATTCGGGGTCAAGAGAATGGAGTTTTAGCTTCGGCTGATTTTTTTTTTTTTTTTAAGACGAGGTCATTTTGCTTCCCTTGTCATTACAGTTTCCCCCACACGTTTTTTTATTTTGAAAATTTTCAGAATTGAAGAAGAGCTGAACCTAGTGAATACGCATGAAATGCCCTTCATCTAGATTCCACTGTTAACCCGACGCCACGTTTGCTTTCTCTCCTTTCCCTCCACACACACTTTAAATTTTTCAAAAGATTTCTTTATTTTAGAGGTGGAGGGGCAGAGGGAGAGAGTCCCATGCGGACTCCACACTGAGCGCGGAGCCCAACTCAGGGCTCGATCCAGCGACTGATGAGATCATGACCTGAGCTGAAACCAAGACTCAGATGCTTAACTGGTTGTACCCCCCGGGAACCCCAGACTCTTCCTTTTTTGCTGCATCATTTCCATGTAAATTATAACCATTGTGGCAGTTCACCGCTAAATACTTCAGCATGTGTCTCTACCGAACAAGAATATTTTCCTACGTGACCACTGTATATTGATCATTTTCAAGAAATGAAATCAATATTATCAAATCCAGGGTCCACGTCCACATAGTCCCAGTTATCTCAGAAGTGTCTTTTATAAGTATTTTGTGTCCTGATCCAGGATCCCATCCAGAAGCACACATTGCATTTAGTTGTCATGTCCCTCTACTTTAATCTAGAAGAGTCCTCAGGGAAACCTCGTGTTCAGATTCAAGGGAAGCATTTTTGGCAAGGATCTCAGACAACCACGAGTCCTCTCAACAAAACGTCACCGGAGGGCACCTGCGGGCAGGTTCTTCTGCGACTGATGATGACAGGTCCGCTCCCTTGTTGAAGGTCTGTCGGACCCCTCTTTTGTAAAGGTGCATTTTACTCTGTGATTTGTAAGCAACGTGTGGAGTGATATTCTGAGCCTAGTGAATGTCTTGCGTTCCTACATCATTTCACCCAGTGGTTCCAGCGGCCATTGTTGAGTCTAGCCTGGCTCAGTTAGTACACTGATGGTTACAAGGCGGTGATTTTTCTAAAACTACCATTCCTTCTGCATTTGTTACCTGGCATTCTTCTGTACAGAAGGGGGGTCCCCCTGCCCCTTTTAAGTATCATATTTATCACTATGGACTTACCACGGATTCTTTCTTTATTCAAAGTGTTACAATTATTATTACCATTATGTCTTTTGCTGCTCCGGTCATCTCCAATTTGGCCAGTGGGAGTCCCATCAAGGGGGCTCCTGTGTTCCTTGGACATATTTCTACCTGTTTGGGGCAAAAATCTGATGCCCCGTCTCCTCTGGTGCTTTCCAAGCCCCAGCCCTGGAATCAGCCCTGATTCCCTTTAGCAGAAAATGGTATTTAGAAACTAGAATCTGGATGTTAGGTATACCCACTACTACTGGGGTGTCACTGCTTCTCAGTCCAGGGATCTGACGTAGCTCTGTATTTCACAGGGGTGAACCCTGATGCCTGAAGTTCAAATCCAGCCACATGGGCTTCCTCCTAATCTTCCTATAATTCATAATTGCATCACTCTTGGTCTGGTTATTGTTGGCTTTTCATTTGTTAAAGAAGCAGTTGGGGCCAAATGATGTCTAGGTCACTTCTGGACGGAGGATTCTCTCTGGCTTGTATGCTGAGAAGGACAGTGTGCTCCTGGGGAGATCCTTGGGATCTGCTTGAGAGGCAACCCAGGGGGTGCAGGCTGAGAGGAAGGTCCCCGTTCCAGGCTCTGCAGTGCCAAGTCAGAGAAGGCCCTCCAAGGGCCTGGCGTCCTCCTCTTCCTGGGTTCTTGGAGACACACACCGGTTCCGGGCCCAGGCCCAGACAGCTGGCCACAAAGCCAAGAGGCCCAGATCGCAGTCTGACCCTCCCACTCACCCTGTGTGGCCATCTCTGGTCATTCAACACCAAGGGGATTTGTTTTGGGCTGATGAGGCAGCCAAAAGGAAGCTGAAAGGGAGGCTGGTTTTGGTTTTGAGTTTTAAGAACACATCTTAGGTGTCTATTGAAAG
This sequence comes from Procyon lotor, assembly GCA_028646535.1. Classification (NCBI taxonomy): domain Eukaryota; kingdom Metazoa; phylum Chordata; class Mammalia; order Carnivora; family Procyonidae; genus Procyon; species Procyon lotor. The sequence continues at coordinate 14,131,499 of CM053609.1, read as the reverse complement.
TCTTATAAATCAAACAACAGGACCATCAACAATCACTAACAAACCAGAAATGAACCCGATTGCAGTTTCCCTCCTGCATTTCTGTCACGTTCTGGGAGCCCTGAGCTGCAGCCTATAATCCCGTAAGGAGCAGGGGCTCGAGCTCAGGAACCCCGAGCCCTGAGTCTGCCTGCTTAGCTCCATGGGGGTCCTCGGGCAAGTTGTGGCAGACTTGGACGCCTTCTCAGGCTCTGTCTGGCTGTCTCCCCCATAGGAGCCCACTTGCTGATTTTGCTCCACACTCACTCAGATCCGTGGCTCATCCCCTGTGCCCCAGCAGGCAGTGCGGCCGTCCAGAACCCAGCCCATGGGCACCCGCTGCACAGAGCCCTGACGGTCAGCAGCGTGCCCCATGTGCAGGGGACATTAAATAAATGCTCGTGCACTGGACCAGAATCCAACCACTGAGAACCACAATCCGTCCATTCACACCTCCAACTGGATCAATCACCCTAAAACGGCAAGGTCTGCTCATTACCCTTCAGCCTTCCCCCACCTCCCCTGCCCAGGCTGCCTGCAGCAGGGCCCCCTGAACTCCTTCCCCAGGGGAGCCCCCACACCGCCAGTCTCCCCAGCCACTTTCCAGCTTTCTGCCTCACTGTCCCCTCCCTGCCCTCTGCTTGCCCTCTGCGTTCCTGTTGGCAGAGGGCTTGTGGAGTTAATAATCTGTTGTAGGTAGAAACAACTGGGGGATGGGCGTGCTCCCAAGAGCAGAGGAGTCAAGGCCAAGGGGAAAAAATGCCAATGAAACACAGAAACTGCCGTTCACGAATGAACCACAGGACTCAGAATGTGCACCTGATGCTGAAATTCTCAGGTTGGCTGTGGGGACCCAGGGAGTGTGGCTTTGCCATCAGTAACTGGCCCAACTGCCGGGGTGGGGGGGAGGAAGGGCTGGCTGGGAGCCCCAGGGCTGCCAACCCTCTCCCTGGAATGTGCGTTGTTTGGCAATGCTCGGACACTGTGGGAAGCACAAGGTTGGTGGGCCTGAAGCTAAGGGAGCTATTCCTGAAAAACAGCCTTGTTTTGATGGTGGGTGTCATGAGATCCCTCGAAGGTCCGAGCTTCTGCAGGCCTGGCTGGCCCCTGCCTTCCCACCTGGGTCTTCGCCCGTGCTGGCTCTGCACCCTGCTCTGGGTTGTCTCCCCTTGAATTCACAGCCCTCCTGCCTCCTGTCTAAATCCTGTCAATCTTGCAAGCTTTGGTGCCAGGACTGCCCTCCTCGTCCCCACGAGGGTCTGTGTGACCACCCGTAGCTGCCTTCTTGCTTCATTTGGAGGGCACTGTTCTAGCAGAAGAAAATCCTCAAGAAGAAGACAGTGGCTGCTTCTGTGTGCTGCTGCATTCGCCAGACATGGGCAAGTGGGGGAAGTAGATGCCGCCAGTTCCTAAAATTGAGAGTTCTTTCTAGGTCTTACCACCCCCCTCACACCCCCGCACCAGAGTTTCTGCAGGGTGGAAATCTGTTAAACTCACACCCCAGGAGAACGAGTCAAAAGCAGAAGTCTGGACACAGGACGGCACACCCCGAGTATAGACATTGTTGGGAAAGGATTTCTGGGCTTGGCGGTTGAAAAAAAAAAAAGTGTGAGATTTCTACCTCGTCTGGCGTTGGTCTGAAAACTTTCATTGACAAAAGTTATTTTCCTCTTGGTGCCTAAGGATGATAGGGTGCCTGAGTGTTTACCAAGTGGCAGAAGGGAAGTTAACACGCTCACAGTTAAGCAGAGGATGGGACACTTAATGTGGAGATCAAGTCGGGCAAACCTTGAAGCCCTTGTTACTTATTTGTGTTTAGCCGGGGGAAGAATCACAATAAACAAGTTTCCAAGGGAGAGAAGCCAGCTCTTGCATAATGAAAGCCGTGCACGCTGAATTGCAAAATCAAAGACAGCTGGATGAGGAGGACCCCCCCACACACACACCCCAATTCACCAGTGCTGTGGCTAAGGCACCCCGCCCCCCCACTCTGGAGTAAACAGACGGAAACACACTCATGCTTGTCCTCAAGCACAAGTCGTCTAAATGTCAGTCAAAAGAGGAGGAAATATTGCTCTTCCAGAAGGCACAGGGGTGTTGATCGAGACACGGGTTCCCCGAGGCGGTGGTAGCGATTAGGACCGCAACAGGAAGGCCCAGATGTATGGAAGGGCATGGCTCAGTGCTGAGTGAGGCTTGGGGTGCTTCTGTGTACCAAAGACCTTCTTGTCCTGTGGTGCGGGCTGCAATCTGGGGGTGGGGGGGCAATTACTTGCCTTTACACAAACCTTCTTGGAGCCACCAGACCTACACCATCACAGCGGAAGAGCTAGGAGGCCACAGTTATATTACTTATGTTTTTTTTACATCAGTGCAACCCTCCTTGGTTGAAAAAAGATAGTTGGTCAGCGAAGGGCTGGGGTCTACGATGCTTTCAGCCTGGCTTTGACCTTGAGAGTTGTGGGTTGGTAGGAGGCTGTGTACCTCTGCCATTGGTTAGGTAGGGAACAGCCTCGCCAGAGTGGAGGTTCAATTTCACCTCCTCCTGGTCTCTACAGAGTGCACAAAGCGGAATTCATATGTCTTCTCCCTGATCTGTGACCTCTGGCTAACTCTGTAATAATCTTCCCTCCTTGAGGCTGTAAATCCCTTGAGGGGACCAACTCGAGCTCCATGACATGAGGGCATGACCTGAAAAGGCAGCTTATAGAATCAATCCATTCCATCAAGACACACATGTTCAACGGGGATGGGGGAGACAGAGAATCTTCTAAAATGTATTCATGAATCCTTAGCCAACATGAAACCCAAGCCTTCCTTTTGGTGGTTAAGCAAAAATTCCTGGGATGATGGCAGAGGGTGCCTTCTCCTCGTTGGGCCAGCCAGAGAGCCAAGAGCCATTTTCTGGCAAGGGAAGGAGCAGTCCTTCCACCCAGATGGCTGGAGACATGGCGGAACCCACAGATCTCATCGAAACAGAACGAACCTGCCAAAGAGCCTGAAGAACAAGTCAAAGGAAACCCTACAAATGGAGATGCCCTGCAAATGTTCCCTGGGAACCCAGACTGTCGGAGGAGGCCAGGGAGGACAGGGATTTGGCTAGACAAAGGATTGGCACATTGGGGACAGCAGCTCTGTCCCAGCCTCCTCATGCACATGCACGTGAGGGCTATGGCGTTCAAGAACCGACCCAACCACGCTTGCCATTGCGCCCGCCTCCTCGCCCCCCAGGGGGAGTCGTCCATGTGAGACTTCCAAACACCTGCTGCTCAGGTCCCTGCGCTCCGGCAGGGAAAGGCTCTCAAGAAGAAGATGTTCAGCATGTAAGGATGAGCAGGAGATCGGATATCTGCCCCTGCATGGGAGGTGGCTCTGACCAGGGGACCCAGGCCAGGGACAATGGAGTGGCGGCTACAAGGATGGCATTATGGGCTGAAATGTATTCCCCATAAAAGCTACGTTGAAGCCCTAACCCCCAGTACCTCTGAATGTGGCCCTCATTGGACAGAGGGTCTTTAGAGAGATAGTAAAGTTAAAATGAGGTCATTAAGGTAGGTCCTCATGTAATGTGACTGGTGTCCTTATGAAGAGGGTAAATTTGGTCACAAAGGCAGGTACACGCAGACACAGGATGATGTGAAGACGTGCAGGGACAAGACGGCATGTGGCTGGAGTCATGGGTCTACGACCCAAGAATGCCAAGGGCTGCCAGCCACCACCGGAAGCTAGGGAGAGGCAAGGAAGGACCCCTCCCTAGAGCTCAGAGAGAGCAGAAGCTTGCTGCTGCTGCCACCTTGAGGTCAGAGTTCTAGCCTCCAGAACCGGAGAGGTAAATCCCTGCTATTTTAAGCCAACCGATCTTTGGAACTTTGTTACCCTAGCACTGACAGAGACGGTAACAAGTCAAATGAAGATGAGACAAGTCAAGACCCGAGAACCTAGAACGTTCCATGGGTAGAGGTCCACACCTTAAAAAAGGAAAAGAAAGAAACAGAGATTCTTGAAGGCCAAAAGGACGCCTGTTGAGACAAGTAGATTAGAAATACAGTGAACAGGTAAAGAAAAGGAGAGTAAGATTGGTCATTAAGTGAGCCAAAAAAGCCTGTGGAATCTCCGTACTGTAGAGTTTCAAAAATGACCTGAGAATAGTAAGTACAGGCAGCATAGGAAGGGGGAGATAAAGAGTAAGGGGAGGTCAGTCTTCCTCTCAGATTCAGGAAGAAGATGAATTCAATGACTTAGTTAATGAATGACTGAGAAAAAAAATAAGGGTAATCAGCGCTGAAAAAGTACATCTGCTCAAAATGTTGTAAATATCAGAATCAGTAGTGGTTAGCTGCCAATATGATTTAAGGTGAACGAACAAGAGGAAATATTACTGCAGAAACTAGATCAATGAGAAATAGAAGCACAAAAATAACTTACGAGAAAACTTAGGATGGCATTTTATTTAATTAATTAGTTAATTGATTATTTTTAAAAGATTTTATTTATTTGACAGAGAGAGAGAGAGATCATAAGTAGGCAGAGAGGCAGGCAGAAAGAGGGGGAAGCAGGCTCCCTGCTGAGCAGAGAGCCAGATGTGGGGCTCGATCCCAGGACCCTGAGATCATGACCTGAGCTGAAGGCAGAGGCTTAATCCACTGAGCCACTCAGGTGCCCCAGGATGGCATTTTAAACCACCAACATGGAAGAGTCAGTTGCCTCCAAGGACACACTCAAGGTCAGACAGTAGCGAAACCCCCTGTAGGGAAATTGAGTTGTAATCTCATGACGACACCATCTCGGTGACCCCTTGGGACTCACGTCCAGACTTCCGTGCCCACTTTTTCAGCTGACCCTCACAGTAACCCTGTAAGGTCTAGCATGTAAAGAACCTCAGAGAGACAACTTGCTCAAAGGTAATAGAATCAAGATGGTGATTCAGGTGCCTGATGATCTCCCTTCCTACCCAACCAGCATGTTCCTTTCCCGTGGCCGTGGAAAAGCTGACACAGTTTCAAAGGCATTCAGAGAAATAACCAAGACTCCTTGATAGTAATAAAGATGCCCAAACAATCATAATCTCAAAATACAACAAAATACAATACAAAAGGCTAAATCTTCATGTTCCAACCCAGGGCAATATAGGTAAAAGAAAAACTAATGTAAATTCAAGAAAAATGCCGGCATACTATGATAGATCAAAGATGCAATGAATTGAGGAATTAGAGAGTTACACAGTCATAAAAATGAGGGAATCACCAATGGGGGGGCAGGAGAATGAATCCTGTGTTCAAATAGATATGAACTTGAACATTTTTTTTTGGTTAAATGCTGAGTATGAAGGAAAAGGGAAAAGGGAAAAAGAATAGGAAAAAAGGGTGCAGGGAGAGGCAAATATCCGCTCTATGTTATCTGAGGACAAAGGCAAGATAGAGGCACAACCAATGAGGGAGGCAGAATTAGAAGGTGGCCGGTCAATCCTTTGAACACAAGAACATGACCTTTTAGTTCATGCTTGTGTAGGAGAGGAAAACCAAGTCACAACAGAAGATATTTTTAGAACAAAAGTATTACAAGTAATGGAAAAGACAACGGCACAACTCTGATCGCTGTTGCAAATAGAAAAAGTGAAACATAATAAAGCAACCCTGCCCTACTTAGAGTACAAAGCTAAAAGAAAACAGGAAAATTAAAACAATTAGACTTGCATAGAGAAACCAGAGTGAAATCAAGACAAGGAAGTCGATAAATAAAGCCACTTCAAGGGTCTTTGAAAAAAAATAATAAGTCAATAACCAATTGACTAAATGGAAAAAAGATTTAAATATAACTTTAATAATCTAAGAATGAAAATGACAATCTGATGACCAGTGTAAAAACAATGGTTAAGTTTTGGAAGGTGTTGCCTTTGGCCAACAACAAACCAAATAATGATATTGAAATGCAAGATTTACTTACAAAAATTCCCAAAATGACATAAAAAGAGAAAAACAAAATAATGTATATAAGACAAATAAGGAAAATAACTAGAGATTCACTTCCCCACGGCTCCTAATTCAATGTAATTCTTTTTTGGTATTGTATCCCAAAGTTTTTCTTTATTTTTATTTTTTAATTAATTTTTTTAAATTCCAGTGGGGCTGACATACAATGCTATAGTAGTTTCAGGTGTATAAGACAGTGGCTCAGGATTTCCATCCATCACCTGGTGTTCATCACAAGTGCCCTCCTTAATCCCCATCACCTATTTCCCTCATCCCCCCCCACCCACCTCCCCTCTGGTAACCATCAGTTTGGTCTCTATAGTTAAGTATGTCTTAGTGCCAAGAAGTGCTTAATAAAATATATCACTTTTTCTTTAAGGCGGAATAGAGACCTTGGATCCCAGCCCTCCTTGTCCACTATTCTCTGCAAAGGGAGGGGGGCAGCAATCGGCCCTGAGAGACTGCAACAATGTCCCGTTTCCCTCCCCCATCACCCGTAGCCATCAAAATTCACCCCAAACCCTGCAGGTTGCTCCGTCTTTGGAAGTGATCCCACTGAGCCCGCCCAGCGTGAATAAAGCTGTCTTCCCCCTGTGCCCCGTGTGCCCCTTGAGTTTCCTCGGTCGCTTCAGTTTTCCGCAACATATGGTTCCCTGACCGGGAAACCCAACCGCGCTGGCCCATTGTTGCCACCGGTTTGGGGCAATGATGGGGCGGTGAGGGAATGAGGGATCCTAAGGGAGAAGGCGTGCCCTAATTTTCAGAGACCCAACCGGTCACCTCTGGCCGGCCCTGCCCCGCTGTTCCCACCCGGACTCAAAGGAGACTTGGGAGGTGAGGTCCCGACATGGGATTCTGGTAAGGCCTGGGGCCCCAAGACCCAGTCAGGCCCACCCATCAGGGTGGAAGGGGAGACTGATCACCTCCCAGAGACCTCTTAGAGGTCTCACAGGTAGAGACTCCTGGGGGGAGGTCCCTCAGGTCAGGAAGGAATTTCCAAAAGGAATTCCACAAGTCAGGGCCTCCCGGGGGGGAGGAACTGTAATAACTTCCGGAGTGAGTGTGTGAGTGAATGTGCAGTTTGACCTGGCTTGTCAGGCAGACTGATTCTGTGACTCCATGGCTGGGCACCCTTAGTGTCCCCAGAAGCCTACGGAGTCCGAGTGGGCCCTAACCTGTTTCCGTGGTGACCTCATAAAGTCTAGGGCGAGCCCCTTTGGGGCGCCAGTCTGGGGTTTATACGGACTCGCTATGGCCAAGAGGCACCCAAGTCTCGGGAGGGTGGATAGGTGAGGATCTGACTGGTCTTCCTTTGGAGGGACACCCACCCTTTGTCTGTCTTTGCACCAAGGACACAGGGAGGGAACACACAGGGTAGATAAGAGAGCCCCTGCTCATCAAGGGAGGAAGCTCTTCAAAACCTACGGTCTTAGACTGTATGCTCGAAATTTTAAGAAGGGATTCTCAGGAGACTATGGGACCAAGACATCTCCTGGAAAATTAGGCACATTATGTGAACAGGAATGGGCTGCCTTTGGGGTTGACTGGCCCTCCGAGGGTGCCTTAAGGCCTACCCACTGTCCAGGTCACTTACAAAATTATGGTCAGGACTCCCGGACACCCTGGCCACTTCCCATATATTGATTCCTGGCTTTGGGTAGCCCAAAATGCCCCCATGGGTCCGATTCTGTGCTAATAGAAAGGACCAAAGTAGGATATTTGTAACCCAAGGTTAAAAGAGCCCAAAGGCTGTAAGAAAGGAAAGCCTATCAGGGAGGCCCTGTTCGGAGGCATCAGGGACAGCAGTGGGGATGAACTCTGGACAAAGATGAGCCTGTCAGGAAGTGCGGGGACCACAGTCCTCCTCTGACCCGGGGCCCAAAGCTGAGCTGCAGGAACACAGTGCTCCTGCTTCTTCTAAGTGGCATGTGTGGGGAAATTCCTGATTCAGCAGCTCTGACAGCCCACAGGAAACTTGATCCAGACAGTAACAGGATGTAAAATAATAGGAGCTCTGATACTTATGTTTAAGGAGGGGGATGTATCGGGGGTGCTCGGTCGGTCAGATGCCTGCCTTCTGCTCAGGTCATGATCCCAGGTGTCCTTCAGGATGAGCACTTTAAGGAATATTCTGAAGCAGCTGCCAAAACTCTTTGCTTTGGGGAAACTCCCCATCTTTGGCCCACCTTGGCCTGCCTATCCCCCCTTGTTGGTGGGAAAACATGGCGTCTGCTCCTCTGGAGTTGATGAGCTCCTGAACCAGGAACCCCATTTCTGTCCTCTGGCAGCACTTACTCTCTTCTGCCTCCGCATCCCCTTCTCCTGTTTCTGGACCACCCTGGGTGTGGCCTGCATTACTAGCTTTTAGACTGTCCTCCATGCCCCAGGCACCATGGCTTCTCCCTTCGCTATCAAGGAGCAAGAAGAGCACCCCCTGGACCTAACACCACCCACTCCAGATTTCCCCACGTGTCTCAGGTGAAAATTGACCATGGGGAGGATCCAGGTGGAACATACTCTTTGTTGTTTTCATTAAGGTAGACATGTCTTTTAAATTACCAGCAGTAAACATGAAACTTTTATTCTATCAAGGTCAGATAACCTTGTGTCATCTCTGTTGCAAGTTCTTAGCAAAAAGATGGCTACGATGATAGTTAATTGTCTCGAAGTTTCCTTGAGTAATTAAGATAGCTTTCAAAGTCTTTGGTAAACTAAAACTTTAAGTTTGCTTGAATAATAAATGGAACTACATTCATTGGATATTTGGGTCTTTTCCAAATAGGACAGAGTGCTAAGTCATTAATGACTAAACATAGGTTTGTGCTTTTGACCTCTTAATGCAAAGAAACTAAGGATATTTAAATCTGTTGGTAGACACGTTTTGTGCTTAACTGATTCACAAATTTGCCATCTAAAGAATTCTGGTGTAACAGTTCACAATTGGTTACTCCTCAGTCTTCACTGGAGATTAAGGTTTCTTAAAGAGTGAAAAATTCTGCTAACTAAGACTGGAAATAAGGGAAACAACTCTGTATATAAAAGAGTAGGAAATACGTAAGAAAGATAAGGAATGGGAATGCATTTTGTTAAAGATAAAAGAAGGTAATTTTGTTCTAAATGGGTTGGTTGTTTGAAAAAAAAATAGCTTGGGACAAAATCTGAAAGCAAAGTTGTAGAAGGTTTGTAAAGAGAAATCTCTGGAAACGAATTTTAGGCGTGGTCAGGATGGACCAAGATTAAAATAAATGAATTTTAAAGACACTGGCATAAGACTAAAAATCTGCTTTCTCTCTGTTGAAAAAGACAAAGTATTCTCCAATTGTTGGTCTGCTCTTGATACGAAAATGCAAATAGTTGTTTTCTCTCCACCTGCCTAGAAAAACCAGTTTCTAAGTTTTGCCTTTATTGGGTCTTTAATATCTCTAATCCTATTTAGGCATGTGATTTAAAACTTTCTAAGGTTTTAACAAGTTTTCACAAGATTTAAATTGTAAATGAAGTCTCTTTAACTCATTAGGCCTTTTCCTTGGTTATGCTAAATTTTTCAGGAAGTACTGCTAAACAAACAATAAACGTTGGGTTACATTTGGGTAAATACTGTAACTATTCTAGAGGTTCTATGCATTTCCTACAGTTTTAATATTTTGATAAAGTCATCACTTGATATTTTAATTATTGAAGTGTTTTGTGTCACAGAAAAAAACCTAATTTCCTTGCCAGCTATGTTGTAAACTCTCATCTCAGCAGCTCTTTAACTATGTCTATTTTGAGTTTTTGTCATTTATAATTGTTCTAATGCTCTTGTAAAATGAGTTTCATCTTCAAGGAGGGTCACATAAATGACTGTTAGGACAATACAGGGATTCAACCTCTTTAAGACCGGAACTAAAATGAGTAAGAACTTCCAGAACTAACTAAAACTGCGTTCAAACTGAAAAAGAATCAGTACTGTGGGACTAGGTGAGCTAAAAGGACCATCAGAGTTTTGTGATCCTTGTTTGAAAAATATCGTTGGTTCCTTAATGTCCACTCTTCCGGAGTAAGAAAACTTAAGATTTCTATGACTTACAGAAACATGATAAAATAATCAGTTGTGAACAAATCAAAACATCAACTTTTCTCTCTATCTGAACCCTCAAATTCCAAAGGTCTCAGTAAGTATTCTACCTTCCATGGCAATCCTAGTCATTTGCATAAGTTCAATGAAAAATCTGTTCTCCTTGTAACAGGACACCAACGGAAACACTGGTTATTTTACCAAGGCTTTGACTGGACTGTCATAATTGAGAAAGGCATGTGTAGACTCAGATATGACCAGACAGCTTTAAGGAGCTAAGGTTGACTTTATGAAACCTGGAGCCATAACACCCCTTGGAACTGTTGGCCTGATACCTTGCTTACAGAGTTCTGGCAGCCTCACCAGGTGAGTAAAGAATGTCACTCCCTGGCAGGTGCAGGAACCTCAGGATACTCTGGGGACCTCAGAAAGAGGAATTCGCCCAAATCTACAGGTATTGCGGGCATGTCTGATGGCAAGTACTTAGCTTGGCTTCAGGCCTGGAGAGGCTACTAAAAGTTCAACCTAGAGATTCCTTACAAAGTTCCAGCAGAGCAGATGCTAAAAGATCTGTATGATCACTCACTGTTCTTGCTGAGCTTATGTAAATAATTAGGCCAAGTTTGATAAAACTGGACTTGTTTCTCAAATAAATGAGTCCTGATTTGGCTCTCTCTGGAAATGCGGGTTATTTTAGAGAGGAAAAATTGTTTCAATAACACCCCTTTGTGGATATTAAATTCTATATCTGATTGCCTTTAAATGTTTGTTGTTTACCTGAGTTAGACAACTTGAGGGAAACTTCAGAGGAACTACCACAGTAACTCATATATAGACCATCTTCTTGCTTGTTATTCTGTGAGAGTAATACCAGAACCCTATGGACACATAATTATTTAAACAGCTGGGAAATGGGATTAATTCCCCAACAATTGTGTGACTTATCACCTTGACCAGTTCTATGTGGCTGGGATAATGAAATCATTCCCTAAAAGCCAGAGCATACCTCACCCCATAGGGTTAACTATGGACTTGTGAAGATAATGGATTCTCCCCATATAAAATACTTTATGGCAGACCACCTCACTGCTGTCTTCTTTTCCGGGCAACCTTAGCATCTTAGGAGACACACACCACCAGGACCAACTGTTATCCCTAGGAAAAAAATCCTCGCAGACTCAATAACATCCCTCCAGACACAACTCTCCAATCTGGTGGCAGTAGCCTTCCAGAATCAGTGAGCCCTAAATCTCCTCACTGCTGAAGAGGGAGGAACCTGTCTCTTCCCACAGGAAGGATGCTGCTACTGTATCAACCAGTCTGAGATCATCACTTCCAAGGCTCATGAACTCTGGGAATACATCCAACATTGTCAAGAAGAACTCACACCTTGGGGTTTCAACCCACAGTCATGGACATCTTGGCTATTACTGCTTGCAGGCTCCTTATTGTCCCTATTCCTCCTAGTCACCTTAGGTCCTTGTCTCCTCAACAGCCTCATCCGATTCATTAGAGAAACTGACTCTCAACACACAACTACCTGTATCCTTGCCCTCTGTGGATACAGTCCCTTAAATCTACATAATGATGATCTCTAGGGTACCCCTGCCGATCATCAAGAGGGGGGACATGAGGCGGAATAGAGACCTCGGTTGGACCCCAGCCCTTCCCAGTCTGCTGCTCTCCGCATCCCATGAGCCCTAGCTGCAATGAGGCAGAATAGAGACCTTGGATCCCAGCCCTCCTTGTCCACTGCTCTCCGCAAAGGGAGAGGGGCAGCAATCGGCCCTGAGAGACTGCAACAATGTCCCGTTTCCCTCCCCCATCACCCATAGCCATCAAAATTCATCCCAAACCCTGAAGATTGCTCCCTCTTTGGAAGTGATCCCACTGAGCCTGCCCAGTGTGAATAAAGCTGTCTTTACCCTGTGCTCTGTGTGCCGCTTGAGTTTCCTCAGTCACTTCAGTTTTCCGCGACATCTTCACTAAAATTTTTTAACAATAGAGAGAAAGGGTTTTTTCCCTTAAAAAAAAATCACAGGACCCCTGGGTGGCTCAGTTGGTTAAGTGTCAGCCTTTGGCTCAAGTCATGATCCTAGGGTCCTGGGAAAAGCCCCTCATTGGGCTCCCTGCTCAGAGGAGAGCCTGCTCCTCCTTTTTCCTCTGCTGCTCTCCCTGCTTGCTCTCTCTCTCTCTCTCTGTCAAATAAATAAAATCTTTAAAAAATTAAAAAAATCACTATGCTTTTTTTCCTGTGTAGTATTTCCTTTTAAAAATAGGAAGCTTACAAGAAATATTCCGTCACTAGTTCCAAGTTAATTTTGCCAACATCTATTTGAAAAAGAGGTGGGGAAAAAGCAGGAAATAAAATGTCCGCAGGTAGCTAAACTACTTAACTTACTGTTGAGTGAAACTTCAGTTTCCTCAACTTTTAAATAAAGACCAAATTTTTTACGTTATTGGACTGTACAGGTGATTGAAGTTGGCACACTTCTTTGTCGGCTATGAAGTCTTACGTAAGTGGGAGATTTACTGCATATATAGTTTCAACCATCCATTCGTCCATCCATGCTACTCATCCTGTTCCAGCCCAACACTGGGGTCGGGGGCATGGGGGTCAAACACAGGTTAAGCAAACCTGGCTAAATTCCCTGCTTTTGAGAAGCTTCCTTGCAAATGGGGGAGCTGACGTTAGTCGAGACTGTCATCCTGACAACCTCTAAGTTTGCAAAGTGCTATAAATAAAATGGACAAGAAGCTCTGGGATTTCTAAGGGGGATCTGACTAGGTGTGTGGGTCAAAGAAGGTTTCCTGGGGATGTTGTGTGGGGTTCAGAGTTCAAGGGTGTCCTGGTAAGGAGCAGTGGTGTGCTGAGCGCTGAGGACACCGGCAGGGTTCCTCCTGGTTCCGTGCCATCCACCCTGAAGGACAGCATGGATGGTACAATTTCCACCTGCAGCTGGACATTTCTGTTTCCTTCCCCATAGTTTCTTGTTCTTTTAAGGATTTTATTTATTTATTTGACAGAGAGAGAAAGAGAGAGCGAGAGCATACAATCAGGGGGAGTGGCAGAGGAAGAAGGAGAAGCATGATCCCCACTGATGCAGGGCTCAATACCAGGACCCTGCGATCATGACCTGAGCCAAAGGCAGACGCTTCACCGACTGAGCCACCCAGGCGCCCTTCCTCTAATTTCTTCTTATTACACATAGCCGTGCTTTGATCATGTTTGTGGGAGTTTTCTTTTTTTCCTTCAAATTAGGAAATTTCAAATTAGAGGTATCTCTAATCTCCTTCAAATTAGAGGTATCTCTTGGAAAGGAAATACCACATTCAGAATAGTCCTGGGAGAGAAGAGTTTTATGGCTCTTGTCACATGATGCCAATCACCTTCCACACATATAGAACAGACTGACTGTGCCAACAAAGGTGTCAGTGTGCCCATTTCTTGGCCGCTCTGCCAAGTGTTTTACTCAGTATTCATGTTTATCTTTGCTAGTTTCATATGCTTGTGTCAGTGATCTCTAGTTGCTTTAATGTGAATTTCTGTAGTTGTCAGTGAACTTGTATCTGTGTCCATGCCAGGATTTACTGCCCGTGTTCTCTTCTGTGTAAATTAACTCTTCATTTCTCTTCCTGCCCAGTGGAATTTGTGAACAATGGGGTGGCAAGGGTCACGGTCCTGGCTTGGTCACTGCCAAGTCCTGGGCATCTAGAGAGTGATCTATAAACATTGGCTGACTCCAATTCAGTGATCAACTGACATGTACATTGTATACATGATCTATTTGTTTTGGTGAGTGCTTTTTTTTTTTTTTCCAAAAATCTTCCACTGCTCTCCCTCTACTATATTTATTTGTCAGAGAGAGAGAGAGAGAGAGAGCACAAGCAGAGGGAGCGGCAGGCGCAGGGAGAGGGAGAAGCAGACTCCCCGCTAAGCAAGGAACCCGACGACATGAGGCTTGATCCCAGAACCCCAGGATCATGACCTGAGCTGAAGGCAGACGCTCAATGGGCTGAACCACCCAGATGTCCCTATATTTCTTTTTAAAACTATATTTTCCTGCAAGTATTTTGCTTTAATATATGAAGCATTTGTTTTATCTCTGACAATGTACCTTTATATCTATTTGTAAGTTTGTAAAAAAAAAAAAAAAGGATAATGTAATCATCTCCCTTTTACAACTGGGATAAATGCCCTTTTAAAAATATATTCTGGGGCACCTGGGGGGCTCAGTCATTAAGCGTCTGCCTTTAGCTCAGATCATGGTCTCAGGGTCCTGGGATTGAGCCCCAAATCGGGATCCCTGCTCAATGGGGAGTCTGCCTCTCCCTCTCCCCCTCCTTGTGTTCCCTCTCTCGCTGTCTCTCCCTGTCAAATAAATAAATAAAATCTCCTAAATATACAGTGCTTACCCCTTACCTGTTTGAAATCTATCTGTATCGTTACCAATCTCTATACCCATTGATAGGCAATTGTCTACACAGATAACCACGATTGTGCCAACATTTGATACTGTTCTCATACTTTCCAGACTGTATTTTCCAGTTTGTCATTTAAGCTCAAATAATAGTTTTACTCTTTCTGCATCCCTGTGTCATTCATGATTTTCCCCATCTGAACTAAGTGCAAGTGGTATCGCCCACCACTCTGTTGTATTCTGATTTAAGATCCAGTAGGAAGCCTGTCACGAGCACCTGGAAAAGTTGTACAGCGTGCTTGCTCCTTGCCTCTCCTGCATCACCCTGCTGCCCGATTTCAGGCTCTGAGGAGAATGAACAACGTGCATCGGAGCCACGGGGAGAGCGCACAAATGAGGAAGGCACACTGGCAGGGAAGGAGTCAGTATTTGGAAACTGGAGGAAATAGACACGTGCGGAATAATCAGCTAAATTCCTCACCAGGGAATTGGTGCAAGATTGATGAATTGGTGGATAGAGGCCGGAACAGTCCCGAATTTGCTTTTACAACTCTTGAGGGGCTGGTGAAGGCTCCCTCTTCCTCTCCCACTGGGGAGGAGGGGTGTGAAAGGGCCAGGCTCTGGGCAGTGGGTGGGAACCTTGCGCTGGCTCTCACCCACCAGGGCACTGCTGCTTCTCCAGAGACTGAATTCTGGGGACAACGGTTCCGACCCCCACTATGCTAGCAGCTGTGAGCTGTGAGGCATGAGGGACCAAGAAGGTGGGGGGGGTGGGTGTGTGTCCAACTGCTCTGGAAAGCATACAACTCTGGAATGCAAAGACTCTTTGCACCAAGTGGTAGGCCTCCCCCAAGACAAAGGTGTTCCCCAGAGAACTTGGGGTCCCCCCAGGAAAGGCCACTTGCCTATACGGTGCCTCAGGGGCTGTCGGGAGCACACAGCCCCCACTCAGCCGACTCTGCATGAAGGTCCCCCCACAACAGCTTGGAGGCTGTATTTGCTGCTTCCTATCCTTCCCGAGCATCCTGAAACACAAGTCCTCAGACCCAGCAGGTCACGTGGATGGAGAAAGGCTGCTTTGATTCTGAAAACGTGCAGCCAGGATGTTTCCTACTGGGCACAGACACAGGCATCTGAATGGTGGGGTCACCAGGAGTTTTTAAGGTACACGAGCCCATGGGGACCCCGGGTGGCTCAGTCACTCTGCCTTTGGCTCAGGTCATGATCCCAGGGTCCTGGGATCGAGCCCCACATCGGGCTCCCTGCTCGGCGGGAAGCCTGCTTCTCTCTCTCCCACTCCCTCTGCTTATGTTCCCTCTCTTGCTGTCTCTCTCTCTGTCAAATAAATAAATTCTTAAAAAAAAAAAAAAAAAGAAGGTACACAAGCCCAGAGCTGGTCCAAGAAGCGACGATGACGTTAATAATGGTACCTGTTCCTCTCTAGGTAAGCTGCCAGATTTAAAACCATTAGGGACTTTTAAGAGGAAATTAGTCATTTCTCCATGGCGTTATTTCAAAATTCGGTCCAGCTCTTGTCTCCTTGCAAGGCTCGGAACAGCCCCAGGAAGCCCTCTCGCCGCTAAATGGGAACAAACACCACAGTTATTCCAGGACCTGCTGAGGCGGAATTTCCTGGCATTTCTGAGTTTTCCTGCTCCTTTCTGGGCTTGCCGACGTCAAAATGTTACTGTTTCTCATGGAGACAAAGCAAACGCCGACGGGGCTCTTGCCACGAGTGCGGCCGTCTCGTTCTATGTTCAAGCAAGAGTTTGGCAGCTATCAAGAGGGGCGCCAGCCACGCCAAGCCAAGAAACGGCTCTGGCCAGGTCCAACTTGGCTTTGGGTTTGCTCTTCTGAAAGTACGTCCAGACCACGTGGTGTGGGCTCTTGGACCTGGTTTACCAAATGCCAACAAAACCGCAATAGGCCGCTCCTGCCAACGGGACATCAGCGTGGGCTTCTCTGCGGTCCCCTCCCCCATTTGTGGCAGCCTGGGAATGACGGGACGCCCGACCCAGAGGCACGCAGGAAGGCTCAGTACCTTCCCTGGCTGTGGCTTCCACCAAAGTAGCAATCACATAAAACAAAAGAAAACAAAAACCCTCCTAGCTGGTGGAGGAGGCAGAGCATAAACACGCCAAAGACAAGATGACTAATGCAGCAAGGTCACTGCAGCGGACGTCAGCGAAGAAGCCAAGGGAGCTCTCTCAGGCCGTGTACACAGGGAAGCAAAGCACCCTTTGCATGACCGTGCCCTTGTCCACTCTTCAGAACCAAAAATGCCAGGTCAGACCCACTGCACACCTGGGAAGGCAAGAGCGCTCACCTGTGGTTCCTGAGTCATTGTTCCTGACGGCTGGGTCCCTCTGGGCAGCCCGCCTCACTGTCTTCTGCCAGCAGCACTGAAGGAATGTGCTATCACAGGTTCTAGATCACCGGCAGCCAGACACGCCCACTGCAAGGCACTTGCCTTTGAAACTCACACGAATAATCAAAATACCAACTGCTTTGGGGAAGCCCCCAAAAAAGCGCGCAGTGTGACTCAGCCTGCAGTGTAATTTCACTTTCTCTTCTAGGTCAAGGAGAAGAAAAGTAACATTGTCTTCTCCCTGTCTTCTCCTTCTAAAATGCAATGATCACTTTTATGCTCTATCTTGGCAAACGCAGCAGGCGTCGCCGGGTGGAAAACATGGCAGACAGAGAGGCCAATCACTTCTGCTTTTAACCTTTAGCCAAGAAAATCAAAGTCGCCGGCTCTCAAGCTTGGCTACACACTGCAATCACCTGGGGAATTTTTTAAATGACACCGAGGCAGGTCCCATTAGAGATTTAGAATCAATTAGTGTCAGGTGTGACATGAGCACTGGGGTTTTTAAAAGTTCCCGGGGCACCTGAGTGGCTCAGTGGGTTAAGCCTCTGCCTTCGGCTCAGGTCATGATCTCAGGGTCCTGGGATCGAGCCCCACATCAGGCTCCCTACTCGGCAGGAAGCCTGCTTCTCCCACTACCATTCCCTCTGCTTGTGTTCCCTCTCTCGCTGTGTTTCTTTCTGTCAAATAAATAAAAACTTAAAAAAAAAGTTCCCAGGAAGTCAGTGTACAGAAAAGTGTGTTCAAGCACTGATGTACTTGGGAGGGATAGTTCAGGAATCATGAAATGGGAAAAAAGCCTTGACTTCAGGAGACTCGGATTCTGGGCTGAGTATAACTGTGTCATAGCTGCCGTCCTTGGACAAGTAACAGGATGTCTCTAAATGACAATATTTTCATCAGGAAAGCAGATGCTGTTCCCTGGGGTTCTTACCGAGGTGTTGTAGCGATCAAGTAAGAAAGAAAGCGTTGGGAAAAACACCAAGCACAATATAAAGGAAAGGGCTGCATGGTCCCTAGTTCCTTTTACAAAGTGAGGCGAATATTTAGTAGTTATTGTACATTTACTATCGATCGGAATATTGGTATTCTTTAAAAACTAGGAAACCAGCAAGAACAAGAGAACAGTTAAAAGGAAGTAGCAATAAATGTAATACGAAAAGATGCAAGTAATAGATGAGTGTGACAGGTCCCCCCACAAACGTGAACTGAGTGGACTCCTCAAAGACACACTCAGATAGGATGAAAAACTAAATGCTGTCTATAAGAAACACACTTAAGACAATGAAAAAAACTGAAGATGAATGTCTGGGAAAACTTGTACAACGTTGATGCAAAGAAAAAGAAGGCAGTGTGGCCCTGTGAAGAGCAGACAATTCCAATTTTAAGGACAGAAGCATGAACAGGATGAAAGCAGGTGTTCAACATCATGAAATAAGTCAAAAGGGGGCAAAAAGCCATTAAACAGGCCTATAAAGCAAAAACTTGTAGAACAAGGTGAAGAACTAGAAAAAAATCAGAAGAAATACATGTGTGTATATATGTACACACATATATATGTATATTCATAAATACGTATATGTGTACATATTATGTGTGTGTATATTTCAGATTCTGATAAAGAAAGCTCGCACAAATTGACAGCACGTGTAAAACTTGCATATGCAACTGGCAAGATAAAATTAGAGGAAAAAAGAAAAATATTTAATCCAATAAATCTAAGAAAATAACTCCAATAATAATAGCTCTCATCTATCAGGTACTTATGTGTGCCAGGCATTGGTTTTAGAATGTTATAACTATTACTGCATTTAATTGTCAAGTATCCTTCCAAGATACATACTTTCTCTCTCTTTTTCCTATCTCTCAGATGACAAAACCCAAACACAGAGAGGTAAAGTTACCAGATGAGGGTCTGGAAGCCAGATTAGACCATAAAGTCTCAATGCTGTAGCCTTACCTTAATCCACAGCACCCAAAGTACTCAGGCACAAATAAAATACTCTAAGAAGAAAATATGAACGTTTTAGTACTGATAAGAGCTAAAGTTAATGAACAGATAGAACAAATCATAAAGAAGTAAATAAAATCTAACAAGGCCTTGAACATGTAAATCTCTGGCTAGCCTGATTAAGTTCAAAAGAGAAAAAGTAAAACAGTCCAACATCATAAATGAAAAGGAAAATAAATCATCATCCCTCATTATATCAACACATTAAAGTAGAAAAGCTACATGAATATATCAATAGCTGCCAAAAGGGGATTTGACAAGATCCAGCAGTCTTTCCCAATAACAACTCTTAAGCAAAAAAGGAATACATGGAAACTACCTAAATCTAACAACAGTCTATTTACCAAAATCTACAGCAAATGGCCTATAAATTGCTGAGGTCAAGACCTTTAAAATCAGGAACAAGAGAGATACATCTGCTATCCTCATGATGATTCAACTTTTGAAATTTCTAATGATACCATGAGACACGAAATAAAATAAGTTACATGAATATTAGAAAAGAAGGAACAAACCAATCTGGAATTTGCAGATGACTTGATCATATACCTAAAAGTCTCAAGGAACTCTTCCAAAAACGATTAGAATTAATAAGAGAAGTTGGTAAAGAGACGAGATAAAACATAAATAAGCAAAAGACCTTTTCTTCATACCAGTAACATTGGGTTGGAAGTAGAAATGGAAAAGAATCACATTTCATTCATATAGTGGCAGAAACAAGAAAAAAGGCACATATAAACATGGCAGGCCCAGATTGTTTATGAAGAAAATGATAAAAATCTCATTAAAAAATGAAAAATAATGTAAGATAAATAAAATACAAAATCTTGTTAAAGAATATGAAAGAAAGCTGCACAAATAGAGTCATCATGGGAAATGAACAAAAGGAAGAAAAATGTTTAGTAACAGTCAAGATATTTTCAAAGAAAAAAACCAAACAAGTAGAAAACATGCATTAATAGTCTATAAGACTTAAATGAAATGTCTGTTCTCAAAACAGTATGGCATTTACCTAGAAACAGATTAAAAGGCTAGTGGACCATTACAGAGAATCCCAAAATGCATAGACAGATACTGGGGAAAATAATAAGGATGATATTTCAATTCAAAAGAGAAAGGAAGCTCTATTTTAAAAACTGTGCTAGAGTAACTGATCATCCATCTAGAAAAGATGTAAACTAGATTATCTCCCTCATACCTCACATACAAATAAATATCAGAAAAATTAAAGCTTAAAATGTAAAAACTAAAAGAAAAAAATACTGTGAGATATTCTAGGATGAGAATATTTATATAAAACTGAGGGGGAAACGACCTTCTTATATAACCCAGACGCCATAATAAAAAAGATATTTGATTACATATTCTTATATCTTTGTTATCACAAAAGAAAAAATCAGGGACTGGAGAAAATATTGGCAACATGTATGATAAAAAAAAGATTTAAAATCTGAGATACAAAAAGTCTCTTTAGGGGCACCTGAGTGGCTCAGTGGGTTAAAGCCTCTGCTTTTGGCTCAGGTCATGATCTCAGGGTCCTGGGATCGAGTCCTGCATTGGGCTCTCTGCTCAGTGGGGAACCTGCTTCCCCCTTCTCTCTGCCTGCCTCTTTGCCTACTTGTGGTCTTTCTCTCTGCCAAATAAATAAAATCTTTTTTTAAAAAAAGACTCTCTAAAATGAGAAGGAAGAGATAACCAACCCTTCAGGAAAATAAGCAACAAACAGTAACAGGCAACTCACGTGAGGGGAAATGCAAATAGTTCAAGAAGATAGAAGTTTCTCGATATCGTTAATAACAATGGTGTGGGAATAAAAAGGAGATGTCATTTTCACCCAACAGACTGATAAATATTAAAAGGCTCCTGGGCACCTAATCCTGGTCAAGGTGTGGGAAGGGAGATTCCCACATAATGATGGTGAAAGTGTGAATCACCATAGCTTTTTGGGGAAGTGATTCCCAAACAATCCACTTTGGGGACTTTGATCTACAGAAGCAAATAACCTAGAAAACCAGGTTGCATATAACAAGGGGCAAAATCCAGAAATAATCCAAATGTCCACCAACAGGAAAAAGACTAATCTATGTTCCCTCTACAGATTTCAGGCATGTATTTAAAGAATGAGTTGCAGTCACAGTGACTGATCTAGGAGTCCATGATAGAGTGCTAAATTTAAAAAGCCAAGTTGGAGATAATGTGAATAACACAATACTATCTTCGTTATTAAAAGGAAAACTAAAACTATATCCTGCATATTTTTCCAGTTTTATTCAGATACATTTGACATATAATAGTGGGTAAGTTGGGGGCTTCTGGGTGACTTAGTTGGTTAAGCATCTGTCTTTGGTTTGGATCATAATCCCAGGATCCTGGGATTCAGGCGCATCTGGCTCCCTGCTCAGCGGGAGGGACTGCTTTTCTGTCTCCCTCTGCCCCTCCTCCGTGCTTGTGTTCTCTCTCTCTCTCTCTCGAATAAAAAGAGAATCTTAAAAAAATATTGGGTAAGTTGAAGGTGTAGAACTTGTTGATTCAATACACTTAAATATCGCAAAATGATTACCTTCATAGTGTTAGCTAATACCTGTATAATGTTATCTAATTACCACTTCTTTTCAAGTGGTGAGAACCCTTAGGATTTACTCTTTGAGCAACTTTCAAGTATAGAGCACAGTATCATTAACTATAATCACAGAGCTATATATTAGGTCTCCAGAACTTATTCATCTCATTACTGAAGTTTGTACCCTATGACCAACATCTCCCCATTTGCACCTGCCAGCCCCTGGAAAATCATCTGCTTTCTGTTTCTAGGCATTTGGCTTTTCCTGATTTCACACAGACGTGCGATCATACAGTATTTGTCTTTCTGCGCCTGACTTATTTCGTTTAGCACAACGCCCTCAAAGTCCATCCATGTTGTTGAAAATGGTGGGATGTCTTTCTTTCTTGTGACTGAAAAATACTCCATTGTATATATGTACCACCTGCTCTTTATTCATTTATCCACGGCAGTGGCTACTCACCATTTTCCCTGGACAACTGCTGGACAAGGCACTAGCTTCGATGAAATACTTCCTGAGGAGATGTTTGCTGGGGTCAGGACTATCCAATAAGATGTAGGAACAGAAAAAAGCCCCATGCCGAAGCAGGAATATGGCGATGTCTTCATTTCCTAAAGAACAGAATATGGCATTCAGATGTCAAGTGTGTCACAGTTGGTCCAAAATGGCAGACGATGATATGTGAAATGGGAATCAAAAGGGTAATTGTGCTGGTGGACCTTCTCTATGACTTCTCTTGAGGTGGCAAATTCCTGTTAGTGGGAGACTTCTTGTGGGAGTGTGGAGTGCTT
Source organism: Procyon lotor (assembly GCA_028646535.1). Taxonomy (NCBI): domain Eukaryota; kingdom Metazoa; phylum Chordata; class Mammalia; order Carnivora; family Procyonidae; genus Procyon; species Procyon lotor. Next base: position 14,109,303 of record CM053609.1, on the reverse strand, counting down.
CCTACTATGGTCCCATCTACCACGGCTGGTGCCTGTCACTGAAATCTCATTGCAGGGGTGAGTGGGGCCAATGAGGGAAGGTGCAGACATTTTGAGAGAGAGGCAAATAATGGAATTTGCAAAGATCTCCACACAGGTGTTTCGAGAGCTAGAGGTGAGGGGGAAGTCAAGGTCCCACATCTCCAACCTGCGAGCGTTCCCATGGGCAGGACTGATGGGGTGACCTACCTGACTTGATGGCCGCATACAGGGGCAGGCGCACGATGACGGGAAACTCATTCTTCCTGACTGCATAGCTTTCTGGGTCGGCCCCATGTGTCAGGACAAGGAGCTTCACCAACCCCAGGTGCCCTCGCTGGCAAGCCAAAGCCAGCATCCAGTTCAGCAGTCGCTGGGGGCTGCAGGGACCTGGCAGGACATAACAGGACAAAGGAAAGGCACCAGTCAAGGGTTTTGGTTGTTTCCACTCTGAGCTCCACTCAGACCATTGATAAAATCGGGCTGTCCTGTTTCCAGCCGAAAGTCGCTTTTGTCAAGTTGACAGTGTTTTCTGGAATGGTCCCTCTGAATTGTGTATGCCATTTCCCCATATCATTATAAACCCACTTATTCATCCCATAATGCCAAGAGGGAAAGCAGCATTCCTAACAGCATATACGGTACGATTGTAACTGGATAAAAAAATGCATGTGTGGAAATAAGACTAAAAGGTACCACCCTGTGTTGCAGTATTATCTCTCAGTAGTGGGGATTGTGACCATTCGCCTCATCCCTTTCCCCAGCCCCAGTCCTAACCACATGCCCAGAGTAGCATTACATACAGGGATGTGGGCTTTGGAGATAAGTGGCTTAGGGTTAAAACATTTTAGCAGTGTAATCTTAAACAAATTCCTTAACTGCTCCCTGACTCAGTTTACCTATTGGTAAAATGGGAATCATAGCACTCATCCTCCCAAGTTTAATGTGAGGATTGCATGACATAATGTATGTCAAGCGCCTGGCTCAACACATTCATTATTTGTCATTATGTTTTTAGAGTACTAACACTTTCCTGCATTTCTAAATTATCTGTGAGTACATATCCACGAGTACATATCTCTCAAAAATGAAAGAAGAAAGGCTCTGGTGAAAGAAATCCATCTAAGTATCCAGCCTAAGACTTTGCAAATTACTCCCTGCAAGAACCACCTACTTAATTCCAGGAGGAAATAACACTTAGCGCACTGAAGGAACAGGGACAGCGTGGGCTCAAGTATTACATTAGCTTCAAGTTCAAAGTAAATGCCATGTCTTTTGGATGTAGTGGCCCTGGAAAAATGATTCTCATTCTCCACGCTGACACTTCCCAATTGCATCGTAACATTGTCTCATTTCCAGAGGCTGAGAGGCCTTAGGAACCCAAGGGCTCCCAAGCATGGAGAGAGGGACCCTCCCCTCCATGGTAGGAAATTGACCAGGAAATGGGGGTGAGGTCGGATGGAAGAAATGAAAATCCAGCACAGAGGGTGCCTGCCGTAGTGCCTGGGCTGTAACAGATGCTAACTAAATGTCCCTTCTTCTCCCTCTGATAACTAGAATTAACAACTGAAAGGAGATGGTACTTGAACAGGTATTAACAAGTGATCTCCAATTCGCTTACTGCAATAGTATCCAGAGAAATCCAGTCATCATGCATACTCATCTGAGAAGGCTGTATTAGGTTCTATTTCATAGCCATGATTTTAGTATAAGGAAATCAGAACTCAGAGGGGTTTGAGAACTTGCCAGAAGTCCCACAGTGGGTAAAGACAAAGTCAAGACTTAAATCCTACAAAGCTGAAGGATTTAAACACTCAAACCAAAGTTTATATGCTTTCTTAACCATATAAACCCCGACGTGCATTTTCTGAGGCCCAAATCCAATGATACTCCAAGAGAGCCCCACTAGGGTCTTCATCCTTCCTCTTCCTCCTTTGTCCCATCTCTGCTCAGCTACAGAGACCAGATAGTACATAATGACATACTTTAAATGACGTCTGCAACTACACGATGATGTGCCTACCCTTGTGAGCCTCTCATCTCTCCTCTTCTCAAACCCTCCCTTGTTCTCAAATTGTGTCTTGTGTGTCTTCTGGTTTCACAGACAGACTCCTGACAGTGGCTGCTCCCCCCCGCCCCGCCCCCCGCTTGGGAATTAATACGGACACATGCTGTTTTGCCCAATCACTGCACGTCCTGCAGGGTCCAGAACAATGCCCTAGACGCCTACGGTCCTCAGCAACTCCATCCCTAGTTGAGTTGAAGACAGGATGCCCTAAGAGCAGCTGAAAACTGAAAACCCTGCTCTGCAAAGTGGGCAACTTAAGGCTTTCCTTCTCTCGTCTGCCAGGTGAACTCCTACCCACCCTGCAAAAGCCAGCTCAGAGGTCAGCTCTTCATGAAGACCAGACAAGACCATTCTCTATGTGTACTCCCAGATCACTGTGTAAGTACTTCAACCTTGGCATGGTTACACTGCATAGAATTACTCCTTTCTGCTTCTATTTCCTCTGCTTAGCCAGGAGCTATGAAAGATCTGGGATCACCTTATTTAAAAAGTTTCCATATCTCTCGAGTTCTGCAGAATGCCTGGTAAGACCATAGTAAGAGACTCCTAGGATGAATGCTCAATAAATTCAAACTGCACAATTAGGTCATGAGCCAGCTGGTGTGGATGCTTTGGGGCTAGAAGAGAACTAATCCTGGGGATCCCTGAAGAAAGGGAGTCTGCCCTCACAGACATCCAGGCTCCCCCTTGCCCTCCTATGTTTCACTGGACCCAGTATGCCCCTGGGTCCATATCAGGACCATAACACAGTCCTGATTTCTACCCTTAACCTCATTATCCCTCCAGACATATGAAGGGCGCACTAGTTTAGAACCAAGTCTGAGCATAAGTCTCCCGCTTGGTGAAAGTGTGAAGAAACAAGAAAGCCCCCCTCCCCCCTGCCACCTCCCACCCTGCAAATGTCTGTCTGATTCCTGGCAAGAGGTGATTCCGGAGAGGTGGGCAAGGAGCTCAGGACCTGGGATTTACCTGGCAAGGACTCAAGCAATTCTTGCACGACGTCAGTGTGCCCAAAATGAGCTGCAACCACTGCTGGATTGTCATCGGTGGGCTCGGTGGGCAGCTCTACCCGTCTCTCAGTGAGAAGGTACCGGACGGTCTCCAGGTCACCGTAGGCCGCCGAGATGCTCAGAAGCTGGCCCTGGTCAACGAAGAGCAGGGACAGGACTTTAGTGAGATGGGCACTGTTAGGAATGGCCAAGACAATCAATGGTACATGCTTCCCCAAGTCTACTGGTGGGCTCAGAGTTGGGCTGTTTGCGATGATGCCATAGGGTCACGGGCAGCTGCTGAGGACTTGAACCGAGGCTCATGTCAAGTGAGAGGGGCTGGAAGCATCAAATCACACGCAATTTCAAAGACTTAGTGCAAAAATGTCAACTCTCTCATCAATCAGTATTCTATGGATAATATATTCAGATCAAATAAAATATATGAATACTTCACCCGTTTCTGTTCACTTTTGAATTGACTGCTAGACCATTTGATACAAACGGGGCTCCCATTCTATTTCTTTGGGACAGCACTGCTCTTTGCCTTGAGCTTCATGAGGATGCGGAGTAAGTATCTCCATTTGAAGCAGCATATTAATATGTGGACAAGGGCATGAAGGTTCAGAGATGTCTGTGACTTGTCCAAGATCACGCAGCTAGAAAATGGCTCTGGAGGACTGTACAAATGGCCCCGACTTTTCATGGGCTCACTAGGTCTGAAAAAAACAAAAATGCCGGATTGGCATGTACAGAGTTTGGCTGCATTACTGAAACTTTAAGTCTTCCTGAAACTTGGCTGGTTCCGATGGACTAGGGCATCTGTAGGGTTCAAGGAGGCAGATGCAGAATCAATCCATGTTGGAATGAGGCAGCCTGTACCAGCATTGGCATTTACCGAGGACCTACTGTGTATGAGGGTACCAGGGGCGATCTGTGACCTTTGTGAGTTTACAGTTAAGTTTGGAGTCTGGAATTTGCATACAACAGCCACAAGCAAGCATATTTTACTCCTAACAAAAGCATATTCGGAGTCACTTTCGGGTAAGACAGGCAGGGATGGGTCAACAGAATCCTAGGGATGAGAACTGATATATTAAGCTCTTATCATGTGCCAGATGCTGCATGGAACATTTTGTTTACCTGGTCACACTTAGTCCTGATAACAGTCTTAACAGTCTTATCTGTTGTTGATTTTTTAAAAAAAGAGCCCGTTATTTTTACCTGCAAAGTGAGTTTATTTGGGAATAGCAGAGGAACTGCAATTCAGGACAAGGAAACTACAGTGAACCATAGGCAAGTCTGAACTGGCAAGAACAAAATAGAGGGGCTTGCTTTTATAAGGGAAAGGAGGAAGCTGGGAGAGTGTTTTACTGAGTTTCCTTTAGTTGGGCTGCTCTGGGCAAGGAGGAACTCTTCCTTCTTCCTGCTGGGATATGGAAAATAAGCTGCTTCTCCCTGGGGAATGCAAGGTTTGCTTCTGAAGGTGAGTGGTAATGCATGAGAACTTGCCTTTCAGGGGCCTTCCAGACTTCCATTTTAAATGAGGTTTCCTTTATTTATTTTCACACTTTGTGTGTTTCCATCTTGTGGGTGAGGAGGGAGGGAGTTTACAGTCTGCAGAACTATCCAGGATTTGAACTGGGGTCTGTCTAGCCAAAGCCTATGTTCTTTCCACTCTGTCCAAGACTTCCCAGGAAATGTGGGATTTGGAGGGAGGCTCGCGTTGTGTAAGTGGAATGAATGAGCTGGCCACGCGAGGTATGCATTCAGTATGGCCAGGAAAGAAAAACCCACTGGCCTGCCAATCTGCCCAGGGTGGGGCCCACGAGGCCTACCTTCCAGGAAAGCACTTGCATTAGGGAGAAAAGCCACAGGGATTGATTAAATGATTCACCACACACAACCAACAGCTGTCTAGACTCCAGGGGGTGAGAGGCTTAAAAGCCCAATCCTCACAAAGTGGTGATGTCACAGGAGCCAGCCCAGAGGCCAAGAGGAACCAGAGGGCAGGAAGGGTCAGGGCTGGCACTCTGGCTAGAGACAGCCTAGAGGCTCGAGAGCATGCGTTTGTTTTCATTCAAGCAGCATAGAAAAGTATAAAATGAAAAGGGGACCGACTTCCACACCTCCCCTTCCTAACACTGTTTTGCAAAGGAAACTGCTCGGATGTAGCCTTCCAGAAGGTGTTCATCCATATCCACACATGGGTAAGCACACTCGTTACAACTTTAACTGGCATGTAACAACCCTACAGAAAAGAATACACATTGTGTGTTCAGTTTCATGAACGGTTACAAAGTGAACACATACTCATGTAACGGACACCCAGCCCAAGGATGCGAGATTATCCGTGCCCAGGAGTCCCCTTTTCTGCCCCGTTCCGGTCCCGGGTCTACCTGGAATAACCACTCTCCTGACTTTTAACACCATGGATGACTTCTTGCCAGTTTTTATATATTATTAAAGTGGAATTACACTTTGCTTATTATTTTATTTTATTTTTTCCCTTTTTTGTTCTGAAATAGAGATTCATAGCAAAGACGGTCTTGAGGGGCATCCATATTTCTGTCACTCCGTTTCCCCCAATGGGGATGGCTTACACAACTGTAGTTCAACAACTGTAGTTCAAGATCGAGACCCATAATTTGACATTAGGACAATGTGGGTATATCATTCTGCCATTTTGTTACACACATATATATATATATACATTTGTGTGATCACTACTATGCATAACTACTCTACTGCAAGATCAGCCCCTCTTGAGCACCCCCTTTATGGTCACACTCATTCTACTGCCCTCCACCATCACAAACCCTGGCAACCACGAATCTCTCTTCCATCTCTATAATTTCATCAAACTGAGAATGTTATATAAACGGGATCATACAGAATGTGATCTTTTGAGATGATTTTTTTTAATTTCCTGCTCAACATAATGCCCATGAGATCCGAGTGGTTGTGTATTTTTTTTTTAATTTTTAAAATTTAGATGCATTTAATTAACATATAGTGTATTATTAGTTTCAGAGATCCTGTTCAGTGATTCATCAGTTTTGTACAACACCAGATTTGTTGTGATGTACAACATCACATTTGTGATGTGAGTGCTCATCACATCACGTGTCCTCCTTAAGGCCCATCACCCAGTTACCCATCCGCTGCTCCACCCCTCCAGCAACCCTCAGTTTGTTTCCTATCATTAAGAGCCTCTTATAGTTTGTCTCCCTCTCTGATTTTGTCTTGTTTTATTTTTCCCTCCTTTCCCCTGTGGTCTTCTGTTTTGTTTCCTACATTCCACATACGAGTGAGATCACATGATAATTGTTTTCCTTTGACTGACTAATTTTGCTTAGCATAATACCTAGTTCCATCCACATCATTGCAAATGGCAAGGTTTTGCGGTTTCTTTTGATGGCTGAGTAATATTCCATTGTATATACACACACCACATCTTCTTTATCCATTCATCTGTCACTGGACATCTTGTATCTTTCCATCGTTTGGCTATTGTGGACACTGCTGCTATAAACATTGGAATGGAGGTACTGCCTTGGAAAGCTACATTTGTATCTTTGGGGTAAATACCCAGTAGTGCAACTGGGGGGTCACAGGGTAGCTCTGTTTTCAACTTTGTGAGGAAACTCCACACTGTTTTCTAGAATGGCTTTATCAGCTTGCATGCCCACCAATAGTGTAAGAGGGTTCCCTTTTCTCAAAGAGTTTCTTTATAATGCTTAATATTATACTTATATTTGTAGCATTTTACATATTTTATATTTATATTACATATTAAATATTTTATTACATATTTTATATATTTATATATTCATAGTTTACATCTATATTATTTCCCATTGTATGTTCAACAATTCATCTGCTAGGAATTTTATGCTGTGTCCAGTTCCTATTACAAGTAAAGTTGCTATGAACAATCACGCTCAGATTTCTATATGCAGATGAATTTTCATTTCGCTAGGCTAAATGTTCAGGAATGCATATGCTGGGTCATAATGCAAATGTATTTTTGTTTTTAAGAAACTGCCAAACTATTTTCCAGAATGGTTGTTCCATTCTATATTCTTACCGTGATGTATGAGGGATGGTTTCTCTACACCCTCACCAGAATTTGATGTTGTCACTATTTCTTTTTTAATCTTAGCCATCTTAATAGATGTTCAGTGATATTTCACCCTGGTCTTAATTTGCATTTCCCTAATGGCTAAAGATGTTGAACAATCACTAAATCTTTTTATGTACTTACTGACCATTTATGCTTACTCTTCAAAAAAATGTTTCTTCATCTGTTTCATACATTATTTAATTGGATCGTTTGCTCTTAATGTCAAGTGTTGGGAGATTTTTATGTATGAACTAGGTATGAGCCCTTTGTCAGATAGGTGATTTGCAAATATTTTCTCTAAGTCTGTCATTTGTCTTTTCACTCTCTTTTCACAGTCTTTCTCAAAGCAAAAGCTTTTTAATTTTGATGAGGTCCAATTTATTGATTTTTTTAGGATAATTTCTTTTATGGGTTTTCTTATTTTTTAAAGATTTATTTATTTTAGAAAGAGAGGGGAAGCATGGAGAGAGAGTGAGAGAGGGGCAGGGGGAGAAGGAGAGAGAGAATCTCAAGCTGACTCTGCATTAAGCATGGAGCCTGACATGGGGCTCAATCCCACAACCCTGAGATCATGACATGAGCTGAAACCAAGAGTTGGATGCTCAACTGACTGAGCCACCCAGGCGTCCCTCTTTTATGGATTTTCTATGTAGACTGTCATGTCATCTTCAAACAGAGACAGTTTTATTTCTTCCTTTCAGATGTATATGCCTTTCCTTTCTTTCTTTCTTTCTTTCTTTCTTTCTTTCTTTCTTTCTTTCTTTCTTTCTTTCTTTCTTTCTTTCTTTCTTTCTTCCTTCCTTCCTTCCTTCCTTCCTTCCTTCCTTCCTTCCTTCCTTCCTTCCTTCCTTCCTTTCTTCTTTCTTTCTTCCTTTCTCTCTCTCTCTCTCTCTCTCTCTCTCTCTCTCTCTTTCTTTCTTTCTTTCTTTTTGCCTTATTGCACTGGCCAGAACTTCTAGTAATATATTGAATATAATGATGTATAAATGTTCTCAAATAAAACTGCTAGTATTATGCTGAGAGTAGATATCCTTGCCTTATTCCCAATCTTAGGGGTAAAGCAGTCTTTTACCATTAAGTATAAAAGTTAGTTGTAGGTTTCTGTAGCTGTTCATCAGGTTGAGGAAGTTCCCCTCTGTTCTTAATTGTCTAAGAGTTTCTATCATGAGGGTATTACATTTAGTCAAATGCTTTTTCTGCATCAAGTGGTATGCTAGTATGATTTTTCTTCTTCAGTTTATGGCTTCATGCATTCAAATTGCTGTAACAAAATACCAAAGCATAAGGGGCATAAAAACAATAAAAATTTATTTCTTACAGTTTGGAGGCTGGAAGTCTGAGATTTAGGGTGCTGGCCTGCTCAGGTGAGGGCCTTCTTCCTGATGGCTGATCTCTTGTTGTAGCCTCACATGACAGAATAAGGCTAGGGACCTTTATGGGATCTTTTATAGGAGCCTTTCAGGAGAGCTCCACTCTTATGACCTAATCACCTTCCAAAGGCCCAGCTCCAAACACCATCACATTATTCAACATACACATTTTGGGAGGACACCAACATTCAGTCCATAGCAGTCTATTAATAATGGAGGACTCTATTGATTGACTATTGAGTACTGAACGGGTCTTGTATCTCTGGAATAAACCCCACTTGGTCATGGTATATTACTCTTGTTATATGTTGCTGAAATCTATTTGTAATATGTAAAAATTTTCTGCATCTATATTCATGATGGACAGTGGTCTGAACTTGTCTTTTTGTACTGTCTTTATCTGCTTTGGGTATCAGGTATATTGGACTCACAGCAGTGTTGGAAAGTGTCCTTAGAGTTGGTATTCATTCTTCTTTAAACATTTGGTAGAATTCTCCTATGAAACCATCTGGGATTTCTTTTCTTTCTTTCTTTTTTTTTTTTTTTTTAGATTTTATTTATTTATTTGACAGAGAGAGAGAGAGCACAGGTAGGCAGAGAAAGAGGAAGAAGCAGGCTCCTTGCTGAGCAGCGAGCCCGATGTGGGGCTCGATTCCAGGACCCTGAGATCATGACCTGAACCGAAGGCAGAGGCTTTAACCCACTGAGCCACCCAGAAGCCCCATGGGATTTCTTTTTAGGAGGCTTTAAATTATAAATTGAATTTCCTTAATAGTTAAAGGGTTGTTAAAATTACGATTTTTATATTGGATATGCTGTAGTTTATTTTTCCAGGATTGGTCCATTTCATCCAAGTTGTCAAATTTATGTGTGTAAAATTGTTCATATTGTTCCCTTACAATCCTTTTGATATTTGCAGGGCATGTACTGATATTCCCTATTTCCTTCCTGATATTAGTGATTTTTCTCTTCGTTAGTTTTGTCAGAGGTTTAACAATTTTGTTGATCTTTTAAAAAAAATACCTTTGTTTCATTGATTTTTTAAATTGTTTTTCTGTTTAAATTTCATTAATTTTCTACTCTTATTTTTGGCATTTCCTTTCTCCCACTTACTTTGGATTTATTTTGTGACTTCTTGTAGTTCCTTTAGGTGGAAGTTTAGATTCTTACTTTGAGACTTTTCTTTTTTTTTTTTTTAAGATTTTTATTTATTTATTTGACACAGAGAGATAATAGGCAGAGAGGCAAGCAGAGAGAGGAGAAAGCAGGATTCCTGTTGAGCAGAGACCCCAATGCAGGGCTCCATCCCAGGACCCTGAGATCATGACCTGAGCTGAAGGCAGAGGCTTTAACCCACTGAGCCACCCAGGTGCCCACTTTTCTTCTTTTTTAATATAAGTATTTAGTGCTATAAATTTCTCTTTCAGCACTGGTTTAGCTGTACCCCACAAATTTTGACATGCATTTTCATTTTCATTTAGTTCAATGGTTTTTGTTTTTTAGGGATTTCCATTGAGACTTTCTCTTTGACTCATGGATTATTTCAGCTTGTGGTTAGTTTCCAGGTGCTTGGAGATTTCGCATTATCGTTTTGTTATAAATGTCCAATTTGATTCCACTGAAGTTAGAGAACATATTCTGTCTGATTTTCTTTTAAACGTGCTGAGGTTTATCTTGTGGCCTAGGATATGCAGTCTATCTTGAGATATGTTTTGTGGACCCTTGAAAATAATGCATTCTGCTCTTGTGTGGAATGTTTCATAAATGTCAGTTCAATTCTGTTGGTTGTTGGTGGTTCTGGATACAGATAAGTTCTGTATCCTTGCTGATTTTCTGCCTGGTTGTTCTAGCACTTGTGGAGAGAGGGTGTCAAACTTTCCAACTATTATTGCAGATTTATCTAGTTCTCCTTTCCATCATACCAGTCTTTGTTTCACTATTTTGCAGCTCTTTTGTTTGGAGATGCGCATTTAGGATTGCTCTGTCTTCTTGGTGGACTGATCCTTTCATCATTATGAAATATCCTCCCTGTCCATGTTAATTTCCTTTACTCTGAAGTTACTTTACCTGATATTTAGCCACTCCTTCTTTCTTTTGATTAATATTTGCATGGTATATCTTTTTCTATTCCTTTACTTTCAACCTACATATATCATACCTGAAGTAACTTTCTCATAGGCAGCATATAGTTGCTCACGTTTTTATCTAAATCTACTCTGCAATCTTTTTAAGTTTATGTATTTGGACTATTTATGTTAGTATAGTTATTTATATGTTAAATCTAAAGTCTGTCATGCAATGTCTTGTTTTCTGTTTACTCTTTCATTTTTCTGATTTTTCCCCCTGCCTTTCTGTAGTTTCTGAGACATTTTTAAAATTCCATTTTGATTGGTCAATAGTGTTTTTGAGTGTATCTCTTTGTATTGTTTTTAAAGTGATTGCTCCTGGTATTACATACATAGCTTAACAATTCTACTGGTTTCACTATTTTATCAATTTGAGTGAAGTATAAAAACCTTTCTTCCTTTACAGCACCTACAGAACTTATAATCAGATGGGAAATGCTTGATATAATATTATGTGAGGATAAGCAGCATGCAGATCTATATATACAATGTGACTGTATCTATATTAGAAACAACAACATATGCACAGATCAGCAGACAGAGAGAAAATATAATGAAACTATTAAGTGGGACTGTTTGGATGCATTAAGAATATGGTTCCTTTTTTTTCCTTTTCCTCTGATTATACATATTTCCAAGTTTTCTTTTTTTGAGCATGTGCAATTTTTATAATGAAAGACAAGTGTAAAAGACACAGTAAGTTGAACCTTCAGATCGGCCTTTTGTTGTTCACATTTGTTACTCCTCTCTGTCCTCTGGGAAGGTGAAAGGGTTTGCATAGATGGTGGCAGGTTAAGAAGTTCGCTTGAAAGGACCTGCATCCATAAGTTTACATGTGAAAGGAAGTTAAGAAAAGAAGTCCCCATTATGATTATGATGATAACAAAGGAAATAATCTGAGTGGTAACCTTCATCCAAGCCAGTTCCCCAGTCCGGTGGGAGGAGCCAGCATCCACCCTACCTTCTCCTGCTGGGATGTGCTTTCATCACAAGCCTCTCTGAGCAGGAGCCGGGCCCTGCTGGGGTTTCCTTGCTTGTATGCAGCATGAATGCCTTCTGTCCTGGGGCACTGTGCTGTGGGGTCACCGCCTGCTGTGGACAGTTTGCTGCCCATGTCCTCAGCACCTGGGTAGATAGAAGCACACACATCATGTCACCATCACTGGCCAGGGCTGCTCATGGGGATCACTGGAGAGGAGAGCAGGACGTACTCTCTATGACATCTGTCTGAGGGGTTAGGAAGAGAAAGGGGTGGCCCTGAAATAATGCCAGTGTCACTGATGACAGCAGACCCCAGGACCTGCAGCCCTGGGCAGGGGGTGGGGGGAGTACTTCCGGTGTGGGGCTGGTGCTCAGTCAGGCTGCTTGCACAGCCACACTGTGCTATTGTGGAGGGAGTCCAGGACACCTAAGGCGGCTGTCTGGCTGGGAACAGCCAGGCTGATCTCTCTGACAGCAACAGAAAAGCAGGGGCTTCAGTGGGAGAGTGGGTGGTCCGGCCCAACTGTCCCCCTGCTGTCTGCCTCATGGGGATATAGTATCTAGTGGTGGAAGAAAGAAAGGCCTAATTCTAGGGATTTGGAAATCTAGCCCTTCTCTGCTTGGAAAACCCCATGAAGGGCATGGGATTTAGAATCAGCCACCCTCATCCACACCTGCCGTCGCACAAGTATGCCACATTATGATCTTGAATCCCCTGAAACTCTGGGTCTTGCGAAACTCCTGGGCCACTGGCATGATGGTGGATATCTCCTGGCTCTGCCATTGGGTTATCTGCAATGTGGCTCAGCCATTAGTCAGTATCTTGCTGTTCTCTAATAGTGGACACTGGCTCTATCGGGTGGAAGACAGACCAGGCTGCTCCAGGACAACTGAGCACCTGCTGGTACTTAGGAGGAGGAGTCAGCTTTGCAGGAGGTCAAGAGGCAGCAACGCTGGGGCCTCCACTGAGTGGCTGTGATGGGCCAAGCACTATACTGGATGCTGAAGATGCAGAAGTAAAGGAAGTCAACTCCTGCCCTTATTGAGCTAAGTAAAATTACTTAAAACATTGTAAGGAATGAAGAGTTATATTCTGATCATGTTGATTGAAATAGGGAGAGAGTCTAACCATTCTTGGCCAGGTCCACACAGTCAGTAAAAGGCAAACCTGAACAGAAGTTTGGTCCCCAAGCTCTCAGGCTAGAGTGAACCCCCTCCACCTGACTGTTGCCTCTTTGAAGGAAAGAATAAATAAGAAGCTTCTTCTCCTGTGAAAATAATGCTGAGCGAGGTTGGCTTCCAAATATTCCTATCACAGAAGTGAATCACACTATAGCAGCTAACTTCTGGAAAACAAAAAAATTAACTTATTTACAATAGCATAAAACCACATACTTAGAAACAAATTTAACAAGAGATGGGAAGACCCATATAAGTGGAAAGACATCCCATGTTCATGGATTGGAAGAATCAATATTCTTAATATGTCAATTCTTCCCAATTTTATCTATAGGTTCAATAAAACCCCAACCATAGTTCTCATAGGCTTTCTGGGATAGAAATTAACAATCTAGGGGTGCCTGGGTGGCTCAGTCAGTTAAGCGTCTGCCTTTGGCTTAGAGCATGCTCCCAGGGTCCTGGAATGGAGCCCCCGTCAGGTTTCTTGCTCAGTGGGAGTCTGCTTCTCCCTCTCTCCCCTGCTTGTTCTCTCTCTCTCTCTCAAATAAATAAATAAAATACTTAAATAAAAAAGAAATTAACAATCTGATCTTTAAGTCTGTATGGAAATTCAAAGGATCTTAAATATCCTAAGTAATCTCGAGAAAGAATACGATTGGAAGATGTACACCACTGGTGATTTCAAGACTTACTATAAAGCTATAATTATCAGGGGGTGCCTGGGTGACTCAATGGGTTAAGTGTCCAACTCTTGATTTCAGCTCTGGTCATGATCTCAGGGTTGTGGGATCGAGCCCCACATCAGGCTCTGCACTGGGTGCGGAGCCTGGTTGGGATTCTTTTTCTCCCTCTCCCTCTCGCCTCCCCAACTCATGCTCTTTTTCTCTAAAAAAAAAAAAAAAGAGAGAGAGAGAGAAAAAGCTACAGTAATCAAGACACTGTAGTACAAGTATAGACACATAAATTCATGGAATAGCACAGAGAGTTGAGAAATACACCCATATGTACTTGTAATACTTGTACATCCAATTGGTTTTTGACAAGAGTGTCAAAGCAATACAATAAGAAAAGCAGTCTGCAATGTCGCTGGAACAACTGGATATCTACAATGAATGAAAAGAAACCTAGACTCCCACTTACTACCATGCACAAGCATTAACCTGAGATGGATCATGGACCGAAAATGAAGTTTAAAAATTAAGGAACTTCTAGAAAAAAAAAATGAGAATATCTTTATGCTTTGAGAGGAAGCAAAAGTTTCTTAGATGGGACACAGAAAACAATACCCATGAAAGGAAAAATCGCTAAATCAGACTTCACCAAAATTTAAAATTTCTGCTCATCGAAAGATTGATCTACCATTTAAAAATGAATAAGCAAGTTATATACTGGAAGAGAATATTTACAAAACATAACCTCCCTACCTTACCCCCCGAAAAAGAGAGAATGGTATCCAAAATACACAAAGGATTCCCAAGACTCAATAATAAAGGATAGCCAAGTAAAAAATGGGCAAAGATCAGAATAGCAGAAGATATTAAAAATGCTCAGTATCATTAGTCATCAGGGAGATGCAAATTAAAACCAGAAGGAGACACCAGTCTACTCCCAGCAGGATTACTAATATTTAAAAAGACTTCCAGACTTGGTGAGGATGTGCAGCAAGAACACTCATAGCTTATTGGCTGGAGTGTAAAATGGTATAACCGCTTGGAAATAAGTCTGGTGGTTTCTTATAAAACTAAATATACAACTACTCTATGATCCAGCAAGTCTATTTTCAGATATTTACCCAAGAGAAATAGGTCTAAAAAACCTATCCAAGAATTTTCAGAGCCGTTTCATTCACAGCATTTCCAAACTGTAAATAGCACAAGTGTCCATCAACAGAAAAAGAGATTAACAACGACTGTGGTTTAGTGACTATTCAGCAATAGAAAGGAATGAACTACTGATCCGTGAAATGAGTGACAGGAAATCTCAAAACATAATGCCAAGTGAAAGAATGATTGTACAAGATGATTCCATCAATGTTCTCATCGACGGGTGGGAGAAAAATCAATACAGTGCTTCCTGGAGGCAGGGACAGGCATGAAATTTACCAGGAAGGGGCACAAGGAAACCCCTTTTTTCATGACATTGGTGTTATTTGTGAAAACTTATTAAACAGTCTAATGAACAGTTGGGCACTTTGCTCTATACAGATCTTATCCTCAAATACTATAAACAATATTAAACTAGAGTCAAAAACATGAATGCCGAAAATTTTGAGGGCGAAGTATACAGAGACTTGCAACTTTCTTTGACAAGCACTGAAAATATTGGATTGATGGGTGAATAGAGGGATGGACAGATGGATAGAACGTGAGAGAGCAATTTTAGAAAATGCTAATGGTAGACTGTAGGTGGTGAGAAATGGATGTACATGGTTTGAGTCTTTCAACTCTATGTTTAAAATTTTTCATAAGAAAATGTAGAGAGAAGTGAATCAAAATATCATACCCTAAATGCAGGGCTCACCATATGGCATCCTGAATGAGCTCCACCATCAGGGCCGAAAAAAATCCTGCTCTGTAGAAAGGCAAAGACAATCCACTTACAGTAAAGGCCCCTGAAATCGTTCAGGGTCTTTACAACCATTCACTTCTGTGGATAACGCATCACACACACTCTGCACCATTCACGAAACACCAATGCAAGACTGCTGTGTCTGAGTGGAGATGGCTGGGGTTTTCCTGGCTGGGTATTTTCGCAAAGAGGAATCAGAAAACGGCTCAGTGTGTAAGTGGTTGCACTTGTGAGTAAGGCAGCTTCACTCCCTGTCACACGCTAACAATCTCATTAATTATTCACCGTCAGAGACCCTGGGACAGTAGAGAGCTGGCTGGAAGGAGGGAGGCGCTGGCAGGTTGCGAGAAGGAGGTAGAAGCAAAAGCGGCAGCATCCATCAGAAGAGACACTTAATTATGTCATTGCTCATCTTTCAAAATTAAACAAATATTTCCCTTAACTCTGCAAAATACAAGCGTGTGTGTGTGTGTGTGTGTGTGTGCGCGCGCACATGTGTGTGCAAGCAAGTATGGAGTGATCTTTTCTGTTTACTGTAGGAACGTAAATAAAAACAGTCCACCTTTAGTCCCAGTGAAGCAACACCGAGAAGGCAGAACCCAAGGATTAGGGTGCATGTCAAATTACAAGTAGGGGGCACCAGGGTGGCTCAGTCAGTTAAGCATCTGCCTTCTTCGGCTCGGGTCATGATCCTGGGGTTCTGGGATCCAGTCTCAGGTAGGGCTCCCTGCTCATCAGGGAGCCTGTTTCTCCCTCTGCCCTTCTTGCTGCTCTGCCTACTTGTGCTCTCTCTCTCTGTGTCAAATAAATAAAATCTTGAAAAAAAATTACACGGGGGATTTTACTTTAACTTGACTTTTAACTAATGCAGCATATGTGTGGTAAATGAGGTAATCAGAGCCAAGACTCTGCTTGATTCTATTTCTACATTTTTTAATATTGCGGTGTATTCAGTTTTGAATCTGGTTTTCTTAGGTTGTATAGACCACGCAGGTCCACCATCACTGATGCTGACAGCTGGGGTTTCTAGGGCAATCGAATTGCTGGGAGGACATTATGGGAAAACATCTGCTCGTGCACATGCATTTAATTTAATCTGCCAACTTCTTTTAATTTCCTGAAATTATAAAGAGAATGGTTAACATATATTTACATTAAAAAAAAAAGACTACAATGCTAATAGTGAGTATTAAGGGTGGGCTGGGGTGGAATTAATAATGGAATTAGAGATTTTTCTTCTTTATTTTCCAAGTTCCCCATAATGGAATTAAATGACTGTTCTATTTTAAACTTTAGATATCACACAAGTAATAAAAGAACACATTCTCACTGAAAAAAAAGTACAGAACTACATCGTGTAAAAAGCAGAAACCTCTCTTCCCCACCATCAGACACGTTTTCTTAGAGGTAAATATTTACTTATATAGGACTTTCCCCCCAAATAGTACAGTTTTGTAGTTGACAACTGATGACCTCTGATTTAAACTTAAAGTGGAGGGATATATTCAGTCCATGCGAGATTATTCAGTGGTTTGTGCCTCTTTATCAACCATTGTCCATATTATATTCTTGTATGCAGTAAAATAGGACAGTTCTCAGTATTTTCCTCATACGGATGTAAAATTCATATTAAAAATATAAACACCCAAAACATATCCTATTTCAATAAAATATTAATGTACCAAATAAGCAACTAGAACCAGTAGGAAAACAATCACAGAACATTCGAATGACTCAGCTTCAAAAAAAAAAAAATTCCTTTCAGTTCTCTATTACAATGTCATTCCTTTCTTATATAGCAATGAATATTCCATAGATAGATAGATAGATAGATACAGATATAGATATACACACACTACAAATAGGCATCTCGCTTGCTTTTAATGCAAAATTAATATGTTTAGTGAAGTAAGTTATCAAGTAAAGGAGCAAAAGGGAAAGACCAAGAGCATAATTTTTTTTTTTTTTTTGGTGGTGTTACTTGTTTGATTTGAGGAGTCAATTAATTAGAAGTAGGAGCTAGTGAGAGGAGACTGCAGACAGAGTGGATGGCTAGGGTTACGGATTCACACCATGTAGAATTATTAGGAAGACAAGAAACATCTATGGTAAGCAGGGAGGTAATAAGTGGACAACACATCCGCGGTTGGTGACAAATGTGAATATCTACATAGCCTGGTATTTAAATACGCTGGACACGAACAGTAATTAAAGTTCATTATGTGAACAAGTACTGGGTTAAAACAATACTTAAAAGCCTATGCAACGAGGACATTATTTAGCCCTTGATAATCACTCTCAATTTAATATTCTATTGATAAAGAGAGACTTTCGGTAACACTGGATGCGCTCTGGATTTGGCCCTTTTGAGGAGAAATGGGTTTGGTTGCCAATGACTGGGTATCTAAATATCATTTCTGCAATTCGGGTTTTAGAAATACAGGGTATTTTGACCACAGGAAATATAACAGAAAAACCAACGGAAATTACTCTCGTATTTGGGGGAAATGGTAAAATAGAATTCCATGAATATTACAGTGAAGTCCACTGTAAAAGTCACATCCCTCACATGAATAGTTCCTTGTGGACGTCACCCCCTACAGACAGTCTCCTTTGTCTGTCCATTCAGAGTCTCTTCTTACATCGTTTTTGTTGTTGTTGTTCTGTCCTTAGAGCCTAAGGAGAATCTCACCTTTTCTTCTAGAGCAGCATTTGGTAAGCATCCCTCCCAACCCAAAAATCAGAATAAAATTCTCTCCCGACTGTTTTTTTTTTCCTACGAATCTAGGACCATGGAGAGATAATAGGAGCATATATATATCATCATGTGATTATATATAATTATATTAATGTTATATAATTATGTTATACTTATATAGATTATAGACATATATATTTAATTCTCTCTTCCCCAGCAAAGAAAACACGTATGACGGAAAGACAATGTTGTCTGTCATTTCAAAATCTGTTGCACCCTCTGTATATCCTAGATAACACACATTTTACGTGCACATCCATGAATTTTTTGTGTTACATTCCTGTCTATCAATAGAGTAGCAAAAAGTAAAAACATCTCTACCAACCTAGTTCACAACAAAGCAAACAAAAGTAAACTTTAGGATGCTACTGACCTGGTCACAATCACTCAAGGACCTTGCGGTGCCATCCTCCTCCGAGTCCCTGTGGGGCCAGAGCATGGGGGTGGGGGCTGTCCCTCCCCGGAGGGGATACCCTCCTGGACCTGCAGGGGCTCACCTGCTGTAGCCCTGGGTTCCCCAGCCTTCAGCTGGAAGGATGCTTCTTTCTTTGCAGCTATCCCTCTAGGCTTTTAGCCTCAGTAAGCGGTTTTCATCTCTGGGTCGAATTACGGTGAAATCCAACCCTTTATTTATTCGGGGAAGAGGCAGAGGCTGGGGGGTGTGGAGGGCGACATGACCCCCAGGGTGACCCCCCCTGTGATAATTCCTCAGCAGCTCCAGATGGCCAGGGCTCAGCCCCATCACGCGGGGCCGCTTGGATGGACCAGCATCAGCAAAGAAAGCGCAGGGAGCGAAGGCATCCTGGTTCATGGCTCATGCAGAATAGCGCTCAGCTCCTGAAAGGGAGGCTGAGTGCTCCCCGCACCTCGGGCTTCGCAGCACAGATGCACAACTTCTCTGTGGATCTTCTCACCAAATGGGTTTTTGTTAATAGAAGGGGGATGTGCAGTTATAGATAGGAACAGCACACACAAGGGAGAATCGCAAGTAAAAGTGCTATTTTCTTAAGAAATAAAAAAAAAATTAATTGCACGATGCCATGTGATACCCACTCGGCAGAGTGAAAAAATTTAATGAATTCTAACCTTCGTTGCTGGCTAGAGTGTGGTAACGTCTGTCACTGTGGGAGGCTGGGCAAATTGTATGGCTGTTTCAGAAAGCAATGGGGCAATACTATATTCATAAGACCCCATTGTCCTAGGAAGAAATAACAGGGCACACCCAGAAAGATCCACTCCTAAGGTATGACACCGCCCTGCTGAGTTACCTACCACATGCGGTGGGCGGGGGGAGAACCCGCTAAACCCATAAATGGCCAACATCAGCAAATTAGGAATGGCAACGTATAGGTGCCCAGAACTGACTGGTTCTCGATTTTTGTCATTTAATCTAATGCTCACAGCGACACTCTGCACAGCTGTCGTTTTACGGATGAGGGAGGCCGGGATGCAGACATTACAACAGATAACGGTGAAGACTAATAATGAAAAATGCTTCCATAGCATTAACCTAAAAATGGAGGATATGGGGCACGGACTGAAACATCACGGAAACATACCTATCAGAACCCTGGGTGACACCATTTGAAAATATACAAAGTAACAGAATTTATTCCAGGTTGGTAGATTATATGGGATTAAAGTGCTTTGAAAGAAAGGCTTCTAATGTGTAGAGTCTATTATTTTCATTTATAAAAGCTGAGTCTGTCTCTTCCTCTGTTTAGAAAGAAAGCCTGAATAGCACCTGTATGTTACCTGCCTTCAGCAGGTGCAACGAATGGAGAATTTTTTTTTAATTTGGGTTTTTCTGTACTTTCCGATATGTTTTTTTCCCTCATCAAGTGTGTTTTGACTTTGAAATGAAGAGAAAGAAATTACAAGATGAAAGACATTCAGCCCAAGTTTCACTCCTATCCCAGCTCCATGATGGCCTTATCTAAATTGAAGGAACCAATTGTTGGAGAAACCAATTGTTTCATTTCTGGGAAAAGCCAGAGAACAAAAAAATCTCTTAGGACAATAATCTGCAAGCACGTCACAGATTTTTAAAGATAAAATGGTCTAGTAATAATATTTAGTATGCCAGTAATTGGTGCCATTTATCGAGTTCTGCCTGATGATGTAAGAAATGTCATCACGACCCTCCACATGGTGCCCAGTGCTCTGAGGTGTCAGAGAAACTCTCCTTATCCAGCTCCCAACAGCAGAGATGGGACTTGTACCCGTCCCCAACACCTGCCACCAAAGTCCGAGCCCTAACTCCCCAGGCTGTGTGCTCTCAGCCAAACATGTCCTGCTTATCTAGAACACTACGTGCTTGGCAAATACACAGGAACTAAAAGGTGAGATGATCCTATCTCATCAGATGCGAAAACCAGAGCAGAAATGATGGATGTCAACTCCTCCATGAATTTTCTGGGACAGCGGAAGAGAAACACAGAAATACAGAGTACAGAGTCACAAAGATGAATTCTTTCCTGCACTTAGTTCTTCTTCCAAAAACTCCGTTATTTATTGCTCCTTCATTCTAGAAAGATCATATACCCAGTATACGCTGAGCTAGACCCCGGAGGACACAGCTTGATGGAAACAGAGGGACAAAGCTAGCGTGTGAGGCTATCTTCTTCTCAGATTTTAAACATCTACCACAGAAACCAGGCTCGAGAGACTTGGGACAAATACTGCCCTGGTAAAAGAAAGAGGAACCTTCCTTCTGGGAAAATAAAAAGCACAGAAGTAAGATAGTTCCTTTATTGAATACTCACATAATATAAGATGGCAGAATCTGAAGAGAGAAAAAGAAATCAGTCACACCGTGGGGAGGGGATTATGTTTGTTCATAAATGCGGAGAGTGAAAGCCACCCTTTGTCACACGAGTCAGGCTTCTGGGGAACTGACTTCCAAGGGGAAAATTCTACACATTTAAAGAAAGGATGCAAAAAAAAAAAATGCACGAAGGATTTGATTGCATTATTGTTTCACAGAGCAAAGAAGGGTGGTTATGCCAAGGACCTAATGCCTTCTAAATATTTATGGGGTTGAGCACATGGAGGGTCACTGCAGCACAGACAGACTGACAGGGAGGAAAGACCCCAAGAGATAACCCTGTTTTGTTTTGTTTTTTTAATGTGGTGGAATTTGAGGGGATCCCTTCCCTTTGCTCTATTTTCCAGTTACTTCTGGTACTGCTGACACAGCAGAGTAATTTTCAAAAATACACTTTTCAGGTTAGCAAAGGAGAACTTCTGGCTGAATCCAACTTCCTCTTAGCAAAGATGGGCACAAGGGAAGGGAGAAAAGATCTCAACCTAGAGGGAAATGAAGCATGAGGCACCCAGTTTTTTCCAGTGGCGTTCCAAGAGCTATGAACTGAACTAGAATGTGCTGATGGAAATGCCATTCAACTCAGATGGTAAGACTTGGGGTCAAGTCCTATCATCCTGGCTGCTTAATGGCTGCGTGGTCTTGGCAAGGATTTATGTCTGAATCTTGTTGCCTCTTGTAAAAACAACAACAAAAAGACACATTAAAAAACTACTGTAAAATTCATGACACCGCCCCCCCCACCAAAAAAAAAAAAAAAAAAAAAGATGGGCACACAATGGGGGTTATTTGTAGGGAGCCGACCTCCTCCTGCCCCTTCCCTTCCCTACACTGAAGTCTCCTTCCTACTGCTCCTTCAGCCTTCAGTTCTGTGTATGTCCCACCTAGAAGGAGCCCCCCCACACCATTTATCAAAATTCTCCTCTGCTTCCAGGCTTGGTACAGATGCTACTCCCCAGGGAAGACTTGGGGGGCACTCTCTGTGGGCTCCCTTCTCCTTCTGTCTGGCCAGGACCATCCTCTTGTGAAGTGTCTGTCCCCATTCTTTCTGCCCAGTAGTGCTGCAGCCTGGGCCCTTCCTCCTCAGAGTCACATGGGCCTCGTACTGTGCCACACACACAGTGTACGCTCATTCAGAGTCACATGGGCCTAGCACTGCACCATGCACACAGTAGGTGCCCATTTAGAGTCACATGGGCCTAGCATTACACCATGCACACAGTAGGGGCTCAGTCTTATGGGCCTAGCACTGTGCCATGCACACTGTAGGTGCTCATTCAGAGTCACGTGGGCTTAGCTCTGTGCTATGCACACAGTGGCTACTCATTCAGAGTCACATGGGCCTAGCACTGTGCCATGCACACAGTAGGTGCTCATCCAGAGCTCCTTGCATTCAATTTGTTGAACTTCCAGAGCTTTCCTTGTGTCATTAAGGGGTTCCCCTATAATCTTGCTCATCGGCAGCATCCTTCAGGATGGGCACGGGGGGGCACCGACTTCTCCCAGTAAAAACGAAGGATGCCTTCAGGTCCTTCTGGATTTACTTTGCATGAATGGCTTCATTCTGGCCCGACAGCCTTGCCCCCACCCCGCCCGCCCACCTGCTCCTGCAGAGCTGCAGCAGGGTTCACATCAGGTCAAAATCTAGACTGTTTCAAGATAATACTCTGGGGCTTTCCAGTTCATGAAAGTATCCCAGGACTTAGTGAGACACGCTGTGGGAGGATGAGGCCCGGAGCACACGGAGCCCCGTAGAGGAGCAGGAGGGTGGAAAACCCAGGCCCCCCTCTCGTACCCAGCTGGGCAAGCATCTCTACATCACCCCCTTGTGCCTCCTGGAGGTCACGGCAGCACCTACCTGACGAGGATGCTTGTACAGCCCAATGAATGGACATATGGAAGCATGGAAAGTGCTAGAACACCACCTGACCCTTAGTGGGCTCTAGATCAATGCCAGCTCTCAATATCCTCATTTGAAATTGAGTGAAATGTGGCCTGTGTCTAAGAACTCGTGAAATCTCAGGGTCTATCTTACTCCTCAGGCATCTGAGGTCAATCATGTGAATTCAAATGGACAAGTTGGTCGTTTTCAGTATCTGCTCTACGGAACTCTGGGTCAGATGTGAGTCAGATCCAAGTGGTGGAAGAAAAGGGCTTGTCTCTAGCACCCTTGAGCTTGTGGGGGAGCAGAGGTATGGATGCACCCCAAATGTCTGGGCACCCCAAACTCCACATAGGGCGGTGTAAGCCAGTGGACACAGCCCGGCCCGTGCACACTGCCTCACACACAGCTGAAGCTCAATAAATAGGCATATAAAGGCTACGGGCCAACATGAGGGGCCTCGATTGTTTACTCTGACAGTGACCTTATCTAAAAACGCCGCTGAATAAGATCAGCCAAGTTCAAGTAAGGGGCTTTCGAGTTCATTTCGATTAATAGCTCTTCTTCCAAGTTTGTCTTAGTCCATCAGGGCTGCTCTAATGAAATACCACAGACTGGATGACTTGTAAAAAACAGAAACTTGTTTCTCCCTGTTCTGGAGGCGGGAAGTCTGAGATTGGGGTGTGAGCATGGCTGGGGAGAACCCGAGGCTGGGCAGCTGACCTCTCATTATATCCTTGCATGGCAGAAGGGACTAGGGGGCTCCGTGGGGTCTCTTCTGTGAGAATACTAGTCCTATCATCCTTGTGACTCAATCAAGGCCCAAAGGACCCAGCTCCTAATACCATCACCTTGGCGGTGAAGGTTTCAGGGGACACAAACATTCAGGCCATGGCAATGATCTTACTTAAAAGCATGAGAAATGCCCAATAATATTCCCATGTAAGAGGTAACCTTATAGTTAATATAGTTTTTGATCCTGGAGGCAGTGTTCAGAATTAACTGCTCAGTTAATCACTGTAAAATCCTTGTTAGGAAATTACTGTGATTAAAAAACAGAAACAAAAACAACCACAACAACAAAACCCAAAAACCGGGTGTAATCAAAAGCCTGACCAGCAAATTGATACTTTCTCCAGGGAAAGATGCTAGGATCCAATGCTCACTGTCCCTTCTTAGAGAAGAGAGTGGCCCAGGACAGGAGTCAGGGCACCCCCCAAAAAAGGGCATGCTAATAAATGGTGTATGTACAACTGAGGGGGCACATGGGAAAGATACAGTCAGATCCATTCCTCACTGAGAAACCAGGATGGTTCCACATGGATCAGACACATGAATGTAAAAAAATGAAACCACAGAAACAATAGAAGAAAACAGGTGAATTCCTTTTTAAGCTAGGAGGGTGTGACTCAAAACCCAATAGCAATGAAAAACTGATAAATCTGGCCACATGTTTAAAATAACAGTGTTATCAAGTATAATTCACACATCATAAAATCCAGGGATTCTATTTATGTGAAATGTCCAGAACAGGCAAATCTACTGAGGCAGAAAGTAATTCCTGGTTGTTAGCAGCTGGGGGAGGGACAGGTAGAGAGGGACCACTCCTGGGTACAGGGTCTCTTTTGGAGTGGTCAAAGTATTTTACCTTTAGGACTGATGACTGTTGCACGATTCTGGGAATATGCCAAAAACCATTGAACTGCACATCCGAAAATGGTGAATTTATGAGTGAATATTTTTTTGTACGTTGTCCCACTACCGTTTGTTGGAAAAATGATTATTTTCCATCTGAATTGTATTAGTGCCCTTATCAAAAATCATCTGACCGTAAATGCACGGGTTTATTTCTGGACTCTTAATTCTATTCCACTGATCAATATGTCTACCCTTATGCTAATACCACACTGCTTTGATTACTACAACTCTGTAGTACATTTTGGAATCAGGTGGTGTGAGTCCTCCAACTTTGTTCTTCTTTTTCAAGATTGTTTGGCTATCGAGTCTCTTGTGTTTCTACATGAATTTTAGGATCGGTTTGTCAATTTCCATGACTCTTTCAGCTGGGATTCTTATAGGGACTGCACATGCAGACCAATTTTGGAATTATGGCCATTTTTTTTTTTTTTTGGATTATGGCCATGTTAACATTACTAATTCTTCAATCCATGAACACAGGATGGTTTTTCCACTTATTTAGGCTTTCTGTAACTTCTTAAAAACCATGCATTATAGTTTTCAGTATATAAATCTTGTACTTCTGTTACATTTATTCTCAATTGTTTTACTCTTTTTTGCTGTTACTATAAATGTGTTTTAATTTCATTTTCAGACTGTTCATTGAAAGTATATGTAACTACAGGGGCGCCTGGGTGGCTGAGTTGTTAAGCGTCTGCCTTCGGCTCAGGTCATGATCCCAGAGTCCTGGGATTGAGCCCCACATCAGGCTCCTTGCTCGGCGGGAAGCCTGCTTCTCCCACTACCATTCCCTCTGCTTGTGTTCCCTCTCTCACTGTGTTTCTCTCTGTCAAATAAATAAAATCTTAAAAAAAAAAAAAGTATATGTAACTACAATTGATTTTTACATTTTGAGCCTGTATCTTGAAAACTTGCTGAAATGACTTATTAGTTCTAAGTTTTTGTAGATTCCCTAGATTCCCTAGGAGGTTCTATAGAAAATATTACATCGTCTCCAAATAGAGATAGTTCTACTTTTCTCTTTACAATCTGGATGCCTTCTATTCCTTTTTCTTGTTTCATTATGCTGGTTAGACAGTCAAGTATAATGTTTATTGAATTTGTGACACTGGAGATTGTAATTTTGTTCCTGGTGTGAGAGAGAAAGCATTCAGTCTTTTAAAATTAAACATTATGTTAGTTGTGGATTTTTAATAGATGTCCCTTACCAGGTTAAGGAAGTTCCTTTCTATTACTGGTTTACTGAAATTGTTGGATATTGTCAAATGTTTTTTCTGTGTCAAGACGATCATGTGGGGTTTTTTTTCCCTCCTTTTTTCTGTTACTATGATATATTATATTCACTGATATTAAACCAAGCTTGCAATCCTTGGATAAATCCTAATTAGTTATGTTATATAATCCTTTTTATATATTACTGAATTTGGTTTGCTAATATTTTGCTGAGGATTTGCCTCTGTATTCATAAGAGATATTGGTCTGTAGCTTTCTTGTGGTATCTTTGGTTTTGGTTTCAGGGTAATTCTGGGCTCATAGATTGGACTGGGAAGTGTTGCCTCCTCTCCTATTTTTTGGAAGAGTTTGTGAGGTTGATATTAATTCTTTAAATGTTTGGTAAAATTCACCAGTGAAACTATCTGGGCCTGGCTTTTCTTTTGGGGAGTTTTGGGATTACTAATTCAATGTAGCTACTTATTATAATTCTGTTCAGATTTTCCATTCCTTTTTGAGCCAGTTTAGATGGTTTGTGTCTTTCTAGGAATTTATCCCTTTCATTTAGGTTACTGAATTTGTTGGTGTACAAATGTGTGTGGTATTCTATCATAATTCTTTTTATTTTTGTACAGTTGGTAGTGATGTCCCTTTTTCATTCCTGATCTTAGTAATTTCAGCCTTGTCTCTTACTTTTCCTAGTCAGTTTAAGAGAAAGTTTGCCAATATTGTTGAGTTTTTTAGAAACCAACTTTTGGGCTCACTGATTTTGTCTATTGTTTGTCTAGTCTCTGTTTCATTTAGTTCTGCTCTAATCTTTGTTCTTCCTTCTGCTTGCTTTGAGTTTAGTCTGTCTTTTTCTAGTTTCTTAAGATGGAAGGTTAGGTTATTGATTTGAGAGCTTCCTTTTTAAATATAGATGATCATAGCCAGAAATTTCCTTCTAAGCACTACTTTAGCTGCATTCCCTAAATTTTAGTATGTTGTGATTTTGTTTTCATTCACCTTGAAATATGCTCTAATTTCTCTTGTGATTTCTTCTTTAACCTGATTACTTACCAGCATGTTGTTTAATTTCCACATATTTGTGAATTTCCCAAATTTCTTTCTATTATTGATTTCTAATTTCATTTCATTGTGATCAGAGAAGCTATGTGGTAGGATTTCAATCCTTATAAATTTGTCGAGGCTTGTTTAAAATTTAAATAAGTAAGGAAAACCCCCCACAAAAGTCTGTGTGCCCCACAACAGGGTAACAAGACAAATGGCAAATAGGAAAAAAAATTACAACTTATATCATAGGCAAAGGGTTAATATGATGAAACATACATCCGTAAGTAACGATGGCCAGGACAGAACCTGTAAGGAGGTGTCGCCCCTTCCAACCCCCCATCCCAGGCAGAGTCTGAGTACACCTTCCCTCCAGACACACACGCACACCAGGACAAGCTGGCTTTGGGGAAAACACCTGGGGATCTCTTGAGAGAATGAGACTAGAGATGGAGGACAGAGACGATATTCTGCGAACTTCTGAGGAAGATCTGAGTGAAGGCGTTCTGAGGTTGGCTGCGCACTTTAAGTGGAATTCCCCACAGATGCCTTGTCAAGAGACTTTAGGAAAGATTGAAGCTGCTCTGTGATTTGAAGATTCCAGGCTGGAGTTTCCTGGGAATACATCACTGTATTATGATGACAGAGGCCACGAAGTGGCTCAGATTCCCCTGAATCTCACATAAATATTCATTTATCTTCCACTTCTTTATTTTTTTTAAGATTTTATTTATTTGTTTGTTTGTTTGTTTGTTTGAAAGAGAGAGAGAACATGAGCACACATGCAGGAGGAGGGGCAGAGGGAGAGAATCTCAAGCAGGCTGCATGCCCAGCATGGAGCCCGACGTGGGGCTCGATCTCACAACTCAGATCACAACCTAAGACAAAGTCAAGAGTCAAATGCTTTACCCAGGAGCCCCTTCCATTTCTTTTTTTAAACAAAGAGATTATACCA
Source organism: Procyon lotor (assembly GCA_028646535.1). Classification (NCBI taxonomy): domain Eukaryota; kingdom Metazoa; phylum Chordata; class Mammalia; order Carnivora; family Procyonidae; genus Procyon; species Procyon lotor. The sequence continues at coordinate 14,081,499 of CM053609.1, read as the reverse complement.
CGATACTGTTCTGTGACTTGCTTTTCCCCCTTTAAAGTTTTCTGGATCTGCCCATGGAGACCCAGACATTTTATTTTATGGTAGTTCTTTGTCCTCACCAATGGACTAATGGACCAAATGGTCACTAATGGACCTAAGAGGCATTTCTGTTTTTTTTGTAATTCCCATTCATGCTGTGCTGAACATCCCATGTGTGCATTTCTGTTCACCTGTGAACTGTATCTTCAGGTTAATTCAGAGCAGTGGGAGAAGAAGAGGCTATATTGAGCCTTACTTTTTATAAAGACAGCCAATTTACTTTCCCAAAAGTTGTACCAATTATAGCCTTACCTACTTATCAACTCAAGATTAGTTAAAAATATGAACAATGGAAGAAAAATTATGTCCTTGCTTATATTAAATAATATCAAACTTTCTGATTTTTCCCAATTTTAAAAGCAAAATAACATATCTCATGGGTGGCTCTGGTTTGCATTTCTTTCCATATGAATGACATTCAGCATATGTTCAGAGGTGGACCGACCATTTCGATCTTTTTCAACGAACAAAACTCTCTACTTTTATTTCGTGGTTCATTTGGAAATTGGACTGTTCCTTTTCCCATTGATCGGCAAGTGCTCTTTGTGATGTTGAAACTAGTTTTTACCTGCTTGTTGTTTGTCCTTTGAGGAGGATTCTCTGCTGTACAGTGCCAACTGCTATGAAATCACTTTTATTAATCTTCTCTATATTAACTAGGTTTGTGTTGTGATGATAGCTTTTATGTACAAATGTGTGAAAGAGGCGAGGTACAGACCAGTGGCTGTGATCAGCTACATTTTGTGTAAAGGAGAGAGAAATAAGAATCTGTTTTGCTTGTGTACATACATACAAAGCAATTCTGGAATGACCTAAGACTCTAAGAATTGTAGATTGATACTTAGGGTTTTGAAACCGTGTGATCCACAAACAGCTGAAGTTTTTGAATCTTGGCAAGGGGAAAAAAATGAGGTCATTTGCTCTTCCTTTTCCTCTGCATATCTTCAGGCAGAGATCCACACCCTCAAGTTCAAACAACAAAAATTGACTCCAGCTGATTCGCCTCAATCCTGAGACCGCCATCTGCCTTCCAAATCCAAGGGCAAGCAGACACGAAGGAAGCAAAAAGGTGGGATCCGAAATCCTCCCATCTCTCAGAGTTCTAAGTCGATGCACTTGTTTTGTGGATTTGAGGGGAGCCCCACGTGTGATCAGGGGAATGACAACGTGGCCTCTGAGCAATTAAAACCCAAAATCAGGGACGGTACCAGATGATGCTTAATAGAAGTCAATGTGTGCAGCCTCTTCCCTGTTACCCTAAGATAGAAACGCGGAGAACAGCGTCAGTCTGAACAAGAGCCGACATTCCAGGGAGCTGTGCTCCTCCTCAGGGGCTGGGTTTCTAGTGTGGGGCTGGGGTGCATTCTGCTGCTCTGTGGTTGTAGCCTTCGAGGCCTCTTTTCCTATAAGGCAATGTCCACGCGCGCAGTACAAGCTTTCCTCCGCGTAGTACTAACACGGGCTGCCTGACAATAGGGCTCTTTGTTTTTATGAGCGACATCCTGATTATTAAAGCGAGGAGCACCAAGATCCTCTGTGACCGCAAACATCCCAAGAATGCCTGGGCTCCACTACCATGGCCCCTGGCCCACCGAAACCTGCCTTCCACCCCCGCCCCCCACCCAGCACCATTCCTCCGTGACCCGTGTCCCAGGCATTCCCTCTGGACGGGGAGGCTGAACGCCGAAGATACTCAAGAATATTCGAACTTCCAGCCTTCCTAAGAGGGCCTGTCTCTTTCATAAGAAATTTGCATTTTGCTAATTTGGCCAAGAGGGGGAAAAAAAATCACTCTGAACATGAAGGAAGGAAAGATTTTGACTTTAATGAAAATGTTTTGGACTTAAAACTTTAATCAGCATACTTTTAATTCAATTAAGTTTTAATTAAAGTGATTCTATTTTGAGGATTGGATTCCCGCTCTGCTGCTTTTTAGTTCTGCCTACATTTGAATATGAGGCCCAGCCCCATTTTCAATCCCATGTCTTCGAATAAAATCAAAGACACCTCCGTTTTTAAGAACTCCCATCTTAATCTGTAGTGTTATTTATCATTTTCCCTGGCAGAAATCCAGTCCAGGGGAGGCTAGAGAACTTGCCCCACAGGGAAAGAGAATGAAATGAACACAAACTGAGGGGCTATGGATCACACAAGCAGGGGATCACACCAGTACGGTGTCAAGCATTCTGCGAACACATTCTAACAATGCCTGTGTTACAGAGAAGGACCAGGCTGTAGAAGGACCAGGGTTTGTTTGTTTGTTTTAAGATTTTATTTATTTATTTGAGAGAGAGCAAAAGAGAGAGTGAACACAAGCAGGGGAGGGGCAGAAGAGGGAGAAGCAGACTCCCCAGTGAGCAAGGAGTCAGACGTGGGGCTTGATCCCAGGACCCCAAGATCATGACCTAAGTCAAAGGCAGACCTATAATCGACCGAGCTACCCAGGCGCCCCAGCAACTAGATTGAACCCGGCTCCTTCTGACTTCAAAGCCCACATTCTTGCCATTGTCACCCACTTTCCCCTACAAACTACACACCTCAGTGATATCAAGATCTTAGAAGATGGAATTAAGACAGCAGACTGAACCCTGATATAGTCATCACCTCCTGCCCCAAATCCTTGGAAATATTATTAAAAAAAAAAAAATTACCTGGAGCATCTGGGTGGCTCAGTCCGTTAAGCATCTGACTCTTGATTTCACCTCAGGTCATGATCTCAGGGTCATGAGATCGAGCTCCATGCCGGGCTCTGGGTTCAGTGGGAGTCTGCTTGGGGTTCTCTCTCCCTTTGCCCCTTCCCCCCACCCCCCGGCTTGTGCTCTCTCTCTCTCTCAGATAAATAAATAAATAATAAAAAAACCATATTAGCACAGGAAAACAAAAAGGACACCTGAGAGGATAGGAAATCATGGTGCACCAGGTGGAGAAGGTTTGAGTGGTGCTTGGAGACTGTCTGGAGCACAGAGGAAGCGGGAGGGCCACCAAGGTCGCCAGCAGGGGACTGCAGGGAGGGGAAACCACAGTGAGCCCCAGTCCAGCTTTTGCCAGGCAGTGGGGCAGGGGGCAGGGGGAAAAGTTCTGCCTCTTCTGTGCCAGATGGGAAGTGTGGCACTTTCGGTGGTGACACCCAGGAGGCTCATGAAGCCCCGCCCCTCACCACCAAGAAGACATACTCCAGGCACACTCCTGGGGCAGCCACCAAAGTCTCTCTGCCCTCTGTAGGCTGAGGTGACTGATGCCACATTCACAGACAGCCAGGGGGAATCCCAGCCCCAGAGATCAGCATCCAACTCCACACCCACACACATTTGAGGAAGATGAACATCATAAGGAGAAGCACTCGGTTTCACCTACCAAGCTCACAAGTGGACAACAGATTAGCAGGAAGAGACCTCCCTACCTCCCATTCCCAAACACAGGAAGTAAAGTCAAATTAAGTGCTCTGCTTATAGCTGAGGACTCAGTACCATTGGAAGCACATGGGCCCTGGAGCAGGAGAAGGTAGGCGCATATCTCCCCTCTCAGTCCTCCTTGGGCCTGAGTGTCTCCAAGGGGAAGGGAGCAGCTGACAGCAACATTTGCACAGGCAGGGTCTTGCCAGGTCTGAGGGCTGGCATGCTTTCTGTACCCTTACATCACTGCTCAGGGTCGGGGGCGGGAAACTCCACAAATAACCTGGTCACTGAGATAAGGGAATGTGGGCCAACTCTGGACTCTCCTAGTCCCCGATAAAATAGCCGCCACCCTCATCCACGAGGAAAGGACGAGGCAATGCCTGAGCTTCTCCAAGCAGCATCTTGGGCTCTGGCTTTTCAGCCTCTCAAGGACCCATCTCCACCCAGAACGCTTAACTGCCAGGACCACCCAGGCATCCTTGTGCCCATCACATGTTTCTGTCACTCTTTTGTCTGAATCCGGTGTTAGGGTCCCTGTGTCCACCCAGAATTCATAAAGCAAGAATGAGACCTCAGAATGAATATGAATGATGACTTGGAGAGATATAGGAGGACTTAGCATTCATAAACAAGGCTCAGAAATGAAAACTAAAAGGGTTGCACAGGAAAGCACATTACGTGGATGGCAGAGCGTAAGGGACAGGGCTGGAGAACATCTCAGTCACGTGCAAGGGCAAGCGGAAGGTGCAGCATCCAGACGCAAAGAGAAGAGACAAAAAATTAAGAGACATGGAAGACGACACTCAAAGCTTTCTAAAACATTGTTGGGTAATTCCAATTCCAGAACTATCTCCTCAAATAAATAAGAAAAATACTCGAGATGATAAAGGATCAGTTCCCCAAAGTGCGAGGATACTGCTCAAGAAGTTGGAAAGGGAAGGTGAGAAAACAAGAGAAAAGAAACAGAAAATCGGATATTATATAAAGAGAAAGCAAAGAAATTAAAAAAAAAAAAAAAAAAAAAAAACAAACAAGACCCAGAACTGATTCTTTCAAAAGACTCATGAAACAATCTCACTGGTAGATTGATCAACGAAAGATAAGAGGGAAGGTGGGGTGGGGGGGAGGGGAGAGAGAACAATGGTGCCTTCAATGAGAAGGGAGACAAAACTATACAGTAGGGAATTAAGTCATGAGACCACCAGAGGAAAAGGGCCTCTGGTGATGGCAGATTGATTCTGATGGCAGAAATGGTGGATGGCAGGAATTAGACAACAAGTACCAAGCCTGGAACATCTTGTCACATCAGAAAGCAAGGAGAGCATCAAAGACTCCTGGGGTCATGTCCAAAGACAGAGGAACCAACCCAAAGAAGCTTCTACTGGCCAAAGATGAGTAGTTTTAGCATCAAAAATCAAGTCAGTTAAAATCCATGAGCTAATAATGATACTAAGAAAAAAGACCCCTCACCGGTGACCTTCGAAAGATACTAGGGAATCGACTCATTTTCAGAAAAAGGAATAAATACATAAAGGGAAAGAATCATCCATTCAGGCTGACTTTCCCCCCAAAACTGTAACTCGAGTTACCACAGAGGTGATGGGAGAAAGCCCTTCAGAGACAGATCGCAGCCAACAGATGAAGAAGGAATGAGACTCAAAATAGCACCACTTCGCAAGCCCGAATGAAATAGCTGGTCAAAGCGACGACTGATGACTAATAAAACATTAGGACCTTTGTAGCTGGTGATCAGGTTAACAACATCGGAAATCACTGAAAAGATCCCCCACCAAAGAGGGACCATTAGACATCATTTGACTCCCACCATGGATGAAACAGGAAGTACGAAACACCAACTGCCGAGCGTTCACGCCAAAGCATCTTACGGAATCTCACCAAGCCTCTGGATCTCTGGAAACACAGACGGGAATGTGTTAAGCTACACACACCAGATGCAGTCACCCAAATCCAGACTGGGACACGGGCCAGTGTGGTTTTATCAACAACTGGCTCGAAAGGAAAAAGTAAAGGAGGGAGACGGGGAGAAATGAAGAACCGTATCACCGGGCAGGACACAGGGACCCTAACACCGGATTCAGACAAAAGAGTGACAGAAACATGTGATGGGCACAAGGATGCCTGGGTGGTCCTGGCAGTTAAGCGTGTGACTCAGCTCAGGAGATGATCTCGGGATCCTGGGATCAGGCCCTGCGTGGGGCTCCTCCTGCTCGGCGGGGATACTGCTTGTCCCTTCCCCTCTCTCTCCGCCCCTCCCCATGCTTGTGTTCTTGCTCTCTCTCAAATAAATAAATAAAGTAAAATTATGGGCACATTATGGGCACAATCAAGGGCATCTGAACCCTGACTAGATATCTGATGTGACTAACGAAATGTTTTTATTTTTTAAAAAATGTATGTGAAATATACTGTGAATTTTTTTTAATCTTTTCAACATGGAATTGGGTTCTTTTTTTTTAAGGGTTTTATTTATTTATTTGACAGAGAGAGAGAGATCACAAGTAGGCAGAGAGGCAGGCAGAGAGAGAGGGGGGAAGCAGGCTCCCTGCTGAGCAGAGAGTATGATTCGATGCGGGGCTCATCCCAGGACCCTGAGATCATGACCTGGGCCGAAGGTAGAGGCTTTAACCCACTTAGCCACCCAGGCGCCCCTAGAATTGGGTTCTAAAATCATCTTGAAAGAGAGAGACCGGGATAGGAACAGAATAAGAGTTAGCTGTGGTGATGATTATGGAAGTTGGAGCAACGGACACACAGAGATCTGTGACAGCACTTTCTCTACTTTTGTAATATGTTCAAAAATTTTCAAAATAGGGGCACCTGGGTGCCTCAGTTGGTTTGGACGTCTGCCTTCAGTCCACGCCATGAATCGGAGTCCTGGGATCAAGCCCCACAGAGGGCTCCCTGCTCAGTGGGGAGTTTGCTTCTCCCTCTGCCCCTCCCCCCAGCTTATGCTCTCTCACTCGCACTCTCTGTCTTTTTCTCTCTCTCAAATAAATAAGTAAAATCTTTTAAAGAAAAGTTTTCGTAATATAGAAAATGAAAAATAACTAAGCTAAAAACATAACATTTCAAAATTCTGCCTAAGCTAAAGATTTATGAAAAGAAAAACAGCTGTTTTAAATCTAGGCCAAAAAACTGTGGTTTCTGAGGAGGGAAAAAAACCAAAACAAGACGAGGTACTTTTTTCTCTGACTTTTTGGGAAAGGAACTGAGAGACTGGGGCCCAGGATGGGAGGGAGTACTTTTCGTGATATTCCCTTTTGTACTTCTGAATTTTGTATCAAGTATATGATTTACCTGTGACAAATGAATAACTAAAAAATATGTTTTAAATCCCAAAGCCGCTATGAACCTTTTGCTAATACACTTGAAAATCTTGATTAAATGGATGCCTATCTAGAAAAATGTGTCGCCAAACTTAACTCGAGATGAAACAAAACATTCAAATAAGCATACAATCTTTAAAGAACTGGAAACGATGGTAAAACATTGACCCATAAAAAAAGTACCAGGTCTCAAAAGTTTTATGGGCAAAAGGTTTTATCCAGCTTCTTGGAAAATACAGCCCTTATCCTGGGCAGACTTAATGTGGGTTGAAAAAGCAAGTTACGACAAGAGTGGCTCAGTAGGAAAATACATATTTTAAATATTTAAACTGTTCAGAAAGGAGCAGGATTGCCGAAACGTGAGTTTGGATGTCAACTGCTCCCCCGCCCCGCCCCCACCCCGCACATGGGGGTAGTGAGCCAGCAGAGGGGTGCCCCCCTCTCTCTTAGGTGAAGGGTTGGCACCCAAGCTCAGTTTCCCCTCAGTTTTCCTCAGTCCAGTGGCTGAGGGACTGTGGCATCCCCGTGACTCCAAGATGTCCTCTGTTCACAGCCAGCATGCACACCATTGACAGGCTTGTCTTCTGAGAGGGCAAGTCCATGCTAGACCCTTGTTGGGACCCAAACCCACCTCTCTGAAGCCTTGACATGTCTCCCTAAAAGACGATCAGAGGCTGGGGACCTCACGCCATCCAACTCAAAGAGCCTGGCTTTGGGATTACCTTTTCCTCCGTGAAGCCTCTTCCTTAACCCAGGCAGGCTATGTTACGGAATTTATGCTGACCCAGCCCCGAGGGGACCCCCCCTGGCAGGACAGAAGTCATATTTAGGGACTCCCATATATTTAGCAATGGTATAAATTAGGGAGAAGGGTTCGAAGTATCTTCAAAATGCTCTTGACCTGGGCGGTACCCTTGGTTACCTTTGGGGGCTGATGGAGGGCAGTGATCAGGGAGAGGTCCAAAAGGGGCTCTAACTACACCTGTCATGTTTTACATCTGAGTCCCCTTTCTTTTCCTCCTCGTCAGTAATCCATTACCAAGTTCTGTGGTATATTAAAGAGAGCCACAACTTTTAGCTTTCCCTCCCTTTACGAGGCCTCATCTCTCCTGTCCTATCTGGATTCTGGACTGGCCTTTTCACCTGTTTTGACCAACAGGGGGCAGCAGAGGTGACGAAGAGAGAGGGCCCCGCCCGCCCGAGCTGCAAGAAGGCCCTGGGAGCTTCTGCTTCTAAATTCCCCCCAATCCACCTGCTACGCTGGAAGGAAAGGGGGGGGGGGAGCAGGTGTTTGATGACGAGAAACCATGTGGCGGGGGGAAGGCACGTGGAGGAGCGCTGAGGGGGTCAGAAGGGCCAGAGATGGAAGAAGGGCCACCCCGAGGTGCCGGGCCGCTTCCTGGCCCACAGAATCCCAGGGGAGTCATACATTGTTGCTTTGAGGCAGCCGGTTATGGGGTGATTTGCTACGAAACAATGAATACCTCAATGAGTCATGAGGGTTTTTGCTTCAGATCTCAGGTCCTTCCTCTTCTTCCTGCTCCTGCCCCACCTACCTGGGCCACGTCCCCAAGAGCCTATGAGCTCCTAAATCCCACCCCTCATCACTCCTCTGACTGCTTCAGTTACTCTCAGAATAAGACCTGAACCCCTTCCTTGGCCTGCCATAGAGGCCCCCCCCCTGCCCAGCCCCACCCAAAACTTCTAGCACTCTGCTCCCCCCACACAGGCGATCTTGGGGCTGCACAAACAAATGCCATTGCTCTTGCCCTGGGCAGTACCCTTGACCAGGAGAGCCCTTCCCCAGCCTTTTACAGGACTGACTCCCTCCTTCCGTTCACCTAATTCTGCTTCAATAATGCCACCTCTCCCTAGATGCCTCCCCTGACCTCTGAGCTAAAAGAGTGCCCTCGGCCCCCTAGGCCCAATCCCTGCACACTGGTTGACTTCCTTGGTGGCCCCCTTCCCACTCCTGGCAGTGGCGCACACAGTTTATTTCTTGGGTCTCCCCCTGGAATGTAAGTATCACAGGGACACTTCCTGGCTTTCCCAGGGCTCGCTCTGTGGAAGGCTCAGATACAACGTGGAGTGAAGGGGCCCAGGAAGGAGAGCCGGGCACATCATCTTATCTAGTTTTTCAGGATATTTTTTTTAAAAAGTCTCTTTTTCCCAGTCTCCCCGTGGCTCCCTCCTTCTGGTCAACCGAGCAGACCTGAAATTCAAAGTCCCCTCCTCACAGAGGTCTTGCCCAATAACAATGAAAGTTAGTTCCCTAGTCCCTCCGGAGCCCCTCCTCTTGAAGTAATGTTCTCCTTGTCCAGCAGCACTCCCTGATTTTTTCCTGTTCTTTGCTGTCCATTCTTCCCGATGGAATTACAGGCCCTATGACAGCAGAGGCCACACTCTGCTGTGTCCTAAGAACCTAGAACAGTGTCCAATACAAAGGAATGCTTGATGACTGTTGACAAAATCATGCTGAATGAATAAAACAAAGTGAGGCCGTAGAAGAAATGCAGAGAACGTAGGGCATTAAAAAGAACTCCCATAATAAGTGACAATGGAAATATACTCTCCTAGCAGCATTTTCACTGGCTTCTCTTGGCATCCTGGGAAGTTGCTTCCTGGGTCATTTATACATGTGCTCTGCCTATCAAGTTAACTGACTGCAAATTTCCTTAATAACGCTCTGAACCATGTAATTATTGGTCTATCTGGAATTCACTGTAAAAATATTGATCTGACATAAGCAATCAATTTTATTTAAGATTTTATTTTATTTATTTGACAGAGAGAGACACAGTGAAAGAGGGAACACAGGCAGGGGAATTGGGAGAGGGAGAAACAGGCCTCCTGCCGAGCAGGGAACCCCAATGTGGAGCTCCATCCCAGGACCCCGGGATGATGACCTGAGCCAAAGGCAGACACTTAATGACTGAGCCACTCAGGTGCCCCAAGCAATCAATTTAAAAATTAACTGAGAAGGTAATAAGTCTGATATTAAAAAAATAGGATAAATGCCCATTAGGATCCTCAGGAATTCCAAAGGTCACCTCAGATGTTAACACAGGAACAGAAGGCTTGGAAAGAAACAACAAAGAAAACGAAAGAGCATTCTGGAAATCACGGATGAATGCTGACAAGAAACATTCAGGAGAGGAGACAGAAGATGAGTCAAGAACATCTCTCAAATTTTCAGAAGCAGCAGCATCACAAAATCTGGGAGGAAAGGTGAGTAACATGTGTCATTTCTATAAGGAGTTCTAAAAAAACAAATAAAACCAAACCCAAAAAAAAAAAGCAGAGGAGGAAGATATTATCAAAGCAAATACAAGGAATTTGTCCAGGCCTAAACAGGTGCCCTAACCAGTGCCAAGCAGTAGGAATGAAAAAGGACCCTCACCCAGGTCTTGTGTTACAAAGACCAGGATTTCAGAAGACCAAGCATACAGGGAAAATTCTAGAAGCTTCCAGAGAGGAGGGAGGGGGAAAAAACACCCAAAGGTCACCCACAAAGCAGAGGGAATCAAACCACATTAGAGGACAACAGAGTGGACTCTTTCAGGTTCTGAAGGCAGAGAATTTCCAAGGGGGACCCTAGGGAGGGCAAAATGAAGATGCTTTCGGGAACGCCCAGTCTCTTCTGTGTGCCTGCATAAGCCCCGGGGTAGGCGTTTTCTTGATGATGTGCTTCCAATAAAAGAGGGGCCAAAGACCTCTGAGTACGAGCCAGAAATGGGAGATGGAGGTAAAAAGAAGAGAAGGGGTGCTCACCCCCAGACCCCTACAGGACAAGGGTGACACCGAGTCCCCAGGCTAAGTCACCGTGATGGGAACACAAGACCACGAATGCGACCCACAGATGAATCGACACTGGGAGAATTCAGCACGGATGGAGCAGCTGAGAGACATGGCCAAAAGGGAAGGAAATCGTTCATCATGGCAGGCAGGCCACAGACACTGGCTCGGCCAATGGAGCAGATGTGCAGGCACATATACTCCACGAAGAGAAACGGTAATGACCTGAAGAACTAGACTCAGACACAGGAAATAGAGACCCTTTGGGAGTTGACACGGGCGCTTTGCCTTAGAGCTGGCTTTAGGTCCCTTGCTTCTTTAACTAGGAGGGTGTATTACTTTGATAACATTTCCTGTGCTTATTCTTGGGTCCTGCAATCATGCTGGGTCACAGGCAGTGATAATCGACTCTTACGATAATAAGCAAAACGGAGAAATCATCTAGAGGCACTTGAACGGAAGGCTGATTGGATAAACACTCTTCTAGTCACGCTATCGAATCTGGGGCACGCGAAAAAGCCTCCAAGACAACTCAAGGGGAAAAAAGTTGTATAGTGTATGTACAGTTGACTATCACGCAAGTAAAACCAGAAACACACATGAGAACTGTGTGTGTGTGTGTGTGTGTGTGTGTGTGTGCGCGCGCACACGGGGCATGGGCACAAGTACGGGGAGAGGATGGGAAGGAAACACGCTCAGCTACCAGTGATCACTTGGAAAGGACAGGAAGGAGCCAAAGATTACAGTGGCTTTCTCTGTATCACGTGAAGGTTCTATGAGGATGTGTATAATTATCTCAAAGTCTCTGATAAATTCAAGATGCCAAGACTAAGTTATTTTGGGTCTTGGTTCTCTAGAAATGACCAGGTAGGCAATTTTAAGCCACAAATTGCCTGGTGATGTGCCTGGCCATTGGGTGCTGGGTGGGGGGCAGATGGGATCAAAGCTGCTAAGCACGACCCTAAAAAGAATGGGCAAAATGAAGTATAATCCTAAGAAGTTGTTTACAGTTGAAAATATCACTTTCAACTAACATGTGATTTCTTCTCTAACATCAAGGTTATGGACTTAGGACCTGAGATCCATGTTTCTGGTGGGAATTTTTTGGGTTTTTTTTTGTTTTTGTCTTTTCCTCTTTTCTTCTTCATGACAAATGTCAATAAACAACAAGAGGTCTATGTAGAATCTGGACAAACTGAACCCAGGGGGAGGCCAGACTGGTGAAGGACGTCGAAGGAATATTGGAAGTGCCCTATTTTCATTCATCAGAGTTCCTGGAAATGTGTGTGAAAAGTCTATGCTAAAGTTTGGGTTTATAGGCTATTGCTGAGGAGGGGTCCATTCCCAGAGGACTCAAGAATTTCATAAAAATCCCTAAATGCGGCTGCTTCAAGGTCTGACTCATGGGGACCAGGAAATTGGATAGATGGAAGAAAATCCTTGTTCTTCTGCCCCGGGAGCTGGGGATGTCTACACAGACACCTTCCTACTCACAGATGTCTCCATGGGGGCCCGAGGGCAGGGCTGGAAAGAAAAACTCCTCTCCTGGCCACTGAATGCATGCCGGGTGGGCCCTCGCTGCTCCCCAGCAAGCACAGAGGCTGTCTGGTGGGACTGCCCTGCCCTGGCCAATGTGGGGCAGGGGGAGGCCGTCGGGCAGGGCTGAGGGCCTGGGTGGGCTTCAGGCTCCTGCCCCCTAGAATAGATGCTTCCAAGAGCCCACCTTCGGCAAGGTGGAGGCAGTGGTGGGTGGGTGGGAGGGGAGGCAGCTCTTTCCATGGGCCCAGGTGGCCATGGCCTAATGGCTCCACAGACTAAGGAGCCAAAAAAAAAAAAAAAAAAAAGCGCTCTGTGATAACCAACTAGAAGCCTGCTTGCTCTTGAAGGCAGTGGGTGGTTTACTCAGCCGGAAAAGGAATCCACAGGGAGGGAGGGCAAGGCATCTGCTTCTAGTTATTTCGGGGGGGGTGGTGGTGGTGGTGGTTAAGGGATTCTTATCAGCCCAGGTGGGTGAAGCTAGATGCTGGGAAGGCAGGTCTGGTCTTGCAGCATAAACTTCCTAACAGAGTTGCCCACCGACAAGCTGGCGTTATTTGAGAGGGAGTAAGTTCCCCGTCACTAGAAGAAAGCAAGTACATTCTGGAGAAATAATCAGAAGATCTAAGCCTCAGATTAAGGCTAACATTAAAGGCCCCATTGAACCCAGAGCTTCTGCAGGTGGGCAGAACTCTGGGCATGAGGCACAGCTGTGCTAACCACGGGCCTCATGGATGGATGCCCATGGCCTTTTCTCCCACCCCTGAGGCCACCGCTGGGCCTCAGTAAGGGCCACTTCCCTCAGTAAGGGATTCCTTACTGGGTGCTAGGTACTAGGTACTGACCCCACAAGGCCCAGTGCTGCTTCTGAGGCTAGGCTAAGGGTGGGGCCGCCCTCAGGACCACAGTGTCCTTCCAAGCAAAGCCCTATCCACCCTCCTCGCTCCTAGAGTGTGAACGCAGCCCAGGGGGACACAGGCTCCGGGAACCGGCTAAAGATATGGGCTGGCAGTTCTGCTGGGAGAGGACCCCATCAATGCAGACAGGCCCCCTGTCCCCGTTAGGATTTCTTACAGCTGTCCTCCAAGAAAGCACAACCCCCCCCAACCCCCACCAGGGGCACTTCCTATTTCAGCCTCTTTCCTAGTTCTCTTTCTGGAAAGCCTGACTTGAGTCAACCACCTGGCTCTTGGGAAGTCATTTTTAACACAGATTTGAAAAAGCCAAAAGAAAAAGGGAAGGACACTGAAAGTCGCTGTGTAAAAACCTGGGGTTCGAAGACCTTCTGGAATGTTCCTTGTCCTCTTCTGGTCCATGCTGGTTCAGGGGAGGACGGTGCTCTGAGAGGCAGGCAGCTGAAGTCAGGGCTGCTCGCAGAGCGGTGGGGTACCTGGGCCACCCTTCAGGACGTGACGTCCCCCCTCACCCTCCAGAAGAGTCTCGCCAAGAGTCCTTGTCCTGAATTATCTAGAAGTTTGTTCACCTCTCCACTTGCTAGGGAGCCTCACCTCAGGTGGTAGGACAGGTTTTTCCACTCTGAGGAGTGTCAGGCCCCGAAGAATGTGTTGTGACGTGTTTGTTCACATGGATTGCCCCGCAGCCCCGGCCCCCTATCTCCCTGACCCTTGTTCTATCAACTCACACTCCCCGCTCTTCCAGGCTTTCTAAATGTGCCTCTTGCACCACAGGCCCACTGACTGCTGACCGTGCCAATAAGGCTGCAACGTGCCTTCCTGGAGCACACTGGTGTCGCACAAACACAGGAGGCACACCCAGACCCCCCTGGCCCCACCCAGCAACTGAAGAAATACTCGCACCTCCGTGGGCTTTGGAAGGGCTAGCCATTCTAAGCAGGCACAAGGCGACTTCTACAGTCAAAACAGGTGTGGGCGCGAGAAACACACCTAGGACCCATCGCTACGCAAACAAAATGCCATCACCCCAAACCCCGAAGTAAAACGCAAGTTCTTCCCCGATTTTCATTAATGTTCGGATCTTTTTCTAAATCGTTTGGAAGCCTAATAATAACTTCATCATCAATCCTAATGCATGTTGTCTTCTAAGCATTTTTTAAAAAGAGGGAGCTTCTAAAAGAGAGAGAGCAGCTCCTATATGGACTATAATTTGAGTCTTATCTGTTTGCTGGGAGGTGGGTGTATGATAAGCTTCCCGGGGTGGGGGGGGGAGAGGTAGATGGATTGGGGGGGTTGGTGGCGGGAGGGGAAGCAAGGCTCCCTGGGATCCCAGGAGGTCTGTGGAGAAGGTGAGCAGAACAAATCTGGCTCCTCTGCTGGGGGCACAGCTCTGACGGTGGGTGCAAATATTCCTCCATTGATTCCAGAAAGAAACAAGGAGGAAAGAGGCCAGTAGGAGCAATGCTGACCTTAAATGTGAGCACTGAGATGTTGCCAGTTAGATCATAACCACAAAACATCGGTATTTAAAGAGGCAACACTTTTAAAAATAAATTGCAGTGTTATTCTTCCGGTTGCAAATGCAATGCAAAACAAAACAAGAAAAGGAAACACACGCTCAGTGCAGAAGACATAAGTCCTACCCATGAGCCAAGAGCAGTGGCTATAATCTCCAGGTGAACCTGTTACCCTCGGAACGTGCCCTGCCCCCAGGCTGTGGTCCTGGCTGTGTAGATTTGTATGTTGTGAAAATAAAATCCAAACATGCAACATTTTTAAAATTGGGTCTGCAGAGCTTTGGGCTCAAGGGTAAGGCCAGCAGGTGGGATTCACCAACCCCACCCCTGGGGATGGCCCATCGGAACAACTCCGCTGTCCATTGGGAGACAGGCTCCAGGTAGGAATCTCTGCAGGTTGCTTTAACAAATAAATAACAACATCTAAATATGATGCATCATATTCCTCAAAGGATTGAAGCCCACCAACTCCCATCGCGGCAGATGGAATGACAGCCACCAGCCTTTCACCTCTGCATCCACGGCCTGGCCGTGGCCTCCTGGAGGATGGAGCTCTGCATTTGGGCTCCCCCACGTGACTTGCTTTGGTCAAGGGCAATCTTGAGCCATTCTGGGCCCTGGCCTTAAGAGATCTGGTGTGTTTCTGCTTTCTCCACTTGAATCTCTGCTGCCTGGTGGAGGGTGGGGGGTGGGGGGAGTCATTAATGCTCATCACTCTAGCTGAGAGGCAGTGAGTAGTGGTCCTTAACTGAGAGCCACAGGTGACAGACTGAACCTTCTCAGTCCCTGGGGGTCCTGCAGAGGTCCCCATGGGGGTATTATTCTATGGAAGAGACAGGCAGGAAGGGAGGGGGTGGGTCCTCCTCTGCCCTCATTCTTCCACTGCTAGAGGGTAGGAGGTGCTGGGGGACAGCGGGTCTGCTGTGTGGCCACCAAGTAAATAGCCCATTGCCAGCAGGATAGGAGTGCTGAAAGGTTTCATGCCCTCCCTCAGCTCCCATGGTAGCTTTCCCTTCTCAGAGTACCATATACCTTTGCACTTCAGGGAGTCCTCATGAGAATTCAGTTACCCTTTTAATTTCTTTTTTTTTTTTTTAAAGATTTTATTTATTTGACAGCGAGAAACACAGTGACAGAGGGAACACAAGCAGAGGGAATGGTAACGGGAGAAGCAGGCCTCTTGCCGAGCAAGGAGCCCGATACGGGGCTCGATCCCAGGACCCTGGGATCATGACCTGAGTCGAAGGCAGACGCCCACCCTTTTAATTTCTTAATAGAGAATGTAATTCCCCTAAAGCTGAGCACAGAACTTTCCAGTGCATTTCAGGCCACTTTCCTCTTACCTTCTTGACCTCTGTGATTTATGTGTTTTGTTCGCACATAAACACCTCCCTCAGCACCAGGGATTTGCAAGACATCACCTCCCATGTGGGACACCCTCCCTCCAACCCCCAGCATCCAGAGCAGCACCCAGTGGGGGCTGCATGACTCTCAGAGACTCCCATAGGCTCCTGTACCCTCGTGTGTGTTCTGTGGTTCACTCAGAGCAAGGTGGTGGGGAGTCCTGAGACTCCATTGGGGAAGAGGACCCTGCAGCAGAAAAGCCTGCCTCTTCCAACCTGGTGGGGAACCTACTACAGGAGTAGGGTAAAGTCTATACAGATCCCAAAAGGGGAAAAAAAAAAATGGAGGCTGGGGAGTCTCAATGCTTGGCTTCCATGTGTAGATGAATATTCCCTCTGGTTATCTGTCCTATCTCAGGTCTGTTCAGCATCTGATGGCCCAGGTCCCAAGAATCTGTAAGACTCAGTGGGGATCCCTGGGCCTCTCAGAAAGCCATCACCTTGGCCTTGCAGCTCTGTGGGTAGACGAGAATGTCAGCATGACCTGGGCGCCTGTTAGAAACACTGAATGTCAAGGCGCCTGGGTGGCTCAGTGGGTTAAAGCCTCTGCCTTCGATTCAGGTCATGATCTCAGGGGCCTGGGATCGAGCCTTGCATCAGGCTCTCTGCTCAGCAGGGAGCTTTCTTCCCCCCCTCTCTCTGCTACTTGTGATCTCTCTCTCTGTTAAATAAATAAATAAATAAATAAATAAATAAATAAATAAATAAATATAAAGAAACACTGAATCTTGGTGTCCCCGGACCTACACAGTGAGAATCTGCATTTCACCAAGATCCCCCGGGGGGGGGGGGGAGGGGAGACTTGAGTATATATCGCAATTTGAGAAGTTCTGTTCTAACAGGACCCAAACACTGTAGACCAGTTGATTCCCAGCCCCAGCTGCACATTAGAATCATGGAAAGGGGGTGGAAAGTTTTTTAAAAATGCCCATGCTTGCGCTTCCCCCAAAAATGCTGCTCAAATGAGTCTAGGGGGTGCCTGGGTGTTGGTGGTATAGACATCTCCAGTGTTTCTGGTAGGTAAGGACCAACTTATTTATCTATCTATCTATCTATCTATCTATTTATTTATTTATTTGAAAGATTTTATTTATTTACTTGACAGAGAGAGAGATCACAAGTAGGCAGAGAGGCAGGCAGGGGGAAAGCAGGCTCCCCACTGAGCAGAGAGCCCGATGCTGGATTCCAGGACTCTGGGATCATGACCCGAGCCAAAGGCAGAGGCTTAACCCTCTGAGCCACCCAGGGGCCCCAGGACCTACTCATTTAGATCACTAACTGCTGACCAGGAAAGGGACAGGGCAGATCCCCTCTGGGGCCTTTCCAGCTGACACAGTCACCCATCCAGTAAGTCCCAGTGTCACCGCCCCACCTTAATTCCTCAGGATTGCTAAGAGGAGAGACAGGAGGGATAATGGAGCTGGAAAGTACTGGAAAGTAGAGGCACTACTCAAAAACCAGATACCGTGTTCTACCTCAGGTCACCTTGATCTCAGGCTAACACGGCAAGACCTTTCTAACAAGTAATGGAAAAAAAGATGTGTGTTTGTTAAGAGAGAAACAACTGTTCAAAAGATACGAGTCAAACCTTCGGAGAACATCTAGTGCTGGGCAATGTCACGAAACCGATTCTTTGGCCCTTTCACAATTTGACTTATGTGCAAAGCAATCTTCCAGAAACATCACCCTCGTTAGGTTTCGGGCATTTTCAATGGAGAGACACTCAAGTTACTGAACAAAGTGTCTGCCCAGCCAGGCAGGACGCTGCACCCCTGACGTCATGAAGGGTATGGCACCCTGGCCTTCTCAAACCCAACACTTGGGCCCTCTCAACCCCCACACAGTGGCCTAGACTTTACGGGCAAGAATTCTAGATGAAGACAAGGTTCAAATACCAGTTCTACCACGTAAGACTTGTTGACCTTCACCAAGTGTCTATGCATCTTTTACTCCCACGTTCCTTGGCTACAAAATGGGGATAAATGACCATTTTCTAGGTCGTTGTGAGAATCAAATGAGATGATTTCCTAAAGCAAAGAATCCAGTGCCTGGGATGCACCCAGGACGAAATATTTATCATTAACAACAGTGTCAATGCCATCCTCTTAACTTGTGTGAATAGTGCTAAAAGCAGTACACGTCTAGCAGAAATCTGGCAATCCGTAGAAAGTGGCCTAAAAGTGTTCGAACCTAATTATCCCACTTCTATACATCTAGTTTATGGAAATAGTCTCAAAACCATGTAGAAAAAGATGGGAATGGGAAGAGTCAGCAACTAGAAGCAACCCAGATATTCCCACACATCTGACAGTGGAGTAAGGATGGGGTCAATCACTTTATACAGTTTTCCCACATAAGATGGTGTTTTACTAGATCGTATGAGCTAGATGACTGGCAAACATAAGAGAAAAAGTAGGATATGAAACTATATACACTATAAGATTAAAACAAAATCCCTGAAGTCCGGAGAAGAAGACTGGATAAGAACATACCAAGCTATTAGCAGTACTTGCATTTAGGGCAATGGGACTCCTGGCCATTTTCCCCCCTACTTCTCTTTCTTTTTTTTTTTCTTTTTCAATTTTTCTTTAATAAACATGTATTGCCTTTAACAAAACCAAATCCCCATTAAAAAAAAAAAAGTTTTAACCAGCATGAAGTAATGCCCCAATTCTTAAGATATTTGGCTCCGTAATAAATTTTGTCCCCTAGCCCTTCGATGTTTAGAATTTAAGTGAGAATCCCAAGATATACTTTATAATGAGACTTTCGTGGAGTCATTGGCCTTTTTAACCGTCGGCCAAAAACCCTTTGCTCTGCACTCCCCGCAAGGACGCAAACGGCAAGTGATGCCCCGCGTGCCAGGCTGGCCCGGCTCTTACCATTATGGGTCTCCATGGCACGTTCCGGACGCACAGCTGAGCCCTCTGGCCCCACACACCAGTACATGCTGGGCGGTCGCCGAGACATGCCAGCCATCGACTCTCAGTTGGCCGCTCTCCGAGTCAGTCCTGGCCAGGGGTCACCACCACCACCGCTGCCTGGAGGATGGACTCAAGCACAGCCACACAGTCATGGCTGAGCGGAAAGCTGTCTGGCTCTGGTGCTGAAAGATATCATAAAATCAGAAAGTTTTTCCTTAATTGTCAAGTCCCTTCCTGCTCCCTTGCATACATTTACTATTTATATATTGCTCCTTGGTATTCTTCTCCTTTGCCAACATTCCTCCTCACATTCCATCTGTCTAGCCACACCCAGTCAGGGGGGCAGTGAAAGACAGAGCTCCCCCCACCCCACCTTGCACCCCATGGATCATGTCTACTTAAAAAACAGTCTCCAGAGGCGCCTAGGTGGCTCAGTCAGTTAGGCGTCTGACTCTTGACTCTGGCTCAGGTCATGATCTCAGGGTTGTGAGATCAAGCCCCACGTTGGGCAGTGGGTATGGAGCCTGCTTAAGAATTCTCTCTTTTCCTCTCCCACCACCCCTCCTCCCCATGCATGTGCGCGCTCTCTCTCTCTCTCTTTCAAACAAAAACAAAAACTAAACAGTCTCGAAGAAACCCCAACAACTGTAGACACGCACTGATAAAGGGTTCAGGCATTGTTCAATCAATACATTAACATCAATTGCACAGAGACACCAATGCAACTAAGTGAGGTTTCTGCTTTCAGAGGCTCGCACTCCGAGTTAGGGTGGGGCAGACACACTTGACAACTGATCACAACACAAGGCCTTCCCTTTACCTAGAACAAACTCTCCCTGAAGCCCGGAGGTAAGATTGTAATCAGAAAAGAGGCAGGCAGGCGACATCCCAAAGAAAAGGGGTCCAGAAAGCGTTGGTCCTGGTTATGAAGACAAGTCTGTCTGAGCCCTGGGGGATAACAGAAAGGAGCCCCACACGTTCTGCCTGCCTGGGTACCTTTGGCTGTAGCTGGAGGCGTTGTCACAATTTGGGGTCTGGAGTGCTATAGGCCTCTATTGAGTAGAG
Organism: Procyon lotor; assembly: GCA_028646535.1. Taxonomy (NCBI): domain Eukaryota; kingdom Metazoa; phylum Chordata; class Mammalia; order Carnivora; family Procyonidae; genus Procyon; species Procyon lotor. Next base: position 14,061,525 of record CM053609.1, on the reverse strand, counting down.
GTCAGGTTCATTACTGGACATCCTATAATACACAGAGCAGCCGCCCACAACAGAAAATTATCTGGCCCGAATAGTTTCAATTATCTGGAGGAAACTGAGTTAGCTTAAGATTGATCTCCCCAAACTAACCAGGCTGTGATAACTGCTGAACCGGGGTGTTGCTCTCTCATACTGGGCTCCCACTGAGCCTGGGGCTGGGGGAAGTCCCCCAAAACAGGTGCCCCCCAACACAGGTGCCTATCCTGCTATAATGATTAAATTTCCAGAATTGCCTTGAGGGCAAGACCCAGGTCCAGCTCACGCCTGGCCCAGGATAAATCGCACAATGGGAAGGGATCACTATATGAAATGACTGTGTTTCTATTAGTGTTTGCAGAGTCTATTCGTAAGTACGAGGTCCTTAGCAACTATCCTCTGAGACAGATATGGAAAGTGATATAGTGTAGTTAAAAAAAAAAATCAAGGTCATATAAATCATGCCCAAGACAATATGGAAAGGAAAAAAGCACAATCTGGACATCAAAGGCTTGGACCATCTCTGTCACATGTCAGCAGTGTGACCTCAAGCTGAAACTTACTTACGTGTGTCTCAGTTTTCCCATCTGTTAAAAATAGACATGCACCCTTTCACCCAGGCAGCCTTTCAGGGTTGCTGTGTGATTCCAAATAAGGTAAATTTTCTGCAGTCCCTTTCTATAACAGGGCCAGAGGTGGTCCTCCCCTCTGTACGGAGTGACCATCTCATTAACAAGCTCAGAGAGAGTATCAGTGCTGGAGGGCAGACACATGGTCTCCTCACCAAGCAGGTTCTAGATTCTAGAAGGTGCCCTGAACAGTGTGGACACCAAGCAAGCTACAGAATAAGGCTAGGAGAGCCTTATTCATCCTTCTCATCTTAGGTCCTGGAAATCAGGCCCTGGTAAGCTAAACTCCTACAGGCAGGAGAAGGTCAAGGAGCTAGGAAACCCCTCCCCCAGAAGCTATGTCCATTAAGACCCCCTACCTTTCTGCACTAAAGAGTGAGAGGTTGCAGCAAACCACACGTAGGAAAACCTGTGTTTGCAGTTTGGGAGCCTGAACCATCCAAGGAGGAACGGTCAATCTGGACAAAATTTAGGAGACCATCAAAGCTTTCTAAATTGTAAAATCTGATTAGGAAAATCAACTTGAGACAAGAACACAGAGAAGCAGAAAACCACCTCGGTTTTAAACTAAAAGCTCCAAATCCTACAGTAACATTCAGAAACCAAGGAGCACAGTGGACATCTGCTTTCAAACTTAAAAACAGCTACCACATCTACCCAACAATACCTTGAAAAAATGCTAGTAGATGTTCCTTCTGAAAACAGAAGTGTCTTACCACGTTTAATGCTTTTAAGTTAAAAAAAAAAATCTTTAAAATATTTTAGGCCAACCCTTGCCCAGCACATTTTGTTCCCCTTTTCATTTTCAGTTTCCTTTTGAAAATCTCTTTACCAACAGAGGATTTTTACGACTGGAGCAGTTTTTCAATTGTAATTTGTATGCCGGCTTAGACTCTAAGGTAGAAGTTTTAAAGTGAGGTAACTCAACTTTTGCTTAATCTTTGCCCTCAAACGGATCTTTGCTTCTTCCTGCTTCTTTTGGGTTCAGACCAGTGCAACAAGCCATGGTTCTAAGTTACATGTCTTGTTTTCATTATGGTGTATACATCCTTAAGAGGGCTTCAAGAGGTTTTGTGTCATGATCATTTTAATACCTTTTAAAACCTCGCCAATTTTTCATTTGCCAACTCTTTATCCCGGCCTTAATGAATAAACCTGAATACTTAATGGAAAAGGAAAAAGGGGAACCTGGCATTCATTGGGCAAATGTTTTTATTGAGCCCTTTCTATGAGGAGGGAACTCCAGGAGTTCATGAAACTTTACAGCTGGTGGGGAAGGCACAGTTAAGTGAGTGCTTGCTACAAAGTTTCTGACAGGAGAAATACAGGAGCCTCAGGACCTGCTCACCTATCTTTTCAGGAGGCTTGGAAAAGATTGCCAGTACCAAAGGGGTGGAAGATGCTTGCAAATGAAACATGTTAGCAATGCTCATATTATCCAGTAATTTTCTGAATGAAAAGCATGGTAGAGAAGGTAGATTCAGAGTCCTCAATATCCCTTTGGCACTATTAGCCTCCCCTGAGTTACTGGCTTGCCTACAAAATGTGTTTAATGGATTCACGGACATCAAAATGCCAAGGAGCTGCAGAGGAGAAATGTGTAGGTCTCAATCCCAGATGAACACCCAAGGGTTTGGGAACAGAAGCCCTTCTTGAGTCTGAAACCATAAACAAGTTATGACTGTCCATTAGCCATTCGATCCCTGTGCCAATGTGTCCCGGGCACATCTTAGTTTGGTGAGAGAAGACGCAGCATTGAGCAATGCTGGTGCCTACGAATGGTATCCGAGCCCCAGAAATCCAGGAGAGACTGCCAGGCAGTTAAAGGAGAGAGCAAATAAATGAAGCAGGACCATAATACCAGTGGAGACTCCAGAAGGACAGTGAGCGAGGGCTGTGAGAAAGAGGCTAGGCTTAGAGGGAATGGCTGGTGCTGTGAAGAATCAGGGGTCAATACAGCAGAGAGCACATGCTGGAGCGTGAGACGGGCCAGGGTGGCTGGGGAAGGGGCGTGTGGTGGGGTGACATGGACAATGGCCGGGTGGTTGATGATTCCAGACTCCAAAAACCAACTGAGGGAAAGGAGGTGTCCTGTATTTCATGTCAATCACAAGGAGGAATTATTGCAGGGTTCTAAGCAGAGGACTGACACATTCTGATTTAAAAATCACCCTGGATGTCAAATAGAGAACTGGAGAGGGGACCATTATAATCATACTGGAAATGGATGCTTCTATCTTAGACTAGGATGGAGACTGTGGACCCAGACACACAGGTAAGCGCAGCAGAACTTGCGAAAAGACTGAATTCAAGGGAGGAGGCTATGGGATAGAGGAAAATTCCCAGCCACCGAGCAACTGACTTGAGTATGGGCCTATTCCCTGAGATGTGGAAGTTTGGGGGCAGGAATGTTTGGCTGACCCCCAAACTTCCTTTAGGGACAAGTCAGATGTGAGGTTTGGATGTTTTTAACTTACTTTTTTTATTCTTCGGGGACAGAAGCAAAAATACTTAGTCAAATGACAAGAGGCATTTTAATGTTAATGTTTTCCAAAATCATGCCTATTCTAGTTGTTCCTTTAATGTCTGGGTACTTCGTTACCATGTTGAGTGGCTGGCAAACTAAAAAGAGTGTATTCACGGAGAGCCTGGCTAAAAACTTAACCACAGGCTCCTGTTTTCTCTGCCTCTCTGACTCCTGCCCATGTGTTTGGGGAGAAAACTTCTTGGCCTCTAACCTTGCAGGGACATGCTGGGCTGGCCAGAGGTCCCCAGATTCTCCCTCACCATCTCCCTCTGGCCGCCAGCCTTCCCAGACTCCCCTTCTTGCTCCGGTCCTGGACCTCACTCATCTCTGCACCCCTGCCAGGCAAGGTGGCAGAGATGGCGGGTTTTACGAGGGACCTGGCCAGAGCCCCGCGACCCGTCCGGTGGGCAGAAGCCCGGCCCTGGCTTTGCAGGGCGGCGGGAGGGAGAGTGCAGGCGCGCTCGGCAGCCCCTCAGAAGCAGCACCCAGCTCCCCCGGGGAGCTGGAGATCCTGGGCAGTGCCTCCCTGGCACGCGCGCGGGCACACACGGTCTCACACTCAACCCGAACGCTTACGCGCTCACACTCGGCCCCCGCGGGGCTGAAGGAAATCTATAGACGCCCTGGTGTCTCTTCTCGACTTTTGTTTTTTGGCCCAGCTCCCCGGGCCCCGGCCTCTGGGGCCCCGCACCCTCCCCCACTCCGCGGGCCGGGGAGGCCGTGGGGCCGCGAGACTGGGGTCGCCCGCGCCCTCGGTGCACCCCCCCACTCCCGCAAGGACCACCTCGGCGAAGCACGCGGCCGCCCGGAGCGCGGGCCTGGGCTGCGGGGGCCCGGGGCTCCCCGAGATCCGCAGCGGGAGGCAGCCAGGGCCCCTGGGCGGGGCGCGGGCCGGACGGGTGCTTACCTGCGGCTGCGGCGGCGGCCCGGGGCTCCTGGAACGCGGGGCTGGGCACGCGGGGCCGGGCGGGGCGGACACCAGCGGGCTGGGGCCTGGCAGTCCCCCTGCCCTCCGCCCCCTGAGCCTCTGGCCGCGCGCGCCGGGGCCGGGCCGGGCCCAGACGCACTTCCTCAATCCTGCGGCCCGCGGGCGGGCGGAGCGGAGAGCGCGCAGGGCGAGGGTCGGCCGCAGCTGCTCCGGCCCGCGACGGGCACGGGGGTCCTTGTGGTGGCCCGCCTCAGTTTCTCCAGCCCGAAGTGCCCAGATGCACCGCTCCTGACCGGGAGACGAAGGGGCCCGGTGAGCTCTTACAGCGCGAGGACTCCTCTAGGTTTGGGTACCCTGCTCTCTCCTCGCAGGGCAGGCGTAGCGACAAGATTGGTCGGTTCTCAGCTCAGCCCAGCTCTTTCACTGTCCCTCGGCTCTGCTCGGGACAAAAATCCAACGATTAACCTCTGACTTGTATTAGGCGCAGACTCGAAGTAAATGCTTAAAAATCAGGGAATATTCATTTATGTACAATTCTGTATAGGCAGAATAGAAATAGATATTTTTTAAAGCTTTCGTACTTTGCAAACTGTGCCACTCCCGTCACATGAATTTACTTAATTATGGATGTATTTATAAAGATGTCACTATTTGATGAATCATTTTAAATTGTGTGGGCTGTATTAGTAGATAAGACAGGATGGAATGTTGGCAATTTATTATGTTTCGACTTAATATAAGTATGATCATCACACCAATGAGGCCACTATCCGAAGGCGGATTGTAGAGACGCATGTCCATGCTGCAGGCGGCCATCAGATTTGGCTCCACGTGCCAACCCCAGAAAGAGAAGCCTGCTCAGAAAAAAGCAGATGGTTCGATGGTTCTGCAGCCTGGCAGGGTACCCACGCCCTAGACTCTTCTCATGTAATGTGAAGGAACTACTGGAACATTCCCAGGATTTAGTGCAAGACAGAGGCAAATCCCCACCACCCTCACTGCCATTTCACAAAGCCCCGTCAGACAGGGCCTCGGCACTACCCCCGCACGACCCCCCGGGCACCCTGAGCAGTGGCCCGTTGGCAAGGGCACCACTGGGCAACTTTGCTTTGCTCCCAAGAGACCTCCAGCTCTCCTGCCACGGAACGCCCTTGCAAAAGGGTGGATGCGGTTTTGCAATCCTCAATACTTCGGCCCTAATTCCAGTACTCAAAAAGCAGCAGTGTGATCGCTACCGAAAAGTCCCTAATAATTTGCAGGGCGTGGCGTCACAGTGCTGAGTGAGCCCTGCAATCCCGGTGAGGCGCCTCCACGGCGCGCGGCCGCGCCATCTAGCGGCACCGTGAGGAAGAGCACGCCCAGTGCCCGGCCGGATGCCGGAGTTCCCGCGGCCAATGCAGTTGGGGCAACTCAGCTTCCCCTTTTCCAGGAGTTTGGGAAGAGGCTAGGGAATGTCTCCAATGTAGAAAACAGCCGACAGGACTGTTTTGAGCTAGTTACATCCCAGCATTTAACTCTATTCATTAGGCATGAGTTAGTCACAGATTTGCACGGGAAGGATATTACAGGTCAGTTAAGATCTCTTCCTGCTGCTTCTTGTCCCCCCCTTCCCCTCCCCCACACTGACCCATGGTCCTCTAGCTTTTGCTCTGCGTACCCAGGTTCACAGCATCTCATGTTGGAATGACCCCTCCTGAGGTGGAATCAGCCGGAAGCTGCCTCAGTCTAACATTTCTGCCTTCTGAAGGCCTAGTGGCTGACTGCTACCTTGCCACCCTACCCCCACGGCCTGCTAGTCTTTTCTTCAGCTGGGAACTTAGTTTCCTCAGACATTCTTCTCTGGACACTTTATAAAAAATTCCCTTATCATCCACGCTTTAGGCTCAAATCAGATACATGCTATAGGGACAAGGACAGTAAAAATTCTTTGTCCGCTATCAGGAGAAGCTAGGGCATTCCAAAAGGTCCACTTTGAGAGACTGTGCCCACCTCCCATGCACCCCCCCCACCACAAGCACACACATGACAGCCAGTCTGTGTCCCCAGAATGGTTCCCTTCAGAGAGTAAACCAGTTGAAGGAAAGGGCCATTTTCCTAGAATGTTCTGCTCACATTTAGATTGAGAAATGGAAGTTTTCTAAATAAATGAATACCTATGTAAGTGCATACATTAGGAGAGATCTGATCCAAGCCTTAAAAGGTGGCATCTTGTCACCCCATAGCCAAAGTGATCTTGGATGACCAACATCAAATACATAGGTGTGACTCGATGGACCTAACTAAGTACAGGGGAAGTTCTTGATCCAACTTCAGTGTCCGCTCACAACTTGGTAACTGAGGCTTCTTACGAACTCAAGGTTGGTTAAACCCAAACACCGAGATCCTCGTGACAAAGATGGAAAAGTGTGCCGACAGTAGCAGGATGTAATACCTTCTCTAAACCCCTGGGCCATCCTCCCCACCATTTTCCAGACTCAACCTGCTCATTAGTAAAAGGATACTCAGGCTGCTAGGTGACAGCTTACACTTTCACCAGCTAAGATGCGGAGTCTCTGAGGCTGAGCTCCCTGCCAGCTCAACCTGCAAACCCAGGCTAGTGGGTTTCACACTCAGGCTAAATGTGAGGCCTGATCAATTGAGCAAATGGAATTTGAATCTTAAGCTATCGATACTGCTTTATGACAAGTCATTTTGTACAGCAGCTCCGAGAAAGAGAAAGGTCAGCCCCAGAATTAAAATGAGTTTGGTCCTTAAACGAAAGAACATAATGTCTATCCAATATCTTATTTTATTTTATCATTGTTGCATTGTCGTACACAATCTGTAGTTGGGGTCAGAATTCCCAGGGCAATAGATTTTTTTTTTTAAACCATACCACAGGAGTAAACCATAAAAGAAGTGAAATCTAATACTATATAGATTTCCATTTCTAAATACAGTATATTACAGAAGGTTAAATATACCACCTCTGTTTACTTACAACTATAAAAAGATACATTAACTATACCAATTATAAATAATGTAGCATTTCATATTAAAGGCATTATTGTACAATGAGAGAGTAAGAACCCTCTAACGTATTACTATCAAGGTTAGTGTCTATAGTTGCTTGAGATAAAATCCTGAAAATTCAGTGTATGAAGTCAACCCCTGACTTAGCAAGTTGCTGACAGTTTAAGTGATAAGTGTTAACTGATGTAGAGAAGGTGAATTGCATATTGCCTATTTCTGACAAGAAGGACAACCCCATTCTATATAGGACTTTCTTTTGTCCATACACTGGTTTTGATGTTTATCTTACTATTGCCTTCCCCTCAATCTAATTCTCAAACAAAATTCAATTCCCAAATAGAAGCACCATCAGAAAAGTAACTAATCAGTAACAGTGAAAGTATCCAAATAATGCAATTATGTTTGGTTTGATTTTTTAAAAGCGATCCGGGAACACTTTAAAACTTGGGATTGCGCAGCATTTGCACTTATATAAAGAGGAAAAGAAAAATTCACAACATGTTAGTGCAGTACTCAGGCCACTTTACTAAGAGACCCAGTTTTTCCATGGAGTCTGGGTGTTATTTGTTAATTAATTATTAATATCAAAATAGGACTTTAAAAAACCAAGTTGTATTAAAACAACAGCCTTTCCAATTGTGTCTGCTTTGCTAGTCTAACACAGATCACCAAACAGGAGACAGAGAGAGCTACACAGGCTGATCACAAACCATTAATGCAAGTGGTAGAAATTGAGAATTTGTAAAAGGGAATTATGGCTCTGATTTGTAAAACGTGGTTGCTAAGCTGTCATCGTGTCAGAGCACTGGGCTGGCAGCAGCGAAGGTGACATTAGCGATGTTCCCTGCCTAAGAAAGTGCCTTGGTTAAGGTAACTGTGACATAGTTTTAGATAAGCATGTTGGGCGTTGATTCGATCATATTCCAAAAGGAGTTTTTGTTTTAAGCTGAGTCCCGTGGTCAGTGTCAAGAGGCAGTCCTTGAAGACCCGTGCCCTTTCACACCCAACACCTTCAGTCCCTTTCCATGGTACTTGCTACCCTAAAGTGTCCCACATTGGATCCTCACAATCCTGTTTGTTGTTGTTTTGTTTGTTTTGCACTTCATCCTGTTTCCTTTCTGCTAACTGGTAGGAGGGGGCTTGTGTTGTGGGCAGGTAACCCCAGAAGCCACAGGTGCAGGGCTCTGTTTGCAGAACAAGCTGGGCATTTTTCCAAGTTCTTAAGGGGAGTCAGAGTCGGCCAAACATTTTTCAGTGACCGCTGGAGACTTCAAATACCACTTCCTGTTGGCCACGCCCTGAGCCTCTTCACTGTCCCAGGGGACCTGGTTGAAAGGGAAAAACAGAAACATCCCCTAGCTCCATCCCCAGGCAGGACAGCAATTCCACATACACAATGTATTGGTCAATAAAACAGGAGTGTGAGAGGGAAAATGGAAATCGTTCAAATCCAGTAGATTTAAAGTCTCCAGAGCAAAGTGACCCCGGGAGAGCGGGAAATGCAGTTTTTCTTCGGCAAAGTTTGATCTGCCACATTCAGCTGTCAGATGTCTGAGGAAGGAGCCCGCCTTTCCTTCAGGGGTTCTTGTCATCGAGTTTGATGGTGACAGTTTTGACCTCTGTGTATTCAGCCAGCGCATATTCACCACTGCGATCACAGAAAAGAGAAGAATATAAACGGGGCATGTCACCTCGCCGCCCCTGTGGTCTAATGCTTGATTGGTCAATTACTTGGTTGGGCAGTTTGGGGTCGGAGCAAAAGGTCAGAATGTGAGGACTTAATAGGGCAATAGCCAGGACTGTCACACCACTGGTACCTATGAGTAATTAGATGTATAACTTCAGTTTAAATATCAGGGTTTTTGGTGTGTGATGCTTCGGAAATATTCAGAAGGACTAAGGGTTTGCCTTTAATGAATGAAAGGGATGGGAAAAGAAAAAAGAGAGGTGGATCCCCTGGGTGGGAAGAAGAGAGGGAGGAGAGGGCCCACGTGGGTGAACAAGGAGGGGACCAGGGGATCCACAAGGGGGACACGGAGGGGACTCGAGTGGACCTCAGAGCCCCAGCTGGCGACCAGCTGTAGGAAGAGTCAGGCCACCCAGAGCAGCGAGGGGAGCAGATCTGAGCACAGACTGGACGCGTGGGGAACCACAACCTTTGAGTTCGCATCTTTGGTATATGTCCTTTTTTTACGTCTTGCGGAGCCCAGGGGACCCTTCTCAGTATCACGGGCCTTCCTCAGGGCAGCTCCCCTTCCCAGAACTGAGACAAGGCTTTGAACAGATTTAAATGCCTCTATGACACTTGCTCTGTTGTTAAGTAAATAAAAATGTGTCCTTGTTGAGGAAAAGAGCTCAAAATTGAGACGGCCGCTGGAGGGTCTGTATACAGAGTCCCATTTCATCCCTTCGACCCGTGGTTCTCAAAGTGTGGTCCCAGAGCCTCAATGACACCTCAGAACTTGCCCAAAATGCAGATCCCCAGGCCCCCCACCCTGCCCCTGAAATACTGGGGTTGACAGAATAACGTCCCGGTGTCTAGGTGACCCTATTTCAAACCTCCCCCCAACCGGTGTTGGGTTACAGGGCAAAAGGGGATTAGGTTGCAGGTGGGATTAAAGGTGCCCATTAACAGGCTTTAAAATACGAGGTTATTCTGGATTATCTGGGTTGGCCCAGTGTAATCACCAGGATCCTTAAGAAGGTAAAAGGGAGGCAGAAGAAGAGAGTCAGAGGGAAATGAGACTGCAGAAGCAGGTTCAGAGGGCTGCAACAGCGTTGCCTTTGAGCACAGAGGAAGGGGCCACCAGCCAAGGAACATGGGAAGCCTCCGAAAGCTGAAAAAGGCAAGGAAACATTCTCTCCGTGGAGTCCTCGGAAAGGAATGTAGCCCCGGGCATGCCTTCATTTCAACTCAGTGAGACGGTCCGATTTTTAGCCTACAGAACTGTATAAGATAGTCCATTTAGGTTGTTTAAACCACAAATTTTGTGATAATTTACTATAGCAGCAATAAAAAAAAAAAAAAAACTAATACACCTACTGAAGCAGGGTCCAGAAATCTGTGTTTTAACAAGCCAAGGGATTCCGATATAGCTCAAGCTGGGGCTCCACTGGCTTCGACCTACGCAGGCAGGGTACTTAGCCTTCCCTAAGCCTCCAATTCATTCTCTTTAAAATGGGCATACCATCACCTCTTTGTCCTTATAATGGCTGGAGATGATTTACCATAGAGCTCCTCCTATACATACGTAAAAATTAAAGGGTAGATTATTATTATTTTTTAAATTAATATGTCATTGAGATTTTTTTGGGTAGTTCCCTAAAACAAACATTTCAAGAACCCTTGAGAATGAGTGGAGTATTTTGTAATCATTTCCAAGCATAACACAAAATATAAAAGCCATCTGCAGAATGCTGAATTCAACTTTTGCAGAGCAGAAAATCCATTTGAAAAACCCCTAAGACAAATGACAAACTAGAAAAAAAATTACAATCACAACCCTGTGTGGGAAACAGTGCCGTTTTCCTTCATATACAAAGAGCTCTTAAAACCCAATTAAAAAAAACCCACAAGCAAGCAAATGGAAAAACCAACAAAGGGCATGAACGGTCAGTTCACAGAGAAACAAATACAGATTACTAGTAAGTGTGAAAAATATGCTCAATGCCCTCACAATTAAAGACATGCAAACCAAAATTTCGGGAGCTAATTTTTCATGGGGCTGATTACCCAATTTTAGGAATTTATTCTGAAAACAATCTCCCACGAGTGCATAAAGATTTATGCCAGCATGGTTCGTTATAGGAAAAGCCCTTGGATATAACACAAAAGTCCATCACAGGAGACCTTTAATAAAAAGAATGGAGGGATATCCAAAGCCCATTCTCAAGCCCAAAAAATAGTTTGCTCCCATTTCATTTGAGAACAGAAAAGAATGCACATACATACACCCACTGTATGCAAAGAAAATGCACAGTAAATTCTAAAAGTGAGCATCTAGTGTTGTGTTGTTAAAAATTCAAAGTAGTTAATGATTTATCAACTTCATAAAGAAAAGTAAACCAAATGATGAAAGCACGTTCAGTTACTTAGCCCATTAACTAATAGTCCAGTCTTAAACCATTCCTGTAAGATAAAGTATACGAATCACCTTATTCTTCCTATTCCTGCAATCACTGCCAAAGTTCAAGTTCTCAACCCACAGCGGCATCTCCTAATGGGTTTCTCACCCAGTCAGGATGGTCTTGGCACTCAAGGCCATCCATGAGCCCAGCCCTTCTCCTATTCGACCTCACCATAATGTTGGAAGGGGAAGGTATGATCAGTGCTCTGGACTCAGAACTCAGCACGTGCCCTAGAGGTGCTCATTGAATATTGGCTAAGTCCACAAATGAACAAAATGAGTGATGGGACCGTGGTTACCTCTAATGGGACTGAGGATCTGCAGAGGGAGGCCTAGCTTTCCACACGTCTCAACTGTGTGCATTTTTTTGTTGTAGTTTGTTGTTGCTTTTACTGCAAAACCACCAAGAAAAGTGCCCAGGAGGAAGAGAACTTGGAGGCTTCCTCCCAGAATGCGCCTAGGAACAGACCCCTGGAGGGGCCTGTGGGTGGGCGGCAGATAGCCAGCCCGGTCCAGGCGGCCTGGGCTGGGGAAAACCACGGAATCCCCCTCACCGTGCTCCAGGACACAAAAGGAGAACTGGATGTGACATGAAGACATTAATCAGAGACCAGTGCAAATGGAAATTGGATTTCAAGTCAGTTTCCAGGCTCCTTGTGAATTATGTTAAAGCTCTTTATCAAAAGCCTTGCAAAAATATATGCCAAGGGTCAAAAAAAAAAAAAAAAAAAAAAAAACACATGGAAAAAAGTCCCGGCTATGGCGGGGTGGGAGCTGGGCTGTGCTCTGCACCAGGCAGGGGTGCTGAGGCCCCAGAAGCCCGTTAAAACTGGGGGCAGGGGTGGGGGCGGGAGTGGAGATACAAATGAGGAAAGCCGTAAGCCATAGTCGGTGTGAGTTAGTACACACTAGAAGTCAGGCGGGCCCCACACACCCTCCCTGCAGCTTCCAAGTCCAAGGTTGCACACACCCTCCCTGCAGCTTCCAAGTCCAAGGTCGCCTGCTTGGGGCCCAAAATTCTTTTTTTTTTTTCCTTTAAAGATTTTATTTATTTATTTGACAGAGAGAGAGAAGCAGGCAGAGAGAGAAGGGGAGAGAGCAGAGAGCTCTCTGCTGAGAGCTGAGCAGAGAGCCCGATGCGGGGCTCGATCTCAGGACCCCGAGATCATGCTCTGAGCTGAAGGCAGAGGCTTTAACCCACTGAGCCATCCAGGCGCCCCATGGGGCCCAAAATTCTTACTGCAGCAGAAGGCTGTGCCTGGTTTCTGGGAGGAGGACTGTGTGGGGTTCTGGGTCCCCTCCCTCCCCGCCAGTGGTCAAGACCCAACTGGTTGAAGGCAGCTGATCAGAGGAGACAAATGACCACATATGCCCTGCCTGGCTTCAGTCCACATGGCTTACAGAGGTGACACCTCCGTTGAATAAGGCTCTGTGGTGTGGTGGGTCCAAGGGCTCAACCCCACCCCTGTCCCTTACTGGCAGTGTGACCCAGGAAAGGGAGGGAACCTCCCTGGCATCCCTGGAGTAGTACCCAGAAACAGGGGTAGTTAGTAGTAGTAGTAGGCTCCTACAATGGACCCAACCTTTGTGTCCACCTAAAATTCCTACACTGAAGCCCTAGCTCCCAATGGGAAAGTATTAGGATGTGGGGCCTTTGGGAAGTGGTTAAGTTAGGAGAGTTGGAAGCCCTCATGAATAGGGTAATTGTCCTTATAAAGGAGACCCCTGAGAGCTCCCTCACTCCGGCCCCTACCATGTGAGGACACAGTGAGAAGACAGCCTTCCATGAACCAGGAGGGGAGCCCTCTCCAGGCCCCAGATCTGCTGCCACTTTGATCTCAGGCTCCCAGCTTCCAGAACGGTGAGGAATCAGTATCTCGTTTAAGCCACCCCGTCTGTGGTATTCTGGTGTAGTAAGCAGAACCAAGTAAGACACCATCTCGTGGCCTGTCGTGAGTGCAGCATGAATGGACACGAGCAAAGTGCGTGGCAGAGTCTGTGCTCAGCAAAGGGCTAGCGGTCACCCATACTGTGGCTGTTGGGGGCGGGGGGCTGAGAGGGACCCGGGTGACCCCAGCCCAGGCCTCATGGCTCTCTCAAGCAGGAGGTTGTGAAAAGAAAATGAAGCAGAGGCTCATAGAAGAGAACACAGACAAGCCATCTGGGGACGAACTATGATTTCTACAAAAGGTTCTCATGGCCGAGAATTTCCTGAGGTTCTCTGAAGGGGAAACAAGTCATAAGAATGAGAGGGACATGAGTGGACATATTCTACTCAGATGTTCAGATGTTTCTGGCATATTTGCCATGACTCATGAATGGATTAGAAAGAAAGACCAAGATGGGGGAAGGGACCCCAGTTCTGGGGAGATGGATCGAAAGCATTTGTTCAGGGAGGGAAGCCAGTCCCCATTTTCTCGTAACATCTTTCCGAAAAATCTGGAAGGGGAGCTGCCCAAGCTGAGGGGAAGCATTTGAGTTCTCCCACTGGAAGATGTACAAACAAGTACGAGGTAATGCATTTGTATATAAATAAGACAGACTGTTTAACCGAGAGTAAGAGCTCGGAGCCCTCTGAAATGTTCCAGGAGCAGCCCTGCGTGTTGTCACAGATGGCCCCCCTGGGAAGAAGGATCCCTCAAGCTGTTTGTCCACAAAGGCTAATAAAACCCCAAGCACCACCAAGAAGGACGTGGGAGGGAAGGCCTCATCCAGCTGGAAACGACAGTGTGTCCATTCCCAGAATGCTCTGTCCGGCTCTGTGCCTGCGCCTTTTATCTTGGGCCAGACGCAAGAAGGCCTGTGTCCAAGTCTGTGCCCGTGGAGTTCCTCTTCCCAGCAGGCAAGATAGAGAGCAACCCTTTGGGAGTATGTGGTACATTGGGTGGACCCACAGAGAGCACAGCGGTATGTCCCCCAAAGAGGCACGGAGATCAGAGTACCCCGAGTCTGTCCATGGAGCCTGGGAGAGAGCCTGTTTTCCTCGCTGAGGGCTGGGGTGTGTGCGAGTCTGGCAAAAAGTGCACTTGGCTAGTTCTGCCCCCATCCTCATGTGGAGAGACTGTGCCGAGTCTCTACCGGACGACTCCATGGGTGGTGGGTGCCAGGGAGGACACGGAAGCTGAGGCTGGAGGCTGGTCCTAGGGCCCGAGGGAGCGGGGGATGAGGACGAGGGTGGAGGACAGCACAAGTGGGAAGGCAGGAGGGACACAGAGGATGAGAGAGATCCACAGCAGCCCCAGAGGGAAAGGGTCACCAGCCCTCCCGATATGGCTGACACAGCGCGGGGCACGGGGCAAGGTCAGTGGACTGGAGCACCTGCCCCACCCCCCCCAACTGTCCGCAGACCTAGTCTGTGTTTTGTTCACCTGCCGGCAGGCATGCGGTAGCAAATACTTACAGTTCTCTGCCATTTCCTGACATTTTAAAGCCGCCAAATGGAGCCTGTGCATAGATGGCATTATAGCAGTTGATCCTAGAGGAAGAAGAAAGATGCTCGCGATTACCTGGGGAAGACCGACCCGGGTCACAGGTGTCCCAGCTCTCAGGGGCTTGAAGCAGACCGTTGCCTGAAGGATGACTTTTTGTCAAAGTTTTAGTAACAACAACAGTGCGTTTTCAACTCCTGCCTTCTTATTCTTCCCACCAGAAGCTAAAATTTAAATATTCCTTAAAAATTTTTTTTTTAATTTTTAGTTTATTTATTTGACAGAGAGAGATAGAGAGAGAGCACAAGCAGGGTGAGCAGCAGGGGGAGGGAGAGAGAGAAGCAAGATCCCTGCTGAGCAGGGATCCCGATGCAGGGCTCAATCCCAGGACCCTGGGATCATGACCTGAGCCGAAGGCAGATGCTTCACCGACTGAGCCACCCAGGCATGCTAGAATCTGAATATTCCTAAGCATAAAGCTTTTCGCTGGGATAGGAAGGGAACCTCAAGGCAAGAAGAAAGAAGAGGGCAACTGTGGCATCGGGGAATAAGATTTAGCTTTGAAATCTACCAGACCTGACCTCGAACTCAAAGCTCTTCTACTTCTTGGCTCTAAGGATTCCGGGCTTGTTATTTAGCCTCTCTCCGAGCCCCCATTTATGTGTCAGCGCTATCATCTTTCTATTTTTTTTTTAAGATTATTTATTTATTTATTTAACAGAGAGAGAGAGAGAGAGATCACAAGTAGGCTGAGCAGAGAGCCCGACGCGGGGCTCGATCCCAGGACTCCGAGATCATGACCTGAGCCCAAGGCAGAGGCCTCAACCCACTGAGCCACCCAGGCACCCCAGCGCTATCATCTTTCCAATGAGGATAATGTCATCTGCAAGATGACTGGTGGAGCAGGGACTTTGGTCCACACTTTGGACAAGACCATGCACTGCTTTTAGATTCAGAATAAAAAACAAAGGTGGAGGGAGTGGGGTTCAAGGGACAGAACAACAGGGCGAATAGCAGCAGGGGCACCAGAGCTGGACGGCCGGCTCGGGGCTCTGCTGTGGGACCCGAGGCAGATCACCCAGTCTGTCTGTGTCTCCATTTCCTCCTCTGTAAAATAGAAATGATGACAGTGCCTACGTCAGAGGTGGTCATGAGGGTGGACCAAAGCTCTAAGACAGTGCTTGGCCCAGAACATGTGACTGACTGGAATCTTGTCCGTAGAAGGGCTATGAATCGAGCGAGCCAGCTACTCAGCAGAGTGGAAACCCGTACACGCCGGCTACTCACCAGACAGTTCCAGACTCCAAGGCGGAAGCCAGCTTCAGCGCTTTGTCAAGGTTTTTTGTGAACACAGCTGCAGTGAGTCCGTATTCAAGGCTGTTTGCCCTTTTTATCACTTCTTCGATATTTTTGAACTTCAGTATTGGCTGCACCGGTCCAAAAATCTATGCAGAATTGCAAGAACAGCAGTGAGAGGGGCGTCGGAACGAAGGGCATCCGTTCATTTCGCCCAGAGTGCTCACACGCGTGAGGGATATAGACTGGGGAGCAAAGAACCTCCAGAGATCTTTTGAGCTATGGGAATTAAGGAGCTAGGGAGCTAAGGCTTCTCGCTCTTATTGTCATGAGGGCTTTGGAGAAGCCCCAGCCCACCGATGTGCACACAAGACAAAACTTAGCGAGTTTCTCGTGGAAAGTTATTGCTGAGGGGGTTTGCAGGGCACAGCCGTAGGACCGTGCGCCCCAACCTCTTGGTGGTACGTTTTCCATCAACGACGATGCCATAAAATGTCTCCCTAATAACTCCCAGGAGAGGCAGGGAGGGAGACACTGTTTTTTGCTGTGTAAAATAAAAATAGAAATCTCCGGGGCGAAGTCTATAAAATACTCCCACAGGAAGCCCTCAGCAGTGATTCACTTTCTCTCACGTCCCAAAAGACCACACAGCCCAGGGTCCGACCCCCCTCCCCGGGACCCTAGGTGGGAACCAGTGTCCATCTAGATTCACGGTGAGATTGAAAAACCAAGTTAGAATCCCACTTTTCTGGGGGCGTCTCCTCAATTTCCACCATTCCCAAGGATGCTCACGATGGAAAACCTCAAGAGAATTCCAGCCCCGATGTGATGTGTTCTTTGCAGAAATGCACTTGTTTGAGTTCAGTCTAGCGGGGCTTTGGGCCGTGAATCCACGGACAAGAACCCTCCACCAAGGGGCTCCCCCGAGGGCGTGCCAGAAGACAGAAAAGGGACTGTCGCTCCCCACAGATGTGTGAAAATGGGGGGTTTAGGACAAACCCTGCAGCTGCTATACGGTGCTTAGGAATCCCAAAGGCAGGTAGGCAAGATGGCTTCCCTCATGACCCAAAGGCGAGAAGGAAGGCCACAGGAGAAAGGAAAATGCTCCCCTCACAGAGACTTCTGGGGTCCCTGAGCCCTAGAGAAGACTTCTGTTTGTAAGACCCCCTCCTCTCACCCTCCCACTCCTCAAGAATCCCCTTGAGATGAAAGCTTTTCCTATTGCCTTCAGTACCTCCTCTTTGGCAATGCGCATGCTGTCCGTAACTTCTGAGAAGACAGTGGGTTTGATGAAGAGCCCCCTGTCTTCCATGGCCGTGCCCCCACATTCCAGCTTGGCTCCCTCCTTCTTCCCACTCTCGATCAGATCGAGGATTTTGTCAAACTGCTTTTGGTCAATCTGTAAAACACAAGGAGAAGTACGGCTTGGATTCCTTCGGGGTGGCGGCTGCCATCTTATGGGTCTCATGGCCTTTCACAGGATCCGCTGTCCCACCCCTAAGTGTTCTTGCCAAGTCATAACTCATGGGACAGATGTGCCTCGTATGTGAATATTCCTCCAACGCACAAGTCTAGGCTCTTCGGAGCAGGGGAGAGATAGACTCTCCTCATCCTCTTGAGCCTCATCATCTATGCATACCACCGACTTCTTCCATGCTGTAAGCAAATCTACGAATGAAACGAGATCTGAAGTGGTCACATTCCTTGCTCTCTGGACTCTGCATCCTGCGAGGGTTGCCAGATTTCGCAAAGAAAATTAGAGGGCATCCAGTTGCATTTGCATTTTTGAAAGACAATGAAAGACTTTTTCAGCATAAGCATATCCCAAACGGGATATGCTTATGCTAACAAAGTCTTTCCTTATTTGGGATATGCTTATGATTAAAAAAAGTCATCCTTGCTTATTTGAACTTCCAGTCTAACTGAGAGTCATGTAAGTTATCTGGAAATCCTGCCCCCTTCTCACAAGGCACGATGGATGAGGGTGATAGTTACTGGAATTGTCCATTCATGGTGCAGGGAGTAGGAAAGCTGAACACCTTACCTTGTACCCACCCCCCCACCAGGATGGAAAACCCTTACAAGTTTCTCACAAGGGCACAAAAACCATGGTGAAAAACAGGATGGATATCACAGTTATCTTTTGGGTAAAAATGGGAAATGAGAATACATATTCATATTGGCTTATATATCCATAAAGAAGTTCTAGAGAAATAAATGAGAAACTAAGACTTTGGGATACCCATGGAGGGAAGGTTAAGAACCAGGCCTATGAATGGAGAGGAGACGATGGAAGAAAGCCTTTTCTCGACTAACCTCTCTGTGTGTTCTAGGTTTTAGCTCCGTGAATGTACTCCCACCTAAAAAAGTAATTCCGACAACTCCAATGATTCCAGTAATACCTCAAGATTCTCTCAACTTCTCTCTGGGTGAACCAAGTTTTGGGTTAGAAGTTCCAAGAGTGCCCTTCCTTCCTCTCCAGAGGCCAAGAGGGTTTGTAAGTCTTCACCAAATACAGGTCCTGAATGGCTGTGACCATTTTCTACCAGTCTGCCCTGCGGGCAGTGCTGGGTCCCCGTGGAAAGCCTGCATATACAGACTCCATTCTTCCTGATGAGTCCGTGTGAGCACATTGTCTCAATCTAATAATAAAGGAGAACCTTCCAGAAGTGAAGGATGCGGCTGGGCACACCACCAGGGACAGAGTCAGATGGACCTCAAAGGACAGGTCGGAAGCTGCACTTGGCTCTGCAGGAGAGGAGGCACCGGATCCCGCCCCCAACCAGGTGCCTTGCGCAATGTTTATGCGCCTGGTTGCTCAGTTGCCAAATAAACCTGGAAGATTCTAGAGCATTCGGCTGGCGACTGCCTGCAGTGGACACTGATCTAGGTCAGCTAGCTATTTAATAGGCAGGAGACAGACAGGACTATTTAGACAGCTGTAAATCCTCTCTGAGTAAAAATCTTATTACCATAGATGAAAAAGCACTTTGGGAGAAAAAAATCCAACATCGTCCTAAAATAATATGCTGAGGTTAGGCAGCTTAAGTGAGCTTTCAAAAGGACTTTTAGCAGCAGCATCAAAAGCGCCGATGAAATCAACACCCATTCTCCTTGGATCTGCTCTCTTGGAAGAGATTTCTGTATCTGGCTTCAAAAGTCAAGCCTGGAGCCTTGGAAAGAGACTTATGAATAATGATGGGGTGAAAGGTTTTCCTTAGTATGGGATCAGCTCGCATATTTCCCACGGAGTCTGGATTAGCTTTACAATCACGGTGGATTTGATAATGGCTTGTGGCCATGTTTGCACTCAGACCTGAAATCCAACCAAGGCCACTAGACAACCTCGTGTCGCTGGCCACTGGGTTTGGAGTTGAGGTCTGGCAGGGTGGGGAGTTTTGGCCACAAATGGGATGCTCCGCTCCACCAGAGTCATGTGGCATCAGAGCCACTGTGCATGTGGGCTAGGGCAAGGAAAGGATGGGCACGGCGGCCAGAAATGCACCTTTTTCCACATGGTCCTCCCCCTTCCCCAGCCAGAGTATCCCCATGGGATGCTCAAGCAAGACCTGATTGACATGGCCTGAAGTGATGCACATTTTTTCCACCTGGATCAAGGAGCCTGTCACTGAATGCTCCCCCCAACCCCTGGGCTTTAAAAAATAAAGACTTATTAGGTGCCT
The DNA here is from genome assembly GCA_028646535.1 of Procyon lotor. Taxonomy (NCBI): domain Eukaryota; kingdom Metazoa; phylum Chordata; class Mammalia; order Carnivora; family Procyonidae; genus Procyon; species Procyon lotor. The sequence goes on along the minus strand of CM053609.1, from coordinate 14,041,880 downwards.
TGAAATATTCACAATATTAATCCATTACTCCCATTTTCCAGATGAGCAAAGTGAGGCTTGGCAGGAGCTCGGGACTTTGACAAAATCACAGAGCCAAACTTATGTGGCTTCCCATGTAAACATGAGGTGTCAATGCAATGGGGAAGCAGTGATCTCCTGGGATAGACACAAGTACGTGAGTCTGGACACATGATTTGCAACTTCGTGGCTGGGGCAGGGCTCTGGCTCGCAGCAAAGTGGGTTGCTGTTGAGCTCCATTTCAATAATGCATGGATGGTCAGGCTGCCCTCTTTTAAATATTTATCCATCTGCTGTACTGCATAATTAGTAAGAAAGCGATACACGATGTGCCCTTTTAAAGAGGTTATTAAACCTCGCGGTTATGATCATTTTCATCCCGTCGTTAGTTTCGAAAACCAGGCCTCCAGAGACGGGCCCCTCCTGCCCAGAGATGCACTCCCTCTCCACTGGGATTCTTTGGTTTCTGACAGTGACCTTGTCCTAAAGCACACGTGAGCTCCAGGAGGCTGAGACTCCAGGTACCTGGCCTCTGCTATACTTGGCTGCCCCTCAGCCACGGTAACCATCCCCCCTTCTACAGGGAGGCCAGCCAGGTAAGATAGCCTCTGCCTGAGTCTCTCTTCTGGGGATCCTTGGTGGCTCAGAGACTGGACGGTCCTCTTGCCTGGAGGGTGCAGGCACAGCACCTTATGGACTGGGAATGCCTCCCTCCTGCCGGGGCCCAGCTGCAAAGAGCAAAACCTCTGTGTGTTCACTCCTGCTTAAGAAGCCCACGGAGAGCCGATGGGACCATCCTATTGATGGCATCTAAACAAAGGCAAGTGGAAGACAGGGCAGCCTCCCTTCTGTTTGGGAAGGACCCTGGAATCGATGGGGGTTCAGCCCCCAGATGCACACTGTGGGTTCTGACACATCAGTGGGTTACCTGGGGGCCCTGTTCCGTTCTGACATCGAAGGGGTCTCCGACCGGACGCTTCTCTGCATGCTCCACGCTCCGCCTAACGAACTCGGCGTAGATCTGCTCCTCCACGAACACCCTGGAGGCCGCTGTGCAGCACTGACCTTGGTTGAAGAACACGCCCTGATGGGCGCACTCCACTGCCAAGTCCACTAGAGGGAGGGGGGCGGCGGGGGCAGGAGGAAGCGATTAAGTCGTTAGGGCAGGCCCGGTGACAGCTGCAACTCTAATTGCCTGCACCAGAAAACAGGCCCGGGAATGGCCGCATTGCAGAAATTAATTTTATTCCCGGCATTTCCCAACAGAGAGGATGGGAACAAGGATTTTCTGGGTGCACCCAAGGATGGGGGGGAAATCAGGCCCCTGAGTGCAGGACTTCTGCTAAGGAGCACAGAGAGTTGCATTCCCTGGTTCATTCACTTGCTCCTGGACCCCTCCCCTCCCCCTTTCTGGAGGACCCGTGTTCTAGAGAATAAACTTCCCTAAGTATTGACATGGGCCAACTGGTAAGAGCTATTCCACCTTGAGGTTCCTTCACTACCAAGTGCTATTAGGTCAGCTTCTTTTGCTTAATCTTTTTTTTTTTTTAAAGATTTTATTCATTTATTTGACACAAAGAGAGAGAGATCACAAGTAGGCAGATAGGCAGGCAAAAAGAGAGAGGGAAGCAGGCTCCCCACTGAGCAGAGAGCCCATGCGGGGCTGGATCCCGGGACCCTGAGATCATGACCTGATCAAGCCGCTGAGCCACCCAGGTACCCTGCTTAATAAGTCTTACTAAGTAATGTTTAACTCCACGTAGGATGGATAGGGTTCAAAAGAGAGCAACTGATTCTGCCTGAGGTCTGTGTCTGAACTAGAGAGCAGGCATGAAGTTCAAACTAGAAGGGTGCTTCGTAAGGAAAACCTTTGGGGCCATGCTACAGGGAGAAGAATGCTCGGTGGGGTAAGGTATCGCTTACAGCTCACGGTGTGGTTTCTAGCACTCCAAGGTAAGCTGGTTTTTCTCCAAACCGCCCCCCCCCAACATGCACACTGCTGCTTAAGAAATGCAGCTTTCCTTTGCACGGGGCAAAAGCATTGCCCCTGGGGGGGGATGGTGCATGAGAATGGAGACCTTGCTTTGGAGCCTGGTCTTTTGTAAAAGTGCCTGTGGCAGCAGATAGCTTCACAAGGATCTTGCCTGCCCTGAACTGCCCCCTTCGCTGTGTCAATTTCAAACTGCGCATTCTCCAGAAGAACTCATTCCTTTCCTGCACCCTGATGGGAGCCAGGGGGCGGGGGGGGGGGGGGGGGGGGGGGGGGGAGGCGCTGAGGTGGGGGGGGGGGGATGGGGGCACATTTTCATTGACATCCTGTGTGGATGCCACTTATGTCAGGATTGGATTTTGTGGACCGGCACTGCTCCGTAGGGCATTCATGAGCCTTATAAAACCAATCCCCAAACAGGAGGGAGTTTTGGGTTTTAGCTGCAATGTTCTTCAGTGCTAGGGAGAGAAGAGGAGCTGAGGTGGAGACGGGGAGCCCAGCTTTGCACAAGAATGCGAACCAGGGGTCCTGGATCTTTAGGATTGGAGTTTGGGACCCCAGATGTGGCAACATCCAGAACTGCTCCCTGTGGTTCCAGAAATCAGTAGCCACACTGAGGAGGCCTCTACAAGGGATTACCAGCCCAGGCAACAAAGGAGCCCTCTGTCTTTGTGCCCAGCTTCCTTCTCCTTCCCTGAAGCTTGCTGCCTCACCCAGGCACTCACTCTCCCACGGAAAGCCAGCTTCAAGGAGAGGAAGTGATATCAGTCCTTTACACCTTAGTAAGAAATTGTGCTGGGGCCCTTTTTCTCAGGGATATTTGCAGCACCCACCTTATCTGAGGGTGGAATGCAAAGCTTTGTTCTCCATGAAAGGAGTTTCTGGCACCAGGGGGCAGGTGAGGGGGGCTCTTCTAGAAGGTGCTTCGGGGTACCTGGGAAGGCACGCCTTTTGGCGGCTGGCCCTGTGAGCAGGAGAATGAATGCCCGACATGGCCCTTTCTTCCTTCTTCTGGACACAGGAGCCAAGAATAGCATACAGTTTCATATCGTGTCAGGAAGCTCTAGCAAGACACAAACCGCCCCCAGGCCTCTGGGCGGGGGTTGTTTGCCCAGAGAAGAGGTGGTGGGGTGGTTGTGAGAGAGAGAGAAAGAGAGAGAGGACCCAGACTAGGGGGTGTGTTCAAGGGTCTGCTGCCACTGTCCTCTCATTTGTCAGGCCTGAGACAAAGAAGGAAGAAACATCTCAAGTTTTGGAGATGCAAAAAGCACTATAGGAAATACTGACTGGGGGGTGAGGGGAGATGATTAATGCCTGTGAGTGGGGAGCACCTGCCCAGCTCCTCCCTCTCCTGGCCGTCTCCCTGCACGGGGGAGTCTGGAGAAGGATTTGGAGAAAGATCTAGAGGAGGATCTGGATCGGCTCCTTACGGCCCCAGCTCTGCAGGGTACGAAAACTTAATCTGGAAGGGCAGACGGGGGCAGCCCCTTGGCCCCCCACACAAGGCACGTTTTTTTCTCCAAGGCAGCTTTCTATGACCAAGAAAGCTGGTGTTTTGACCTCATCTGCCTGCTTATGACAGCACAACCCAAGGTGGAAAAACATCGCCATTTTGTGCCATTTTGTGTCTAGGTGTATGTCTCTGTCTGAGCTGGTTCTGAGTTTGCGCGAGGAAGCAGGGAGAGATTTCGGGACTAAGCCCCAGAAACGCCCAGAAGGGGAGATACTCACAATCAGCGTCAGCGCACACGATACAAGGATTCTTCCCCCCAAGCTCCAGTGTCACCCTCTTCAGGTTGCTCCGAGACGCAGCTTCTTTAACCAACTTGCCAACCTTCAGCATGAAAAACAGACCAGATGAAACCTCGGCTGGGGCCAGACCTGGCCTGGAGGTTCTAGACAAGTCTGTGGGTCCCCTGCCTCTCTGCCCACGTGCCTTGGACCTCTAAGGCTGCCTCCCCAACCCCTGGACTCTCCCTGCATCTTCTCATGGATCAGACTTTGCCATCACTTGGTTGGAGACATTCCACTTACAGGGGTGGAGTGGGAGCCTCTGAAAGGCCCAGCGAGCCGTCCACAGCCACACAGCTGGCTGGTGGCAAAGCCGGCTCCCCTCTTGTCCCCAGGCCTGTCCCTCCTGGCAGCAGGCCAGCCCAGCTAGTCTGCTAAAGGGCTCGAGGGGACCCAGGGGCAGCTGTTCCAGAGCTCGCCAGCAGGGGACGTGGTTCCGAGGGGCTCCTTGGTATGATCTGAGGGAACCTCCAAATTTATGGTAAGAGGGAAGCTGACCTTCATGAGGAGAAGGAGCCAATTTTCTGGGAACAGACTCAAGAGGTTTCCCCAGGGGGAAGGTAGAGAACTGGTGCACAGTGCGAGAATAGAACCCCTCACCAATCTCCTTCATGCACCTGGAGGGTCTCCGACCACTGCACATGGCCAGAGTCAAGGCCCGGCCCCTCACACGAAGGGCCCCTCAGACTCCCAGGGGACCAAGGCGCACACAGACGCTGAGAGCTAGACAGCCAGCAAGAGACAGGGCTGGGCTGTTCCCCCAAAACTAACATGCGAATGCATTTTAAAACTTGGCCAGCTCGCGGGTGATGGAGTGAATGACATTTGGGACAGTTCCATAGTGACAGGGATCATCCTCAAAGAGCAAAAGAAGCAACACCGATCTGCCACGGGCTGGCGATCCCTTGTGGGGTGGAGGTGGGCTCTCGAAGCTCGGTGCAGCAGGGGGACCTGGGGCAGGAAAGCACCCCTGCCCCCCTTCTGGAGATGCCTGCCAGTTGAGCTATCCCCGGGACCACAGAGGCCGCTTTCTTGTCCCTGAGGTCGGCTGCCCAGTGAGAGCACCATCCCACTAGGCCCATGGGGCAGCCCTACGGATGCTTAGAGAGGGTTCAGGTATCTCTGCAGAGAAGCCGGGTAGGGGCAGGAGAAGAGACGAATCTGCTGTTGGGGAGAAGGCAGCTCGGGCTCTTCGCTGGACTAAATTTGTGGGGAGATGAGACCGGGGGGACACTTAGTGCTTGGGAAGCATTTATTCATTTCTTTCTCAAGGACAAAAGAATCATAGATACAATTCCATACAGAGATGTGCGTCAGGGCAAAGGGGAAAAGCTTTCATCTCCATTCCACATGGGCCCTACACAGAGGTGGCCATGTGAAGAACGTCTTGGGTATCCTTATGGATTTCTCTCCACACACACTTGTCCTCGTGGGATCATTCTGCTACTTTCCCACGGCTTACTTTTGTGTGTGCTTCACCCACAGAGAGCAGTCTTCCTTACTGTGATGGCTGTAACACCCCGTACAGAACGGATACAGTGCTCGGGAAGACGTGTCCTTGAGGGCTCCTGAGAACCTCTCTCTGATGAGTTGCTTTGAAATGGAATTTCTGAATCAGAAGTTTGACACTTTCAAATGTGGGATCTTTACTATGATTCGGCCTGGGGACTGCCGCGGTTGTGTCCCACCGCCTCAGTTATACCAGATTCCGATTTTTACCAACCTGACAGTCAAAACTAGACTCCAACTTTCATTGGAATTTGCGCTTCCCTGATGACCAACGCGCTAGGTCAAGCTTATTGGATATTTGGTGTTTCTCTTCTCTGCTGTCCCACCATTTAGTGTATTTTACTTGTTTTTGTTTTGTTTTATTTATTTTATTTTCCTTTTCATTGATTTTTAGGGATATTATGGATTTTAAGCCCTGGAGAGTTGCATAAATCATGACTTTTTTCTGCCAGCTTGCTATGTATCCTTTAACTTCGATTATGATGTTGTTTGCCTGGATGTTTCCCATTTTTATTTTATCTTATCTACCAATCTTTTTCTTCTAAGGCTTCTGAGTTCTATTAGATGTTTATTTAGTTTGGAAACTGAACCAGTGACTTTATTTATTTGCTTTTTTTTTTTTTTTTAACTGATTGCTAGGCACTGAAACATGGCCACACTTAGGGGAAATAATCATAGTTCAGCTGCTCAAAAGAAAAGTTCCCAGGTCTCGGCTCAGATAGCGGCTGCCACGCTGGCTGACCGCCGCTGAGGGGGGTTACCTCTGTGGACCCCGTGAAGGCGATCTTGCTGATCTGAGGGTGAGAGGAAATTGCTGCTCCCACCGTGGGTCCAAATCCTGGTACAATGTTGACCACTCCTGGAGGGAATCCGACCTGGATGGAAATCGAGGTGGCAATCAGAGGAAGAGAATGGGATCACACAGATGTCCATCTACCACAGATCGTGTTCAGGCTGAGAGAACCAGGGCTGTAGTATGTCCACCTCCTTGGGAAGCCAGGGCCCGGGTCATACAGACACCCGAGGTCCCAGACCCAGGTGCCAGTGTGCAGGCTGGGCCCGGGTGAGGCATACGTACGCCCTTCCTTCCAGGCCTCACCTTCTAACCCAAAAGGGACTCAGAACAAAATGGCGGTGAACCTCCACAGCCAAGCTCCATTCTGTGCATGTGTGTGTGCATGTGTGCGTGTATGTGTGTCTATCTGTCTATAAATACGTATTCTCGGGGAAAAGAGAGACATCTCCAAGGTTCAGAGGCCCCTGCAAAATATCCTCTCCCCAAGCTTCAGCTCCCATTTCTTAAATCTGTCCTATCAATGTTCCAAATGGCAATGAGGTAAGGCTCCCTCAATGCTCCTGCTTGTAGAACTGGGGCCACACCCCGAGCCGGCATATCCTGAAGGCTGGGGACAGTCACTTCTTTCACATTCACACCTCCTGCCTTGCACCTCCCAGGCCTCTTTATTCACCAAGAGCACCACAAGTGAATGAGGTGGGGGATGCTATTTAATGAACAATTAATTAATTTACCATCTCATGCAAACACATTATTTAAAAAGGCAAGATTTGGGGACACGGTGCTCGAGTCTTTAGTTTTCCTACATGCTGTGTGTTCACGGCTGTGATTTTAGAATCTGTCAGTCTCATTAATATGATGTAATCACGTCCTACATCCCCAGTCAAAGGAAAGTGGGAAACGGGCCAATTCCTGGTGGCTGCAGCCTTATTTCTAAGCAGTAAAGGTCCTGCTTCCCGATCGTGTTAGCCCAGCTGAGAAGTGAAAGGAATGAATCTTTCCTCCCATCCCTCATGCCTTCCTGTTTCTTTTTTAACCTCTCTGCAACACACAAGCTGGGCTCCGCAGGGCCAAAGCATGATGGCAGGTGTGTCTGGAAGGAGGTGTTTCTTTGGGCTGCTGGTTTCCCAGCATGGCGGCTCTGGGGGGGAGGGAGGGGAGGGGACAGGACAATGGGCCCGAGCACAGAGCACTGAGAGGGAGGCTCGAGTCCCCGGCTTGCTGCAGCTCCTCCAGCGGGAGCTGGCAAGAGCACCTCTCCAAGAGAATGGGCCACTTCCTATACCACAGATGCCAGACCCGAAGAACCTCCAACACTTGGAGGGACCCTCCTTCCAACTCTCCAGACCAAACATTTGCTCCTTAACCGTAGGTCTGAACCTATCATAAGAGTTAAGTCTTCTCATTAGGATCCGTGGGAGGAATGGCATTTCTTCTAGCTCAGTGACCACAAGCCGGAGGGAGAGAGAGCGCACGTTTGCCAAGGGCAACACAAGGAGCCATCCCCTTCCTACTCAGCCATGAGCCGGCTGGCACGACCACGCACTGCTCGGCTCGATGGGGCAGCTTTATCTGGTGATGGTGGCCTGGTTCCTGGGAGTGGGGATGTTATCAACAGCACATAATATTTTCCTTCTTTCTCGGATGCCTTACCTCTTTGATCAGAGAGCCCAGATAAAGGGCAGTGAGGGGCGTCTGCTCCGCCGGCTTCACAACGACAGTGTTCCCACAGCAGAGGGCGGGCGCCAGTTTCCACACCAGCATCAACAGAGGGAAGTTCCACTGGGGACAGAACATACAGGAGCTTGGTGGGGGGTCGGGGCAGGGGGGGGGCCCGATTCACCCCTGACGCCCAATCCTAGAAGCCCAGTCTTAGTCTCCAGGGAGGATATTTGCTTTGCAGGGTCTAGATTTGGGGTGTTGGAGGTAATATAGGAGTGTGCAAAGATCAGACCTGCATTCCTGCCATAAATAGTCTTTGCAAAGAGGATTCTGCTGTCGGTGCACTACCTTCTCCTCTTAGAGGTTTATGATGCCATGAACATGTTAAAGGATCTGAAAAATACTGCAGGGATGAGGTCTACCTCTCCTAAATTCAGATGTCACAGGATCTTTTTCCATTCTTACAGAATCATGTTGGGAAATGCATTTCCTGTCGTCTTTTCTTTCTTTCTTTCTTTCTTTCTTTCTTTCTTTCTTTCTTTCTTTCTTTCTTTCTTTCTTTCTTTCTTTCTTTCTTTTCAGATTTTATTTATTTATTTATTTGACAGAGAGAGAGATCACAAGTAGGCAGAGAGGCAGGCAGAGAGGGGGACGCAGGCTCCCTGCTGAGCAGAGAGCCCGATGCGGGGCTTGATCCCAGGACCCTGAGATCATGAACTGAGCTGAAGGCAGAGGCTTTAACCCACTGAGCCACCCTGGTGCCCCTCCTGTCATCTTTCAACTACAGAGGCAAGGATACCAAAATCGCGGTGATAAGAAGCCCAACACAAGAGTTAACAGCCCCCTAGTGTTTACTCTGTTCCAGGTGCTGTTCCAGCCACTTCACAAACACTTAACTCATTTGATCCCTACCAACGCATATGAGATAGTCCTATTATCACCTCCATTTATAGATGAGGCACAGAAGGGAGAGGTCCCTTACCCAAGGTCATAAACCAGCAAGTGAAGGCTGGGATTCATAACCAGCCTCGTATCCCCTTCTACTCTGCCCCTCCGAGTATCATCTTTGATGAGGTAGAATGAAACCAAGCATCTCCAAGAGAGCAGGTAGCTTGATTCTAGCTGTCCCTTAACCACCCCCATCCCAAAGGAGTCCCTTTGGCTCCTTATGTTCCAAGGACGCCAAAGAGAAGAGCTCTCTGCGAAGCTACCCCCATGGGGCTGGCTGAAGGCAGCCACCTTGTGGTCTCACCACTGTAGTTTCTCTCCCAGCTCTGTCTGGAATTCCTACCATGAGACAACAAACCTAAGATCCCAGTTCCCAAGGGCCAATATGCTCGGCTAAGTGATGGCAGGCATTATTTTGGGGTACCTTCCACTAATGATTGGGGTCCCCTCTTCTTCTTGGACCCCCACTCCTTGGCACACAAATACCATCATCTCTTGTCTCCGACAAGCAAGTCCATACCTTCTCCTGGCTTCTGCCACTTCCAGCGGCTGCCTGCTCTCCCCTTGAAGCTTCTTGGAAGAGCTCCGCCCACATGCATAGGTCCCCTTCTGTAAGCCCCAGCAATGTAGCTTCCACTGCACCCCAAACTCCCCACCCTGCTGTTGGGGAGCAAATCTAACAGCTGTGTTTCTGTCATTTTTAATTCCTATGAAGGAGAGGAGCCTATTGACCACGGTCTTTTTCTGGAAATGTATTCCGTTCCTGGGATGCCCCTGACCCGAGCTGCTCAGACTTCTCAGTGGGATCTCCGAATCATGTATGGGATTTGGTCCCAAGCCCTCTTCTTCCCTCACTCTGTGCCCCTCCCTGGATGATCCCCCTTCTCACCTCGATGGGCAGAAACCCCTCTGTCCTGACCACTGCCTGTGGGTGTCTCCAGCTCTCCCCTCTCTTGAGCCCCTGACCCAAATATGCAAACCTCCGAGGGGACCCTTTGCCTGGCTCTTCCACTGCCTCTATGACATTCTTCCCAGAATGACCTTGATCTTTCATGGCACTCCACCCCAACCCACTTGTCCCCCAGGATCCCCCAAATCTACCAGCAGCACCACCCACCCAGTCGTAGCCTGGACTTGCTCCCAACCTCTGATGAGACACTGAACTCCACTAACTTGACCTCCTTGGGGGCTTTCATATCCATGCTTCCCCTTCATCTTCAAACAGGTCCTGTCTTATCATTTTTCTTGGCGGGGCTTCCCTCCTCAGCCTTTTAACTAACCTGCACATTCCTCAGGGGCAAAGGCTGGGCCCTCTGCCTTCATGTCTTCAGTACCTGGGACCCTGATGCCGCGCCTGGCACACAGCGGGCTCTCAACAGTTGGTGGAAGGGACGCATCTTCTTTGTCTCCATGGAGCACACTTCCAGTCCTCTCCCCACACTGCTGCCTGTCTGCCGGCCTCCCGCCCAGGTGCTGCAGTGGCCCGGGGCTTTCTCCAACAGAGAGGCAGCATCATCCCATTCCCTGCTACCTGCCAGACTCCCCACTGCCCAGTGAATAAAAAGTCCCAGGCCCTCAGCAGCCACGGCCCATGGGTGCCTGGTCTGGACCACTGGACATGTGCTCCTCCTCTTCCCCACTTTGTTCTTATCTTAGTGTGGCCTCACCAGCTATCAGGCTATTGCTACCCCCACCCCCACACCCTCTAGTAGCCCAGGCACCTCAACACCCTCACTGGGCCATTCCTACTGCTTAGAAGACCATTTTCCTATGGAAAGACTCTTTCTCACCCTTCAAGCCCTTCTTAAAAGACCCCTGCCCTAGAGAAACTGGGCATGGTGCCTTCTGCTGTGCTCCAGCCCCATGAGAGCAGGCATGGGAACTAACCCACCCCGATAACTCTCAAGCACCCAGCCCCATGCCACAGAGAAGATACTGCTAATGCTGGTGTGACCAAATCCAAACACACCAGAAACTCTGTTCCAGAGGCCACAGGGGACTGGGGCAGGATCTACACGGATCTTTCTAGAAAAGTCACCATACTTACAGGAGTGATGGCCCCACACACACCTATGGGCTCATGCCTGGTGAAGCAAACAACGTTGTCATCTGGAAGAGAGGTGACATGGAGAAGAACACACTGGGATTAATCTCGGTTGAGGGTTTTATGTCACAAAAAGACAAGAAAGAAACCCAGAAGCCCACAAAGGGGTCAGCTCCAAGTCTTGTCTAGTCCACAAAGAAGGGACCTTTATCTCAATGTTAAAAGTAAAATTCCATAAGAGAAATCAGCACAGGGCCACTTCCTTTTGCAACAGGGAAGGGGCCCCCGAGGGCAGGGGTGGGAGGGGAAACAAGGGGTGCTCTGGAAAGGCTACTGGGAACAACGAGAAGACAAGAGCCCCCCGGAAGCCCCCCGATGAGGCTGCGAGTCCCGCGTCTGCTCACCTGTGGGGATGGTCCTGCCCTGTATTTTGTCAGCCCACCCTGCAAAGTATCTGAGGGTTTTAATGCAGCCCTCCAGGTCGATGAAAAAGGCGTGAAGGAACGGCTTCCCCGTGTCCATCGTTTCCAGGGTCTGCACGGAGAAGACGGCATCTGTGTTACACGCAGTTTCCTTCTTTGCCATCAGGGAGTTAAAGCCAGGGGACTCGGGGAGAGAGCACAGTCTGAGGACACCGCGTGTGCCTTGTTCCGAAAGCAGGTTACCGCGTCCCCTCCTACCCCCCCACCTCCCGGTCAGACCTGTGTCCGACTGTCAAGGATTACTCTGCTTTCAAAACCACTCGGTTTGGAGCAGGGGGCAGTTGGCCAGGACACAGGCAGGCATCCCCGTGAAGGACAGCAGATGCAAGAGTGATCTGGAGGTTCCCTGGGAAGGAAGACTTGGTGGTCTTCTGTCTGGAGCCCAGCTGGGGGACCTGGCCACATGGGTTTGTGGCATCCCCGGGGAAGCTCTCAGGAGGTTAACTGACTTTCGGGGGGAGCTGGAGAGAGGGCTCGTGTCCTCCAACCAAAGGGGGGGGGATGCTGCGAGTTCTTCCTTCCTGGCTGGGCTGACCAGCGTGGCTGTGGAAAGAGGGACAGAGCCCTGAAGGGTAGAGCCACCAGCACAAAAGGCAGCGTCCTCCCCAACCGGGCTGCCCAAGCCGGATGCACAGTCGGGAGGGAGCGGGCTCGCCCTTGGTGGGAGGGAGGTGATTACCCAGGGCGAGTGGGCAGCCGCTCAATGGCCGGGATTCTTTTCTATTTCCAGCCCGGGGTTTAAGAGGACCCCTTTGTCCCTCAGACAAGCGGCCCCAGTGGAGCCCGGCGCCGAAACCGCCTGTCATCGATCTCTGCAGGAAGTGGCCACCCGGACGCGTAGCCTGGGGCTGGATTCTCCTTTGAGAGTCCGTGTAGTGAGATGGTGACTCACTGGGAAGAGAGGCCCCTCCATGTGCACCTGCGTCAGTCTCATCTCTGACCCTGACACCTCTGGGTGCCCACACCAGGGCTAACAGAGCCGGGTGTCACCTAAGGTCACCCAGTGGGGCACTGAATTCAGGGGCATCTAACTTCCGGCCAGCACACTGACCACTCCTTAGGCTGCTGCCCCAGGACATTTGCATCTGGGAAGACTGCAGAATGGCTACCCAGGGTGCTCGGGGCGGGGCGAATGTCTCAGAACTTGGCTTAGGGGAGGAGCAGAGCCTTCCTAAGCAGGAGCAACCACTTCCCTCACTGAGCGGCGGGCCGTCAAAATTCCCTCCTTGACTCAGTTTCTCTGTCTGTAAATGAGAATAATAATAGTTAAGAGCGGTACTTTCCAGTGGGGCTGGGGTGAGGGGTAGGATGGGGCCTGCCCCCAGGAAGTGCCACCCTATTTCATGATGACATTAATAGCCCGGATGACCATGATCATCGTCCTTCTTGGCATCTTCCTTTTTGGCGATCCTTATTTGGGGACACCGAGGAGACAGGAGTTGCTGGAAGATGACAGGGCTGGTCTGGGTCTGGGATGGATCCTAACCCCTAGAGGATGCTGTTCAGGGACCAAGTCAGGCCAAGGTAACATCCAGTACACTGTGCTTTGGGTTCTACTAAGTTACATCCCAAGCTGAAACTTTTCTTTTTTCATGGGAAACCCAACTATGGCAAATCATGCCAAAAGGCCCAGGCCCAGGCTACCCTGGACAGCACCTGCAGATCTGTCCATGGGGCCAGAGGTTTATCCTTGGCCCTTTTCTGGGATCAGACGAGGAAGAGAAAGGCAGAGGACCTTAGCATAGCATTGTGGGGCAGTCCTGCCTCCAGTCCTGGCTTACTTCCTCTGGCTGGATAACCTTAGGTCCCTTGACCTCTCTGGGCCTCAGTGTCCTCATCTCAGAAATGGGATAATAAACGTGCAGGCCAAGTGTCCACGATAAGCCTGGTCCATGGTGAGTATCCAGCAAGCACTGGCTAGCTTTCCATTATTAACTTGGGCGCATCTGCTTCCCAGAGTGACAGCATGAATTCGCCAGGCTGGTTCTAGGGGAAGCTATCCAAGCAAACCGGGGTCATAATAGATTTAGACAAGAAATTCTTTTTAAACACAAAAAAAGATTCGCAGATGAGCAGACAGAGCTCGCCCTGAGAAATCAAGTGTTAGCTACTGGTGGAGACTTTTAAAGTTATTGGGGCTGGACCATGAGCAAAGCACAGCTGCTCCGGAGTTTGCTTCCCTTGACATTTTAAGAGAAAAAAAACATGACTTCTGAAAAATTAACACACTGTAACCGTCAGATAGGAAAGAGCGAAGACAAGGGCTGAGGGAACCTACCCAGAGACTCAGTCAGTGTGCCAAGATCTTAAAACGAGGAGGCCCAGAAGTGGGGCTTCGTCGAACAGAGAGTAAACGGGGAGGGCCCCTATTTGGGGGCTTCCAGAAAGAGCTCCCACAGAGCCAGAGTTTGGGCGCCAGGTGCCTCGGGAAGGAGGAGAGAGCTGGGGCTGCTGGATCCCCTCACATCTGTTTCTAAACATCGAATACAGAAGTAAATATGGAGCTCTGTCAAAACCACTGAGGCGGCAAGAGAACATGATGGAAAGAAGCACTTCGCTGCATGAAAATGCAGGAAAACCATATCAAGGTGGAGGGTGAGGGTGCTTTCCTGTGATGTGGTCCCGGTTTGAAAAACCATATTTGCCAGTAATTCTCTTGTTCCTTTCATGATGTGGCAAAGAGCTGGATCTTATTTCTTGTGGGCAGCAAGGTCCCGATGGCAGGAGGCAACTCGCTCCGTCTGCGATCGCAGCCCAGTTCCGGCCAGGACCAGGACCTCGGGGCGGGCCGAAGGCAGAGGTGGCAGCCTGGCCACCAGCTCCCACAGATGATACTGACGCTTGAGGACAGGGTGGGGAGGGGTGCCCAGGGCACATCCTCTCCCGCCTGCTATTAGTCCCCACGGACATTGCAGACTGATGAGCTCATGCTGGGTGAAAACAGAAATGTTTTTGAAAAATCCAGTCTGGCAGCTTGAGAGTTGAGGCTGGCTTTCGTTGCAGGAAGAAACTAGAGGCTCCGCGGACAGAAACGCTGACCCTGAGAGGGAGCCACCCTCGCCGGGACTGGGGGGCAAACATGTTGGCCTGGCTGGCGGGGTGAGGAGGCGGCTGAGCTGAGCTCTCTGGGCAGACGCTGCCCCCCTCCTTCCACCCCCCAGCGAGGCAGCGGTGGAGAGCAGCACCCCAGATACCGAGCTCCCCCAGTCTCCAGCCCCCAAACACACATTCAGGCACAAAAACAATCCAGGAGGCCGACTCCTGGATGATGCGGTCCCCAGGAAGGGCGCCACTCTCCGGCTCCATCCAGACATCAGATCAAAAGAGGAAAGAACCATTTATTCAAATCGGAGGCTGACAAGGAGATTTAGTCCCCTAACAACCGGGCCTCAAGGTTTGGAGCAACTACTGAACAGGGGTCTGAGAGCCACGGGAGGGCCGCCTGTGCAGGCTGGGAAGGATCTCGAGGCAGGAGGTGAGCCTGGGGTTTACTCTGCTCACTCACTGCAAGACCAGAGGAAGGTCTTAGGATCCCTGTAAATAATGCATTTACAAACTATAAATGTCTTCACAGCCCGGTCTGGCGGGAGCAACCCAACCTCACGGAGTAGACTGAATTCCCGGGGCTATTCTGACGCAGAGGAACTAGAAATTACTGGCCAGGAGGCATGAGGCTGGGCATGCAGCATTATTATGAGGACTGCTGTTCTTAAGCATAGCTATCCTCTAGTTAGTGTTTACTGCATGCTACGGACTCTGCTAAGGATTTTAAATGGGTCATTCTCACACTGTTGAGATATCATTATTATTGGTATCTCCCATAAAGAAATACACGCTCAGAGACATAAAGCAACTTGTCCAAAGTCACACAGCTAGTAAGTGGCAGAGCTGGGATTTGAACTGAGGTCTCTCATAGCCTGAGGTTTCCCATAACCAGGTTTCCCTGCCCTCAACATCACTCTACATGTATGCCCAGTTCAGGGTGAAAAACAGGGGTGACTTCTAAAGTCTATGGGATCAATGTTTTCTATGTTAACAGTCACTTTTTATATTGCATAAATATATTATATAATAAAATAATGTTTTATATAGTATTACATAATTTAAAAAATAATACGTATTATATCTTATATATAATTTATAAATATAATACATTTATAAATACATTACATAAATATAAAACTATGTTTAAAGTACTCAAAAACCTGTAAAGTATTAAAAAACCATTAAACCTGGGGCACCTGGGTGGCTCAGTCATTAAGTGTCTGCCTTCGGCCCAGGTCAAGATCCCAGGGTCCTGGGATTGAGCCCCACATCGGGCTCTCTGCGCAGCAGGGAGCCTGCTTCTCCCGCTACCATTCCCTCTGCTTGTGTTCCCTCTCTCGCTGTGTTTCTATCAAATAAATAAAATCTTTAAAAAAAAAAAAACATTAAACCTGTAATTTCATGGATTTTGTCACCTAGCATGAAGTTCAGCTTAACAGTAAAAGAGATTTCATGTACACACACACACACACACACAAAAAAAAAACAAAAAAAAAAAAACAGGTTAATTTCCTAAACTTATAGGCAGGACCAGGATATGCCCTAGCTCATCTGGCCGGCTGGGACCGTCTCGAGTGTGAGAACCACCAATGCATCTGAACTTCCTCCAGGTCACTTCTCGGTCAAGAACGTGAAGTGTGGAGGGCAAAAGTCTGACTTCCAAACAGACAGGGTTTTGACGGCGTGGACACGTGCTTCTTGCCGGCGAGCTTTATGTCCAAGCACCTGACACATATACCTCCACACAAAACCAGGGCCCTGGGTCTCCCCCAAGCCCCATGGGGGCCGGGGGTCCCGCACCTGCCCACCCACGGGCGTGTACTCACAGCCAGGATGGTGCGGTCCCTCTCCACGAGGTCTGCCAACTGATGCAGCAGCCAGCCCCGGCCCAGGGCATCCAGGCGGCGCCAGGGCGAGCCCCTCTGGAAGGCGGCATGTGCAGCCTCCACTGCCTTGTCCACGTCGGGCTGAGCGGCCAAAAACCAGAGAGAGTGTGTCACCTTGTGTTGCAACCATGTTTGGGGAGAGCTCAGTGGTCACTTATAGAGGACAGCAGAGACCCGTGTCCATCACACAGCAGAGGAAGGTGGCAGCTAGGCTCGAGATCGCTGGACCTCCCCCCCTCCCCACTTTGGGACTTTCAAGTGACTTTTTCCTTCTTTACATATGGGTCTTTTTCAAGATTTCTACAACGGCCAAGTAGGAACTTTCCTTCTGATTATAAAAGCGTTTTAAAATAGTTTGTAAGACTACTGACCTTAATTATTTTTCTTGGTGACCTGAGTAGGAAAAGATTTTCCACTTGCTCGCCCAGTTTGGACACACACACACACACACACACACACACACTCCCACAGTTCATCAGTTAGGTGGGAAATGTCTGTCTTGGCATTTCATTCCAGCCGAGGACTGTGGTCCCATAGTGAGAATGGGGTATGAGTGCTTCTCGGGATCTTGGAACTGACCACATTGGAAAAGTCCACAGACAGGGAGGATCTGGAACTTTTTCTGTGTCTTCAGCCTTGCCCCCTCAACCCCGCCTGGGGGCAGAAGTGTTGCACCATCCCACAGGCAAGAAACTGGATTTTCTCTGCACCCATAGAATTACAATGGAACCTTCTTCTTAAAAGGCAAGAAGTGAGAGCCGTTTAATGTCACTCATTCTTATTGCAGGAAAATGAGTTCAAGGCTCTGGTTGCTGTGGAGCAAAGCCTCATCCCCCAGGCCCTTCCCCTAGGTCCCTCTAAGCCTCATTTCCCTGGGGGAGTACAATAGGCAAGGGCTACCCAATGCAGTCAAGAGAGACACCCCACCAAGTTTGTGGGTCTCCCAAGCGTGCTTGGAGTCAAGTGAAAGCGTTTGCAAAGGAGATATTATGACTTTGAATTCCTTGCCCCAGGCTCGGGGGTGGAGGCCTGGGCCTCTCTAGCTGTAGGGGACAGGATCATGTCTGTTTCTGGGTGCTGACAGCAGTCCCCCAGATCAAGGGAAAAACCAGAACCTGGGGAAGGGATCTCATTCTCCTCTTTGATACCCAGGTCCTGCACCTGGGAACCACCCCCTGGGAACCCTGCTCCACATCTTGCCCCCTACGCCCCAGCCGCCCCACATCCTCACATTTTATAAAGATGAGCTCCTCAATGCTATTCTCTGCAAACAGAGCTTAGCTTGAAGCACTCCGCGTGGGAGGGTTTGGATGGGTGGAACCACCGTGTGTATCCTGCTTGTCACAGAACTCTCACTGGTGGGATCCAATTCAAGCCTCTTTAGACATGTCCTTCACCCTGTCCTCATTCAACATTACCCCTACACGTATAAGCACGTCAGATGATTACTCTAGGGGTGGAAGAGAGGTTTAGCTTTCCCTTTCCTCCTTAGAAAAGTTTTACCTTCAACTTTTCCTCTAACTGCATGTATATTTAAAAGATACTTTCCGGCTTTGAAATGTATCAAGAACACATCCAGAAGTCCCTTACATATACATATGTATAACTATGTATCTTTTCCATGATCATATCAGGTCTGATAGAAAAGAAATCTGGAGACTGCAAGATGCTGCTAACCTTGCAAGACTTGGTTAGCAAGCCTTTTTCCATTCCAGCCTTTCTCTTTCAAGTGTCTCCTGCCAGAATGCGGCATTTGGTGAAACATACCAGCCGGAAATGCTTTCTGGAAAGAGGGTTTCGTGCCTCCAGGTTCAAATCATTGATAAAAACCTTTCGTTTAGCCATGTGATGAGGATAGCTGAGGTCATCCTTATAGATGGGGAAACATCTATCAAAGGAGAGTGACTCTTTGCAGTGGCTCGTCCCTAATTGATCCCATTCTGGGCCATGTGTGTGAGAAGCAGCTAACTCAGGTCCTACCCCGAGTATGGGCCAGATCTGTCTTAGAGCTAAGCCAAATAGCCTCCTTATCCTCTAGTTATCTGTAATTTAATTACTTGGGGGGAGGGTGGGGGAAGCACTCACCTTATCTCCTTCTTCTACTTCACATATTTTTTCTAGAGTTGAAGGATTATACGTGGCAAACTTTTTTCCACTCTTGGATTCGTGCCATTCGTTGTTGATGAATATCTAACCAGGAAAGGAAGTTGTAATGCATTAGGGCTTAAATCAAAATCATATCATTCCAACATGCTGAGGACCTTAGGTAACGTCTTGTCCTCCCCCCTCCCCCCTACACCCACTTTTTTACAGAGGGGACCTGGAGGGGAGATGGAGTCCCATGCACAGCCAGGACCACAGGCAGAATTAGAATCCAAGTCTCCTGACTTCTAATACATTTTCAGAGAATTACTTTTCGTCCTAATGAAACTAAAGTCATTTAGAATTTTTCTAAACATCTTGTCTCTCTTCTTATTGATTGATTTGTTTCAAAGATTTTATTTATTCATTTGACACGGAGAGAGAGAGCACAAGCAGTGGGGAGGGGCAGAGGGAGAGGCAGAAGCAGGCTCCCTGATGAGGAGAGAGCCTGGTTGGGCTGCCAGGCTTGATCCCAGGACCCTGGGGATCATGACCTGAGCCGAAGGCAGACATTTAAATGGTTAACATGGATTCATGAAGAAGAGCCGAGTTGAATAGTTAAAGGATATAAGTTAAATCCTACACCCTCATTGAGTTTTCGGGGGAAGATCAAATAGGTTTATACATACAAAGTTCCAAGGGATCTCCTGGCCTTGAAGGGTAGGTCAGCTGTGAGCACTCCCTTCAGTCTCCTCCCGGTTGAAACCCCCAGCCAGATTGCCAAGGAACTGGCTCCTTCCCCATTCTCTTTAAAATGCTTATTTTCATGTTGGGCTTAATAAAAGCGTGTGTTGGAATACAAAGATAAGCTATCTGGGCTGGGAAATGTTCTGGTTGTATGAACAGATGTAGCAAATAACCGTTTATATCTAGAACCAAAGAATTACTCCACAAAAATCACTTCGTTTGGAGCCTCCATTATCTATAAAACAGCTGAGAAGAAGGACGTTAAAAAGAAAAAGATATCATGAGGGAACTAAAAGGAATTCAGAATTCCCGCGCTGAAAGGTGTGTACTATTTATTTTTAATTTACTCTAACTGCTAACTGCCTTAAAAAAGGGCCTCATTCAAAGAAAGGGCCTTCAGAAAGGAACCAGGGAGAGAAGTGACAGATAATACACAAAGCACATAGTAGTGACAATGTGGAGGTCCCCGCTATCCAGAAAGGACAGATGATCTGCAGCTGCATGGGTTCGTGGGACAGGCTGGTTATCACAACCCATCATGGTGTCACAGAGACCCCAGTCACAGACACGAGTAAGATGCTTTAGAAGCATTTCCATCAAACAAAATGCCATCAATAATTTCTAAGCACACATCTAGCTCATCGAATTCCATTTCTGTACCTATATGCATATCATTTGCTTCTCTTTGAGTCTTTTAAAAGAATCGTGTCCCTCCGAGGGCTAATTTCAATGACTGTGAATTTTATTCATTTGCAACACTTGACTCCCCAGTGATGATAGACGAGAGAGGAGACATCTCATCCAGAGTGCGGCTTGGTTACACCATCTCTGTCCTGGGCTCTCCTATAAAAACTCCAAAGCTCCCTGGGAAAGAAACTCGCTCTGGGAAGCTGCTGGGGGAGACTGTTTTGATCACTCTCCCCGGAAAGCAGGGACGGCTCAGCCGGGCAGGGACAAAGCATGGAAGGCCAGCTCTTGAGGGGCAGGTGGGCAGAGGCACCCTATCCCCCGTGTGGAACCCAGAGCTGAGAGCATCCCGTACCCATAGGATGTGCCCATCCGACTTCTGGAAGCTCCGCGCCTTCACCATGAGGCCAGGCCCCCAGGGAAGCACGTGGAATCGGCCAGGCTACAATTACAGGTTTATTCTTCCAGCTGAAACCAAATCCAAGAGTTCACTCTTGCCATCCAGCAAGCAATCACTCGGTAACAGCGAGAAATTAATAAGTGGAGAAGAGAGGTTCAGTTAGCATGGGGAGGGAAGTGCAGCCAGAGAGAGAGGCCCATTTGTCGGAAGATGAAATTTCGTGGGTTAGAAAATACAGACCATCAGTGCAAACTGCTGATTCTAGATCTTTCTTGGTATCAATTCCAAGGGGGAGGGAAAGTGAGAAGACGGTAGAAGAGAATATACATAAAGAGGATGGAAACAGATTGCAATGATCAGATGTCTGCTATACTTCATCTCCAAGCATGTTCCTCCAAAAAAAAAAAAAATTACTTCGTCGGTCATGACATTGATCCATAGTCCCTCCTAACCAGCGACTTACAAAAAGCAGTCAGACTCCTCAACTCTGACCATATTTTCCCATTGCAAGGTTGCCAATTTAGCAAAAATTTTTTTCTGTATACTACGCTGGTAAGAAATCTTGTAAGTGGTTTCTACTGTTGATTTTCTCTCCACTAAAACAAAACAAAAACACAAATAAAGAAGGGGTCAGTAAGCATGGCCTACCAATTATGCTATCTGTACTGTTTTGAGCCCCAATTCAGGATAATGTGTCCAGAAAACAAAACAAAACAAAATAAAACAAAACAAAACAAAACTGTGCTCCTTGACTTGTGAATTGCTATCAGATAAACCTTACAGAGGTATTAAAAATTAGGTTCCAGGATTCACATGTCACTGAAGGAGTGGAATGGCGTGTTACCCAGGCTGAGCCAGAAAACCACAGCAGCTCAGAGGAGCTGGGTGCCCGGAGGGGGGTTGGGGCAAAGATGGCGGTCACGCAAGTGAGTTCCGCGGATGCCATTTACAGCAACTTCCACTGGACTTCAGCTAAACCCGAAGGAGTATGTTTTCAGAACAGGAGATTGGAGCGATTTGTAGCTTTTATAAAAGAGATCAGAAAAATGGGTGTTTGAGTGAACTGGAAAGTCTTACAGAGAATCTCGGTAACTGGAAAACATTTTCTAAGGCAAGAAAAGGACCCCCCCTTAAAGTGAAATACGCTGCTATCCTCTAAGATCTGGTGGGGGTGGGGGATACAAAAGGGGATCCTTCCCCCTCTGCCACTGGAGTCACATAGCAGAGCCCAATGTTAAAATGTGAGAACAGGGGTGTCTGCATGGCTCAGTCAGTTAAACGGCTGCC
The DNA here is from genome assembly GCA_028646535.1 of Procyon lotor. Classification (NCBI taxonomy): domain Eukaryota; kingdom Metazoa; phylum Chordata; class Mammalia; order Carnivora; family Procyonidae; genus Procyon; species Procyon lotor. Next base: position 14,020,506 of record CM053609.1, on the reverse strand, counting down.
TTTGGCTCAAGTCATGATCTCAGGGTCCTGGGGTCCTGCCCTGCTTTGGGCTCTCTACTCAGTGGGAAGCCTGCTTCTCCCTCTGCCACGGCCCCTCACCACCGCTCCCGCCCCCCACCCCCGCCCATGCTCACTTGCTCTCTCTCTCTTTCTCTCCTAAATAAATAAAATCTTTAAAAAATGTGAGAGCAAATGAAAAAGCTGTGACAAGGTCATCCTTCTGGAAACTGGGCTTTTGCTGGGAAATGATAACCCCAAAGCTGGGGCTCAGACCCACCATTTCCGGCGTGTCCTCCATTAGCAAGAAGCTCCATGAGTCAGGTTTGAAAACCAACAGGACTTTATGGGGCTCACACACTTCACCCCTCCCCACTGCCTGCCCCACTGCCTGCCCCGGGTCTCGGTTCTGTAGTTCTGACTCTTCTGCTTCTTTCCGAGGCCCTGTCTGCTGCCTCTCCATCCAGAGGCTCCCTAAGCCTTGCTGGCCGGGGTTCCTGTCCCTCAGCCATCACTACACAAACTGCCTGGACCCCACAGCTCCTAGAGGTGGGCCTCTGCAGTGGTCATCTTGCCTGCCGGGACAGAGCCTGCAAGGACAGAGTGGCTGGAGGTCTCATCACCTCTCCTCAGCCTTAATCACACAGCCACTTCTGTTCCACTAGGAGGAGGGGGCACCCAGAAAGACCACAGACACTGGAAGCTCTGCAAATCTGCTAAGAACCTTCCCTCTATCCACTTGTGAAGGGCCAGAAAGAATTGCAGAGAAAGAGGGAAACTTTCCCTAAGTGGCTGCATAGTTTTGCTAGGACTCAGGAAGGTAGAAAGGCAAAGGACAATAACATAGTAATTTCTGGCTTCTGGAGCATTAAAAAAACACACACACACAAAAATCACAAAAACCTTACAAAACAAAAATAAAACAAAACAGCACCACTAGCAGCAGGCCAGCACCAAGGTCTGAAAAGAGGTAGGTACTCTTCTGGCTGTTCCCACAACTGGTGATTGGAATTTTCGCTCTGAAGCTGATACCATTAGGGAAACTACATTAAAAATAATCTCCAGTATTTATGGTGAAGTGTCTTTGTTGATTACGGCGCCCCCTGAAAACAGTTAATTTAAATGTCATGTGATCAGAGGCAGAGCCGACAAAAAGTACCAAGAGACCAAAATCTGAAGGCCACACATAGTGGCCGGCAACTTTCTCCGCTTGATTAAAACTATTTGAGAGACATAATTGCTACTTTTGAACGTAAAATTGATGGGGAAATTTTCTCAGTGCTGTGTCAGCTGGAGTTGGGGGTGGGTACGGGTAAGATGCAAATTAAAAAAAAAAATTAAGAGGAGGGAAAGTTGGGGAAAGAGAAGCCACCAGAGGCTCTAGGCCTGCGACCCTGCCGCGCTCCCGGCCCCAGTCCACGGCCTAGGGAGAGCCTCCGAGTGTCCCCCCACTGGACGCGCCCCCAGCGGCGCTCCTCATCCTGGGCTCCAGGCCTCGCCATTTTCCTTTCTGCCCTAGGTAGGTGATCTCACCGCTTTGCCGACGCTCCAGCCTCCCTGCCCGGCGCAAAATAGCAAATACTCCACCGGGCGCGGCGCACTGCGGCCTGGCCACCCACGGCTTCCCAGGCCCCGGTTCGGAGACCATCGAAAACGCAGTCTCTGTCTGTCAACACCGAAGCCACGGGGCTCCAGGGCAGTTTCATCTGTGCTCACCTTCCTACCCGCCCTGGCTTTGCTGGTAAGCTAGGTAGGCCACGCACGGAAGGTACGACGTCCCTCTTGTGCTCCCGATGACCGGGTTCTGGAGTCTCCAAGCCGCAGCTCCCCAGTGCAGACCGAGCTCTCTGACCAACTCGGCGTTCTCAGGCACCCTCTGACTCTCCCGAGGCTCGACCCGTTGAGCCCCGGAAACCGTGCCGCAGGGCTTGCGGGGAGACCAGCGCGCCTGGGGCACCGCGACCCGCACTTCGGCTCGCCTTGCAAGCGGGCCCTGCAAGGGCACGTCGGGGCCCCGCCGGCGGGAGCCGGGAGCCTCGAGGGCGCTGTGCAGCCTCCCTCGCCAGGCTGGGAAGCCTAAAGCACTGAGCCCCGCCGCCGAGAGGCCGTCCGGGAGTGCAGATCGCCGAGTCCCCTTCGGGGCGCGCGGCAGACGCGCTCCCACCCGGGACGTCCCGCGCCGCCAGCGACGCGGCTTCGAGAGAGCCAGACCCAGGCGGAGAGGCTCCGGTCACGGGAGCGCTGGGCGAACTCAGCTGAGGGCGCGCCGCCCGCAGCGCCCCGCACCCTCGGAGCGAAGCGGCTGGGCTCCCCGCCGGCTGGCTCCTCGTCCCCGCCACCCGGGCCCGGGTAGCCCAGGGAGGAGCCAGGAGACCGTCGGGTGGGATGGGCGCCCGCCTCACCTGGGTGAACTTGACCTCCAGGTTGCGGACCGGACGCGGCAGGGCAGGCGGCTTCCTGTCCGGCTGCCCGTTCTCCACGGCCCCGTTGGTGGTGGCCATGGCTCTTTTGCGCTCCCCGGCCCGAGGCGCCCGAGTCTGCGGCGCTGGCTTCGGCCTGGATGGTGCGCAGCCTGCTCGCGGGGTGACAGCTCCGCGCCGCTTTATGGAGCGACCCACGCCTCCCGCCCAAGGGGGCCGTCTAATTGGCTGCAGGACGGGAGGACGGGAAGAAGGGAGGGCGGGCGGGAGGGGAGGGGGCCGGCCTGCCTCACCCCACCCCGCCTGCCGCCCCTGCGGGAGCCCGGCCACCCCCCGCCCGGCCACCGCGCCGCGCGCGCTCCCCCGCCCCCGGAGGCTGCCCTTGGAGGAGCTCCCCCGAAGCTCCGCCGGGCCCCGGAAGTACCAGGGCTCGGGCAGCGGGCCAGGGTAAGGAGCGGGGGCGCCGGGGCCACAGAGCTCGGCTCTCTCCCCGAAGGCGGGCGAGCTCGCCTGGCCGCACCTGCCGCCCCCTGCCAGCCGCCGCTCCGCGCACTCCCCGGACTTCGGTCGGCGCGCCGCGCTCCGGCAATGCGCGCTCCCACGCCGGCACCCCCCGCCCCAGCCAACCCCCTCCCCCGCCCCCCGAGCCGCGTCAGGGGTCGCGGAGCCCAGCGGGGCAGCCCCGCTTCGCAGTCCACGCGCCTGGGCCTAGAGTCCTGCCGCCGGGTCCCAGTTCTCAGGACAGACGCCCGCCGAGCGCCCCACTCGGCCCCCACTGGGACCGCCTCCTGGGCCCGCCTGGCCCTGATGGCCCAACTTTCCCCGTGGCCCTGGGGCTTCACACACCGAGGATCAGAAGGCCAGGAAAAGCGTTTAGTCCTTCTTTTGCCCCACTGGGCCTCTGACCTCAGCAGTCGCAGACCACCCTTTGCAGGGGCCCTGGGTGCAATTATTTTGACTTTCAAAATGCATACATTATACCTCAATTTAACAGAACGAAAAAAAAAAAAAAAACAAAGAGAGAAAGCACATGAAATCTTTGCAGCTTTGTGTTTTAAAAGTTGAAGCTTTTCTCCCGGAGGTTGCTCATCTTTTTCCAGGGAAGCAGAGGCCTGTCGGACTCCTCTTCTTTTGCCCTTTGGCAAATGCCACACCAACCCTAGGGACTTGCCCCGGGTCCCATCTGAGACTCAGCCGCTTCTCGTGCTTGTCACACCTCAGGTTTCTGGAACAATGATGTGGGGCAAGAACTCAGCAACAAAAGCAGTGGTTTAATCCCCAGTTGGGCTCAGCCTCTCAGCCAGTTTCCTTCTGTGAGTAATCTCAGCTGGCAAGACGAGAAACGGAGGCACTCCTTACTGTCCTGATGCTCTTTCTGTTGGCTTTGCGGTCATGGTGACCATCTCTGTCCCCTCTCTCCTCCTCACTGCAGTGCTCCTGGGTGTCCTTGTAGATAGTGGAGTAAGTAAGCTTTTAAACGTTTGCAAACCCTTAAAGAGATCCCCTGCCTGCTGGGGGCGAAAGGGTCCTATGCTGTTATGGGTTAGAATACACAGGTGAGGCAGGGAAAGTGTATAATGGGTCCCCTCCCTCAGTTAGGGCTGACCTGCATCAGTGAGTCTGCCTTCAGTGCCATGCTCACTAACACTGATGGGTCCCAGGGCAAATCTGCCTCTTTTTTTCAGTGGCTCCTACTGGTCCCTGGGGCTCCCTGCCCTGCCTGACTGGCCCTGTGGCCCCCATTTAGCTCTCTTGGAAACACAGGGGCGGATGTCTCATGTCAGGGCCTCTGGCTGGATGCTGAGTCCCAGCATCTGGGTGTCTGGGCCCATGAAGACCTGTGGGGGTCCCAGAGCAGATTCTCCCTGCCCTGAGCACAGGGCCCCAAGGTTGGTGGGGGCACCACGCCTGAAAAGGCTGTAACTGGACAAGCTTTCTAAGTGCTCCAAGAGTTTCTGGAGGATCTCGAGTGGTCCCGAGTGGTTGAAATTTTATCGCTTGTGCCAGGCTTAAAAACAAGTCTGAAGATTTGTGAGGGAAACTCTGTTAATAACTGCTGGATGGATGGGGAAAGGCAAACAGGGCGGGGACTTAGAATTCTGCTCTCCTAGAGAGTGGAGGCTGTTTGCTGCAGGGTAGACAGCTGCCGCCTTGCTCATCATGAAGTCGGGAAGAGAGGTCACATCAACTCCGACCCAAAGGCACACTTGTGACTCGCAGTATCTGGGCTTGGGGACCAGCTGCAATGATACCGACCCCCTCACCTGCAAATCATCCTGTTGAGAGCCACCCACACGGACCAGGGAGTCTGGGATGAGAGCGGGGCCCTCAGCCAAGCTGGGAGCTCCTAGAGAACAGGTCGGGAGGATGAGCCTGCCGTCAGGCTTGTCTAGACCAGCAGGCTACCCCTGCTCCCCTGTCTGGCCACCCAGGGGGAGGGATGAAGGCAAGATGCTCTTCTCCCCATTTTACAGGTGAGTAAACAGAGGCATGCCAACACTTGCCCCAGACGGCAGCAGCCGTGCCGTGGAGGAATCAAGGCCAGACTGTGTGGGGGTGGGTGGGGCAGACTGTGGAGGAGGGATTTTTCTCGCCTTCTTCTGTCTGCCCTTCTCTCACCAAGGTGAGCATCTGTGTCTCGTGGCCCCACGCGTCTGGAGCAGCATAGAGCGGAGTGAAGGTCCGGGTGCAAAATGATGGTAGCATCTCGGGAGGCTGTGCCTTTCTTAGGAATCAGACCCTGAGGTCCTGGCCTCTGAAGTGGTTACCGCCATTGCTAAAGGAGGAGAAAGACCCTTTCCTTCCACAGTCCGCCACTGGGTATCCGTGTGCCAGAGAGAGTGCCCAACACCAAGGCACCAGAGGCCCAGCCCCTTCTGCCCCTTCTGCCCACATCCCTGGACTGGATTCCAGCTGTGAGTTCTTGGGTTGGACACTTCATCTCTCAGAGCTTCGCGAACTTTCTCTGTAAAATAATCTCCTTCCCACTTTAGTGTTTGGGGAAGCTCAAGCAAGAGAATGATGCAAAGGGATGCTTTATAAACTGTAAAGTGCTGTCTAGATGTCGGTTCTTCTGTTTTGCCGCTCTTCTTGGAGACCGATTTCCTCTCAGCAGACTTTTTTCTTCTGGAAGCTTCGCGAGCTCCCCTGGCTTCTCTGACTTGTGGAAATATCTCTGATCAGAGGTCACTCTACTCATATCATTGTAAAAATATTCTTTTGATTTCGTTCTCAGCTCTGTGGCGCTGCTATTGTCTGGCTTGTCTATTTGCGTGTCTAATTAGGAGTCCGAGACATTGCCTGTGGAGGGCTTGCTTGTTTGATGCACACGCAGTAAAAGGAATCAGGAAGAAAAAACTATGATAAAATCAAAGTTAGATGACCTCTCCACCCCTCCCCCAGCACTGAAAGCTCCACCTAATTCCATCTTAAACTCATAAAACATTTTAGGGGATACAGAGAGTCTGTAGCAAATGTAATTAATGACGATGGTGATAGTCACGGATCCCACATTTTGTTATACTTTTTTTCAAGTCTGGTACCTAAGCTTCAGCAGGGGTGCCCAGAGATCTCCCGAAGGTCCTCAGCATCCCCATAGCTGGTGGTTAGCTGTAAAACTGCCTCCTGAAGGCCACTCACCCCACCCAGCTTCTAGAGGTCAAGGCCAGGCTCTGGGACCCCTGGGTGTTCAGAAAGCTTTCAGGGAAAGCCAGGCTCCTGGGGAGGTGGTTCTCGGAAGCTGGGAAGCAGAGGGCCTCAGGGCAGGTGACCTAACCTCAGTTTTCTTGGCTATAAAATGGGCTGAGAAGTGCCCTCGAAATGAAGATGAACATTACTGCAAGCATCTCCCCCCTGGTATCGATGAGGTAGATTCCATCTTTCACGTGAATTGTTCAATGTGGCCTAAACTTGACTTGAGTAAGGAGCTGCTTGGCTTTCACACTCACTATAAGTCCAGGTCTGGGAAGATGACTCTATGCTTCTCCATCATTCTGTCCTCAGGGAACACACGAACCGAGCTGTTTTCCTGTGAGTTTTCATCAGTGATTACACCAGAGACAGGAGCATCTGGGCCTGAGGAAGATGAGCCTGTGGACACCCAACCACGTCAAAGCAGAAAGGGCCACAGCACTGTTTTCAGCCACTTCCTCCTCAGGTCCTTTCTAGGCCTGAGGGAAAATCTTCACACACAATATTGGTCTGAGGTAAATCAGGCTCAGACCATGCAGGTGCAGAGAGGCAACTACATAAAAGCAAAGAGGATACGTCAAAATATTTGTGGGTCAGGCCTTGGTTAGGCTTTACATACACTTACATACACTTTACATACAGTCACCTGACAGGTTACGGCTGCTGGAACTTTCCCCCAGGGGTCCATGTTCCACCAGTAACCCAAGGGATTAAGAGTGGTGACAAAGCTAGGAGAGGGCATGGCAAGTAAAGCAGAGACAGCTGGTTGATCACCCAATTCTTCTCTTCCTTCCTGCCAGTATAACTTCATGTTATTGAGGACAGCAGTGTGCTTTGACAAAACATATTTTCCAGTCTCTCTCGCAGACAAAACTGGCTAATGAGATAAAAGCCAAAGTCTTTGGTTTTGGCTCCCGGAGGAGCTCTTTTCATGGCGCTGAGTTAGCTGAGAGGCTCTTCTTCCTTCCTGCTGCCTGGAACATAGATGTGAGGGCTGGGGCTCTTGCAGCTATCTTATGAACATAAAGCAATTCTGAGAATGGAAATTATATGATAAGGAACTCGAAGCAGACACACAAGAAGAACCTATGACTCTAGAACCCAGGCTTTCTGCCCTGGGTTTCTTCCCTTGGATTTCTTTCATGTGAGCATAGGGTAAATCCCTGCCCTATTTCAGCCTGCTTTTTGGGCTTTCTGTTATATGTGGTTGAATCTAGTTCTAAGCGATACAACTGGCTACTTAAATCATGCTATTTCATCGAGACTAAAAGAAACAAACTTCTAAACTCTGGAGGAATAATTATATTTTCTCTATATGCAATGAGCAGTGCATTTGAAATCTTATCACCACCTCCACCTTTTCTGGTTTTAATTTACTGTTCTGAGTATCTGTGCTCAGGTTTATAGTAAATTAAAAAACAAAGATGAAATTAACCCTGGGAGAGAATAAATGAAGCTAACTCACTCATTCATCCACAGCTTTGATTACCTAAGTTGGATGCTGAAGTCCTTCCCAAGGAAGAGAATCTTTATAGGGCTGGGCAGGTAGCCCACCATCCCATGTTGCCCGTGGGAATTAGCTGCTGGGGCTGCACCTTCCAGCCTACTGAATGAGTAAGGTACCAATACTTAGAGAGCTGATGTGACTGAACAGGTCCCTGGGCCACCCAGATCTGGAAGCTGCTTGGCTAGGCCAGCACTCAATCCATGCAGCAAGAAGTCAGACTTCTGGTTTTAAAGTATACAAAATGTCACTACATATAATCACTGCGTCTCCCTCCTAACTTTCCACACTTCCCAGTATTGCCACCGGACTTTCTCAGTGACATGAGGCGTTGTTTGCCAAATTTGCAAACCTCTTCAAAATTCAGGGATTCTGAGTTTTAAACCAAGTTTGAATTATTTGTGTGTGTGGTGGGGGGTGAGCTCAATTGATTCTGGCAAAATACACATCCTGGTTAGAAGGAAAGGTATTTAAGGGGCTTATAAAAGGGATCTGGAAGATTCTTGGACAAAAAAGTGGCTTTTGCTAAACAATTGCTCTGAGTTAAGCCTAAGTGAATCAGAAACACACATATTAAATTTCCCCTGAAATCCACATGGGTATAAAAATGTTGGGAAAGGGGGCTTAGCGAGACGCAGTTTGCCAAACCCAAAATGTTTGAAAACTAATTTGAGTGTGTTAGTTTGGCAAATCACTCTTGGACTCATCTATCCTAGCCTCACAGTGACAAGACTTTCCTCTTGCCTTTCAGCCGGCATTCCCTGTAAAGGAGCATCAGTTACGGAAGAATCTCCCTTTGGATGTTTGCCATTATTTGAATCCTGGGGTAGAGTTGGGGGCGGAGAGTGGAGGAGCTATTAAAATCTGTATTCTTACGAAATAGCCTGGGGGGACCCTGTTGTCGTGCCTTTGTGGCATGAAAGTTACTCAAGCAGTGATCTGGAAGTTTCCCTATAATCAGAAAGTCTCTGTAAAGCCCACCAGGTCTTATAATATGTCTAGGCTTAACAGATGGGAAGCCTATTCATGTATATTGCCGTGTAGGTTTTTTGATAGGGCATTACGGTGATCCAAAAACATTGAGCCCACCCCCAGGGGAATAGACTAATTAGCCACCTATAGAAGTTTCAGCCTTATAATGTTCTTAATTATGAGCATAATGCAAGCATTGAGCTTCCATTATATTATATTTTAGTATTCTATACTATATAATTATAATCATTAAATATTGTTTATCAATTAAAAGACAATGGGTTGGATAAGGTGCATTTTCCACCAGTGAGGGTAAGCAAGCATAAATAGTAGGAACAAAAACAAGAGTTAGTTTCACACGGCTTTAGTGGGCATTTTCGAAATTCTGTGGATACTTCAATTATTGTGAATTTCCGCCCATCTTTTATCAGCATTTGCACCTGCTAACCAATGTCTGGTGTGGTTCCACTGCACTCCCTCGGGTGGCCACTAGATGTCATGGGACCAAGTTCAGTAGGAAGTGCCACTAATGTTTTTTTTGCTGTGAGAAACAGGAATTCCCCAACTTACAAATAAATGGTGCTTCAAGAGCTTATTGATAGTACCCAAAACTTCACCTGTATCATAGACACGATGCTAGAAATGGGGATTCGTGCCCAGGTAAGCCCACGAAATCCCACTCACTTCTTCAGGAGTCCGAAAAGGGGTCCTAGCTTTGTGATCAGACCCATGTGTGTTTGACTCTCCATTCCTGGAGCACTTTGGACCTGGCACATGAGCTAAGCGCTTGGCACCCCTTTGTCCACTTCCTCTTCTGAAAACGAGAGTAACAGTTCCTTCCCAGCAAGGTCATGGGACTTAACAGGACAGCAGGTGTGGCATGCTGAGCACACCTGTGGTGAAACAGACAGGAAGACATCCCCGCTGCCCACATTGTAATTGACTGACAGCGTCACACCAGAGCCCTATCCTGCCTGCACTCAGCTCCTAGGCATCACTCCCTTCTGGGTGCTGCCTGATCTTCATCCTTTCCTTCCCCTCACACAGGCAAGACAGCCAAGGACCCTCTAATGGAAATTGTCCAAGAGACTACAAGAAATAGTTTTTTTTTTTTTTTATGCCAACAGATAAATATGTATGAGCTTAGGGGGTTGGCCTTACAGACAGACTGGGTAGGACTGAGGCATTTAGTAGCCTCATTCTTGAAGCTTCCTAGATTTCACTTTCCTTATCTGTCAGAAGAGGGTGTTGGGACCTCCCACACGGGTGGAGAAACCTAAGTGACATCACAGATGTGTCAGTGCCACTCTCTGCTTAGTGTATGGTGAATGTCCCACATAAGCCACTGGAGACTCTCATGCCAGTGGGATACGCCCTAGTCCCTTCCTTCACCCCTGGCCAAGAAACACCCAGCTGGGTGGGCAGCTTTTCAGCCGTTTTAGAACCTTCTTCCTAGTTTTCTCTCTGATGGATGTCACAGGTAGCTTTCAGTGGTTCCAGACAGCAGGGGACAGAGACTCTTCTCTGGCTGACTCCAGGCCTGCCTTCTCCCTCTGACACACATCCCCTTCACATATATTTATGCTTCACTCTGACATTTCAGACACTTCCTGGGCTCCTTCTAGAAACATTTTGGTTCAAAAAGCCTAAATTTGCCCTAATTTTTTTTTCGTTTCCCTGTTTCATCAGTTCTATTTTAGGGCTGATTCTTCCCGATCTTTCTAGTGCATTCCACCCCCAAGGTTGACTCTCGAGCATTAGAAGGGCACTTGCAGCTCCATGTAGAGAAGGATCTCAACTCATCATCAGTGTGGTGATTGATTAGCCATGTCTGCCATGGGCACAGTATATGAAGCAGCTCTAGAAACCAGACTTCTCACACTGTACCATGCATAGTGGGATCTTGTTAATGTATGGACTCGATACATACATTATGGACTTGTTAATGTATGGACTCAGACCATCTGAGATGGTCTTAGGGTTCTGCACTACATACCAGCTACTAACAGGTATCTCAGAAGTATGCTATCTAGAACGGCAGCATCAGCATATTCTGGGAGCTTTTTAGAAATGCAGACTCACAGGCTCTGCTCCAGACCTACAGAGATAGAATTACATGTTAACCAGAGCCCCAGGAGTTCTGTATGCAATCTTGGCATGAGAAGGCCCATGAGGCTCTGGTCTCTGCTTGGCCAATACCTTATGAAAGGCATGCCCTTCCCCCACCCCCAAGCTGAAGCCCAACTTGTCCAGATTGCTGAAATGAGACCTTTTCCTCTCTCCAGTTCTCTGTTTCTTTTCAACCTCCACCATAGGCTCACATTTCATCATAAGCCTAAGGAAAGTCCAATACCTATGCTAGCGAAGACCTAACCACCCCTCACTGCTCAGAGACTCCCTACAGCTATGCCCAAAGGAATGGCTTTGAAGAATTTTAATCAATCGATTTTACAAGACCAAAGCCCAGAAACACCAGGGCAATACTATGAAGAAGAGGTTATATTTTCATTCCATGGAACAAAAGTTCTTAAGACTGATGTCGAATTCTGGGGCTTGAGTAAGACAGGTTTAATGGAATGAGACACAGACTCAGGGAAGGTAGGAGACGCTTAAGGTTTAGAGGTTAGGTTCTGTGCCACTGGAAGCGCTGGGATGGATATTACCATGTAGGGAGGCCCACTTTGGGACATGAGACCATCCTTACCCCTGGGGGTGGCAGGACCTGACAGGTAATTTCCCAGAATGGTTCAAGTAATGACATCAAAGGGACAAGTGTGGACAGTGGACAGTCAATGTAGGAAATGAGAGGCCAGAGCAGGGAGATGGCACCAAGCCTCAGGTGTCTTTGTAGGAGTGAGAACTCTC